>BGZK01000108.1:0-746999 GCA_005406025.1 Eumeta japonica
AAATCTATGCCACTATATAAATCTATTGATTCTGTCTGTATATTTATTTCTTTCACCTAATTTTGTGATAAATAATCGTTTTATGATGCAGTGATTCAAATTTTACTATTTTTTTCATTTTTGTCTGTCTGTCTGTTGTCTTTTATGACTCAAGAACGTCTCGGACGATCGAAATGAAAATTGGTATACAATAATAAAACGTAGTTGCGCACATGATAGGTCACTCTGTTGTTTTACTGTGTGTCTGTTTGAATTGTTTGTTTTTATAACGTAAAAACGGTTTGACCAATGATGATTAAAATTGGTATACAGTAAGAACATTTGATTTCGTAAATGGTAGGCTATCGTTTTCCGGTTTGTCTGTTTGTCTGTCTGTACGTTTTTCTATAACTAAAAAAAGGTTTCACTGATCTTGATAAAAATTTGTCTACCGACAATACGAACATGTGATTGCGTAAATACTAGGCTACTATTTGTCTATCTGTTTATTGGTATGTATGTATGTGTTTTTTATAACTTATGTATAGCTGTACTTTTTATTAGAGAGTTTCTCAATATAAGTAAATAAAAGCATAAAGATGCAATACAGAATATTTAATGAGGTTCAGGGCGTATGTTTGTTTTTTATGTGACCTCTGACATAGGGTTCAACATAGGTCTAAATTACCTGTTTTATCAATTGAGACATATGATAAACATTGTATATGATAACAATATAATTAATGGGCGCCACCCGACAGCAAGAGCTGAGAAAAGATATATAATCAAACTTAATGATGTTCACAATCAAATGTTGTACAAAGAGGTACCTGACTCGTAGCTCCATCCAAATCAGAACCGTGAGCGGTAGCGGAATCGATATTGCAAACAAGACGAAGAGCAGAATCGAAAGTCGAGAACGGAACCATGGTTGGAATTGAGTGTAGAATTAAAATTAAGACCAAAATCATGTTCGTAATCGGAATAAGCAATAGTGCCGAGGTCAGAAATCAGAGCGGGGCTTCTTAACCCTAATCTACTTAGTCCGAGACCGGGTTCTGAATTAAAAGCGAGACTGCGATCAAAGTCAAAAGTGAGCCAAATCGGTATCGAAATCAGGATTGGTCCACGGTGGTCAGGCCACGCGGGCGAAGCTGCGGGCAGAAACTAGTAAATAATAAGAATGATTTTTATATCTTTTCTCGTTCGATTTTATAATTCAATATATTTCTATGATCATACCCCTATTTTACGAGGGCTGCTATTTATGAATCCAGAACTGGCCACATACAGAACAATAGTTAAAAAGTAATTACAATATTTTAAAATGGAATTACTTTGCTGTAAAAATACAGTTTGTTTCATGTTACTGTGAACTGTTTTATCACTGTGGCGTCATTTTGAAAATTGTGTGACTTTCTCACCATGATTTATTACGATTTTCTGCATGAGCCACCTCAAAAACAGTACATAGATCAATTTACTTCGACCTTTGAGAATGAAACACCATCAAAAACCACTGTGTATCACTGGTTTAGTAAGTTTAATCGTGGGTGGTGTATGTTCACGGACGAATTTAAAGAAGGTCGCCCTAAATGGGTTGTTGTACCACAAAATATGGATGCTGTGCGAACATTAGTAATGCAAGATCGTCATATTATATAGATATTGCGAGATAAAGATGTCTCTGGGCTCATATAAGTATGACAATCATACATAAGATATTACATGAAAATTTGGCTGTAAAAAATTTGTTCGCGTTGGATTCCGCACAATTTGAGCATTGATCAAAAACAGGCTTGTGTCGATTGGTGCAAAAATATAATAAAAAAATACGATCACGGTGCGTCAAAAGCTGTTCGTACAGGTGTACACAGTATCTAGAGGTGATACAGGTGATGAATCTAGAATCTAAGCGTATGACCCTGAAACTAAACAACAATCAATAGTGTGGGTGTTCCAAGATGAGCCGAACCCAACAAAAGTGATTTGTCCAAAAGCACTTTAAAGCAAGTGGTTACGTGTTTTTTGGTATTAATTGACATGCTGTTATAGTACCACTATAGAATCGTAAAACGGTCAATTCGGAGTGGTACACGACTACTTTTCTGTCAGAAGTCTTTGAAGAAATAAAAAGAACAACTTACAACGCTGTATCATTCTTCATCATGACATTGCTAGTTGTCACACTTCGGCAAAAACAATTTTGGTTTTGGAAGGTCAAATGATTGAATTGACGGTTCATCCACCGTCCAGCCCCGATTTGGTACCTAACGATTTCTATTTATTCCTAAGCGTGGAGAATAAATTACGTGGTCAACGTTTTTCGAGCCGCGAAGAGGCCGTCCATGCGTTTAAAATGCACGTTTTGGAGATACCTCAATCAGGATGGAAAAAGTGATGTAAAAATTGGTTTCAGCGAATACGAAATTGCATCGATCATCATGGCGAATATTTTGAAAAGGAATATAGCCATGTTAAATGATAGGTGTTTGTTTGTTTTTGATATTCCGGTCATATAAATAGTAGCTCTCGTATATAACAAAGGGTAAACTCAAACTTACTAGTAAACTTTACCACATCTAATCAACGACTAGCAGAAGTTCAACGCGTGTGATTTCACATTAATCTTATATTTACTTATACATAATAATCAACCAATATCTAGTATGGAAATATTATTGCGCAATAAGTAGTTGTCAAAGAGATTCTAAGTAAACAATGCTGAAGTAAGCACAATAAAGTCATGAAACTTTTATTGAACACGGATTGTTACACGAATTAATAAGGCACTATTTATATTGTTAGTCGTTTCTTCAAAAGCATGTTTTTTTAATTACTTCCAAAAAGACAAGTTTGCGCTAAGAAGCTGCTCGGTATTAAATCAATATTAACATGCATGAACTATGTTTTAGCAAATCATTTTTTTCATGTACTGGAGAATTTCTTTAAAATTGAAATCGACATTGTTGAATCGAAAAAAATAAATCTTCACACACAAGTTATTATATTGCGCACGTAAAAACATGTGATCACACGTCTGTCATCGCCATGACGTCTTTGATTCGAAATACGGACACATGTTTTGGGATATCTTACAAAAAAAAAACGCATACGGTTTCCTTACAATTTGTCCTCCATAAAGAGATCACAGTCAATTTATAGGTTTTATGGTACTTAACCGCAGACAAGTAATTTCGCGAAACGCCCGACGGCAGGGGCGTTTAGCGCATCCGGCCGTGAGCGGGCCGCCCCGCCGGCTAAATATTTATTTCATTATTCCTATTCGGGTCCTCTAATCTGCGTTTCCCGTGTTACGATCGGTTACCGCTTTTCGGGTATAGTGGTAAATTATCAAATTTTAATTAGTCGATAAGTTTTTTTTAATACGTTCAACGCTGCTTTTATAAATTTGTGCTCAATAAATTAATAAAATTGTAGTATAAGTACAGTTACATAAATTAATATATATTTCGGTCAAATACAAAACTGGGAGATTTCGTGAAAAAATAACTCTCACAAAAAGAAAAATAGCATATATAAGCTTTTATTCAAGGGTTAATACGCAGGGGCGTGCACAGTGATTCAGACAGGGCATGCAAACTTAAAAAAAATAACCAGTTTCAGCATTGTTTCGGTTATGCAAGGTATACAGATACTTACCGTCGCGTCGGTGGGCCACCGATCGAAACAATGCTGAAACTAGTAACTTTTCTTCAGCTTTGCATACTGTGCCTGAATCTCTGCGCACGCCCTTAACCCACCTCTTGACCCAGCGAGGGGCAATGCGGAAAATCACAAACTTAAACCTAAACTACACGACGGCATTAGACATGTACATGAAACATGACGTCCATGCGGCTATAATGTAGGGCAAATACCTACCAGTAACCGGGAGGGGCAGTCCCACCCTTACCCTCCCCCCTAGGAAAGTTCTACGCTCATATTAATAAAAACACGATTGTTTTCGAAGTCCTCGCTAGTTAAAGATCAACCGGATGCAATGACGTCACATTTGAAATTCATATGATTCGCTCCTTCATGTTTTTCTTCACGTTTACAGATTCGGATGTTGAGTGTAGATGTATGATATTAATTTTATATTAGTTTTTGTGTTCGTCACTTTCATACCGGTAGTTGTTTCGTTTGTCTTGCATTAGTCGGCGTACTCCAAAAACAATTAACTGTTTAAATTTTTTGGTTTTTGGTGGAGGTTTTTAATTATCCACTTTAATTCCGTAATATATGCAGGTTTTTCTCGTATTTCAAGATAATTGTTAATACATGTATACATAATTGTCCAGATTGCTGGCTTTACTTTTCAGCAAACCGAGACGAGCGGCGAATCTTTTCTATTTGTACAAAGGCTAAACGCTCTGCCGTATTTGATATTCGTCTACTAAAACCAAATCTCGATTCTTTATACCTAAGAATGATAAATGGGATTAATATCACCATATTAAATATCACGTGATCTAGAACAACAAAAATTTTAAATTTTGGAAAGCAAATATTAGACACGTTTAAATGCTATCGGTTGTAGAAATAGAAACGATTTGCCACTTGTCTCGGGCTAGAGGGAGCAAGTAGAAAATTAATTTCGAGCACAAATTCGGTGGCACCGGTAATTATTAGGTCCCTACATTTTTAGTTGGAGTGCAACCACTCTCGAACTCACAGTTCCAACATGACGTCGATTGGGTGAGTAGGTTTCCAGAACTTTTCAATTTCCTGATTTTCATTGGTTAAAAAAATGGCAGTGAGACAATGGCATGTGTGCTGTTTTATTAAACTAAAACGATTTCGACGAAACAATAAATGATGATGGACAAATACCTGCAAATATAACGCAGTGTAAATAACTTATGTACGAATGCCATGTTTTTAAGAAATAGGACTAAATCCGTGAAAGCGTACACAAGAATAAACGTATTTTCCTTATTTTCTGAAATCGGTATGTTTCGTATTTTAGTGAGTATATGGGACCTCTGCGGCAGATAACAATAAAATATAGTTTAAATTATATAAATAGGTTAAAGTCGTTTCCGAGAAATCAGTCAACGTACCTAAATAAAAAAAAAACATATTTTCTTCATTTCTTGAAGTTGGTTGAAAATAAAATATTGAAATTCGAATTCATAGATCTAATAAGTATGAAAAAATTATAAACATCAACGCTTTCTTGTGTTTCGAAGTCAACTGCGATAACTTATGGGAACATTAAAATAAGCAATACTGTACTTCAAATTCAATAGCACAATTTTTTTTAAAAAAAAGATCAACTGCTATCCAATGAAAAGTAAAGCAATAAAAAGTCCAATAAAACATCAAAATCAACACACTATTTTAAACAATGCTATCGCCTATTTAAAACAATAGAGTATTCATATTGTCTTTATTATTTATGAAATAAGTGTAGACATGTTAAATAGTAAGTATAAGAAAATTGTTCAGTTTTTATCCCTCAAAAACCTTTTACTGGACTGCAACATAAAAGGGAAGTGAGATCATACTAGTTCGCTTCGCGGGGTGTCGCTGGCAGCCAGCTTTGCAACCCCCGCAGTGATATTGTGTGTGAGGCACTCACATCCAACAATAATCCTTATCTTTTCTCAAATACGAACTAATATCGTTTAACTGTTCCACAGCTACTGCAATATCACCGGTACTATTGTGCGGATAATGCAGAGATCAAAACTAGTTTCATCGATGCTGAATATTGTAGAGGAAAATGGTCTTTATAAGATATATGCGTAAGGTCGGCACCTGGTTGTGTGTTAAGTTAAGGAAGGCAAACGGCGAGGGGACAAGTGAGAGCCGTTTAATTCGTAGGGATTTTCGCCGGGACACTTAATTTTGATTATAATTTGTATCGGGCGCGACGCGCTGTAGATGTTTATTGCATGCGTGAAATTCCAAACGATTCGTCCGCTTGCTGTCAGCAACTCTCTACAATTGTTCTTTGCGTGTCGATGTCACCGTGGCGTTAGCAGATACGGTTGCAGATGCATCCGATGCAAATAAAAGAATGCACTCTAACGGCGGTGTGCTTCATACTCTAATTTCAAATAGTTAAAACTGTTTGCTGCTAAAGTCAAAAATTAAACACATCAAAATACATGGTTTTAACTTCACAATTGACAGTGTTCGTCATAAAGATATTTACATTTATAACATTAAATGAATGTCACAAATTCCAATACCTCTAAGATTATTGATATTTTGATATTGTTAGTTTTTAACTTTAACATTTAGCAATTAACTATTTCAAATGAGAGTTTGAAGCACACCGCTGTAATGGTGTTATGTGTTATGTAAATAGAGTTTCTTTGCGTATTTGTATGTTATTGTCACGACGGTAACATTGCACACAAAATAGGGATGTTATTTTGGAAGAGCGATTCAAAAAATTCAAAGTAATATGCTAAGAAAATTGAGCTTTATGTACTTAAATTTCTCGCTAATAAAGCTACTAACAACAAACGTTTTGTTTTTATTTTTTTTATAAATATTTTTAGGGGCTAACGAGCATACCAGAATGTGGATGGTCACAACCGCCCATGAACACTCGCAACCTCAGAGGAGTCACCAATGCACTGCCGGCCTTTCTGTCCATATCTTGTATTATATATCCAACAGATATACCACATGTTACATATACCATATACGTATTTAACAACAGTTTTTGCAATGGAATCTGTATTCAAACACGCTTGGCCAAGTGATTTTGAAAAGTTATCATCATATAAGTTTTCTAAAAGCTATTGCTTTTATTGTCTTTTAAAAAAGTACTTGAAATATTTAACCCGTATATAAACGACGTATATATAGTGTATAAACGACGAATATTGGTCACAATCATTTCTTCAGTCGTGGGTGCGAAATGAAATGTTGGTTATATTTATTAAAAACATACTTAGCCATATATTTTTCAAAAATTAACGGTTTAAAAAATGGAAGTAAAAACTGAATACCTACTACAAAGGCACTAACATTCAAAAAGATTGAATACAAATATATTGCGTTATATAAATCGACTACGCCTAAATGGATTTAGCGCCGGTGTTACACAATCGGGAGGGACCGACACATAACAATTGTCAATTTGCCAGTAGGTTCGGGAATCCAATTGAAGGACCCTTCACAAAACAATTGTTATCGATTTGATACACTGTGTAATGCAAAGCGCCATAGTTGTCAGATATATGTATATATAAAGTTTCGTGTAAGAAATAGTTATATGAAAGTTGAGTGGTTCAAGTGAAGGCAATTTGACTTTATAGGAGATTGCACTTTGCAGTAAAACACACTCACCAAAAACATCTGCACGTATAATATTGGTTGCCAAGACTCCCTTACTCATAAAGTTTTCATTGTTAAAAAAGTTATAAAATTTCATGATGAGTCAATCCCTTAACTTTGGAAGCCCGAATTCTATAAGCTCCACAAACTTAACCATCTTCAAACTCTACAAAAACACCTAACTCTACAAACTCCACATAATGTTCAAAAAGTATAGTGTGGCTGTTTCATAGAACTATTTATTGCATGACATAACATTAAAGAACAGTGTCTTAATTTCTCACCATTAGTATTAAGTAAGTAAGTACAGGAAGTCCGCTCCATATAAAGCGCGTAAAACGATGATGCACTCCGCCGACTGCATAAAGAAATCCAAAACTATTTCAAACGAGTGCAGTCGCGGTCGGCGCGTGCGAGCTGTGGCAAGAATACGACATAAAGCTGTAACACGAATACTATTTAATTAACGACTAAATGCCTGTAACTTAACGCAGCTATTATAATTTGCTACTTATAATTATAAGTTATAGCTACCACTACAAGTAGCGAATTAAGTTTGTTTTTCATTATATTATGTAAGAATAAAAAAATTGTAGTGAAAATCTTTACGTACTTAGATATTTAAGCCCGTTTTATTAAATACTACCGTTACCTCTTAATTGAATACATAAGTTTGTCATTATAAAATAGGCAATATAATAATTATCTAAGTTCTAGGTATAGCTTAGCCTATACCTATATTAGTAATGTAATAAAATATTTTTTTTTAGATACACTTAATCTTGAAAAGTACTGTTCGATTTCCATATTTTTTTTATGTCAGAATATAAAAAACTTCTAAGTTAGGGAATCGTGTATATATATATACCTCATCAGGCACAAGACTCATTTCGGGAATGTATTCAAATAATGACGAAAGTGAAGAGAACATTGATAAAATACCATCAACATCGACTACACATTATAGCACATTTATTGTACTTGAAAAAAAAATGCATTAGTATATACAAGCGGATATCTGTTGGAAAAATGAAATGTTCAGTACAACTTAATTAGTATATTATTTCTGAATTTCTCAAGACGAGCAGTGTTCACAGGTACGATTTTTATTTTACGTTTTGTATCTTATTCAGCATTGATTTCAAACGTGGCTAGCTGTCCACAATGATCAAATGATAATTTATTTATGACCAACTTATACTGTGGTTTAATATTTGTAAACATGTTATTGAGGCAAGTTTAGGAAGCACCTGTGGTCCTGGTCGGCACCAGATATAAATTTTCAAAATTGTAACACTTGAATAAGGATTTAATTCTAGTATATAGATAAGAATTTTCCAATAGATTTATGTTAAAATCTCTGCATACAGCAATATATTTACTATTGCTAATTTTATACAAAATATCATTCATATTTTCTGCGAAAACATCATATGATGAATTTGGGGGTCTGTATATTCTTAATAAAATAAGCCGTTCAAGTTCTATGCAGGCCACTTCAATAGTTCGCTCAACAGATAGGCTCAAAATATCTGGACGTTATTTGCATTTTACATTATTTTTAACTATTATCAGTGAACCGCCATGTATAGCTTTTTCTCTGCTGAACGAAGCTGCTACCTGGTGCATACTGAAGCTAAACATGAACTGGTGACTTCTACGCCAATGTTCTCTTATACATAACATATCGACATCATTATAGTTTATGAATAATTCATTTTCCAGTTCCTTGCTTGACCTTTCCTATATATTTTGTATATATTTTGATCCACCAGATTGAATATACTTTTTTTGTTGTTATATTTTTTCCCTCAGTCATTACGGGTCAGTTACTATTACAATGTTATTGTTGGTTCTTCTTGTTACCGACTTATTAAAATTCTTATTTAATGTCAAAATTTGCAATAGGTTTCCTCTATTGTTTTAGAAACTAATTTGAATCATAATTGATGTCAAATGCCTCAATAGAAACACAATTGTTTGTCCATGGAACTGGACATGTTAATAATATAATGACTTTGTGACTCCGCTGATTGTTGTATTATAAATTTTGAAGGAAAATATTTCCTTCTTGTCGAGTAAAAATCTTTACCATTAATTCTATTGGTGTCAATAAAATGAAATTTGTGTGAGTGACGACATGCCAGTGTATGCATATTAATATTTAGTTTGTGTTTGTTCTGATTTTTTTTTGCTGTTAAGCTTTGGCTGAAATTAAAAACACACAAAACAACTTTATTAAGATTTGCGATGTTATTTTTTTGTCCATCTTTTGCATTTTACCAATTAGGATTATTATGGGATCGAAATTAGTTTTAGTAATTTTTTCTAAAATACTATTATATGAAGCTCCTGGCATACAAATATTTAGTATGTTTTGTCTAGCCAAGCGGCGGTCGAGTTGCGAACCCACCGCCATTCCAAGCTCATCACTATACATTATAATATTTTGGTAATCTGCGTCTACTACCGCGTGTGACGACGACACGTGTTTCGAGTGCAGCGATACAGCGACCGGCGCGCGCGCCCGAAGAGCCGGCGGGTCACGCTGCGGTCGCGAGTCGTGGACGGGAGCCGTCTCAAGTCTACACTGATGTTTTGTTATTAGTGACTCGAACCTTTCATAACTATATTTACTGATTTCTATTAAACTATCCATTGCCGAAGTGTGCTCCCCCATCTCCTTTTGCGCTGGTTCATATTTTGCAGTAATATCGATTGCAAACGCGTATATTCTCGCGACTTCATCTGCGTCGAATTCAAATTTATTCTGTACAGAGTGATCCATATAAGATTGTTCATTCTTCTAAATCACGTACGGGCAAACTTTGACAAGTTTTGGGCAAAACTTTAGTGTGCAAATACGTTAGCGGGACGCATTCAAAAAAGTAGTGCATTTTTAAAGTAGTGTTCTTAATTTTTAGCGATAGATATAAATTTCAAAAACTATGAAAAATTTTGTGTTATCAATTCTAAGGGTTTTCATTCATTTATTGTGTAAATTTTGTACAATTTGTTGAATTAATGGAGGGTCGGGACTGTCAGTTTTTAGATTGAAATAAACCATAACTTCTGAAAATAAGTACAAAATCTGTCCTTTGTGCTTTATATCTGTTTCTCAGCGGTCAATTGCAAGACAACGTCGGTGTCAGCCAAAGAAATACTACAATACACCTAGCAATAGACACCGACTCCAAAAATAACAATAATTGTAACTACATTATACTATCGTAATAATTTGTTTGACTTTTAAGTAGTCTAATATTTTTCATTTCATTTTACTTAGGAGAACTCTAAAAAATGTTTTGATCATTGTTTGTTATTCATTGGTATGTGTTGAGTTAAATTTGAAATGAGTAGGTACCTACCTACCTTCTAGCGTGGTAAACACATAGATCGTACCTACATATTGCTGAGTAGAAAAAGTAAGTTGATTATTAAGTTGTAGAAGAATACGCAATTATTTTTTTACCTTTTACTGTATATTAATTGTTTTGGAATAGTTTTTGTTTTGAGTCGGTTTTTTGTTAAAGTTTTTATTTATTTTTTGATTTTTAGTGAATTTCAAGTACACTAACTAATTTGTCTGAATATAGGTAGACCTTCTAAGCGTGCAGCTCATAGATTGTACCCTTTTTTGTAAACCGTTAAGGAGTTCCATTGATCATCATATTCGACTACGACAATTACTTGACCATAACGACGTTACGGTAGGTGACTCAAATATCCTGATAGTCTATAAAAGATTCGGCCGAGTATAATTGATTTGCTCTTAAGAATTGAGGACATCCGTTACGTTCCGTTCCGTTTGTAATGGATCCCATAACCAGAATCTAACCAAACTCTCATCAAACTACCCTTGAAGTATATCCTTTCTAATAAAAAAAGAATCATGGAAATCGGTTGACGTGAGTTGTTCGTCCATTTGTCGCGCGCATACTTAATGCAAATTTAAGACTTATATGGTTTTATCATGGATGCTATTGTTAGAACTAGATCAAATTAAAATGAGATCACACTGAAGTACCAGCTTTCAAATAAAAAAAGTATCATCAAAATAGGTTTATCCAGCCGAAAGTTCTTAGGTAACAAACCTAAAAAAATACAGTCGAATTGAGAACCTCCTCCTTGTTTGAAACCGGTTAAAAATAAGCTAATAACTAGAACACATGAAAGATGTCTCGTACGTTGGAGTCCATTACGCTTGTCACGTTTGAGATCGCTTTGATAATCTCATATAATGCATATAGTCACAATGTAACGCCAAAAGCAAAATAAACATTCTAGATATTACGCAGAACTAATAACGTAATTTTTAACTAATGATGCGTTCTTGAACTAATAATGGAGTCCAGTTCCAGCTTACCGAAGAGTAGTGGCGATTCTTATTTTAGATCAGTTTGTTTTGTAGAGGGTGAAGTTAATATCATCATTTTGACCTAGCACACGTGTGACTCACATTTATAGAACCATAAAATCTGCTCGACATGAAATAGTCTACTGCTCGAATGATAGACAGATGTTCATAAACATACTGTAAACAGGTCGGTTACTCGCTATAACCTTTGTAAGTAAACATGTGCAGATTTTTTCATAGTATAATCGAGAGGTAAACGAGCAGGCGAGGCATCAGAAAGTAGATAGTCACTGTCGCCCCATAAACACTCGCAACCCCGAAGGAGTCACCAGGGCGTTGCAGGCCTTTTGGAAGGGAATTGAATATCTTAATAGAGGGATGGTCGAGTTGATAGAGAGCGGCGAGGGGAGAAGTGGGACACCGTGATCCTCACTCACTGATCGTCATCGCGTGCACGATAGGGACGTCGACGTAGAAATGCATGCCAATAAGAACACCGGCTGAATATGAGGGAGAAATCATTTATGTTACTCGCACTTGATCTCTCAAGCTTTCAGCTACAAACGAGTGTAACGTGCTACATGAGGGCCAGTTACGCCATCTAGCGATATGCATTATGTGTATAAAAAGCAAATTTGAACTAAACACTCACTCACTGAACGAAACGCAACAGCGGAAGGTGATAGTTCATGTCCGTATTCTGTGAGCGTATGTTATTTAACCGGTCGAGCGGGCCCATGTTTGTGTTGTGGCCAAGTTGGCCACAGTATGGCTTTATCACTTTTCCGTCTTCCCTATTATTTAAGTATATTGTAGAGCGCAACTCGGGGCGGAGTGCCTTTAGGATTTTTGATGAAGTCCAAGTGTTTAAATGAAAAGTATCTTCAATTTAAGATCAATATATTTATTGATCGGTTCTTCAATGTTTCTTTCCTTATGAGGTTCGATATGATCTCTTCTTAAATAAATTATAACCATCCACTTTTCTATCACTATTGAGGCTTGTGCATTGGGCATCAGCCCTCGTCCTCGCCCTTTTTCAATTTTTTTTATCTACAGCTTATTCATTTGTTCTTCGCGAGATCGGATTCCAATATTCTATTCTACTCTAATTTTAAATCAAACGCCAACCAACAATTGTGAATCTAAGCACGGAGGCTGTATGTCTCAGATGCCACCTACACCTAGCCTAACTATTACAATATCCATTTACTAAATGTTTAAAATTAAGATATCCCGTCAATCTGATTACACGACGCTCATTGGGATCACTCTGTATATTTAATTATTGACATGGCCATGTTCCATATAGAAAGTGGAAATTTATTTTTATACGTAAAATTGACACTATACATTATAATTACGCTAGTTTAGTGTACTATTTTAAAATATATTAATGTAAATTAATGATGGACATTTGTCACATGTGAAATAATGTCATTTAATTTTCGTCTCTATTGCGCAGTCAAATGCTTCAAAGTTTATAATACATGCAATAAGTACTTCGTCTACCAAAACGGTGACTACTATTATTATAATATCTTCGAAAACTTATACACAGAGATCGTCGCTTGTAACATGGATGCTGCGGAGACAAAACAAGAAACAAATTTTAATCTATCACAAACGTCAAGATATGAATTAAATATGGTTTTGGTAGACAAAATTCTGAAAATTAAAAGAAAATAATTTTCAATGTATACAGCATAAAAATGCCCACGCATCCAACTGCGGACCTGAATCAAGGTGCACGTTCCATGTTTTAAGTCCTTCAATTAAACATCTTGATATGGGGACTTGAAATGATACACATTTCGGCGTGAGTGGGTCGGGGTTGCGGCATCTATTCAAGTTCTCTATATGTTGTAATCAATTTTAATTGCGTTATTGTGAAGCATTTTTATTTTTTATTTTTAAGAAACAAATCTTATACGTCATTTATCCCGTCATTTATTTTTTAAAGAATGGTGTCAACCAGGTATCATGTTCCTATAATATATTCTATGGTAAGTTTTAGGCTTGAAAACTCGCTTCGCATTTAGAGTCTTATTAATACGCATTATAATGGTTATCCTTGTAACGAGCGCCTAATTTGTAAAAACTACATACTCTTTGTTTTATAGCTCTCTAGGTCCCTCTTCGTAGACAGTTCAACTTCTATGTCATAGACAAATAGAGTCCTGTATATCGGCTCCATACTACCCACACCTTAACTTGATCTTTAACCCAATTTTAGTTTCGATCCTGGTCACAATCGTTATTCCAGTTTCGATCCTGCTTGCGATGTTGGTTCCGGTGCTAGATGCGCTTTCGGTTGCACTCCCGATGCATGTCTCGATTTCTATTCCGCTTGCAATCCCATTATCGATGGATACAACGGCGAAAAACAACTTGTTTTCCATTATTAGAGTTTTTTCTCGGAATTCCATGAAGGGACTGACATTTATTTCCATCTATTCAAATAATTCATGTTCATTCTGATACACACCACATGTATATGAAAATTCATGGAAATCGTTAAGCTGCTAAGTTATCAAATCATGTATTTCTAAAAAATCCTACTAAAATGATGTATTGAGATAAACATTTCCCACGTTTATTTCCTCAATGCCGTTTATATCATAAAATGCGGGTTTATATGCACCATCAAACTCGATAAACCGTAAACCTGTATCTGTACTAATGACATTTAGTGATATATTTCAACAATCGATCGTAAACTAATTATTAACATTTTTACTGTAGCAATTGAACGCACATAAAGCAATTCGTTTTGATTGGAGTTAATGAAAAGATTTGCGAAATGCAATCTAATTTTGCGATTTCGCCGAGAGCATCTGTTGTGCTAATCGTGAAACCTCGATGAAGAAACTGCGCCATTATATGGTGAAGTGCCAGGCACCCGGTTTCCTGAAATCGTCTTTGAGGCCAGAAGTAGATAGATGTCAAGAGGGAGATATCATCTGGATTTGTGGTCTGCATCTATTGCTTATCCTTCATCTAGTATCCTTTATGCTTTTCGCTTTTCAGAGTATATTTAAAACTTATCTAGAATTGTTGGGCATGTTCACGAGATAACAAAGATTGTAGATGAAACATCATTGTTACTTAAAGACAATAGACAACAATTCAATTATGACGATGTGATTGTTAATTGTTATCTCAAAAGTAAAGAAACATTATACTGCAAGTAAGCTACTTTTCTACAGTGAAGAAAACAAAGTGTATACAATTCTCGCTTCCGTATACGTGTATAAGACGCGAACCCAGAACTACTTTAGTATATGAAAGTAAAATCAATTCTGTTTTTATTTTTTGAATCCATCATGGGCATTACTATCGATAACAGGATACTTATATCAGAAAGTTGGTCAAAAAGCTTTGCTGTGCTGTATGTACAATAAAAATGAATATAATGTGCAATTAAAAACTGGCAAATCTGTTAATTTTAGTTGTGTCCGTATCCTGATGCCATATGGCATCCGGCTCAATAAACTTTTCGTGCTGCAGTCGTGGGCCACTCCGACGATTTGGCTCGGAATTCAATTACCTTGAAGACTTATATAATATAGACTAATATCTATTTCTCAGAAAGGTAGACAGAGGCTTTAGATTTCCATATGGAACGATCTTTGCATATCTCGCTTGCTTCACTGATATCCATTAATTTTTTCATACAAGCTCGACGGTTTCGACTACTTAAAATTTGGCCTCTTTATAGATTTGTTTTGTTGGTCTACTTTCATTTATCCTTTCCACATGGCGAACCCATTCCAACGTACTTTTTCTACTCTAGTCACTATATGTTCTTTCAAACCACACCCCTTTATCGCACCACTGTTTTTAATCTATATTTCAGGGACTCTTCACATATGTGATACAGAAATCACATCTATGATTCTTCTTTCATTTTTTTCTGCCAACTTTCAACAGAATCCCATTATGGATAGCTAAATGGGGTATTCATAACAGCCAGATTCATAACTTTTACTATTCATAATAGCAAATAAGGCCTTATTCACTTTATTTCCCTCATTCACTCTCCTTTTGATATCTCGACCATTATTACCATTATTTGCAAATAGACTACCCAAGTACACAAACTATTTCGCTATTTCGACACTCTCACCTTCATACATAAATCGCATTCAGTCGGCCTTTCGTTTCTTTCAATAGTTATGCTGACATATAGTTTCGTACCTCTTTTCTTAACTGAAACATTAATTTTAGTTACTATCTCCTGCAGCCCGCACGCCGGCTGCACAAGGATTACTTGCGTACGGAAGGTGGCGTTTGACAGACAGCTCCTCCATTTTTAGTCCACACTCATACCTACTCTTTATTGCCTGGGCTCCACCAGTGTCTATGGTGTAACTACTGCGTGTTTTTCATCTGTTACACACAACGCTAATGTAGTCTCAGCATCACATGATGTGGGTAGCCATCCATGACTAGATTGAGTAGCCTCTAAGTATCAACATTAAAACAATTAGCTAATTAACTTTGGCAATACACTTTATATACGAAACTTTAATATATGTTGGTCCTCTTTGTTGCATTTTTGTAAGGTCCTTCTAGATACACGAGACAAAACTTGTCATTAAATAAATTTGTAATGATTATTGTATAATCGCTTCGAATAAGCAAGGTGATATGTAAGGAAAAGTATAATTAAAAAAAAAATTAAAAAAGAAACAATTTTTTTATTTTTTATTTATCATAAAAAACACAAAGTTTGCAGTAATCTTAAATGAAGACTGTATTGAGTCCTATAATTACAAAACGAATCCGATTAATGATTATTTAGAAAATTCTTACCACGACCATTTTTATACTAAAGTAGCTTTTGCCCGCGGCTCCCCTTTTGTAGACATAAAATGATGAAAAATTATTTTTTTGGACATGATTGTTGGACATGACCTATACGTCCCGATAAGAGTAACTACGCCACATTTCAAGTCAATAGAACCTATAATTTCGGAGATCTTATAAGATAACACAATAAATTTATGTCTACGCGAGCAGAGCCGCGAGCAAAAGCTAATTTAGTATACAATCTCGCGATGAGTCAGTCAGTCAGTTAGTGGTATTTCGCTTATATATATATATAGATAAAAAAACCAATTGTCTGTATTATAAATAAATTATTGTAATGACATTGTATTTTGCACTCGCGTCTGCGATCTCGTACTCTCCCACTTCCTGCATGCTGCGCTGCTTAAACGCCCGGCGCGGCGCGCGCGCCGGACGACCGCGCCCCCGGGCTCATATAAATCGTATTTGTACTTTTAAGAGTCCAAAGTCAATAGACTTAATAGTGTGTGCCGAGGGAATGATGTGCCGAGTACAGTTTGGAGGGCTCTATTATTGAAATTGTTAGTTCCCCGCGCGATAAATCCTAAATCCATCGGGGCATTCTTTTAGGACCTACATAGAAAACAATATTTTAAATGAAGAAAACTGTTATAATATAAGAGAGTTTCTACGAATAAGCATTGTTGCACTAAATTTGTTACTGCAATCTATCAGGGAATCAAAGAAAATTTTCTAAAATGGTTGGTTATATAAGCTAGAAACAAAAGTTTTGCAATTTTCGTGTGATTTCACTACCTGTTAATAGAATACAACAAATTGTTTTAAAGAGTTACAAGACGCTCAAAAAAAATTAAAAAAAAAATTCCATGTAGTAAATTAATAAGCAGTTATTAATATTAAGATAAACGTGTACATGGTAATAACTAGATAATAAAAAAGAAGCGGTAATTACTTTAATAGTTCGAATTTTTTAAATAAAGACAAATTTCATGGGAATGGAAAAACCTTTTCCAGTTATCACTAATAACTACCAACAAATTATCTTTTTGAAGTTATATTTCTTTTGGGGCGTTATGAAAAAATTAATGTTTCAATAAAGTTTGCCACTAGGTGGGCCTCATAATTATAAAAAAATAATGTTCAATTGTAAGTATCTTGTTGTCTGTCGATTAGTATTATTTCCCGCTCTTTTTCAAAATTTGTCCTTAGGTCACCATTTAGGTACCTTCAAATCACTAGCCCTTCTCTCCCTCATCTCTTTATAATTCTTAGTACGTGGGACGCATTATAAGTTTCTGGAACGTGTCACTTACATGAACAATATTTAAAAAGCAATGACTACATTTGAAAATTAAACTTTTTATCTAAAGATTACAGTTCGTTTCATCTAAATGTGAATTGTTTTTACACTGTGGCGCCATTTTAAAAATTGCATGTCTTCATCGTTATGGATTTAAGTCGTGCAAATTTCCGTAGCATGATTTTCTGCGATTTCAAATGTAATTTGACAGCTCTGCAGTGCCTCGCTCGACTTCAAACTGCTTTTGGCGGCGATAAGCACCATGCAAGACGATTATTTATAACTGCTTTTTAGAAATCAAGGGTGGTCATGTTGATCTCAGAGACGAATTTCGTGGTGGTTGCCCGTCCACCGCTGTGAACAACTAAAACATAGATGCTGTGCGCCGTGTGATCGAAACAGACACGTATGTGGCTTACCATGAGATCCGGGCATCGTTAGGCATAGGTATGAGTCAAATACAATCAATCTTACATAAACTTTTGAGTATGAAAAGGCTGTGCTCGAGGTGGATCTCATACAACTTGACTGAGGCTCAAAAACCGGACAGCGTCAGACCAGGTAACTTTACCTGGTCAACGATTTTCACCATCAGAAGAGGTTGTCAAAAAGTGTGAAAAACATGTTTCCGAGGTCACTAGGGAGGAGTGGCATAAATGTTTTCAAAATTGATTTATTCATATGAAAAAGTGCATTTATGCTATCGGGGAATATTTTAAAAAACCATAAATTCATTTTTGATCATTCATTGAATCCTTTTATAAACATGTATAATTTCCTGCGTCTTTACAGCCCCTTCGCATTACATCCTTTCCTTATTTCAATTTCCTGTCATCAAGTAGGTGACCATACATGTCCGAGAAATATACCCCCTCACCCTGCGCTTTGAACATTTCCTACCCTTCCCCATTACCTCTTTTGGATACCACCCCCCCCCCGCAATCTATCTCAGTGGTGGTTGGCCCTAGAATTTTTAAATTCAGCTCGTTTGAATCGGCATCAGAAGAGGAAATTTTCGGCTGAAGGCGTTTTTTCAAATTCAATCCAGCCGCTGAGGTTTAGGGAAGTGAATTAGCAAGTTCAACAGTGACATCAGTCGGTGAGTTTTGTGTAGTTGAATGCGGAATGGAAGATGGCGACAAAATAACCCTAACCTATGTTAACGTTAACGTTAAATTATGTAATTTTAATTTTTCACTTAATAATTGTTATAATTACAAATTATAATTTCAAATCAAAAAATAAAATTGCTCTTACACTTTGTATATGAAAATAAATATCGATTTATTAATGTTCCAAATTTAATTAAGCTTTATCATCCTTATTGACTATCTCACTCTAGTCTTTTGTTATTTTATTGTAATTAATTATTAGCATGCGATTAACAACAACTTTTTAATTACGTCAAGGAAGAATAACTTCTCACGCGCGAAATACACACACCGTTTTTTTTGTTATTTTATATCTGTTTGCAATTCAGTAGAGCACTAACAGTACAAGTTCACCTAAAGTTCCACAGATTTCAATACGCCCTCACACACCCGACGAAAGCTCTAGAAGCTCGTTTCGTAGTATTCTTCCCTGTTGTCGAAAAATGGACTGAAATCGTTTGGGTTTACAATCCATTTCCTATTTCACTCGAACTGTGGATTGGGGCCTGTTGACCGCCGTCATCGGCGACGCGCTGATATAGTCCGCTACTGGTTGCCTAACGTATCCTCGAAGGAATGTAGCGAGTGCATTCATTTGACTCAAAAAAACTCAACGGTCATTCTCGAGATGATCGGGATCGAAGATCGGAACCTACGTAGGTCCGAAAGCCACACTCCTTAATAAATCAACTTCGGTAATCAAGGCACGAAAATTTTTGAACCATCCATCAAACGGAGGGGGCGCTGCCGAAACGCGGAGACGAAAATGGTAACGTACCAAATAATAATTATATGTGTAAAACATTATTTTGCACGTTTCTCAACGTAAAAAGAACAAACTTTTGTTTTAAATTTTTTCTCATCACTTCATATTGTATCATTTCATATATTTTATTATTAACAACAAACCCTATTCGAGCTCACCCTGGACACTATAAAATCTAGACACACGGCCAGCGGACTCTATGAGCCGGTGACTATGATGACTCTATATATAATATATAGTGCGGAGATAATGGGCAGTGTAGAGTATGCCTCGTTTAAATACAGTTGAACCTCGATAAGTTAGAATCCAAGGGAAACACAAAATATTTTAAGTTATAGAGGTTTTAAGTTATTAAGGGTCTATGTTAGGGATAGGTTAATATAGAGGTAGGTATGTACATATGCATGTATGTACCCTTGTTCCACCCTTTATCAGCGTATGTGAGTGTTGTTAGTTTTCTTTTTGAACTCATTTTAAGCCAGTTTTATCACACAGTAAGTAAAGCAATGTTTCCAGGACAATGATCAAAAACTTATGATCCAAGGCTTACTTAAGTCTTAAGGCTAACCGCCGCAAAGCTTTAAAGAATTTCGAAGAAGCAAACAATAGGTGACATATGTATTGTTTACGTTAACAATTTAACTAGTGAACTGAGAACTAGTGAGTGAAGTTATAGGGTTTTTAAGTTACCGAGGTTTGAGTTATCGAGGTTCTACTGTATTTAGTCTCCGTTATTAATCCAACCAGTGGCGCGCGCTGTCCGGGTTTCCGCGACGCGCTCTCCTCGGCTGGAGAGCTCTGTCCACACAATATCAGCGTAAATACTTCGGGCTCTGTGACGCGAGATTTCTTCACTACCGTGCCGGTTCCTTGAAGGTATCCTGTAATAAGTGCACAGAAAAAAGGTTTCATAGGAATTTGCCGGCATAGAGTTTTACTTTTCACCTAAGGTAGCAATATTGCATCATAGGTAATATTTAAATGTATAACTTTGATTGTTTCATGAATTTAATGTATTATATCTTTACTAGCTATTTGCGATTGAAGAAAAATAATTGTCTCTTTTATTTACTTTAAGTTATACTATTTGTTTCTGTTATGAGCTATTAAGAAAGAATGTTAGTCACTAAAAATAATATTGTGCGATAAATACGATATTGGTATTGAAACTATTTTTTTTTTAAATGTGAATCGGTATTTTGAAAATTAGAATGAACAGTACAAAATCTTTCTGAATAGGAAGAACTAATGAAATAATGACTTACATATTTAATTGAATTAAATATTAATTATTACATAGACATATAGATTTAATTCTAGGGATAATATTTTAGCTGATACGTAGTAATTAAATGGATAAGCATTTTTTGAAGTGAAAACTTCTTTAGGCGCGTTGGGCATTTTTTGAGATGGGAAAAAACCATTGAACTGGCGACACTGTTACCATTACCGTAACCGACACCTCTGTATGTAAGTATGTACATATATTGGTCCCGTTTACACGAAACTTGAGTTTGGGTTGAAATGCTTTGATAATATGATATAAATATGAATTGTGTCTATACGTACAACATACATATATATTCATGTCGGAACTTTTCGTACTGTATTTGTAAGCAATAGATTGCATTTTTTATATGTAATATAATATGCATTATTTTTCATATACAATAACGCATTAAATGAAAATTGTAATATAACTTTTGTAGTAGTAGTTTATAATAATGACTAAAAAGCATTTCATTTAAAAGCATTTACTGCACAATAAAATATTTCCTGACGATTCAAAAAATGTTTTCTGACTATTCAAAAAAACACGTAATTGTTCAAGTTTTCACTTCTGTCGGCACTCCTGGAGTGTCACTGTTTTTTTTTTGAATTTATTATTATCTTTATATTAATTATTATCTTTCTCTAATGACGTCACATAAAAAAATAGACACAGATTATAATTGACTCTATTTCGACCTTTGTGTATACCCATCAGCCGACAGTAGGTAACAGATTATATTTGAAATATTTTTTAACCCTCCACACTTCGAACGTCTTCCACATTCTCCTATTAATCTCACTTTTAAAAAAATAATTTTTAAATTTATTCTTGATTTTAGAACTAATACGTAAAATGCTAAAAGGCTACAAATGCTATTGGTTTCCATTTAATAAAATAAACTGTAGTGAAATACTGTTACACACAAGTAAACTGTCTTAAAAACCATCCATAATCCTTTTGAAACTAATATTTAAATTTCACAAAAGTATCACAAAACGCAATGCAATCAACATGACAAAATTATTCAAAAAGGTTTTTGCACTTGTACATTTTAGTCTAAAAACGTTAGTTAAGTCTATATTTTATTTTTTGGAAAGATAAAAATATAAATCGAACAGTAATATACTTCACTATATATTCACATTTGGAAGCCTTAAGCACGAGCGTCGGTATGCTTCTACTGTCGTCTGAAAATCCCGTGTAATCACGATAACTAAAAAAACTATTTAACTTTAAAACTTAATTTCTTTTTCAATCTCATCACTAATTGATTGGGAGTAACTTTATTGAAAATTATAGCTTGATATAGTACCGATTAGCTGTAATTGAATTTTTTAACTCGCAGTTATTCACGTTTTGATCTGTCATTTCGCTTTAATATCTAAAATCGAGATTGAAATGAATGTTTTATGTTTTTGTAATTGTGAACAGATGGCGGTAGTAATATCAAAAATAAAACAACTATTTTTGCCCGAGGATCGATTTAGTTCAACTGTTTAGCTTTAAGTCACGCGCGCAGGATGCCCGGGTTCAAATCTGTCCTAGAATTTGTTTTTTTTTATTTATTTTTAATTACTTTCTAACATTTTAATTAATTCCAAAATTAGTTTTAATGTAATACGTTTATATTAACAACAATTACTGTATAATAATTTTAATTAGTGACTTCGGGAAAGTTATTAAGAACTTCAAAAAAAGGATTTTTGGTGTAAACCTAAGATATTATCATTAATCTTTAATTTAAATAACATACATATGTCACGAGCGCTTAAGGCATGCACATTTGGTTTTACCAAACTTTTTACCCTAGTGTTAAAACTAAGTGACATTTGACAATAGGCCCGTATGTAATTCTAAAGTACTCCCGCCCTGTGAACAAGAGCATCTGCGCTAAGACGCTGTGTCAACGCGCACCCCGGCCCCCGTACCCTTTGAATTTTTTATGCGATTCGAGAAATCGTTTAGGATTTAGCCTCGCAAATAAAAGATTTATCTTCATTGTTCTTCGTCAGCCTTTTCTAATAAACACTTAACCTGTTTTGGACTAGCTAGGAAATGAAATCCCATGAAAAACATGTTTTTCAGGCACCGTTTCATATTTTTAACTTTCTTGGTTATGTCTTACTAACTCTTGCGTTCTTTGCTTTGATTATTTTATATTTCAAATTTTTTTTACTATAATTGACACCGATTATAAAGTTTTTGTTTTTGTTTTCTCCGTTAAATTATTTTATTTATTTACTACTCGATACCTATAGTTCTAATCATATATGATAGTAGAGTTATTGCATGAGTTTTATCATGCTTAGTGTTTTATTTGTATCGTATCGAACACTAAACTATATTTAGACCTTGTTTATACTTTAGTGTAAGTACACTGTTATTAAGAAAAACTATGCCTCTAACACAATCACAATAAAAATAATTAACATTTGTTGTGTATTATGTAATGCAAAAATGATTGAAAAAAAATTCTACGCACGTCTGTCTATCTGTACGTATAAATCCCGCTTCTGGTCACGATAACTGGGGAAATACCCTAAATATCGAGATCATTTTTGACTTGACAACGTCTTATAATTCGATGGAGCCGACTGCACGCACGAAAAACATGACTCATGCGGCGTTACCTCGCTCTGAGTCGTTCCATTTAAGGCTTGAAGTGCAAGCGAGAGCGCGGAACGAGCGACAAAGAGGCACAATCGGCCTCCGCGTTCGGCAGCGTGCGACATCTGTCTCTCTCCAACTTGAGTGAGCGATGCGTCTGCGTGGACAGCTGCTATACAATAATACATTTACATGTTTTCGTCAAGTATGAAGTGCAGTGAAAAGTGAATGTGGTGTCAATTGTTTATAGCAACGATAATTGCGGCAATAAAGGTAATGATTCTCTCGATATTAAATATATGTTCAATAAAATGTAAATATATATATAAATAAAATTTTCTTTTGAAAAATGAAACCATTCCATCACTATTTTCTTATGACGTTGTCACATGTCACGTTCAACTATCGTCAGTAAACCGACTTTACAGACAACCGATTTTTTTATTCACTTTAGACTTGGTTCCGCTTGTTTGGCATTGAAAAGGAGTCTTTAATTCAATGTCGTTTAATTAATATTGATAAAATACTGAAATCAACTCATAATTCGTATATGTATGAATAAATAAGTTTAGTTTTAGGCCGTGGATGGGCGTTATCAATCAGCTGCTTGATAATTACAGTGTACTGCGCGCGCTGCTAAATTTAAGCATTTTCTTTGTTATTGTATTTTTTTATCATTAAATGAGTGCTTTGAGGTGTGCAATTTTCGTTGGATTTTTCATTTTTTTTTAAATAGTTACTTAAATAATTTATTTCAGTCCTTCAGACGGTTTTCAATCTCGAATTACACTGTCATATAAAAAGTCAATAAAAGTAAATGTAAAATAAAAATCGTACACGTTATTAATTAAGGCCTATTTCAAGAAAAAATATTATCTCGTCATATACATATTTTCATTTTTTGTCGTACGTCTTATTAATAGTAATATTTTAGAATGTTTAATTGATATTACTATTTGATTATTTGCGAATACATTAAGCACATCTGTTAGATCAAAAAGAACTATTAATTATGAAAATGAACCGATAAACCTAGTAGAAGCATATTGATTTTATATGACAGTTCGCCTGTACATATTACTTATAGCAGCAAAGCGAGCTAATAGCTAAATCAGACTTGGCGCCCTGTGGTTAAGTCGCGTTTGGACTTTAAAAAAGGTTTAAGAGGACAACGTTTTTTAATAGGTGATGAAACGATGTTAACAGCAAACCAGCAATTTGACAAGAAATCAAATGATTTACGGAACGAAGTTCCTTATCGCGCGTTCAGCGGATGGAAGCTGCACGGGAAAAAGTGTCCGACCGACACTTTTGAGACGAAAGAGAGAGAGGCAATGAACGTGTACTTGACGCCGAGAAACGATTGCGCATCTACATGCATTTACTTTCTTAAAGCTCGTTTACACATGTATGTCTATGCATAGGATATTACAGCAGTATAGATGTGCGGTGTACATGTCAGCAGTATATACTGTACTGATTAAGTTTATAATTTGTTTATATTTTTAAAATAATAAAATGTTAATTTTTTTAATTTAAAGAAATAAACTTGAAAAAAAAAAGCATTAAATACAATTTGTGTGTGTCGGTCCATATAAGATAATTTACGTCTACGCGGGCGAAACTACACAAAATTCTTCGAAACTGGATTGATACAAAGCAAAGCAATTGCAATTCACCAAAACACATATTCTTCTTCATATTCTACAGAGTAAATATAATTTGTGCTTTCCCTTGTATACTCAAAATACGAGAGCGGGCAAAGTTTTTACCTGTAAGCTTATGACTTTTTTTATTATCACAGAAAGTGAAAACATATAATCACAATATTATGAATATCCGATACCGATGCGGGCCTCGTCCACAATCGGCTTACTTCTCGTTTGAACTACGTAAAATCCTTACCGCGCTCGGATAAAGCTCTAGGACATTCGTGGCTTTGACCGTCGACGCCGCGCCGGCCGCGCCCCCTGCCGGCTTACGCTGATCTCTCTGCGAGGGCCCGCAGCGCCTCTCCGAGCCTCGCCGCGGCCGACTGCAAATAAGTATCGCTTTACGTTGTACGCGGCGCGCTGGCTCGGGCGAACTAGGAGTACAGATGCTTTATATCGTTCAGTTTTTCGACTCGATAAAGATTTTTAGCGTTTCGAGTATTTGCATGTATTTTTGTAATATGTATCACTACGTGTAAAGTTTAGCATGTTCCTCGTCGAGCTAGGAAGTAAAAGGTCGGTTAGAAGCGAGTTCGAGGGGCACAAAGTAGGGGAATAAACGTTTAAGTAACAAATTCATGGGGTTTATGATTTTTTATTTATTGTGGAATAAAATCTGCTTAAAATAATATTATGTTTCGCTGCACAGTTATGCATGGATATATGTGTATTTATTATTTTGGTGAATAACTTAGGAATTGTTACCTTGATTTCAGTTAAATTAATAACAATGGATCGTTTTCAAATTGAAATATCATTATGATGTCAAAATGATTGAATAATTGCGTACCCCGCTTAAAAGTCATACTTATTTAACGTGATTCAAAACCTACGACTAACATGTGTCTAAAAATATGAACAATATGCACAACATGGTACAATATAAAATATTAATATATTGTGTTTATTCGAAAATAGATGAAATCACTGGAACAATTTTTTCCATAAAAATAACTGATATTTATTGTACAGTATTTTATTTAATGAAAAATTGGTTACAGCTTTCTACTTTATAAAGAAATAGGACTTAGTTTGCCGGCTTTAGAAGTTAACACTATATTTGCAGCAAAAAGCATGTTTCACCTGTTTTTTATACCCTTATTATACCTTTGAATCACATCAAATAAAGTACCTATGCAGTCAGAGAGGAATAGGCGCTCTTAACGCCAAACATGTACGTTATCATAAATAAATTAGACGTTTGATTAATTTGCTACACACGTTCAATTTGTTGATATACATCTGTTACACGAAAGTTCCCATTTTCATTTGATGCCGGAAATACAAAATGTAGAGTATTTTCCGGTTACATACCCGTGCAAAATTCTGGCACTCACAATGCAGTTGTATTCTATTTCGATTGTATTTTTAACAATCGTAACTATTAGAAATTTTTGATGCCAAATCACAGCTTCACCTGATAGGGCTATCTATGCCTTTACGTTATGATAAACTTCGATTTTTATAAATAAATGTTTATATATAAATCTCGATTATTCGTGATACTGATTATTATTGTTGAAGTTCCTGTTGAATATCGGTACATTTTCTGACAAAAAGTTACAAGTGCAAGCGTTTAAATTCGAAAATTACCATCGAAAGAACCCGTGGTGTAACAAATCTACCTTTCACAGTTTATATTGTACTTTTCTCAAACAGTCATCCAGCGTGAGTGTTATTTTAAGTAATCTATGTACTGAGTGATTTGTCGTGATTTATAAAATTGAATTCATTAATCGCCGCAAGTTACTCGAGCTCGACGGTCGGCGGTGGCCGGCGGAAGGTACCGGGATCGATATCGATACGCACGAATCGACAAACGAGTTTTGTCGATGACGACGGTCGTCGGTAGCTTCACAACCGGATCGGTCCCCCGAGGGCGGTTTGTAGCTCCGAGCGGCTCGATCTCAAAAAGAGACCGAGGTGCGGTACGGTTATGGCGACATTAAATTAGACAGATCATTAAATATAAAATGGTTTATTAAAAAAAAAATAGTGTAATATAAAACACAGATACAATGTGAAGATGTTTATCGCGAAAATCGTTCCCAACACGAGCGTAGGGCGTTGTCGTTTGATCGGGACCAGCGAGGCGCGAGCGAACGTGGCCGACACGCGACCGACGCCTTTTTGTTATTAACGGGCGATGTCGGAGGTGTAATACGGGGATGGGACGTGTCGAGTGGTTTTAATAAACGTCGATAAGGATCGATGTCGGTTCCGAATGGGTGTCGGACGACACCCATTGTTGCCTGCAGTCGTCTGTGACCGTGTCGTTCGACGCGGGAGGCGTTGCAAATGTGTCAGAACGAGACATTTGTGATGAGATATTTGTTTTTAGCTTTTTTTTTGTGGTAGCTTTGTTCGTTTTAGCTATTTGATCGGCTTCAGTAATAATATGTCGAATTCCAAATATACGAATTTACATCATTTGATGTATACTTCCTTTTATTACCAATTTTTGATGTATTAGTTATAATAAATTAATGTTTAGTGTATATAGTGTCTGTGTATGCATGATAAGAATTACTTTGCGGGCATTTGAAGATGACACTGACGCGGAAAACATCAATATTTTTTATTTTCCTTGCACTTATACCGTATCACATGTTTTGCGTTGATTTGTGAGTTTAGACTTCAAATATATTAACTAATATAAATTATTATAGTATATTAATCAACGAATCAATCAATATCTTAAAGCGCTGTACATAAAGTAAGTTCTCAAAAATGCGGAATATTTTTAAGAATCTTAAAGCGCTGTACCTACATAAAATAAGTCTTCAAAAATGTGGAAAAGTTTTAAGACAAGCATTTATAACATTTTTAAGAGAACATAAAAATAAAGCATTTAGCTCTTCATGCAAACGCTATTCAAGATAAGTTTTATTGTATGAATATTAGAGAAAATTTTTGATAAAATATAAATGTTTCGTCCAAATAAAATCGGAATCGTGATGAAATCTGAAATAATGACCCGCATTGAAATCGTCATCGAAGTTGCGGCTTGGTTTAGGATCGAGGTCGGGAGTGAGGAAGCTGAAGTTGCAGCTGACTTTGTAGTGTTATATTATTATATGTATTTTTGTAAAAACATTAGTCGAGGATTTTATTTTTACCAAATCCTATTTACAAAAGAATTTTTTTTTTTTAATAAAGCGACTACTGTCCAGCATATTAAATGACAACATTGTCAAAAAATAAGTCTAGATTTTTTAATTTTAGATTATTTTAAGAAACTGTTTTGATCATTAATTATTTCATTTCAATGTTTTTTTCTAATTATAAGATCGGTTGTGCAATAAATATTTATGTTGTCGTTAAAGTCAGTAATAGAAAATTACAATCACTACTCCTTAACTTAGTTTTTATTTTTTTGAATACTTTTTGTAATGTTGATTTTGGTAGCTTACCCAAAGTTAGAACGTTATTTATCAATTTGACCGCTTCTGACATATCCTCTTGGTCATCGATTTTTTAACTTGACGTGAATATTAAGTTTAAATAGTAACTTTCTAACTTTAAATGTTTTGTTATTAAAACTTTTTATAGATGATGAACTCAGAAATAGCTTCAAGCAAAGGTCAGAAAACTTTCAGAAGCAAGACAATTGCAATCATACAATACTTGTGTTTAATGAATCAATTTGCGATCGGGGGTTGATCTTCCAATTGTTAAAATATGTTTTTATACACGTCTGATACCTATAATGTTTTTTGTATTCAGACGTAAAGTGTTTACGTGCAAAATGGTAATAAACAAGTCGTCCAATATTTCGCCAGAATACGTCAAGCGTTACAAGTTCATAACACAAGATTAACGCAAAGAATGCAATTATTACCTACACACGCGTGTCGCCGCGAGCGTATTTGCACTTCGCACCGGCGCGGGAGCTGGGACGCTCGGGGGTGATATACAGATGACAATGCATCTATTTGCAATATGTACGATATTAGATTATGTCGAAGCTTAGGCGAATCATTGTAACGTAGTTCACAGAACTAAATAATAACCTGCCTAAAATTGCAAAGGTTCGCTTTCAGAGAACTGTATTTTCCAAAGAATTCAAGGAATATTCAGTAATAAATCCTATTACTCACCGGACAAGAAATCGAATATTCCACTAAAAACGAAATTAAGAAATTTCACTTAAACCGATCCTTTAGTAGTCGCATTGCGTCTGGCCGTTATTGGAATACACCGCACTGTAATAAAAATAACACAAATTATGAAAATTATTTTCTTCTTTATTTTCCCTCGCTTTTTTATCGCCGTTGTCCGAATTGGGGTATCTGAGTGGTATCAGCACCAAAAGAAATTCAGTCTTTTATTATTACCAGTAACCTGTGCTTTTCTCGGTTTTAATGTTTTTTTTTTTATTCTTATCAAACCTGATAAAATCATACAGGACACATTTGATTTTATTTTGTCGGCATATACACTAAACATAGATGTTATCAACAACAATTTGTGAAAGGGAATATTTTTTGTAGGCACGTTAGGCGAAATGCAAACCTAAAATTCTTTTAACTAGATGATTCGCGGATGGGAAAAATCTTATGACTTCTTGTCACCGCGTCACCGGCTTGCTAATGTATATTTTTCAATCTAACTCATTTCCAACATTGTTATTGTTTTGTTCACATTAAAAGGCTTAAATTTCGCAAATCAAACCTCAATATGCATAGTGATTTTCATTTCAAAAGAGACGCGTTTCACGAATGTATGTAGCTCCGGCCTGCTACATACATAGCTAATTCAATAATACCATTATTGAACTGTAGCGTTTTGACTATCGCTTTCTAGTATTTTAGCTTAGTTTTTTTTTTCATGTACAATGCTATTGAACGCATAATTATAGTCAACACATAATTTAAAAAACCAAAGTTGTCTTAGGACACCCGGTTGGAACGGAGTTCCTTTCGTTTTAATTTATATCAAAAAATAGGAACAGTTATAAAAATTAACAACAAACGTAAAATACAAAATTAAGTTCCTCAAACTGTACAATTGTGTAATTTTTGAAATCAGTATTAGATGTTACATTAATATGTATAAAATGAGTTTATTAAAGACTTAAAATTGAAAACTCAATTTCCAGAACCGAATGAAAATCGAAAAAAAAATATTCGTTTACCTAAAATTAGATATAGGTAATTATATAAAATAGTGAAATAGTATATATATATATATACATATATATAGCACTAATTAAAGCACTAAATAGTACCATCTTTTTTTATGAAAAACTTTGTTAAGTTGATCAAGCTGCGCCTTTATATAATTTTTGAAATTCGGTAATAGTCATATTTCTATCATTCGGTATAGTCACTTTTATATATACAGAATGAGTTTATTAAAGAATTATAATTTAAAACCCATATTCCAAATCGAATAAAAATTAAATAATAATTATAAAGAAATTACTAGATTGACATTATTTATCACTGTAAATGCATGTGACATGAAAATAGAAAAATGTATTTACCACTTGTTAAAAAAACGAAATTAATGCATCCTTTTTCTTTGTATGGCTGAAAGGGATGCAGTAATACAAAGAAAAAGAATGCACTGCTATTTTCTTTTTCGTTCGTATGACTCTATCCCTCTCTGTCCGCCGGACATGCTCACCCGTGAATGGAGACTTTACGTTGATTGAAGCATATTGAAGTTTCAAGGAACTTCTGAAAATCAAAAGTATAAAGCTCAATACACTCAACAAAATAAAAAAAAGGTTATATAAAAAAGCTGTGTTTATTAATACTTGTATATTTTTAACTTATAACCTAATTTAGGATAACAAGATTTTTTATTCATTATGTAGTTATTAAGTTAAATTATGTAGTACATTTAATTCGTGATTGATAGCTAAAAACTTTAGGAATGAACATATTTTTAAATATGTAATGTTTTTGTGCGAAAAATTACTTCAAAATTTGCAATTCTATCATTTTTACAAAAATCTTTTATTTGATTTTGTAAGATATGTACAAAGTGCAGGCCGTATATGAAACATCTCCTTTCCTGGACTTACTCAGCCCATCATATGTTTTTATTCAGTTATTTCATAGTTTCAAGTTTTCATTTATATGAGCAGACCCCAATAGAGGCCTATTTTTTTTCTTTGTTCTATTCTCATTAATTTGTCGAACTCTATCAGTTCCTACTAACATATTTTATACAGTAATAATTTTTATTCTTTCAAATTATATAACCAAAATATGACTGCCTCATTTATTTTCCTAGCTTTTTTTTAACGGAACAGCTGTCTTTAGTTTTTATATCGTTAATATTTCAACATACTAAAAGGTGCAATTTTGTCGTAAGTTTTTATCATCCCAGTACACCTATTACCACCCCACAACATTTCGATTTCAATTTGAGGGACTTGGGCCTCAAGCTGTTCTCTGTGAGCCAATACGAATGGGGCGTTAATAATTGTTAAATTAATTGTTAATTGATAAATCGTTATCACCAATGCAGTGATGATCTCCAGGACTGACAGTTTAACGTGATCCCGTACCATGGGGTGATTAGGCCTAAAACAGAATTTCATTAGCACTTTCGTCCGTGGCCAAGATTTAAATCTGATACCTACTACTACTTAGACTTCTCTGATGAATAATAATTCATATTAAATAAACACAAAACAAAACGATCAATCTTTTATTTCTTTCGTTACTATGACTATTTTAAAGATTAACGGCCACTTGAAAAATACAATGTCCATCAAAATCGTCATTTATGTGTATACATAATTACTTTTGATTATGGAAATGTTCATATTTAAAACATCAAAATAATAAAGAAATGTGTGTGCGTGCGTGTGTGTGTGTGGATTTATGTAAGCCTCTTATAACTTTTGAACGAATTAACCGATCGGAACTAAACTTTGGCATTCTAAACAGTCTTATCAAACTTAGACTTCCTAAAATTTGAATTGATTCAAAATAGTAGATTCCAAGAAATCTCAAAAAAAAATACGAAGAAAATTTTTAAATGTGTTTTCTTTGGAATAACTTTTAAACGGCTTCACCTACCGATTCCAAAAACTAATCAGCTCTTAACATCAAAAAAATGTGTCGGTCGCCGTTTGGCTGGATAGAATAGGTTGATTCGTTCGCGATATAACATTAACGAAAAAAAATGGCAAAAAATGATTTTTTCAAAATACTCCAAAATTTTGTACATAATTAAATGCATGTTCTGAGTACTTTTGTAGAACATAAAACTCGCTTTGATCACCACCGGGCCGGTCAAAATCGGTTGACTTGTTCATGAGATATCGTGAACGAAAAAAATCGCAAAAACTGATTTTTTTCAAAATACTCCAAAATTTTATACCTAATTAAATGCATATTCTGAATTCTTTTATAGAACTTAAAAATCTGCGTTGATTGTCATTAGTTCAGTCAAAATCTTTTATTTTGTTCAAGAGATATCTAAAACAAAAATAAAAAAAACTTCTCATATTTTTTTTTTATAATTCAGTATCGAATTAAATCGAATTCTCAAAATTTTTTACTCAAAAAATCGCGTCAAATCCTGGATATATATTTTAGAGTGTTTCGAATTCGAAAATAGCGGGAAGTTATAAGGTTGGCCTACAGGGTTAACCGCTTTTCTAATTGTTTCATTTAATATTTTAGGAAAAATATTAATTAATTACAAATAAAATAGATGGAATAAAAAAGATAGAAATAGTGAATTATGTATAATATAATAAACAGTAAATAATAAATTTCGAGGGAGACATAGGCAGAGAAAGTCGCGTGGAGGGGGTATAACGCTTTTTCATTACGTTACGATTGCTACCATTCAACTTCTACTGCAAGCCGCGATAATGAATTTCGTTCCAACAAAAACACTAATTATTGTCTGTAGCCAATTATTAATATAATTATTTTACAGAAGAAGAAAGAAGTTAGTAATAAATAACGGAACCTTAGAAATTTTAAATTTGCAAATTTAAAAATTTTTTATATTACTATCCAAATGACCGACAATTAACGATACATATATTTATTTCGGGTGTTTGGTCATGAAGGACGCTAAGAATAATGAGGAAATAAAATGAGTGTAAATTAAGATTGGTAAAAGTGACTTGTCGCAAGCGCTCATTAGGCTATGCAGGATGAGGTCTTGGTTCTGACTTTTTTTCTAGTTAAACATGGAAGTGGAACCAATTCAATGAGGTTCACTCCATCTCTACCCATACGCTAGAATACCAATACCATACCATACCATATACCATGCCAATACCATAGAATGATCTTTAAGGACAGATATAAAAGGGTATGTTGAGATGGACTGGAAGCTCCAAAGAATGAATAAAAGTTTTAGAGTGAATGTGTACGATGAAATTCTTAAAGTGAATGTTTGTTTTGGAAAATTTTCTCAAAAAAGGAGCCCCAAGAAGTCTTATGTAGACCAATTTATTTTGGTTGTCTTTGGGAAGACGACATTATTTTTTCTAATCGTCCCTTTATTTAAGGCTATCTCAAAATGGTTTTGAGGTATCAGATTTTTTCTATGTCACTAGTTCTCAACAATAACGGCACTGCACGTTTTATGTTATGTCCTTATTTAAATATTTATTATTGAAAATTAATATAAGCCAGTTTTCTCAATAAAACATGTCATCATTTTTCTACCATAAACTTTAAAGGTATAGAGCGAAGCTCAGTTGCCCAGGTATTATCTATAATTCATAACATAAATATATTCAGCTGGATATAGTATCTTTATGTTTGCGGTAATTCATGTCGTATAGAATTAAAACAGTTTACTTTGAATAATGACTTTTCAAAGTTTTATTTTGTTTTGATTTTGAAAGTTTGTGTAAAAGATTTAAATTCAATGGACTTTAGCACGACCGTTTTTTTATTGTGTGATAAAACAAAACACTATTTTTAAATTCCATATATTTTCGTATATAATCAATATTATTATGTAATTTACGGCCAGTGTCTCTGTTTGAACACGGGAAAAGCAAAGGGGGGGCTCAGATAACTGCGCGGTTTTTTAATTGAAATATTTATAATTGCTCGGCTCACGGCGTTATTGTCTGGCGTGACATTACGGGAAGGCCAGTTTTATTGGTGCGTTGTATAGATATGGGGTAACTATTTTATTTATCGAAATTAAAATATAATTTAATTAATAAATGCAATTTTTTGGTGGGTGCAACGCTTGAGAACGACCGGACAAATTACGCTATTTTTTTATTGGTATTCGTAATAGTCGGAATTAGGTTTTTAGGGGAGAAATTGTCTAAGTTACATGAAAAATTCGATAATTCGAAAAAACATAAAAGTGTATATTTTTACTGGATTTTCTATGAAGTAATTGGCGCCGATACCGGAATCGGACTTAGGGCGGGATCGGGATTGCAATTAGCAAGATCAATCTATATAAAGGATGAAGATTTTCATTCTATGCCCACACCGATGGGGCCGTGGGGGGAAAAATCTTGATACGTGTAATACATTTACTCAAATAGATATGTAATAATGAGCTCATTTCTCCGCGTTGTGCAAGATTCTCAATAACGACGCTTTATTTTTTCCAGAAAGGATCAAGAATGAAAGCTATTTGGTATGTCATTTTTAGCCTAAACAGCGATATATCAGTAAGTTCTAACCGAATCATTATATAGAAACAAATATAAGAGGCTGTTGAAAAAAATATGCAATGACGCAAATAGGATTATCGTCATGATCATCAATCGATCATCTTTTATTGGTACATTTGAACTGTCAAATTGAGGAATATTAAAATTATCAGGCTGTTGAATATTCTGTAGAAGTTATTGATCGTGAGATAAACTTCTTTTTCGAAGCGTTCACTTTAATTTATTCAACCATCTTCTGTGCGTTTTGAAATTTAAAAATTGCTTCTTACGTTTAGACGAGACTCTACTAGTGCGCTGTTTTGATACAAAAAAAGACATCAGGTATTGTGATAAAAAAGATATTCGCGATCAGATCTGGAATAACTTTCAATAGCTAGGTCATTTACACCTTAAACTTTTACTATACTCTTGATATCTGCATGCCATGAGAAGCAACTTACAGAATATCTTATTTAAATTTTATAAATACTTATGATATGCAGTTATGTAGTTCAAGTCATAAGAACAGTTATGATCTAGGGATCTGAGGGATTGAGCTAATATCGCCGATGTTAAGGTTTGATCTAACGCCAGCACTGATCCGAGGTCAGGCTGCACAATTTTTTTGTACCTATAAAAGTCATAAAGCTGACCTGATGTTATTGAACGATTTTTAAACTCACATATCGACATTAAATTTTTGTCGATTTTTCTCTCTGTGACCGAAATGACACGTATACACGTCAAAACTGAATTTATAAGCTAAAAAAGCTCTCATAAAGCGATTTTGTAATCCGTCGCGATACAACAAATATCCATTACGGGGTGTAGAACTTACACAAATAGAGAGCACTCGACGGCTAAATTCGACATAATATGTATCCGAAAGACAAACGCAAACAGCGCGACAAGTTTGAAGGGGCCCGTAGGCAAATAAAAACCAATATCGGGCGGAGAGCGGACACGTGCCGCGCGGGACGGGGCATGTGACCGCGCTAATTGTTTGCCTTGCCGTCTGTAGTGCCCATTATGCTACATCTGATAGTTGTATTTAAACGCATCACGGAGTGAAATCGACTATTAAATAAAGCACAAAAACATAACTTATTACTTTATCGTCGGGTTCGCATTTTACACAACCGTAGAGGCGTACCACTCACACAGTCTTTTTGTTTCGGTTTGAGAGATCTGGACTTTGATCTAGCATCTACGCTAGTCCAGTGCGATTAAGGGACTGCTAGTGACTATTATCACGAATTTGTAAAAACGATCCGAGCCGACAGCTTAATATACTCTACGCGGCACGGAACAATTAATTTGACTTAGTTTGAAAATCCATTTTCAATTCAAACCCAACTCAAATACTAAATCAAACAAGCCTTTTAATGCTAAGACAACGCGCTGACCAATCGCTGCACCCGCAATACATCAATAAATATTTTTTATTGGAAATGTAATGTCGTAATATTAGCCAAATCGATGTCGTGTTGTCTGTATGACTGGAAGATGCTACAATTAATTTTTATTGTAGTCTCTCTACAACGTCTGGCTATATGTCAAACATTAATTCGCTTATTTTATATTATTGAAATTGGTGTCGCTGTAGGTGACATTTAACCGCATCGATCACCTGTGAAAATATTTCAGAAGATATTGAGATCTAACAATAAGCAAATGAAAAACACAGACGTTTGTAAGCATTACATGGTCTATCATTTAAATTACGATGTTATTCTAATTATACAAAACACGTATTTTCTGAATTTTGATTCACATGAATTTTTTGACTTTCGTTTGTAAGATTTTAAAAGATCTTCATCTTTTTTCTGAATTGGGCAGACAATAAGTCCTGAAGTTAATTATAAAAATACATAGTTAGATATAGACTATGACTAAAAAAATTGTAGACAAGTTGAATTTTTCCGAAGAAGGCAATTTAATATCTTAAATAATGACTTTTCAGCAAGTCCACCATCGGTAAATATAATACGGAACGCAGTATGCACCAAAGCGATAATATTAATATGTTTTTATAGTATAGTGGTTTGATAATTATTAATGTTTATTTTATTACATTATTATAATTAATTTTACATATTAATGTTAAACTTTTTATATTAAGTAACCTTTAATATAATAATTAATAAACGGGACTCGTCACGAATGCGCACGTTTTGTCATACATGTATTGATGTTAAGCGTTTTGCACGTGTGTCCTAAAACTTTTAAAAATATCTGAATGTATGAGAGGTTAACGTCGATACAAAATCATACTGAGCTGAATGTAAATTAAATGAAAATTTAACTCGGCGTGAAAGCATAAAAAAATTACATTTACATAGTAGTTGTTTAACTACGACTTTTTTTGTAAATATTAGTATCAACGATAAGTATTTGCCTGATCATCTGAACAACTGTATGTTTTGTCATAGGAAAATATATGGTACCAATATCGAATTTAATGGAATTCATTTTAAACTGATGAAATCGGTTGCACCGTTTGCATGAAACAGTATTGAAGTAGAAATTTGAAAAACATACGTGTCGAAGGCAAAACCTCTCGCTTTTGTGGAGTTGTTTGAAAATTTACCAATGGCTGTTCCGTTCTTGATTTCACTTCCCGCTTCGAACCCGTCTTCCTCGCTATGTTGATCTCTGTCCTTTGACTGTTGCTGCTATTTTTCTCGTGCTCATACAATTTATGTTGGACAAAATGTATTTTGTATTAGCTTTCGCCCGCGGCGCCGCCCGCGTGGACGCACGATGGATTCCTTCATTATGTATATCGATCGATTACGCTCACAATTATGATTCCTATCGCTATCCCTCGCTAAGTCCTGACCTCAATCCTACCGTCAATGCCAATTAGTCTCGCTCTCCTTTTCGAGTACGAGATAACGATTTCGCTTTTGATTCGTACTTGATCCTGCATGGTTCTGTTCTCGAATCTGATTCCAGTACTCTTTCTCATTCAGATTCCAGTCCCGCTATTAATTTTAATTCTATTCCCACACTTGTTTGTACCTTGGTCCTCTCGATTTCAATCCCTTCCGGTCTCGAATCTCGATTCTGCTCTCCATCTCCTTTATCATTTAGATTCCCTTATCGGTTACGGTTCTGATTTAGACAAAGCCGGAGAAAATACTTGTATTAAAACTAATTTAAGACTGTATTATAGCTACTCATGACTAAGACTGAGTAAGTTATTTGAAACAAACGAAAGTTATATGTAAAGTCTTTTTTTTTCGTTCTAACCTACACATATAACAATAGGTATATAATATATTTAAATACACACAATAAAAATAAAAACTCTTACCAATTTAATAACACCCTACTTATTATAGGTACTCATATGTAAGAATGAAGTGATTAAGATAAACATGGTTTTTGAAGAAAAAACGGCTTGTTTACGATTTTATTATATGTGTGGATTAAAGGAGATGATTTTCCGAAATGCAAAACTGATTTGATGACAATCCGTTCGGCCATTTCGAAGATTAGCCGGATAAACAGACAGACAGAAATTCGATTTTATTATAATGCGTGTAGGATTACAACTATAAAGTGAGAGTTAACAGTACACTGTAGACAATGTATAAATAATTAACACCAAAATTATGTTGTTCGTTTTTCATCTTAAGAAATTGATTCAGTAATTTTTTTTACAATCAAAGTTTTTACTTTTGTATCTGTTCATGGTGCAGCGAAGGGCATATTGATTATTTTATGTGCCCTAATATGTGTGTAGGCCTGCATGGGTTAACGAATTTTGTACATAACGTTTAATTCTATATATTTTAATAAACCGATCAACGCAGACAATACGATTAAGGTAACTCAAAATGATGGTTAACTTCTATCATAAAAGCTAGAAAGAAACACTTTCTTTGCAATGCTGTGTAATTATCATTAGAAGTTCTTTTAAGTTTCGCTCCTCTGCCTCTACACTCGATTTCGACCCCAGTTTCGTCCTCAATTGCGGTCCTGGACCGGCTTTTCGTTCTAATTCTGGTCCCTCTTTTTATTTTTCTCCTAGTCCAAGCGTTCAAATCTGATTCCGCTACCAGTCCCATCTCCGATTTGAACAAACTGGTGCAAATACTACTGTCAAAACAAAATATTACTCGTGGATAGACTAGCTTTCTATGAGTTAAAAAATTATCGAAATCGTCCAAGGCATATAAACTCATGGATGAAGCCGGAGGTAAATGTCAGCAGCCTAATTTTCTCGAGAATAGTGCAAGTATCTATCCGTGAAAGAAATCGGTTCATCAGTTTAGTTGGCAGTACAAATACGCGGACAAACGCAAGTTTTATTTTAGAAACATTCTCCGGCATGCGTACAATAAATATTTCATTAAAGTTCCACCATAATCAGATCTCGCATATTAGGCTCTCTCCATAATTAGGCTCGCATAGAGAACAAATATAGTTACTTTGATGTATATATCTATCTATATAGCTTTAACCCGAAGCTCCCCCCTTGCGAACATAAAACCATTTCTTACATTTTACATTTTTTGTATCGACCGAGGACGCCGTGTCCGTCATGATTGCCAACCCGCTTCTTATCCGTCCTCGTTTTCGTCTCGACTTAATACCGATTCCGGTTTTGCTCTCAACTTCAATTCCGGTTCCATTTTTGATTCGATCCCAATAAAATTATCCTATTTTTGAGGGTTTTTTTAACACAGGAACTCTAAAAATTATCGCCATGAAAAGTACCCTAAATGTAGTCCAGTAAGCTCTTCTACCTTCCCGTGACAGTCGCATCGTGATCTGTTCAGCCGTTCCGAAGATACCTCGAACAAATAGACAAACAGACAGATAAATACAAAGGGCTATTCCCTTCATACAAACCTTGTCCTGATAATAACGAATACAACAAAAAAAGAACTATGCAATATGGTGCAGTGGTTCAGAAGTGATGCGCGTACATACATTTCGAGGATTCATTTTTATTTACGTATATGTAGGAATTCATTTTGTAAGAAAAAAAATGACAAATAATAAAATGTTTGATTTGAACGATTGTAATATTTACATTTTTGTCTCCTCTATATTCTATAGGTTGCTTATTATAATTTGGAATCATAACCTAATCAATGTCTCAAACTTGAGAAAATCGAACATTGTCTATTACAATATTTCACAGTTTATGGTATTGATCTGAAGCTTCATATAAAACACTGGTTTAATTAAGCCGTTTCGAAAATAGTCTCCGTCCGCTTTTGTCCCGGTCAGCCTTAAAGTGAAAATATTTCAATAGACTTTTTTTTGTCTACGCCCCACGGACCCGAGTGAAAGGCATTCTTTGCCCGCTCGCACTTCAGCAGCTAAGAATCTCAACTTTTGTCTCTGCCCAAGACTTTATTAGGATTTTTTTAATGAAATCTTCGTCTTAAATCGTTGCGTGTTAGGGTCCTTTTAAGGTATCTGAATTTTCAGGTTTTTTTTATCAGTCATTAAGATGAAGACTTTAGTTCATTTGTGCATAAACGCATAAACTTTTAAACGACATATTCCCATATTCTGTACTCTTCAATGTTGGTTTAACAATATAACATAACTTTATTATTTCTTAAATGTAAAACACATAATGAAAATGTGTAATTTACCGATTTATTTTTTGTACTTGGACAAACAAGCTGAAAAACAGACATAGCAAAGAGTCAAAATTTAGTCAACCACCGGTTTTGCCCGATTCGCCTCGATAGGTTTTAATTAAAATTTAACAATGGTTATATAGCAGTTGAAACGTGATTGAATGACATATATGATTTTGTACATTTAATAATTATGCTATACACTGTGTAGATTAGGTATGGGCAACCTTTGACATGTTGTGGGCCGAAATTTAATGTGCAAATACGTTCAAGGGCCGCGTTCAAAAGTAGTGCATTTTAAAGTAGTGTTCATAATTTTTAGCGATAGGTATCAGACATGAAATAATACAACAATCTTATTACAATATACTTTAATAAAATAAAAAAATTGAAATTAAAGAAATAGGTACAACATCATAATTAAATCGTGAAATTTGGAATTACTACAAACTACAAAAGTTAAATAACGACATTAAAATCAATGACACTTGAGTTTAGAAAACTAATCCATCGATGTTTGGAATAATTCCACTGATACAAAGATGTAAAGAATTTTCCAGTATCTTAATTCCATACGATTCTAACAAGATCTTAAACACTTCAAATAAGATGATATTGATTGATTATCATTATTCAATTGACTAGTCAACTATATTGCTCTTATTATTGTTAGTTAACTAAAGCAATTTATATCTTATTCAGTATGAATATGAAAAATGGCTATACCGACTAACTTAACAAATTCAATTATACTCAGTCAATATCGACAAGACAAATTATTATAATAACTAACTAACTTTAATAAATTCAACTAAGACCATGATCACTACCAACATGGAATTGATTATAGAAATTGATTCAGCTTAATAAATTCAATTTAGAAATTGTTACATTTTAACCATGTAATGTTTAACAGGATCAAATTCAATTACTTGAATCAATTACGAAACTTGTTTATTACTAATTGGTGACATTATAATGACAAACAAGTTATTCTTATTTAAATCCACTAAAGACCTTTCCCACCATCTCATTTTGAACTGACTTTCAACAAAAAGTCACTTTTAAAATTTGCGTAACGTTCCACATTTTACTTTTAACAGTTGTTAGGGCTAAAAAAACCGTTAAAAGAAGGACGTGGAACGCAAAACTAATTTTAAAAGTGACTTTTTGTTAAAAGTCCGTTTAAAAGGAGATGATGGAAGAGGCTCTAAGTAGCATTTTGTTTAACTGACTAAGGTCCGAATCAATAAATCGCCCTCAACTCTGAGAATGACCACGAGTTCGCATATGACGGGTTGTTCTAAAGTTCGCTTTTAATCACCTGTAACGCATGATTGATAGTTGATATGCTCTACATTTAAGTGAAGTGAGGTATGATATATTAATTAGGGCAGCACCTCCAGTGCTAACTCAGACGCGAGTATTCTGCTCCACCCGCAACCGGCCTCGATCGTAGTTAGCAGAGTCGTGTGCTGTGCTATATTTCATATACCAGCAATTATAAAACCAAACTTGAGGTTAATGCTATGACAAGAAACAAAACGTAAAACCTATTTATGTTCAAATTATCACAGTTAATAAATAATTCGTAGAAGATATCATATTTAAAAAATCTAATTTCTTGTCAAAAATTAAATTCTAAAAATAAATCTCATTGTTTGTTGTAATTGACATATGTGACAAATTTAGATAGAATAAAACATAAATAATTTCTAAAAAAATACTTGTTTATTAATTTTTAAACAGTACAGTGCAACGTTACATATTTTTTGCTATTGTTAACATATTTATGTTACAAGGTATCAACAATATTAATGAACTGTAGAAACTAACAATCTTCTGTGCTAGTTTGGTTTATTGTTTAGTTCCTTACTTACTTTAGTTCCTTATTGACTAACGATATGCGCTAGATTTGTTCAGTTTGCTTCGCCTCCTGTCCTCGCGCCACCCTTTGAGGTGAGTTGGGAAGGGTAGTAACTTATTTCAATAGATAAATCAATTATTTATCTCAAATAATAAAAAAATCGTTTTAAGCAATTATTCTCAGTAGAATTTAATTTATATTTAATCCAACAATATAAAGTATTAAATGTGATTATTTTATCTTTGTTGTTTTAAATATGATAAGTATTAGAGTAGTTGATGTAATTAACAGGTATTAGGTAAATCAAATACTACTTTATTAATTTAACAATGAAAATAATTAAAACTACTAATTTGTTTAATTATTTCAATTTATTTATTCTGAACTGATTTACCTATATATGTGTATAAGTTAACTAAATAAAACTGATCAAATTATGCAAGAAAGCAAGTAATGAGAGAAACAATGTATATACTTGTTAGAATTACTATAGTACCTACATTATTAGTTCAATCACAAACGAACTAGTTGTTATAACGAACCGCAGTTTACGTTGATATAAATAATTACACAGTTGTTTTGATTAATTTAACGCCAACTAAGAGAAAATCTCTCTTAAATCGCTTTTATTTTTAAGAGTGCAGGATTGCTTAGGGTATGAGTTGACGATGAACATGGGAGGTCTAGATCGCTTTAGGCACTCAGGTTATAAGTCGGGGGGCTTGGAATAGAAACCGTGTGGAAGCCTTAGCTGTATACATTTCGATCGTATTTTTGCAAATTTCTTATAATAAATGTCCCTAGTCTACTCGGCTATATGTGATGAATTGGGTGGCTATAGCGATGTTTTTATTTTTTATTCACTCTATGCATCGCCACCATTAATCTCAATCAGATCATATATCGATGAGTGCGAGCGGAAAATTAACGCTTCAAAATCATTTTTAATATATGCAAGTATAAAGGACTCCTATTCAGTCGCTCAGTTTGTTATATTATATGATTTATAATTAAGTTTAAAAAGAAAAAGCTTACATATAGGGGACAAGTATTAATTACGTGAGGCTATTTTATCGATTTTTCGCCCCATCCCTTTGGCACAATATCGGGAGATTTTCTTGAGCCCTCCCCCCCTTCGTCAGAAGTGAGATTTTTTTAAATGCATATTTTTACTATAAATACTTTAATCTGTGCTTGATTCCATTGGGTTTATTAAAAGAAAAAAAAAACAAAAATCTAATCTAATAAAATCTAAGTCTAATAAAGACTAATATTTAAGACTACTAAAAACATGTCTAGAATCATCTTTACGTCGAATAGAATCGACATTTCACGACGTAATTTTTGTTTCACGATTTGTTACAATTACATAACACGTTTAATAGTTAGGTATATTTGGCGAGGCTCCTTGTTTACGGACAACACATATTAAGTCTTCAGTTCGCTGAATTAATTTAAAAGTGATAGAGAAAACTGACCGCGTCCGACCTGGAAGACCTCATATAACGATCAAAGGGTTCAAAGGATACGAGGTCTTCCTCTTTCTTTAATTTGCAGTAGATCTATTACAAATTCTTCCATAATGACTGACCGAACCTGCGACTGAGGAAAATATCAACGCTGTGATAAAAAGACCTTGTACTTGAAGATCATCTTGTTATATAATGTAGAGCGAGTAGTGGTTCGTTTTTAAATATTGTAATATTTAAATAAAGTATAAATTGACGTTGTCTTTAAGATATTGATGTATACAGTTTGATTAAATACCTTCTGCGTTTGACGTTCCATTTGTCCGTATCTATGTGTTGAAATTTCAATTGAAATTAAAACAGAAACGATTACAATTTTTTAGATAATACAATTTTGTATTTTATAAACACTAGTTTTTAATAATCATAATAATCATATCTATTCACAAATGATGCACTTTTATGGATTTTACATTTTTCACAAAGATGTTAAACGCCAAATTAAATATTGTGAACAATTTATATTCATACAGATAATTACATGTACTATTAATGTAGTTGTTTTATATTATTATAGCTTTCCTGAAAAAGTTGAAACATTATCAAGGAAACGCATTAATTTTTGAATTTGCAATTTCAATTACAAGTACATTTTTAATTTTTTAACAATCACATACCAAACAGGAATGGTATCAAAAAGCATTACTGAATTTTTCTTAAACCCATATATGTAAGACATTTTTTTTTCGCTGCATCAGCTGTTAAATCGTAACTCTCACTATTGTAATGAGTTTATATATGATGATGTAACCGAAGAAATCGAACAATTTTTTTTTACCTTTATACAACTTCATTACTTGCAGCAGCAACTTCGGATCGCACGGCGCGTCGGCGGGCTCGGGCGCGGAGCCTGCATTATGAATACCTTTGAACGGTTTGTCCGCTTCGCTGAATAATCGATGGGCGCCTCACTGCCGAGTCCCATGTTATTGCTATAAAGAAACATATTTTTATATACCTTGCAAAATATCGAACTATTAGATCTCTATACAATACGGCATCAAACGTGTACCTCGTGTTTTTAATCTTGTCTAAATTAATATATGGTAATCGTTCGTATTTGTCCTTTTTTAAATCTTTCAAAGATCAGTTGTGCGACAATTATTAGAGAAAATTCAAGGTGTAAATATATTATCATTGGTTGCGTAAAATATTTTTGGATCTATTCGAGCGTTAAAAAGCATAAGAAGAATCGACTTGAAAGACAAACCTGAGACCAACATAGCGTATGAATTTATTCAGTGCCAATATAATTAACAGTATTATTATATATCATTATCTTGCAAGACCTGTTATTTTGTGCCGCTTGCTATAAAGAGAGTATGGTCTAATTACTGCATTTAACTAGAATAGGTCATTCTTGATAGATTTTGTTAACGCTGTATAACATCATACAAGACAAATTGTAATAAATTGTCAAAAAGCACCTTTAACAAACACCTCCCAAATTATAGCTAGCGAACTTGTACCATCCGAAGAACCATCTAATGACCATAAATAAGCAATTCGCCTACGTGCCTATATTTAATAAAGATTTTAATCCAAATATTTGACTTTTCTCGTCAGTTTTATTATACACTGCTTATTATCCGCGTGGGATTCAGTAATAGAATTCAGATATTGAATCAGAGCTCGAGCTGAGAATAGGACAAAATTGAATATACATACAGAAGATATGCCGGAGCACAAATCCTAATAAATAGATTCTCTAGAAACACTATATTATTTTCACAAAAGAAAAAGTAGAACCGATAGTACCATTTATGAGAAAATTTATTATAAGGTTTAGCGAGGAACCGTACAGCGGATATCCTTCTAAGAGTCACTGCGGGCTGCGCCGGCGGCCGCGGATCGCACCTCGATATTACGAACGCACCGCGTTTTGCGTCGCGGCATATAACGAGTATTATGCCTCGTGCCTTGATTAGGAAGCGATTATTTCATTACAGAAGAAATCTAGAGGTGTCGTGGCATACCGGTCGGAAGGAAGTTCCTTTAGCCTATATATTATGAACTAAATAACAGGCACAATCAAATAAATTAACTACGTCTGAGAGTAGTTAAATGGTAGGTACAAAAAATTTAAATGAAAGTATGCTAATGCAGTTGTAATTGATATCTTTTTCAGTTATGGAAATAAAAGTTTTGTTATTATTGACTCAAAGAGTTTCATTTAATGTTTTGGGAAAAATATTAATTTATTAAAAAATTGGATATAAAATAGTGAATTATATAAAAAATAAATAACAGACACAATAAAATAAATCAACCTTTGAAAGTAATTAAATTAAATTAAAATAAAAGTTATATTTAATGAATTAGCATACTGATAACGGCGTTATGAAAGCACTAAACAGTGCCATTTGTTTTCATTATTAAAGACTGTTATGTCCGTCAAACTGCAAAATTATGTAATTTGTAAAATCGATAATAAATGTCACTTACATATGTATAAGTATTTAATTGCATGCATGGCCATCTTGGACTATGCAGAGGCAAACGAAGAATCCTTGGGCAAAAATGTCGGGGTCTCAGGCTTAGAACCAGGATCCTTAGACGCACAGAGCCGGGGCCCTCAGTGACAGAACTTTCGCCTTTGAGTACACAAGACATTGGGGTCTTTTTAAAAGGTTTAATAATACGTGTATTAAAATAGAATGTAATTTTACGTCCACGTTAAACAACGTAGACGGCATTCCGGTGCCCCATCGGACCGGGTGCCCGGTCCTGCGCCCGAGTGCCCTTATGAAAGAAATGCAACTGATTGCATGGAGGGGGTGTAATGCTTTATTGCTACGTATTTTTTCGTTATGGTACGATTTCTATCAGTCAACTCATACCGCAAACCGCTTTAATGAACTTCGTGCCAAAAATACAAATGAAAAAAAAAACGTATAAATAACTATATTTTCGAGTTCGAAGTGCTCAAAAACACATATATAGACGTATTTAATAAATTTATATATATTATAAATATATATAAATTATATTTTTTTAGCTCTTCAAACTCGAAAATAAGGGAAAGTTTTGAGGGTGGTCTGCAGAGCCAACTGTATTTCGGATCTTTTTTTATTGTTAACAAATCGTTGAAAGGGATAAATAAGTGTTGAAATGAAATATCTCGGAAAACACACAAAATATTTTATTTCAACAGTTGTTGCAATAAGTATAAATAGGTTTCCGCTAGACAATGAGACAAGTAGGAAATAAAACTGCAAGTACTTCATTAATCATATATGACGCCTAAATAAATGAATTTCCAGATTAATTTGCAAAAAAGGCCAGAACTTTGATACAACTTATTTATTCCATAAGTTACTTATCTTATAGATAATAAATTAAGCATTTGTCTTCGGAAAGTATCGATTTACTTAGAATCATTGCAGATATAGATTGAACAATAACTAGGTATTATAAGAAACCTCGTTTGCTTAGTTATTTGCTTAGAATCATTGCAGATATATGAAGATTGGACAATAACTAGGTAGTATAAGAAAATTTGTTTGAATTATTTGAATGTACGCATAATATATAATATTCCTGAACATTACTTACTATCGAGAATTTTTCGTAGAACCTTAAATGTTTAGGACGCCAATGTAGAGGAAAAAATTATCATATTACCAGAGGTGTGCTTCAAACTCTTATTTGAAATAATTAACTGTTAACTGTTAAAGTGAAAAAACTAAACACGACAAAATACGTTGTTTTAACTTTATAATGGGCAGTTGACTAAGTTAGTTTTAAAGACATTGACATTTATGACATTTAAATTAATGGCACAAATACCAGTATTTCTAAGATTGCCGATATTTTGATATGTTTAATTTTTAATTTTAACAGTTAGCAGTTTATTTTGCAAATGAGAGCTTGAAGCACACCGCTGTACATTTTATTATTTAAGATCTAGTTGTCAAAATAAACCATATAAAATGTCTTATTATCTTATCATGATATAAGAAACTCGTTCTTAATGGGAAACATGGGGAAAAAAAAGGAAAAATAGAAAATGTGGGAAAGGAACTACGAGAACAGCAATTGTTGATTAATTTATTTTAGACGCCTTTGAGATTGATTTATTATAGACAATACACCGTGTTTCCTTTGTAAGATAGATATTAACATTCAAGGGATATTTATTTTAGCGATTCGGATTATTTCTAAGTTAAGATCTAGAGATAGACTAAAAGGTCGATTTTGAGGACACTACGTTTAAGTTTGCTGTTAGTTTATTTACGAAAATATTTGGTTTGTTGGTAAAACATTCGTGCTTTCTCTGAAGCGGGCGAACTCATAATATGAATACAGGATAAAAAAGTATACTTACAATTTTTAAGTTTTGAATGCCTTATAATAGAATTACTGAGGAAGTAACGGAATAAATAACAATCAATTCAAGAAATGTGCCAGACTTAGGGAAAGGAAAAAAAAGGGCGTAATTGTATTGATGAATAGGTATGCAAATGATAATAGAATTTAGACTGTAATAGACTTAAGTTGTAGACACGAAAAGTAATAGGTCTGCAGATGTTTCATGTCAGTTCTAATCCCACTTGTATTTTTAAATCGGTGGTAAATAAAACTATTTCAACTAAGATAATGAGAGTGTAAAAACACCTTATATTGAATAAAAAATATTTCCTCCTTTATTGTAATTATGTTAAGTATCAATTATACAGAGCTTAAAGTTAATGAACGGCACGTTCGTGATATTACAAAACGACAGAAAAATAGATAAATTTACACTGAAGTCTCCAGAGAATTTCTGGAGACTTCGTTTTTTGTCTATTTCGTTTTTCAGTTACGTATCTTGAGAAGATATCATCAAACGACTGTGAATACGCTGATATTTTCAACGGAAACCGCACCAACATCGCTTAAAAAGGAAAGGATAATAATATTTAAGCTCACGCCCACCAGTATTCGGCTGCCACCCCGGTCCGCCTCATTGCATACAGCGCGAGTGCAGCTCGAAGGGGATTCAATTTGAATCAGTGGGAACAAGCGGTGTACGGGGGGTACTTAGGGGGTCAATCGGGGAGGCGTGCGGCGGGCAGGGGGGAGGACGGGGAGGGAGAGGAGTGCTGATGGTGAAACCGTGTATTCTCACCTTAACGGTCGGTCTGTCGTGCGTGTTACTCTAATGTGGTTTAAATATATGCTACAACTGCGATGATTGAGTGATCATATGCTTTGCGATGTGGAATGTCAATATCAGTTTAGAGTTCACGGTAAATTATGTTTTTTTTATTATCCACGTATTTAAGTTGAACAATTTTTATATCGATAAGGGTCGAAGTGATCGCTGCGTTGTGAAGGTATCCTCGATGTACCAAACATGTACGCAGGCACTTCTTTTAAGGTTTAAGGTATTGGATTTTTCTTCAACTCACCGGAAAAAATGGAGAACGTGAGTAAGTCAACAATAATTTTTGCTGTTTCACAATGCAACTAAGAAACTGCTCAATCGATTACGATGAAACTTACGTCATCGTGTACAATTTTGTAAATGTAACGCAATACAACTAAACTAGATCAATCGTAAAGTTTTTGAGGAATAACACAAACGTAAGAACACGAAGATGAAAATTTTATGATCGTGGTCCTTTTCGACGTTATGAACAACAATATAGTTGATATCGTAGAAAAAATATGGGACCATCTTGAGTCCCGCTTTCATAGAATGCAGCAGTTTAAATCATCTGAATTGTTATAATTAAAAGCTGTTTATAACATAACTTTTTTGGGTTAATAGTTAAATGTCGCTACATAGCAGATTATCTTTTCAGTCGAGTCGTAACACGTCTATCCGTCAGCACAAGTCGACGGGTGGTGCGGCGTGGCGTGTAGCATCGCCAAACCTGTCGGCCGCATTGCCGCAACTGGCGCCGTAGTTGCGCAACTTTGCTGCTACGGAAATACGTTCGGTTGCAGTGGCGACATCCCCATAAGAACTTATAGCATATGTAACGGTAACGGCGATTTTTAAAAACACATATCAAATCTAGTTTTCAATTACTTATTTCAGTTTCAATGCAAATTATGGTTTAGTTATAATAAAATTCAGATATAATATGTATCTTTTTAATCATTATTCAAAATTTGTATCAAATAACTCTTTAAGTAATAGTGGTTGTATTGCATTATATAAATGTATGAATGAATTGGGGTTCGATATCTTGATAAACTAAATTTTACAAAAAAAAAAATTAAAATAAAAATCGATTTGGAAAAGCTCTCAAACTACAACGTTAATAATAACAATTTCTGGATCCTACAAAAATTATTTATATACAAAAAATAATTATTAATTAAATATCCACATTGTATATTTAATCAATTATTTTTTGGAAGTCGGTGTCAGCCAACGCAAGTTTGCTCTTCTCGCCTCACGCGATAATCTTCTGAGTATGGTTTTGGAGTATAAAGATTTGCGTTCGACATTTAAATAAATACATGTAATGAAAATATTATGTAACTAGCTTTTGCCCGCGGCTCCGCCTGCGTAAGCATAAAAGGTATTCTTTCATCTTGTTCATATGGAAATTTTTTTATAGGCCCAATTTATACACATTGATAATATAACCGCAGCCCCTATATATTCGTTGCTATTTCATTTACATGGCTGATGCTTTTTAAAGAAATACAAAGCGACAGCTTAAAAATTATTGGAAGATAAACATAATTCATACCTACTGATTTTTTATACATTTACACATAACATCATTATTTATTAAAATGAAAATCGGTCCAGCTATTCTCCACCTACAAATGTTCGAACGATTGTATTGTGTAATGGAACTAAGTATTTTTTATGATGATCTCACTAATATGTATTATAGGTATTATAAACGCTGTAGTTTGTAGGGATAAATAGGTACGGAAGTATATGGTGATTGATGGTAATGCAAAAGTTATAGGTGGCTATTGCAATATACTCCTATAAACTATGTTAAAGCATTTATTTTGGTCTGTATAAACATGCAGATTTTGCGATTTAGAAACGTGTGAGCAAGCCACATAGAGCTGGCCGTGGGAAAAACATTGCGTGCTCAAATGTATGACTGCTACCTTTATGGTCTGACCCTGCCGCCGGACCGCACCATAATATCGCGCACTCGCTTGTCTATCGTCATAACTATTCAAATATTTGTCCAAATGATGTAGTGTAAAAGACAAAGTTTAACTACTTTAAGCTGCGACGAAAGTATTTATTTTGATAAAAGGATCAATTTGTTACTACCAAAAATAAATGATCAATTATAATTTTATTTACGGTTCACTATTTTGGCGATAATGGCTTACACATAAAAGATAGATACATGTTGTTGCGGGCTTTTTTGTAGGACTATTTAAGATAAACATTTCCATTCTACATTATATACGTGTAATTCCAACGGTTTTTGCGGCGCACGCCAGAATAGCTCGCAGATGACAGATTTTTTTGCTACTTACTGGACACTTATCGTTATATTTTGGATAATTCACACTATATCTTTATAAATTATAGCCCATGTGTTATTCTGATGTGTAAGCTATATATTATTGCACAGTGTCATCAAAATCCGTTCAGTAGTTTTTGCGTGAAAGAGCAACAAATATCCATCCATACTTACAAACTTTCGCGTTTATAATATTAGTACAGATTCGGTTAAATAGGTTATACAAAAAATATTTTATGTTATATTAAAGTTGACTTGGTTTCGTACGGACTCGAAAAAAATAATTGATTAAGTAGGTATTGTGAATAATTAATGAATTATTAGTTTTAAGTGCTTAAAATTCAGAAATTAATATTTTTAGTTTAATGGTTTTTTGAGTATTATTTTGCGATACCTTCAATATGTCGCAGTTGCAATATAAAATTCTGACAAAATCCGGCGTTTTCCCGAATACTTATATTTTACGATTTTGGTAATTATTATACAATGTCTAGTGATATGCCTCTTTTTAGTGTAAAACTTAATGCATGGCATACGCCCAAATAACTAAATTGGCGTATATGCTTCAGTTTGAATGTGCAATGAAATACACGTTTTGATTACGAAAAACTTATCACGTAGAAGAATGAACAAAATGTAAAATTGCTGCCCCCGCTTCATTGAGATTCGATTGTGAACAACTACTTCACGTGCACTACAGTCTGAAAACTCTAAAACATCCATGTGGGTAACGTCTACATGAAATATAATACTTAATTGAGGTTAATCAATTTTTAGTCAACTTAGAGTCGAATATATATTTAATAAATGTATTTTATAGTAGAAAATTTCCTGCAAAACGTGGTTCTGCAAATTAAAAGCGATAATAATGATTATTTTATTAATATTAAATGATAGATACATACCTAGTTACCATTATTATATTTTTTAGTGGGTAAACACTTAAAAAATTTATTTCCTAAATATGGCTCTTAAAGACTTTTTTTAGAGTGTATCGGGAAGAAATATAAGAAAAAAAAAATACTTTTCAATGAAATATCCTGTTTGTAATAAAAGTTCATTGCAGCAGTGGAGCGCGAATAGCGTGATAATCTTCACAAAATTGAATTGTTCGCCATATTTTCGCTTCGAAATCATTATCCATTTACGGCGGCCCGAGCAATTGTTTTAATTCGATTCGCTCGGCGGCCCGATGTGGAATGAAATAATTTAATAGCACCCCTCCATGGCGGATCCAACATGGCGGCGGGGCGGGACGTGGGGTGGGGCGCTCATTTGAATTTGAAACCCGCGCGTTCCGAACGTGTGCTTTCTCCGAAACCGTTTTTGGCCAATTAATTCTGGTATAATTCGGTAGCGCCAGCTTTCATGTTGCGGTCCATTGTTTAATTTTAATATAGACGATTTATTAACGGAAGTTGGGTCACGATCGAAGCTTTTGTGTGCACGACAAGGATAGCTTTCGGCAGAGTTAATGTAATGAATCGGGTTCAATAAATTTCATTAAAGTTTAATGGAAAATCATACATTTTATTATTCTCGGAAACGTTTGACGTACAAAATATACCTAATTTGTTTAATATGATAATAGTGATGTGGCCACAATAGATATTTGGAAATAATGTAAACTCTATACAATTGTCAAAAATCGCAATATTCTATAAAATGGCAAAATGAACTAAAAGCATAATATTTAGAAAATTCAAAACAAGTAGATGCTAGTAAGTTTTTATATAAATTTCAAAAGACATAAGAGTACGACCTCTCGGTACAACTTTAAAGGCGAAACAAAGATCTACTTATTTTTATTTCAGCGCGCGATTCGAAAGCGCGAGGGGAGAGGCGCGGCTCGGCGGGCGGGAGGGGGGCGGTCGGCAAACAGGCCTTTGTCTGAAGTTTCACAATATTATGTAGAGTGGTGTAATGCCGCTCAAAGCCCGGCCCGGAGCGGCGTCGGTAAATAACGCTTTGTTCTTGGAAGCCAAATTTTGACAATCACTAGCTTACTCCCATATAGCTACGCCGCGTCGGCGCAGCGGCAAAGACTAACGAATTCTAGATCGCGCCCTGTTTGCTTTTTTTGCGGCTGATGGTTTTGGAACCGCATCTACCTTCAAAAAAATGCTTACTAAAGCTCTGCATTGTAATCTTTTATTACGGTGAAGCTATCTATGGTTTACAATTTAATCAGCGAATTGTACCTAAATAGTTTCTATATGGATTTGCAAAGAGAAATTTATTATAAGCAATAAAATAAATTAAAATTATATTTTTATAATTATTCATCACTGTAAGCATTTGAAGTTAAGATAATTGATTACATGACAAAAAACTCGACTACAATAGAAAATTTACTCCAGAAAACTGAATACTGAAAAACGAGAAACAAACATGTACATTATTTGATGATGTATTTAAAAATTATAAGTACAACACATTGCATGGCATTTAATGTCGTTCGATCTGATCAAAGCATTATCTCCAAATGAAAAGCTTGAAAAAGCGGTGTGAGAAAGCTTTCAGTTAGTCGTAGATCTGTGACTTAAGTCAGAATAATAATAACGTGCGTAAGTGATCGTGAAATCAAGAAAGGACGAATGAAAGTAGATCGACAAAACAAATTTATGTGGGGAATGATGTGTTTGGTGGAAGGGTCGTCGTCCTAGAAAATCTGATGTATACCAAATCGGTGATAGGTACGTCAAAAAATTGCCATTATACCACGCGGAGACTCGGGGCCCTGCCTCCCTTTCTGGGAAATAGACGTGAAAAATAAAGAAATAAAATACTATGAGCTTTTTTTCGGAAGCCCGATGTGTGTCCCATTTCATTGGTAGATATAGCAGAATTTTAACTGGCTTCTTTACTGGCCTAACTGGTTATGCCGAATATCAACTGATTTTACAGAGCTTTTTATAGGTTGCTCCGAAAATCTTGGAAATTAAAATTATTATATGCTCCGTCTTCTATGCACGCATATTAAACAATGGACATTTTTTTTTTTGTAATTGTGGGATGAACGTTTTGCTAAAGATTAATAAATTGTAATTATACTTAATGTCTATAAGTCTATGTAATTACATTGTTCTCCTTAGAAAAAAATCTCTGTAATAAAAGAATGTCGTTCATGGACCTATGGAAACACAATTTTTCAACAAATTATATAAGTTGTAATTCGACAATCGGGTTTTATGTCAGGTATATGTCAGATTTTTTATTTTTTTTATTTTCAAAGCAAAAAGTCACACCTAATAAAATGTTCACCTTAGTCTTTGGCACCTCCCCGTTTCAGGGCTGGGGTAGTCGCCGCCCTTCCCGCGGAGCAGGGGCGAGGGAGGCGCGGCAGGGCGGGAATACATCCCCCATGTTGACAATTGATGGATATCTCGTGTCTGCCGCACTAGAGGTAAGATTAATGCTCTATAGAAGCACAATGGTGACGATTCCATCCGGATTAGGCACTTCTCCAGCGCCGGGACGCGAACGACGGCGCGCTCTCGCGGCCCGAATGGACTATTGTGTAGCCGACATCTTTTTTCTCTTGTGCGAAATCGTGAAAGATAATATATTATCGTTTCTCCTGAAAAGTCTGTAAAGCCATTGTCGCTGAATGTAAATATTTAAGTCGTGCACGTATTATTTAGGTGCGACGTCCTTTCCTTATGTAATATTCTGCCGAATATTATTGAGTCTGTTCCGATAAACATATTTCAATTCTTATTCTAAGAAAATCTCATTCCAAACTGAAACCCAAAATTTGTCTTATCGTATTCTCCATTGATGCTTAGTCATAGTCTCTTACTTATGTTTTGTGGTTTATTATTATTAGTTTAAGAAAATAGGCCTTTAAATCGAAATTTGAGATAAAAATTTGTAGATGCAATTTTTTTATGAAATTCATTAATATTTTATTAATTGACCATAGGTATTAGTTTTTTTTACCTGTCATTTACAAGCAGTTATAAAATAATTCACTTGGCGAAATATTTTTTTAAAGGGCAACATTGCTTTCACTACCGACTAAGGTACCTTACGCTCATGCGCTATTTTGTCTCAATGGAGTCGGGGTGATTTTGAACATACAATCGTATCAATAGGATCATAAACGACTTTGAACTGGTGAAAAATATATGTTCAACATACAATCGTATCAATAGGATCATTAACGACTTTGAACTGGTGAAAAATATATTGGAGAGCATCGAGGAAGTAAAAAGAAATAAAAATTACCAAAGAAAAATAGTAAACAACAATAATAGACCGATATCAAAATCAATAAATAGAAAGAAATCAAAATCAAATGCTTGTGTTTAATTTATGAGATAACAATGAATTTCTCAAAAATAATTATTTCATCGAGTAAAGTTGTTTTAATTCCAAAAAGAAATTTTTGAATCGTTATAACTTTGTTATAAAAAATTTAAAAAAAATTATCACTAAAATTAAAGATTATTATTTTTTGAGTAAATTAAAAAAATATGTTTATGTCCATATGTTAAATATATTAATTTTTTAGCAACTTATGATTTTTTAAAGCTGTCGTTCCCTAGCTTCTAGCTACCCTATCTCGGTTAATTTTGATAATAGCGAAATACGTAAAGAGATAATTTTTTTATAAAATTTGGTGGTCCAATACTTTTATTTCAAGTATTTTTTTCTAATCCTTATATATTTCTCACAAATAAAGAAAAAAGTGTTTTTTCTTCGCTTCTCAGAGATGATTTTTAAAAAAGTTACAGTTTGTTTTTACATCTTTCAAAATAACTTATATCAAAAATTCAAACTTTTATCTGAAATTTAAATTTAAAGGCCTATTTTCTTGGACTATATATTTTATTTCTGTATTTGTGCACTTAATTATCGTTATGTTTATTGTGTCTCTATACACTTACATGTAAAATGTTCCGAAGAAAATTCAATAACGGAATAGTAATTTAGAGTAATAAGACATATTTTTAATGCTAGAAGTTTCATGTTAGCAAATCGCCTAAGACCCGAAGGCCTGCCATAGAACTTTTCTATGGCATAGAGATTCTTGTCGCGTTCCATCGACTTCACTTATAATAATGGAAGCTAATTTCTTTGTGTTTTAATCACTATTCTTTTTGGAATGTCTTAAAGGAAGGATTCCTGTCTAAAAATGGTATCACGTATTTGAATGTTAAATCTTAACAGATATGTACCTTTGAGAAAAGCAACGCCCTAGTCTAGGTACCGGATATTTTATCGCGTACGTTTACGATGTCGTTGCGTTGGTATATAATGCCTTTATATACCAAGCTTCTTTTTTTTCACAAACCAAAAACTTGAATCCCTTTCGTTTAGTGGACGTTTCGCATCCACTTTTAAAACTGTCTCATAAGATCACGTGTAGCATAAGTATCAAATATGTCTACATATTATCATGGAGACAACTTAAACATAATTTTGCATACGTGAGGTGCACACGACGGGCTGGTGGGACTCTTCGATGTTGAGACACTGTATGCGGCCATATGCGGCCGGGCATTAGGAATTATTTTACTCATTTTTGTTTTATATTTTCCTGTCCTATTTTACTTTAAATGTCACATATTTTGGCAACAGTTTTTTTTAAGAGCATGGAAGTAAGATATTATAAGTCTGTAATATAATACTTTTAAGGCTTTTTAACACGCTTTATATTAACTTCACCTGTATGTTTGTATGTATGTATGTATGTATGTTTGTAACTCTCCTTTGGCGGCTGCTGAATCCAAACTTGTCCTTCTATAAATCCTCCCTAAATGTGGTAAAATAATAAATACTTAAGTATTTCCGACAATCAAAAGGCTATAATAAATAAGATGCTGGACATACACGATAATTAAGAAATAAATTTAGAATAAAATCATTCAATCAAAAAAACATTCTAATTGAATTAATATTAAATTCAATTTGAATGAATATTAAATTCAATTTCAAATAAAACGTTAAAGTCTGAATTGTTTTAGAATTTATCACGGCAAATTTTCTCTTTAGTTCAAAACAAATCTGACTACTGTCCGCCCTCTGTTGGAGATTCTCTATACTACCTGCTTCAGTCTCATTTTGAAATTTGACACCTCAAATTTTATTATCGAACGCTAAAAGTGGAAAATAAATATAGTTTAAAAACTAAAAACACGCTTTTATAGTGGAATAAACTAAAACGTAGAAAATAATTTGAATATAGAAATCAATTATGAACCAACAATATATTATTGTGAAAAAGCGTGGGTGCTACATGTTTGTCCGTTCTTGAAAAGCGCCCCACACTTTTTCACAATAGATAATAATATTTATTGTTGGTTCATTAATTGATTTCTATATTCAAATTATTTTCTACTTTTTAGTTTATTCCACTATAAAAGCGTGTTTTTTAGTTTTTTTAAACTATATTTATTATCGTTTTGGAAATTGTTGTAACTTTTTGAGATAACATGTTCGAAGATTCTATCGGCGTTCCCACCGCTTATAACTCAATTGTCCTTTGGGCATATTTTGATCTAGATGTTATTGACGTTAAAAGTTCTTGTTCTCGAATGTTTACGTTAATTCAAGTCAAACAATAAATAAAAATACATTAAAAAAAATTAATATTTCTGCATAATTTCAGGATCGTTTGTAACATATCTAAATCTAGTATGAGTTTTCAACAAACAAAATTCAATTAATTTGATATTATGATTTTCTTAAAGATAAAATATTGATAATTAAACAAAGTTTGCAGGTACATTTCCAATGCCCTTCGATGGTCGTTCGGTGCACGAGGACCTGTATTTTTTTGTAATTACAGTAATTTCACTAAATTAATCCACATCGACGTCGATGAGAGGCGCGAGCACACACATTGAGATTTAATATACGTTTGCCCGCTCGATATGTGAGAAGTATTCGAGCAAGTAGTTAGGTGGGATGTTCGGATGTTAGCCGGCCGGCGCGCGGCGGCGGGCGAATGACGCGTCCGTACATTATTGACTCGTCCAATAAGCGAGCGATGTCCGCGAGCCTTTTGCTGTTCAATGGTGGCCCAACATGGAGACGGAGTCGTGATATTCATATAAAGGGCCAGATAGTGCCAACGTGTAAGATCTAGACTTCGTACTGTTGCGTTTACAAAAAGTATGTAGTACTCGGGATAAATAATTAACGTGGTGGCACAAAACGTATATAGAAGCTATATTCTAATAGATTGATGGTTAAGGTAAATAAAATTTTATCACTTAGGTCAATCCTCTCGAATCAATATTCAATAGGATGTACTTTCTTAATGGGAGAGCAGGTTTGAGGGCTAGCGTCAGATATGTTGTATGTGGTACGTTGTATGCTGAGTGTTACTGCACGTTACAGGTAAACATCTAATACTAAAGCAATTTTCGAGGATAGTGTATTTGGGATACGGGACGTGTTCAGCAAAAATTGATGCCCGACTTATAGACTCTATAAAGGACGTACGTATATTATTGGCCCGCTTATAACATATATGATATGTTTTTCGACAGACTTTACTATCAGGCGATCGGTATTTCAACAATTGCAAATGCATTTTTTTCCGCGTTATTGTTGAAAATCTAGACAATATTCTTCTTCTTGGAGTACGTATTGCGTTCACACTTCTGGTATAACACATTGTTAGGGTCAGTTAAGTAAATCTTGAAAAGAATTGAATATTATAATTGACTCAATTTTAGATTTTTGTTTTAAACAGCCTTCGAGAAAAAGGTAAACGTGCGTGCAAACTACGAGATCTTTAAAATTCTTTCTGAATTTTCTGTTCGATAGTGGAGGTGCGCCGGACGAGAAACGAAATCCGCTCCGCACCAAGCTGACGTAGTGGGCAGGTCTCGAGAAGGCACATTCCGGCACGTGATTAAATGACCCATCGCCGGGCGCTGCGCCCCGATATTGCCGGCAATCCTCGCGCCGACTACCCGCCTGAATGCCGATTGCCGTCCTAACGGGCCCGCCCGCCGCGCGCGCGCCCGCACACACGCGTGCGTGCGTGTGCACGTGTGCCGGTGGACTGCGGACGGCCGGACGGGGGACACTTTGGGAAAACGGGGTGCACCTGCCGAGTGATAAATTTTGACATAAGCAGTTCAGTGGTTAAGAGCGAACGCTTCCGAACGGAAGGTACCGGATTCCATCCTGATCACGGGCGAATCGACAGATTAGTTTTTGAATCAAGCCAAATCAGCCCACTCGCTCATGCCTCGGCGGATAGGTTAAGCCGTCAGCCGTCATCAGTCCCCGGCCCGCACCGCGCCAGCGAAAAGGGCTCAAGGTCTGAGCGTCACGATCCGAAATAAACCGCTTGTGGAAGGGTGGGCTTGCGCAGTGGAGTGAATAAAACCTGACTACTAAATACATATGAAACTTCAGGCTAACGTGAAATTCAGTCTTACATTTGTAAAGTAAATAAATATAGTAACCGTAAGCCAAATGATTACTCATTGTGCGAACGAATTAAAAGGTATGCTTTTTTAGTGTGATGTACGAAAGCTAAGATTAACATGCACACTCAAAATTTGTACTTCAGTATGATGTTTAATATGTACGTATAGTTATATATGTAATATATACTATAATACAGCTGGAATAAAGTAATTGACATACAACACAGGGCATAAGACGTGATGCGGTAGGGACTATTGAAGAGATTTATTTTTTTTATAATTTGCCATACTGATTTTTTTTATAATTTGACGTTATGTTATAAAATTGAATAATACAATGATTCGCGGTATGATGTAGCATTGGCAACTGGCAATTTGAATTTTCAACATGAATTTCAAGCGTATGTCTCGATTCATTCTAAAATTTTGTCTACGGCGCGCCAAATGAAATATGATTTTTGACATCTGTAGTATAAGGTCGGAGAAAAAAGTTTTTCTTATTTTATATATAAACTTAAGATAATTTTTTATCATATTTTATTAAAATTATTTATAATATTATGCCTTTTTTTGTCATTTGTACGTAATGAAATAATGCCATTGTTGGAGAAATTTTGGAACTTCTGATCAAAACCTGCGACAAGTAGTTTTGATAGTTCTAACTTTTAACCTTACACTACCTAAAGAATTCTGAAAAGACCGGAAAAGTTGAAAATCTGAGGGTGCAAGATCAGGGCTATATGGTTGTTGCATTCATACTTCCAAATCAAACACTCTCAATATTTGCTGAATGGCTAAAAATGTGTGTGGTCTGGCGTTATCATAGTGAAAAACCACAACCTTTCTTAACAGAAACGGCCGGAATTGATTAACATCATTTCCGGCCGTTTTTTCTCTACTTCTTGCTTGAGTCTCATCAGCTATTGGCAGTAGAGATCCGAATTGATGGTTTTACCTGGCGGTATAAGTTCACAGTGAATAATGCCCTTTCAATCCCATCATACACATAACATCAACTTATTGCGAGTTGATTCGGGTTTCGCTATTGTCTGTGGAGCTTTCTTGTCTTTAAACCATAATTATTTCGCACGTTTTTGTCGTAGGTAATCCATTTTTCCTCTCCATTGATCAATCTCTTTAAAAACGGTTCTGCTTCATTACGTTTTAAAAAGAATTGCAAATGAATGCACGATGAATTAGATTTCAGTAAGCTCGTATGGGATACAACTATCGAGCTTTTTTATATATCCAGCTTTCTTGGAGTAGGTAATTTATTTTTCATTTCCAGTGATCATTTTTTTCCAAAACGGTTTGTTTTTATTTCATTTCAATAAAGAATCGCAAGTACACGATTCATTAGATTTCTTTTAGTGAGCTCGTGTGGGACTAAATTGTCGAGCTTTTTTGTATATCCAGCTTTTCTCAGATAGATCAAAACTGTTTTGTGCTCAAATCCCAGATCTTAAGCTACGTCGTAAGAACTAATATGTCGAACTTGCTCCACTTTTTCCAAAATGGCATCGACTTTATTGGTAACAGGTCGACCAGAGCGAGGTTCATCTTTGACATCACAATTACCGGATTAAAAACGCTTGAACCACTTTTGTGCAAATCTTACCGACACTGCATTAGGTCCCTACCGTTACAAATTTTTTTCGCGGCTTATGTCGCATTTTTTTGTAATAATTCTTTAAAATGTATCGAAAATCTACGTTAGATAGATTAGTGAAAAGAAAAACCAAAACGGACAACATTTTTACTTTTTATTTTTCTTTTTTTTTCAGTGTCATGTATTTAATGGTATCAAAACTAGCGAGATACAAATAGCAAAACCAAAAAGATTTTATTACAACTTTTACTAATAAAATTCGAAAAAACTCATTCCGCGATCTAATATTTGACCGTATTTATTCGTATTTTAAAGAGATTATGATATTTTAACTTAGGAACTTAGGATTGACGATTAAAGTGCCACATGTTCTTTGCACTGTAACTGCGCTTATGCACACAGCTTTAAAGAAGATATAACATGGCGATATTTAAATTCAATGCTTTACAAAATCAGAATTATTGATATATCCTTATCATAGCACTTCTATGAGAAATGCTAAATTCAGCAACAAATTTTCTCATAGATGCCAATAAATAACGAACTGCAGAGATGAATCTAAGCATCAAGATAAGCAACAGATAGATTATTTTATATAAAAAATATATTAATTTTTAAAGTATAACTATTATTTCACGGACCCAAAGTATCAAATCGTCTTTTACGATTTCTTATAAGTATTACAGCTAAGTGAACTGAATTTGTCGGCTTTCATTCGGCCATTTAAAGAAAAACTATGTACTTCTAACTAACTACTCACTACAGCATCATTTGCATCTATTATAGATACTTTTGTCTGTCAAAGAAACGCGAGTTTTACTCTACGTATGCCGATACTCTAAGACGTATCGCAATAGGTCATGATATGAAGTCCAAAGCTATTCTTACTTCTGATAGAATATTATATATATAATTTACCTCGATCACATCAGAGACAATTGTTGAAACATTTAGTCAAACATTCGGCTGTTCCTTCGTCTATTCATAGATTTGTCGTAGGACTTTTAATCTATATTTCTGCGAGAACAAAACGACTTTGTGAATTGTCAAATGGTAATCTGCACATTTCTGAAATAATGTATAAAATATATAGTTTCGTATTCCGTTGAAATAGTAATTCTATAAAAAAAAATGATGTAACCGAAATATGTTTAAGATATAAAAAAGCCTCTCGGATAGTTCATCACATTTTACTTGCCTCTCAGTTACATTAGATTCAATTACACAAGTGAATTATGTGTTTCGTGGATATTATATTGAATTCTTATTCTTTTTTTTTTGTTAATAAAAATGAGTTTAATCAACATTTTCAAAAAAAAATTCTTTAACAAAATATTGTTATTAAGTAAAATTAAAACCGAAAACTATTATGAAAATCATCTTTTTGGCTGATTCATCGTTCTGGCTGATTTTCATAATTATGAAAATCAGCCAGAACGATATCCATAAAATACATTATACACGTATTTTTATATCTCATACTTATTATTTATTATATTATATTTATTTCAGTAATATTTCACTTGCTCCATTTAAATTATGATTCTGTTTAAAAGTTACAAGAAAACGTTGTGGTTTAACGAGGAAAATATTTAAAATAAGTGGATTTATAACTTATATGACGATAAATAAAATAGAAATCACCAACTTTAATTCGTACAGGCGAAACGTCCCATTACATTCGCATGTACCAATGATGCCGGCGCAGTGTCATCGTACAGTGAACGAACACGAGACACGCACAAGGTCATTGATCAATCATTTCTTTAATATCCATCGCGAAGGACTTGTGCATCAAGATGTCGCCCTTGTACCTGCTGTTAGTCGCAGGGAGTGTATTTCCTTCCCGCGAGTGAAAATAAAGCTATCATTGGGTCCCTCGGCCCGTCCGGCGCGGGCGGTGTTCATTAGCGGACCCTAAATTCATTGGATCCAAGGCGATTGCTTTCGGGAAAAAATGTTTTCCTCACAGAGAAGAATCCTTATTATTTCTCCTTGTGTCGAGTGAGCGACAGTGTAAATAGCGAATTTTTCTTTGTACTCCTCGATTATTCTCGGTTCGTAAGATTTGTTATTTCGATTTGAGTGAAGTCGGACAAACAGTTTTAGAAGTGATTACGTAGGTACAAAAAAAAAAAAAAACGAAATTTATTCAACAATTCAATGAATCGAATGCCATTCGTTGTGAGAAATAAATATGACGACAAATTGTAACATTATTTCTCACAGAAAATACTGATTCTAATAAAGATTTCTTTCTCCGACTCTATCTATTTTATTTTTCATTTTAAACCATTAAAAACCGCATTTAAAGGTATGACCATATACCTTACGGTCGTATCTTTATATCGTAAAGAAGACCGTATAATGGGTACATACAAATGTTTAAACAACGCGGGGAACGCTCAAATAATAGATTTTATATATTTCATACCACGCAAAGGTTTTATATTTGTTATATAAATAAAACTACCCGGCGTCGTACGCCCGCTTTTGCGGGAGTCATGGATCATGAAAGACAATAAAAGAAAAGGTGAGAGAAATAAAGAATTTGTAAAACGAATAGCCTAGAAACATATACAAATGATTTTGTATCTAACGGTCAAAGTCCCACGCCGATACTGATGCTTGGACAAAGAAAAAAATGTTTTGATTATATATTGGCCAATATTTGTCAGTTCGTATTTTATGCACTGCCACACCGTTCATCCGATTGCGTTAATTTTTTTTCCAAATCATTGCTTCCACCTTCGCAAAGTCACAGGACAAAAAGAAATAGTTTTGTAATCGATTTCACTTGCGTATTTGCGCCTTTGAACGGAGCTGCAGAACCAATTCTAAAAATTCTTTCATTCATGAAATGTTACACCGTCCCTTAGTAATATAGATTATCGAACAAAATCGAGAATGGAACTAAGGTCGGAATCAAGTGTGGGACTGAAATTAAATACAAGAGCGTGACGAAAAACAGTACCGAAATCAATATTGAGATTGGGACCGCTATCGAGAGTGCGATCAGAATCGGAATGCACTTAGATCCAAAGCAGGGTCGCGCATCTGAATTAAAAATAGGAAATTAGAATCAAGAGCAGAACCGGGATAAGAACGGAGAACAGAATAGTGATCGCGTTCATGATTGAAAGTGTGATCGGTCAATATACAAGATGGATAGAATTTTATCTATGTACACGCGGGTAAAGCAGCCGGCGGCTAAAATATTGTCGCGCCTCTTAACTGCCCGGGTACTGTCTTTAGTTGATACCAGCAATGAGTGTTATAAATAGGTTTTATTTAACTAGGCATTAAAATAAACTTTAGGTACTTATCTCCATACATTTGTTACTGAGCCAGTTCAATTCGCTTCTTTTCTGAATTACTTGTGGGACTCATGCCCGTATCTTGAGTCTACCATAGTCTTCTTCTTTGTATACTTCTTTAGTTAGTCTTTTCTAAATTCAAAATTCAATAGTATTTATTTATAGAATGGCAAATTAAAATCTTATGAAAACAACCGTAAAACAAAATGTTACCAAACTTAAAGTGTAATATTAAAAATATTTTAGGAAATACAAAATGTGATAAATATAATACATATGCACTAGAAATTTAAACATCTTTTAATACAAATTATTACTTGACAGGAAATATAAATCCTGGTTATAAAGTATTACAACCACATATTAAAAAATTGCTAAAAGTAATATTAAATACTAGTAATTATGTAGTAAGCATTCGTAACACTATACCGCAGGAATTACAAAACATCATATTAAATTTTATAAATGTACACTAAAAAATAAAATGCACAGTCTCTCAATCCTCAATCCTACTAACTATATACTTGGAATTACAAAATGTTGTATTAAGCATTAGAATTGCATACTAGAAATTTATAAATTACAAAAGTCAGTCCTTAATCTTATTAATTGTCTATTTGTAAATACAAAAGGTTCGGTAATATCAAGAAAGATTTGTAATGTAATAGCGAGTTTTGTATTCTTTAAAACGATGACACTTACGGAGATTACAAAACTCGCTATTAAAAATTAGCAAAAGTCGGACTTATAGTTTTTACAAAATTTTTGTTGTTGTAGGAATTACTCGTATTTTAGTAAGTATTAATGCATTTCACAATTTTTTTTTGTACTTCTCCTCTTCTACGCTGTTTTCTATGTACAGCACCGTCTGAAATGTTTTCAGTGAAACGAATGAGAGGTTTTCAAATCCATTAAAAAAGGATCAATAAAACGGAGTGAAGAAAAGTTTTAATAAGACGAAATTTAATCCAAAATTAATTAAAAATATTTTTTTACACAAGTTTTTGGAATCTGTTTAGGAAAATTAGCCAATTTCATTAATTGTTATCTCTGTCAATGCATTTTTATTTTATTATTTTCTAGTAAATAATATACTACCTGATGAGAGCTTTTCATACATTCTTCTTTGAATTTCATTTCCTGTAGATACTTCATTATAGATACATTTTTTATATACTCGTACCACGAATGTTCCCTAACTTTAACGGGTATAAATTTCACATACTCAGAAACTATCGAAACCAAATTTTTCCTATCGTGTACCTCATTTGAAAATACGCACGTGAATTTGTTCATGATTTCCTGCATTTTGCGTGAAGATTATGATCTCCTGACAAGATATATGAAAATATAGCTATGTTTATATGTTTCTATTCATATGAATAATAATTTTATAACATAAAAAAGGCCTTTGATAGTACGATGTTAAAGTCACATCGCCACTCGACGGCGCCGGCACAAAGCCCCACCGAGGGTACATTTTTCATGGCGTAACAAAGCGCGTATTGGAGAGGGCCGCACAAAGGCCACCTTTGTCTAGTGATGCGCTTATTCGAACATCGATACTTATCACGGATTTAATTATTATGAAAAAAAAGAAGTACGAAATGTTGATTATTATTTTTGTGCTTCTTTTAAAGTAGTTGAGATGGTAAGGCTTTTGTAATTAGAAAATATTTAACAGGCAAATCATTACGAAATTGAAACTGATTTTTTTTTGAATTTTACTAGAGATGCATTCTGTAATACAGAAAATAGAATAGTTACTTGTAACTGGTTACTCGAAAAATATGTCGTTTATATAAAAAAAAATCAGTTTTATTACAGTACACTTTTTAGTATATTACTGCTATATTGTAATTAATATTGATGATAAATAAAGCAAGCAATGTTATACCATGTAAGCTCACGGTTACTTCTCAAAGTGATAAACGAAAGAGCACACACCTCTATTAGGGAATGGTTTTTATACACGTCTTTTACTTAGCTGACATTCTTAAATCGTTATATGCAAGCTCATTTGTTTCGAGCGCTTAAAACTTTTTCCTTATACAGCATTTCGACTCTAAGGTCAGCATAAATCCTTCTAGGGCGGCCTCACTTCCATCAAAAACATTCGTCTTTTAGATTCTTTTGTCGGTTTACTTTCATTAAACTCTGTCAGGTGAAACCATCTCGATATATTCATTACTGTTTTAATCACTCTATCTTCTTCATCCTTTTCTTCATCACACCATTTTGTCACCTCTTTATTCGTATAGAACTTATTATTTATCAAGAACACATATAGAACATTTAAGCTCTGAAAACTGAATTTACTTTTTGTACATCAACTTTTAAATAATGAATTACAAACGATATCTACAAGTTATGTCTTTTATTTCAAATACTCGAATAGTCGCTACGAGGAATCGAAAAAAAACTACTTGTTGTATTTAAAGAACTTGCGTATTTTTATATCATTATTTAATCCCAATATTGGTTAAACAAATCAACTCATTATCTTTTACATTTGCTGCATGAGAAAATTTTGTTGATAGCTTTGCAGTAGCTAAAATATTGGTAGCTGTTCATTTTATACTGGATGGTGCGCGCTTATTCCTCTGCATATTACATAAATACCAACATAAATGAAAATCGAGACCTTCAAATGTGGGTACAGAATAGAATAATTGCTTGCAGTAATGCATTACTACGTTATTTCGTGAAATTACGAATGCTCATATTAATTCTATTAGATTCGACGCGCTGAATTTCAAAGATTCTTCTAAGAATCGCACCATAAATAATGTCAGTTTTTAATATCCACTTTGTTTATTAAATAATAATACAAAAAGAAAACCTTAATACTTAAAACATAACCCATCGTATCTCATAATCTTAACCCATTATTCAGTAATTTTCTGAGATTTTGGTAAGGTTTACTTACCTTACTCACCTTACGCTTCAATTTAAAGAATTGCCGCACTGCATTTTCACCATCTCCTTTGGACTCAATTTTTTTTTTTCTGGTTAAGAATTTCGCTATGGATCTGAATAAATAATAGTCTGGCGGTGCACGGTCCAGAGTAAATGCTGGATGTGGTAGGAATTCATTACCACCAAGTTCTTCGATCTTATCCTAACTTTCGCAGTATGCGGCTTAACATTGTCATGTTGTAAGAGAACCTGATTTTTGGTTTACTAAACCTGGATATTGCTGCGACAAAACTTCGCCGTGTCAGCTGCTCACTACATATTTGGGCAGTAATAGTTTAACCATCTGGAATTGTAATAAAGTACCCTAAACCTTCACATTTCAAAATCACACATCACAAAACTTTCATCTCGAAACAATCTCTTTTCACAATGTGTTTAGGTAATTGCCTTTGACTACACACTTATTTTCAGTATTTGAATTGTTTAAAAAATTAATTGTTAAGCTCAAGTGACAATGAGTTTACTGAAACGCTCATCTATGGGCAGGCTAAATTTCTGTTTACACACTTCTACCCGACGTATTGCTTGAAACTCGTTTGATTTGTGCGTCACTATTTGTCAATTGTGAATTGTTAACTTCTGTAAGCCTTACCAGCCGATATCAAGTGGTAATGTACGGTGTCTTTAGAAGGTACAATGGAGTCCAATAATCGGTGAGTGCTGGTGCTAGGTTCCTTTTCTCTGCTTCCTCTATGGCTGTATTGAGTCACAAGGACTCCACCTATATGGAATGTTTCCCATTCAGGTGAGAGACCAGAGCACGAAAAACGATTAAACCAACGCTGTGCTGTTTTCTCATTGACTGGATCTTCACCTTCAACTTCACCTATTTTGTTTGCTGATGCGGCTGCTTTAAACTTTTGGTTCCAATAACGTCTTAACAATACAAAAATTTCAAATTTATCGCACTCTATACGTTTTATTATCAAAACATCTTGCCTTGTAATTTAACAAAGATGGTATCGTTAAAAGGAAGGAAAGCAGTTTTACTCTTCATAAAAATGGAGACTTGTAATAAGTTATGATATGTATAAAAAGAAGCGTATGAATTTCAGATAAGAAATCCAATAATACTTATGAGGTACTTCTAGTAATATAAAATTTCGATGCGAGCGAATTCGTACTAAGAAATAATAAAGTTCTTTAAAATAAAAATACTTACGATGTTACAAGTACACTATGTATGAGACTCTAATAAATATTCAACTTTGGCCCTTAAATATTAATAATATTCGGGGTTTTAATTTAGTGATTGCAATGACGTCACATAATTAAGAATAATAAACATATGGCAATAATGAACATCAATAGCTCTTAAAAATATGGTAAAACCAAATCAACTTACTGACATTATGATATCTAATGTTAAAAGTATCAGGAAGTCGTATTTGTCGATAAAAAAATTTAGAAACATCCCTACTGTACTCGACATCGCGCACCGAATAGGCAGTTACATATATGTGTAATTGCTTGAAAGTACATTTTTCTTTGAGGTTACTCTCTATTAAGTTCGCAGAGGCTAAATAGGACGCAATGCGATTTTACGAGACCCGCCTTTAAAGCTTGGGTCGCGGCGAGGCTGCCGTTAATTGTTGCTTAAATTGTTATGGACTTCCCACAAAGCTTAAAGTTGCAGTATTTCGGATGTCAAATGCTTTTGATGTTTAAAACTTGCATACGGTCTTTCATTATATATTTGTAATGGAAATAATGATCTATACGAAAATTATTACTAAATGTTTTAAAAATATGATACCTTAATAAAAGATTTTGTAATTTCCCGTTATGAAAATTGGAGAATTTTAATAAATTGGAAGTTACTGTGTTCAGTGCGACTTTCGAAAATCGATTGTTTATGTTCACGTTTTAGGGCCCTAAGAGTCTATTTCAATCGTTTTCTGAATAATGTCTGTATTTTTGTTGAAAAAATTGTCAAAAAATGTTTTTAGGATAATTTTTTTACTACTCTATGAAAAATCCAATATCTAACTAGCGTTTCTGCTTAAAAAACAAATATGAATTGCATTAAAATTGGTGGGCTCGTGCTAAAGATATCATTAACGAAAAATTAAAAAGAAAAGGGCTTTGTTCAAAACAACATGTGAAATTCCTTTAGTACTCGGTCGTCTTTTTTGTTTAAAAAAACTGCGTCGGATGCCAAAAAACAGATCAAAATCTAACAATACATCCGAAAATATCGTATATAGTTACGGAATTTAAAAAATATACATTTTTTTTATGGGTTCAAAGAGCTCAGAACGCACTAGAACTACATTTTAAAGCTTGAAGAGCTTGAAAAAGCACTATAATCTATATTTGGAGCGAGCTGAGCTCAAAAAATTACTGTTACCTCATTTTTGAATGCTTTGACGTTTTAAAGTAGTAAGAAGTTTCAGGGATGGCTTGCAGGGTCAACTATTTTACAAATTTTTGAACTCAAATATTTAACACTCAAAGAGCTCAAAGACACATCATTAAATATTATAGTGGGAACTTTTAGGGATTAAGCGTTTTGAAAATTGTTTTCAATCTATTTTCTTTGCTTTCTTGATATGATATGTTAATGCTTTAATTGTATATAAATATATTTATAAAACGAGATTTTAATAAAGTTTTTGTTCACTACGAATTTAACTTTTAATTACTTATTAATGCCATTTTATTTTATTATAAACTCACATGTATTTCCCGAATGTATGGACACAGACTACTAATTTCCACATAGTAAGATTCTTGCATATCTCTTTCGCTTCACAGACATCCATCAATCTATTCATGTAATCTCGTCGGTTGCAGGTGATTGAAATTTGATCCTTTTTTATTGTGTCATCGATTTGGGCTGCATAAAATTTTCTAGGGCGACCCTTACCGACCCTTCCATATCACGTATATTCGCCCTATACATTTGTTTTGTCTGTCTTCTTTCATTGCCCGTCGCTTCATTCAAACACCGTGACCCATAGTCTTGCTGACATTTACTTTCATATCTCTTCCCTCAACACAATCATTAATTTTAGTTACAATTGCCTGCAACTCGCACGCCGACGTAGCAAGGGTCACTTTGTCTTCGGCGTACAGGACGCATTTAAATTTATTTGACAGTAGTAATGAATATAACGTAACTAGTGATATGAACAGTGTCACAACTTCATAATATCGAAAGGTTGTACAGTGGAATCTCAATAACTCGAACCTCGTTAAGTCAAATCCTCAGTAAGTCGAAAAAAATTGCCATTCCCTTCCGATGAACCCGTAAATACGCGGTATCTCAAATTATTTAGACTTTGTAACTCGAACAAAATGTTATTTCCCTACGAAGTATTGATAATACATATTTATACTGTATAACTTGAATTTCAAAAAGGAGACTTCGTAAGTCGTAGTTGGTAAAATATAATGACGTCTTAGGTACTTGTAATTCCCGAAATAATAGCAATAAATTCCAAAATGAATGTTCGGATTCGGGGCTTCTAATCTATTGTTTTTGTCTTGTACACGTGCAATGAATGAATACATTCATGAAACTTTCTAAGTAACACTTCTGTGAACGTTATATTTGTTCTTTGTCGACACAGTCATATGTACCTCGAAGTTCTTGTAAGTCGAAAATCCGTTAACTCGCATTTTTTGCATTTCCTTTGACATTCGAGTTATTGAGATTCCACTGTATAAGTTATCACAAAAATATGTTAATGTGAAGAAAAACGGATCAAGTGCGATTCGAACTCGCCCACCGAGGGTTCCGTGAAAATTTACAGGTACATATAAATAGTTTAGGAATCGAGTCTCTCAGTTTTTTGAGCTTTTCCAGAAATTGAGTTTCCAAAACATATAAATACATATTTATAGGAAATTGTGGGGTTATACTAACAATTCATACCTAAATTAATTAGGTAACCTAATCAAAGTTATTTTTATTATTTAATTACAATTATTGCAAATGTATGATTTACAGATTTTTTCCTATAATTGTAGTATAAGACAGCATTACTTGGCAAATTTTATAATTCTATGTCAACTGGAAATACTCTATAAATTTTGATTCTTTTGAGAGCGTCAAAATATATGTTTTTTTACGGCATAAACTGCCGTATCTTTTTTTCATATTAACTTGGCATTTTGATATTTTCACAACTTCAAGGGACTGTAGACTTTTATATATGGATTTAATTTCAACTGGATACTTATACGTGTTTCCGAGATAAAGGGTTTTGACAAACAGACGGATGGACGGACAACAAAGTGATCCTATAAAGGTTCCGTTATTTCTTATGAGATACGAAACCCTAAAAAAGTCGGCAACAAAAAGTCAAATATTATAAACGTACAAGGGTTTTATGTCGTACGCTGGAGCAAATTTAAAATACATGCGAGGACGTTCACGGCGACACAAAGGGCTTTGCCGGTTGAGCATGAAACTGCCCCACGGAAAGCTTTTGTATCTTATATATTTTCATCGTTAATTTTAGAAGACAATGTGTTTATACCTATTTAATACCGCTATTTTTTAAATAAAAACCTCGCAAACAATGCTGACTAGCGATTATATAAGACCGTCGACGTCGAATTGGAAGTTATAGGGTTAATATCCTAATTACGAATCAAATTACCAAAGAGTTTGTAACGCACAGTTGAAAACAAACGTAAAACTAATAAGTTTATTTCTTTCGAAGTTGTTTATAATTTCCCAATGCAATGAAAACAGTGGATGTAAGTTTTTTAATAAATACTTTCTTCATACTCTATCTTAACGACTAACATTAGTAAAAGTTTCAATGTTGGAGTTAGTTAAAAGCAGTTGTCGACATAGTAACTTCTACCTATATGCTAGTTAGATACAGAGGGCACTAGTAACTTGTGGTAGTGCTGTATAAACATGCGTACGACTACTGCGTTTTGCAAGTAAGTTATAAACAATCTTCTGTGCTTCACGGTGCGTTATTATCGTAACTGATTTTAATTGTTATTTTAATTTAATTTATTTGGAATTTTTAAATAATCAAAAGTGAAAATTAGTGCAGTTGCGTATTTTAAGAAAAAATGTAGTGATTTCAGTACTAGATAACTATACTAGTATCTAATACTATAAATAATTCCTAAGAATTGTATAATGTATCGTACATTAATTTTTGTAAAACCCTGACAAATTAATGCCTAGAGTGCGATTACGATGGTAAATTAAAATCAGATTATGGACATAAGCCCATAAATTTTAATTTTATTTATTTCAGGATTTGAAGAACATTAAATACCATTTATTTTCAGAATATGTAAGTAAATTGTATTTAATGTTCTTAAAAATTTTCGTTTCTTCTACTACTTATATTTTCCAAATCTACTTATATTTTATTTTTTTATTTAAGAGGTTTTATTGGGCTTGCGAAAGATAGACTTGTTTATTTATTTATTCATTTTATACATTATTAATTACAAATTTTCATTTCATGTTCTAAGTTTCATTTAAATTTCCCATTGGTCTTACGTTTAAGCGGTTTAACTTATAAGGCAGATAGTTAAGCCTTCTTGTCTTTTGCTCCATTCACCAAACAAGCCAGGCTCCAGTGGTCTAGGAGCTTCATTCTTCTATGGGACTTGCCTTAAGAAACATTTAAACATTACTCTCTATCGATCCGTAATAAAACATAGCTGGGCAGTAACGTCTTCCATATAATATGTATTTTATAACCTATAAGAATTAATTTACATCACAAATGCTGTTCGCTTATTCTGCCAAGACCTAGATCAGTATTGACCTAAGCTATTTCAACCATAGTCGGCCCGAGCCTGCGATAATTAAAAATCTAGGGTGATTTCGAGCACTAAACTATTTTCGTTTTTTTATGTTTTGTGTAATGTCACACATACTTGTGAAGTTTGTGTGACAGAAGAAGAACCATGCTTGGAAGAAAGCAAATCAAAATCTATTATCTATTAACTATCTGTTTTTTGTTTTCGTTTATTTTGGAAATCCACTTTTAATATAAGATTTATTCAATACTGGAGTTGTATAAGCGGATTATAAAAAATTTCAATATTCTCTTTCGCCTTACTGTTGTGTTTTGACTTTGTTACTACATTGTTTCGCATTGAATATTTTAAGACGAGATCGTGTTATCATCAAATATGAATTATTTGGTAAATCATTATTATATGTATTTCTGTATAATAATGATTTACCCTTAATTACCCTTGTGCGTTAAATGCGTATCTGTAGCAACAATTAAAACCAAACGACGGTTATCGAACATCGGGAGTATTTACTTAGGCTATACAGTTTTTTATTATGATGACATTAGACAAGTGTTTTCATACTCGTATTTCTTTTTTATAAAATATATAAATAAGATAGCAATTAAATTAAACTTGTATAAGGTTTTATACGAGAATAAATCTCAAATTTATTTGTACCAAAACTAATGATAAATTTTCTCGGGCATAATTATGAGAAATAAAATCATTTTACAAAAAGATAAGGGTCCTTGGAGACTGCCAATAGAAGTAAAAACTTAAAACTATGATATAATTGAAGTTTTTTAGGATTCCCAAATTAATTGTATATTTCATATATTAAAATATAATAATTCGTAAATTAAAATCATTGGCACTGCGAGAAAATTTGTATAATTTTCCTATTGGTTATTTAATACATAACCAATAGAACCAAAAGACTATATATTTCCACATGATTACTATATTTGCATATTCCTCTCGCTTTGCTGAGATCCACCCATCAGTCTTTTCATGGAAGCTCGTCGGTTTCGGGTGCTTAAAATTTGACCCTTTTTTAATATGCCACTAATTTTGTTAACCTAAGATCGAATATTTATTAATAAAATCATGATGGGCTGCGTAAGCCCAGTAAATTTAAAATAAAAATCAATATGTATATTGAGGTTTTAATTGCAAAAGTCAAGTCTTTTCATTTAAACAAAAGACAAAATAATAGAATCGAATTCAAATTAAAAATAAAATTTTCACATGAACACATAAGTTTTCATGTATACTGTTAATAATAGTATGTCGGTAATAAGAACTGATAAGATTTCCAATACAATATTAATAAAAATTTCTTGTTTACTGTGACTAGAATTGCAAATTTAACTATTTTTCAAACCAGTATTGCAATGAAGGATTATTCTATCGATATTTCATTAAAGAAATCAGGTATAATATTTTAAAAACACTTAGACGGAAGCAATGCACATGCAGTTTCTTGCAGTTCGCTTATCACAAATTTATGACAGATAATCACCATGATCACACTATTGCATTCAATATTGATTGCTGTTTAACATTGCGTATATAATGGAGTAAAGGATATGTAGTCGAACACGTTTTAATGTATGCATAACTATTTTTTAAGCTATTTCAAGTTCTTATTAATTGATCATACAGTTGGTTTTATGCTTAAAATAGTGTACGTTACACTATTTTAAGCATAAAACCGACATTTTGTTCCTTTACATAAGTGAGCTATATTTCCCTCGGAAACTGTGGAAAAACATTATGATTAAAGTTTGAAATAAGAGTAATGAGAATTATTCACCATAGATGAATTAAATTGAAAGCATTGATAACAGATAAAATCGTACATATAAAATAAAATGATAATATTACATTATATAATTTGATGTACATCGTCTATGTATATATCTAATCTAGGCCTTAATATAAGTAGTTTTTAGAATTGGAATCCAAAAAAAATTACCTATAAAAGGTTCATTTGTTGTCCGTCTGTCTAATGCTTAAATTACTTTTTTTTTAGGAAAGTATTTTAATATCGTAATCGAGCTGATATTAAATATTAGATTCTGCTACTTAATGGTAATATACAAATTTCAAGTTTCCAAGCCTATGAAGTAAGAAATTATGACAAATAAAGCAGCTATTTAACTTAACATCAAAACCCAAGTTACGCCATTCCCTTGTCTTTTAAAATGTAAATTTATTTAAAAACAATTTATAATAGCATAAGTAAAAAGAGAAGATTTAAAATTGAAAATTTTTATATTATATTGTACTTTTAAGTTTCTATTTTTCAAAATTATAACTTCTGTATATATACCGAATGGTTATGAAGTGTAACCGTTTATTCTGAAAAATTCGTTGTTAGTTTTTTGTCTGATGTATAAATGTCCATACCAAAGGATAACCTAACTGACTGGCGTGTTAGGTAAGATTAAATTAGGTTAGGTTAGAAACTAAAAACGTGAAATGTACGTGACTTTTTTATGAACAAGACGAGCACTAAGAAAGGCTTTTTTAAAAATTGAACCTCTAAGGGGAGAAAAAGGTGAAATACTGATATATGAAAAATTTAAATCTTTGAAGCTACAGATGTCAAATTTAACGTTTTAATTAATTTTAGAAATAAAAAAAAAATGTAATACTTTTCATACCTATACTATGCTATACCTAAACATAAAATTAATATCTCTAGGATGTTTTCATAGATTTCCATAAATGTACAATTTTTCACTGTAATCGATGCCTTTCATTCATTTTCATAGAGAAAGAAGAAATTACGAAATGAAAAGTTGCAGGCATAGAGCTCTCTATACTCGAGGCCCACTCACAGTTCTTCAATAATTCACTACTCGAACACTGATGACATTTTGACACATCTCCTGCATTAATTTTTCCTTACAGTATAGAGATTTTTTTCAATACAACATATGCTAAGGAATATGAGTTACTATAAACGCAAGCCGTCTCGTTTTAATGTTCAATCTATTTCACCAGCTTCGGACTGGTCATATACTCGAGGTGGGGTTTGTCGGCTGGGCCCCGGCCTATACGGGCCCCTCCTACCCTACATGTAAAATAGTTCGCTCATACTTAGAGAGAAGTGAGATAGTCAAATTCGAAAAACGGTTGACCACGGTTGATCCCTGAATCTTCCCGCTATTTAGCTCAGGATGTGACTCTCTTGTACATTTTTGAGCTCAAATATATAATGGCGCTTTTTAAGGTTCTGAGTCAAAATGGCAAAAGGGGAAGCATTATGGTTTCATCATGTCCGTCCGTCTGTCTGTATGTCACCGGAGTTTTATTCAAAAACTACAAGACCAATATTGATAAAATTTATAGTATAGGCGTCTTGTGTTACTTGCTATTTAGTTTAGTGGTTGAATAATAAAAATAAATATTTCTAAGGAGGGCTGTCCATATATGTAACAGAAGCTGAAAAAAAAATTTTTTGACCAAACGTCAACGTGCGATATATACTTCGACAGTTCTTTTAAAAACATTTTTAGATTTCTAAGCAATTTTTCTTATTACATGAATAATTTATGAAATAATGCTCCGAAAGTTACAAAAATTGTGTACTGCCCCTCCCTCTATTTTCAAAACCGTATGTCCAAAATATAAAAAAAATTAAAAGTAGGTAACGCTTAATAAATACTATCAACGAATATTATTTTGAGCATGGTCAGATATACTGCTTTTGAGTTATTGATGAAAAACTGAGCTTCTCAACAAAGTGATGTAAGTGTCATGAAGATACAATCTTTTGCTGAAGCACTTTAGTTTATACTCTTTTAATAGTAATGGTCGACATGCCCACTTGTTTTTTTAGTTATAGGCGACTAAAGTGCTTATATATATTCTGTACGAAAAACATGGAAAAAGTGTAACAACGTACTTATTTACTCTGTAGTGCATTTCTTTGTAATAATATTACAGATTCGGAACCCTATGATGAACATGGTCCGACATACTCTTGGCTATTTTTTTTTTTTGAACAACAATATTTATTGATTAATTAAATTTTGGAGTTCGATGCCGTTTTTTCGTACAACAATAATGTTCTTTTAAGAATATTGCTTCATGAAAAAATATGAAAGTTATTTTAAAAAGGATTTTTTATAAATTTTTTAAGCTCATATGATTTGAAGGATTTGAAGGAAATAACCGATTGGGATTTGTTTTTCGGCTTTTGAGGTAGTTTCTTCGATGTATGGAATGGTGGATGTATTAAAATCGACATGTCAAAAAATTTGAAAGTTAGTGCGAAAAAGCAGTTTTGGAAATTTTTGGACGGCGGCAACATTTGAACCAATCAACCAATTTCGATCTGCTTTGTGACATTTGACGTATGTTTTAATCATTAAAATTGTGTATCCCATCTACCCTTATCGAAAGCTTCTGGAGAGTCCTTAAGTTCATAATACCACCCGGGCCCTTCAAGCCCAGTCCGACCCTACATTTCTCAAGATCTGTCCAAACGAATTGTACTGTTTTATTTATTATTATTATATTTAGTTCCACAGATGTACATAATTTCATGGTAAACGTATACATAGTTTTTGATGAAGTTTTTTAGTTAAAAGATAATAAATACTTCATGTCTCTGTTACTCATAAAAAAGCGATTTAAATTTGATTACCCTCCCGTACATTGTCTATAAAATTTCAACAGACATCAAATCCTTTCCAATACGAACGTCGGCGGTTCCGCCCATATGGGCGCGTGAACTCCGAAAGTATCTTTAATACGGCAATAAATCTCCAAGTTCTCACAATAAAATCGACACTACAGACTTGCCCATTGTAAATATTTATCGGTGCTCATCTGCGGGGCGTATTCGGCGGCGCTCGTGGCGCCATCTGTCGGCGGGATGCGCGGAGCCGGGTGGTCATTTGTTTTCTCATAGAACTACTATCGTATTAAATTGAATGCAAGTTAATAATTTGACATTCCGTTTGTTTTGGCGCGTTATACGCAGTCATGGATTTGTCACTAGGCCGTATAGGCGGCGTCCTAGGGGAGGCAGATTTCAGAAAATTATTATTTTAGAAAGACGCCTGGGGCGGCGGAAATAATGTGGTCTGCATTCATAAAAACACCACTATAAATCCATCACTGGTTGTATATTTATTTAAATTTATTAGAAGTCACAATTAATTACTGGATATAGTAATTTTAAATCTATTGTCATTCCAATTTCTATTACCATTAAAGGTGACGCTCTAACCGCTGCTGTGCATAGGCACAATGTTCATTGGAATATCAATTTTCTCGTATACATTGATTGCAGGTGTGTGTAATATGGTATGTCATCGGTTTTACAGACACAAGAGATGGAATGGATCAATGATCTAAATATTTTAAAATTAGTAGTCTAAAATTTTAGACTAGAATTTTACAGAAAAAATTGATGTGGCTAAGTCCCTATAGCGCGTTTATACTGTATTATTGCTACAATGAAATGTTGACTTAGGGTAAAATTTAAGTAAGTTAATTAATTGGTAATTGTTGGCATGTACGAAAAAATGAGCAATACACACAAATAAATATCGTAGACATGCACTAATAATACATTGACTATTGTCCAGTGTCGTACCCTATTTAACTTAGAGGCATGGAGCATATGATTAAATTACTAACTTAAATCGATTGCTCATTGGTGAGTAGTTCTTTTGATTAGAAGGCAAAGCTTTGGACCATTGAGCCCCACAACTTACATTGTTTCGTAATGCTAATGGTACGTATATCTCTTTGATATTTTTTTTGTATATCCTTTCTACCAGACCATGCTTGCCCACTGCCAAACCACAGTATTCTGCTTGTTGGATCTAGCTTTGTTCGTATTCACTATTTTTATGGTGTGAATACAAAATGGACGCCAGGGATGCTGATGTGCGAATTTTCACACAAACACAATTGACAGTAAACGTGAACGATAGCAAGGTTTATTAAAAATTCACACGTGTCACTTATATGTCGACACGGAAAATACGCGATGATTTCCCATTTTTGACGTGGGCGAAGAGAAGACCTGCACAGTGTCTGAAATGTCAACCAACTCAACTACTTCATACCGACCACCCTGTTCTCAAAGTTGTTTTCTGCTGTTTGCCATGAGTATCCGCTGCTGTCGAATGACATATAATTGACGTAGTCAGTTAGAGAGGCTTTATGTTGGTAGTAGTCGGAAATAAACATTACAAAATTACAAAAATGGTTATTTAGTAAAAAACACGTTTTAACAGAAAACATTATAGTTGTCTCCTTATAAGTATAAAATACTTGTGCCAGGAAGCCACGCTCTTCAATGGTCATAGATTATATTATTTAATTACCTGGAATATTTATTGTTAAATCTTATTATATATGTATACGCCTTTTTTTCTTCGATAGAAGAATAAACGAAAAAGGGCGAGTTGGATGTGTTGTATGTAAATATATTTGTTTCATTGTTTGTATGAGTTTAATGATGTATATGTGAGCTGTTATTTAGATAAATTATGCAATATATCTTTCATTTTTATTTTGTTACTTTTGTTAATTGTATGTTATTATATTTGCTTCATATTATGAAGTGAAATTTTTTTTTATGTGTCTTGATAAGTGATAGTTCTAACCATGTCCGTAGAGTTATTTTACATTCATGATAAGTTTTTTGGTAAAATAATATTTTTTTAATTAATGATTTATAAAGGTAAGTACTTCGAGCTACACATTGATGATTTGCAAATGATGTTTTGACACTATCTTTAGGTACAACTATGTCACACCGTGTTTTCGAAAGAAAGCTGGAAGCAAAATCTAATAATCAATGAATTTTTTTGATGTACAGTTTTCTAACAGTAGTGGAGATCCCAAAGTTTATACAAGTTTTCAATAGAAAAACGGAATAGTTTTAAAAGCATGATCTTCAGTAGATCTCATTGCGATCTTTCTATTTTCAGCAATTTGAGTTTTGACGCGCCACCCCAAGCAGGAATGCAACGTGCTATTCAACCAGAGCAATATATATCCTTTATGGCAGATTTTCCGGGGCTGCATGCCTTATTTGTTTAAAAAATCCAAATAAATTTCCTGACACCTTCATTAACAAGTTCAATTTGATTATGCCACGAAAGTCGTTGATCAAGTACGGTGCCCAGACATATGCTATTAATTATTCTTTCGATTTTAGGACATGCGCATTTATTATTACTGATAATGCAATGTTGTATTTTCACAGTGAAATTGATATCAGGTTGAGTGTTCTTTCTTATAAAGAAACATGTATTGTAACTTTTTTGAGTATCGAGTGCCAGTGAGTTAGATTTTAGCCATTGCAAGATCTTGGACAACCCTGATCTCATGATTCTACGTACATATTTTCAGTTTTTTCTACTAAAAACTACTGCAGTGTCGTCGGCGTACGAAAAGGTTTGTGTACCATTTGTTTGGAGTTCACATAGGTCGTTTATATAAATTAGGAATAAGATTGACACAAAAATGCTGCCTTATGTAATGTGTATACCTTATGTAATGTTCAAATGGGTATTGATGTTTTGATCAATTTTGATCAAAACTTAAGTTGCAGTGCCTAGGCAATATTTGTTTAACTATACCATTTTTTGCAAGATATTTCATTTTATGCTTTATTATTATCATCATTATTACAAATCAATTTTACAATTACGCGCCACATTGTAGGCGAACGTTCGTTTGTTAAGGGGTGTATTATATTATCAATAAACTACACATACTTCATATAAGGATATTCTTATTCTGTGACAATAATTTTAATAATTAATCTGCTTAATAAATAAAAGTTATAAAAACGCTGTTAACGGTTTAATAACTCAAATACGTTGTCAACTAAACTCGATAAACAATGCAAGATTAAATTGTTAATAATATATCGCTATAATCCGATGACGATTTGAACCCCTTATGAACTCCGGACACTTGTCAGTTAATCCTTTCATTTTTTTTTTCAAAACGCACGTGGTAAGTATTCATAATTTTAAAGGACGATAAAATAGAATATAGAAATGATAGCGTTCACATATGTATTTTCCTAGGTGATCGATTTCTTTTTCATTTTGTATGAATATAATTCAAGACAGTAATTTAATGAAATATGCTTTCTAAATGCCTTGGATTATATAAAACTACAATAGTATCGCATCATTAAATTTATTGACAACCACATCAAATAATTATTGCCTTTAATTATCATGACAAACTGCATCTATTTATTCAAACTATAAAACCACAATAATCCCCAAGGTCTTAGTAACATCACGCCCTTCTATTCACTACTGAGGGTGGCCAATGATCTTGCATATTTGGCTCATCCCTTGTAATAAATTATGGTGTTTAGTGGTATTTGCCAATACGGGAATATGTTATTGAAACTTCGTAATGATGGACAATAAAGCCATATGTCAAAGTTGTAGCTGATTTTATTTATGGATACTTAATTTTATTAATAATTTTAGTAAATAAATCGACATAAGAAAGTTGGGCTGTGAGAAACTGGTACATTGTGTGAAAATGATATTAAATAATATTGTTTCGTGATCTTGTTAAAATTCAATATTGGAAAAAATATTTCTGCGAAATTTAACATTTAGACAACCAATTCTCACATTCGTGTACTTGAATCTTTTGTAGTAACACGTATAGGTTGATCTGAAAGTCCATAGAAAACCAAAAACTGAGCAAGCTGGCAAGTTATATTCATTATTTTTACTATTCAAAATAGTGTCCGTTGAGATCAATAAATCGCTGCATTCGACGGAACCATTGAAAGCAACACTTTGCCCACTCGCACTAAGGGCTCGCTTCCACGGCCTTTTTAAATGCAGCCACTGCTTCCTCGGCGTCCGTAAACCACTTTCCTCGAAGTTATTCTTTTATTGTGGGAAATAAATAAAAATCTTATGGAGCGAAGTTGGAGCTATAAGGCAGGTGAGTCAGTGTTTCTATACCCAAATTGTTAGTTGTTTGTCTAGCGTTATGTAGTGAGGCGTTGTCATGAAGAAGGAGAATCATATTTCGAGGTCGTTTTTCGCGAACTTTTTCTAAAACCAGAGGCAAGCAATTGTTAGTACACCAGTCTGCAGTGACTGTTTTTTATCCTCTAAAACAAGTTGCATAATGACCTGTCATTCAGAATAAAGAGGCCACCATCTTTTTTTGACCCTTCGACCTCGTTTTACTTTAGTAGAGAACTCTTAGAAAGGAAACACCCACTGAGCAGACTGTCTATAAGTTTCGGGATCGTATATTAAATCCGGTTTTGGTCACCTGCAATTACGTCATATACAGCATTTGAATTATCACCAGCAAAATTTTGTAATATTTCGTGGAACTAATATACATGACGGATTTTTTAAGCTTCGATTAAATTATAAGATATCTACAAAGTACAAAGTTTCCTGACTGCTAAAAAATGTTCGTGAAAGATTTTGTGTACTTGACTCATACCCATACATAAGCTTGTCCAAATACGCTAGTAGGTGATTCTTTTATCTGTATCATGAGCCGCACAGCACTAATGTTATTTTCAGTGGTTGCCGTAGAAGGACGCCCCTCACACAGATCGTCGGTCAGATTAGTTTGAACAAGTTTGTTTAGTTTAAACAGAGCAAATTTGAACTCGTTAAAGCAGTTATAAACAGTGACAAAGGATGGAGATTTATCATGAAAGGTTAACCGAAGTCTTGTATAACTTTTTTTCGGCTTAAACTGCAACGAAAGTCAACAAACTAAAACATTGCACAAAAATTTTTTTGCTCTAAATTAATTTTGACGTTGGACAAACTTTAAAAGAAAAAGGTAATTTGCTTTTTAGCGCCAATTTCTAAAAACAAATAACAGAAGATTGGAATATGTATAATAGGCTGGACATACAGTTCCATTACGAAGATTTAAATATGTTTTTTATTTTACAGTTTTCTAAGTAGCCAGCTCTGAAAATTTTAAGTATCATTTACATATAAATTAATAAACTCAATTGTTTTTAAAGTTTGGAATTATAAAATGAAATTATATAAATGAATGTAAATATGTAGGTAGATTAATAAGTAATTAATTTTAATTCGGTACATCCTAGATTTTACTAATAGCCATTGATGAATACTTTCTGGCTATAAACCGCAGTATATCACCTAATTCTAACCGTTAAGGAGTTATGTGACTTGCATAATTAGCTCACCAGCATTATATGATAACTATCATACGCAAAAAACTTAAACAACTAAAATAAAGACCACTTCACGCTATACGTGCCTTTAATATTTAAGGGTTTTCCTCGATTTTTCTGAGATTTCATCATCAGATTCTCGGGACTTATACTCTTTCAAAAAAAAAACAAAAGTGTTGTAATCGGTCCACAATTGAGGAAATTCTCGTTGAACATACGTGAAAAAATACGTACAGAAGAACATAGAACCTCCTTCTTTTTAGAAGTCGGTTAAAAACAGCTTTATTTTAATCAAATCATTATATAATATTGGAATAAAGCTAAATCATTTTCACACGATATGCAAAATATACATTGATATTGACTGTTTTGACGTCAGTAAACCTTTTCTTAATTAATTTTTGCGTTTTATTTTAAATAGAAAGAATTGTTAGAATTGGTAGAAGAAAAAATCCTTATAAATACGTGGACTTTTCTAATATCTAATACCTAGCTATATCGACTTGTCTCTGCTAGCATAACACCGTGTTCAGGTCCTTTTAAGGAAGCCCCGGCTCGCCCAAGAAAGCGCGACGCTAGTCGCGGGAATGTTCAGTGCGCTCTGAGCGCTGTGTGCGCTGTGAGCCGGCAAAGCGTGTAGGTGACTTAATTGTAGCGGACAGAAGACTTACGATATATATGGCATTAAACATCTAAAGATTGTTCATTTAAATATTTTCATCATTGTAAAAAATGAAACGTGCTAGTTTCGAACACGCACTTAGGCATTAAGCTAAACAAATAGCATACAATATGTATTCGTACTTCGTGAGCGAAAATTGGATTCCAGTTGCGGTAAATATAAAAATTATGTCAATTTAAAAGAATTAGTCTCTAAAATTAATAAACTCTCAAAAACCACTTTATCCACGATCATTTCTAAAGGAGATTCTTTAAAACGTGATGCAGGAAATGTTAAATTTGCATCTCCGAAAAAGCGGACACAAATGAGAAAAAAAAGTCGAAATTGTATATGATTTTGCTGTAGAAGTGATTCAAAAGAAAAATATCTGAATTTTATATTATGAACAAAAAACCCAGATTGAAAAATTTAGTGGCTACTTTAAAAAAATAATATGTTGTGTGTTGTAGTTAGGAATAATTAAGAAAATTGTTGCATAAAATAGAATAACGGTGTATAAAATTTATGTTGATGACCGGCATGTTTTGCAAAGCTCATTTCAATCTCCACGTATATACACGCATTGTCCGAGCTCAAAGGTAATTTAGTACATAACAAACTAAAATATTACATACGGTTCATAAAAAAATGTAAATGTAAAAATTAAAAATTCTGAAGATATTTTAACAAAAATCTTGGGATAAATTACACCGTGTGGATCCGTCAACGTTCAGTCACGTTATTACCCTGCCCGCACGCGTCTTTTCTACCGTGGACGATCCGTAAGTTGCGCGTCGATCTTATAGCACGTAGTTCTAGACAAGAGTATCTCTATAGGACTATCCCTTTCATCCATCATTTTGGAACTAAAAAAAAATACTTCTATAGAGAGATTGTTTCCTAGGGCGTCATACTCGGCCTCAGGTGAGTTACATTTTGTAAGGTTTATTGTTCATTTCTAGTATACTTATATTTGATTTTAATCTGGTTCAAGATAGCCAATACGCCCCCACTGCAGCGATCCTGATAACATGTAGCCAGTTTGCCACCTTTCCATTGATTAAATGCTGTGATAATAAGGCTGTATCGGGAAAATGGGCGCGTCCGACCGGTGATGAGATACCACACGCTCACAGAATACGAACGTGAAGTAGTAACTTTTGCTGTTGCGTTTCGTCTAGTGAGTGGAAGTTTTTGTTGCCCAATGTTTCTTCATCACCCCACTTCCCACTCCAACGCTTCATCGGCCCATTCTAATTTCCATCAGATAATTTATTCCCATCCAAGAGGCGCTCAATGCACTGGTTACTCCTCTGGGTTGCACGTGTCCATGAGCAATGGTGAAGAGTCTCTCTTGTGACTCTTTTGCCCCTCGAAAAATATTAAATTAATAGAGATTAAATTAATTGACGTATACATAAAAATATTACCAAAAACTTTAAACACATTTTAAATAGTAATGAATAAAAAAAATGGATATTCTGTGTTACTACGACAGTATCGAAAAATACGTTGAAGTAATCAATATGTATACGTCGAGATAAATTTCAGTTAATAATCGATTATTTTTATGCAATAATAAAACGTTACCATTAAAATTACAATATTCAGTACACTTGCGATAATTATTTCGAACATTTGACATTAATGTATTCAAATGATTATTATTATTTCCTCAACGACGATACCCCCCATACTTGAGCTGTATAAAGCTGTCATACACGTCACAAACACACTTGAATGAAAAAAAATAGGAACGTATAAAAAATAAGAATCGATTTACAATAAAATAATTGCGTTAAACTCGCGCCACTTTCGTTAAACAATGGCTGCAGCGATCGGGGCGCGGCCACTTCGCCATCTGTGATTTTTGAATACAAACGAAAAATCAATCAAACCGCACTCGGGTGATTCCTTTGCTCCTACAATTTTCTGTAATCAAATTTAAGAAATTCAATTTTCAATTAATATTTGTGAATCCATAGATTTGTAGTTTTTAGTATTCTACAACAAATTGTATTTTTACTATTTACTGTTTTAAATATAATCATAACGTAATAATAGAACACACTGATTGTATTAATAATCTCAAACTATGATTTTTTTCGTAGCACCGCTGTCATAAGCTGCCGTAAGTACTTGTCACCGCATACTAGGTCAAGGAGAATGTCGAGGTAGTATTAACTAAGTCACAGGGAATTTTATCCAAAACATCAGTTCAAGTCTGAACTGAGATAAGTAATTAAGATTTGGATTAATAAAAAAAAGCCTTTAAAATAAATTCTTTGTATTAAAATATTCAGTTAAATACTAAAAAAAAAAAATTTTTCACGTCATTATGAATATCATAGAGCATATCGAGTGGCATTATAAAGGCATGTGAAGTAAGGTATAAAACAATTAAGATAAGAGAAGTCGTAATACGTTTTACATATTTTAATCAATAACTACGACTCGATTTATAGTGTCAATTTATTTTAAAAAAATACTTATAAATATGTGTTTTAATAAATAATCTTATGTATTTCCTATTATAATTGAAAAATTATAAGCTATATCATTATATATACATAAAGAAAAAAATAATGTATACGTGCAAATTAATCATAACCAATTTGTTAAAAGTGTTTTACTAAAAAGTTATGTAGAATCAATAATATTGCTTCTATATTTACATATGTAAAAATGTAAATTATGAAAAGATTTGTATGATACGAGTCGATCCCTGATTTTAACTGCATTTATGTTTTGCAAGATACTTAATATATTATTGATTGGAAATGTATTTTTATTTGTAAATTATGCGATACGTTCTGTTTTTTTTTTGTCATCTTTTAATTTTACCTTTACACGAAACTTGTTTTGTTAATTGAATGATTAGCATAATCATTCATCGACAGTAAACTTTTCAAGATGCATTTAATAGTTGATATTTGTGCTAATCAAATAATTATTATTGCCCGTTACCACATATATGACGTAAATAATTTGTATATGTCTTATATAATGGTGTGTGTAAAATCAGTAGGTTAAATATTTATGTGTCATTTTAAAACATAAAGAATGAAAAAGTTTCTTTGTAAAATGCTATAGTATAACGTCTATAAAATTATGTTTTTATAAAATATTTTTGTATAAGAAATGACTGCACACGTCTTGTATAAAGCAAACATACGTACAGCATAATAATTTAATTCAAATAAACTTTTTAATTTAATTTCATTCGAAACGGTATTCATGTTAATGAGACAAATGGTGCAGACAGACAGACAGTAATACGCCACCTACACAATAAGACCGAACAAGAGGGGCGCGAAGTATTAACGCGTTTGCAATAAAGGGTGCACGGTTCGAGCGGAGATATTAAAGCCACTGGAAAAAAATGCCAAGCGCGAGTGGACATAACGAACAGAAATATTATCATATACACCACTCTCAATACGACATTTACACCTTTAGTGCATGTACTGTAAATGGTTTGGAGATGATATTAAGCTATAAAGAACTTAGGTCCAAGGAAACGTATATAATTTTAAGTATTGCTTCTATATTAAAACATATTTAGATACTTTCATCTATGTCTGTTTAATATTTATATGAAATATTTAATACATAATTTACTTTTCATGTTTATAATATATTTAAATAGACTTCATTCATAATTGTGTTATCATGTTTACATTTATATGGTCTTTTCGAGAGGCAAACGAGCTTACGAGCCACCAGTCGGCGATAATGGACATCTCCAACTTCAGAGTAATCAGCGTGTGTTGCCGGTCTCTTGGAAAGTTATTAAAAATACTTATACTTACGGATGCGGCACATAGAAAAATAGAATTTATTGTATTTGCAACATTCTAAATATACTTTTATATTTGGATTGAAATATAGAGTAGACGAAAATATATCAATGTAACTGTATTTAAGGAAATCACCAGAAATTCACAATATTGTTAAAACATTGTGTTATAATTCAACTTTTTTCACAGTATTTTTTTATAGAAATGTGTTTAGAAGTATACAAAAAACTGAGTAAGTATATAGAGAGAAAAAAGCTAGGAACATTAAGAATATATAGATGAATGAAATAAAATAATTTTTTTAAATACTTTTTTTAACATAAATTTGTAAATAAAATATTTTTTACTATAATGATAGCGCATTATCCAAAATCCACTTACCAAAAACCACTTTTAATATGGAGACTGATAAGGCTTTGATGTGATGTTTGCGCTCGTGATGTTCTCTTTACGGATGGGTATCAGAATTGACTGTAAGCGTCATCATGTAGGTCTCAATTCCATGTATTAGATTTTGTATACCATCAATGTATTATTAGCAACATCAATCAAATATTATTTTAAACTAATCTCAGTCTCGATATCAAAAAAATATATCTCTAGTGTGCCAACAGACAAAAAAAATTGATTCAGACTCATTAAATTATATATAATAAAAAATATGACTTTAGAGACTGAATTACGCTCTCTAATAGGTAATATAGTAATGGCAACCCTTAGTAGTAAGTAATTTAATTTCTCCTTTCTCTTTTCTTAAAGAGATTGAATATTAGTACGTATATGTTTAAATATAATATACTTTGTATATTATATTTAAACTAATATAATTAAATTAATATAAAATATAATATAATATACGATGGTACTTTTATTTGTTTTTTTGTTTGTACTTGAAACAACGAACACTATTTCGGTTCCTTATTAAAATTACAAGAACATTATGAGGCGTGCACTTCTAGATTTTCCAATTTTTTTCTTAATATTTTGTTAAGATATCTCTTGAATGAAGCTACCGATTTAAATACAGCTTATAGCATTGATTAAAAATTATTTAGATAAAAATCAATTGGTCAAAAAATCTAAAATTATTTTGAAAATGTATTTTTTTAACAATTTAATATTTGATCAAAATTAAACAATTTTAACGAAACGCCCGACCCTACTTTTTAAGGGCAAAAATAAATTGTATTCAAGAAGGCTCTTACAATCTCTAGAAGTTATTAATAAATAAATGGATTTTTGAAAATTTTTCCATAGCTATAACATGATGTTTCTCAAAGAAATGCGTTCAGCATTACAAAATTTAAACGTAGTTTTGTTGAGGAGACAGAGAAAAAGGAAGAGAGAGAGAGACACGAATCGTTGTATTCTTATCTATCGCCCCATTTTAATACACTTTATTTTAATATAGTAAGAAAATGTAAATAAAATGAAGTTATATTGCATAAGTTACTATTTAGAACGACATTAGCTAAACTATACCAAGCTTCGCAGTAGCTTTTTATTAGATCGTTAGGACGTGTATAAACACTTCGTAAAACTTTCCGGTGTTTTTGATCTACAGTAAAATTTTTTTATGGCAAATAATAATTATTATTTATTACAAGAATTCTGCATAACAGTTGTATAGAATAGCAGTCAGTTATAAAACTAATTGTAATAGTGCACAGCGCCACCTATTGATAATTTTTAAAACTACTTTTAAATATTGGTAGTTTCTTTAATTATAAATTTGTGCTCAATCGATCAAGGAGGTAGCCATGCAAGATTATAGAAGTAGTATAAGTGATAGGAAGGCTAATGTTAGATACTTATTACAAATACTAAGGGAACGTCCATAAACCACGTGGTCATATTTTAGTCTCTCTAGGACTCCTCCCTCCCCATGTGGCCTCACGTAGCCTTTTCTATGACCCCAACCCAATGGAACGTGGTTTTTTTTCACGATACTTTTTGTTTAATTGAAATTGTTAATTGAAAAATATTTAGTAACAGATTATAAATCATTCGTTAAGTAGAATCTCTTAAGTTAATAAATATTTAGTAACTATTAATAAGTTTTTTAACTGTTAATAAATGTATGATACTCAGGAATAAATTAATTTATTAACAGTTTATTTTTTCAAATAATGTATTTAATTATTTGATTCCTCTTGTTAAATTAACATCGCGGGGGAGGGTCACTCAAATTATCTTATTCAACAAAATTTTCATCTGAAGAAAACCACGTAGCTTTGCTCTCGACTCCCTCCCCCCTATTACGTGCCTCAGCGTAGCGCTTAAGCTTATCCCTCCCCCCCCTTGGTCGAGCTACGTAGGTTATGGACGCTCCCTTACCTTTCCATAATATTTAATAATTTTTACAAACCTCCTCTCCACTTTTCGAGCCTCACGTGCTTAACGGATGATGCTTTGGTCTATAGCGTTCGATATGCGTTTTTTAATTTTACTGGTTGGAATTTTAACATTTTGTTAACAATCAAAAAGGTTACCTATAATCTTCAAATATGTGGGTCCATAATTTCGAATATTAATTATTACATTCCTTATTGATGGTATATACTTAGAAAGGTGTAAAAATTTTTTATTGTTTCGGAAGTGTGGTTCCATTACACTAATCACTGGTGACTTAATATTAACAATAAATGTAATTTCATAACCTACTTTGCATAAGAATTGTTTTTATTACAAACTAAAATAGTTTCCAAAAACGTATTTTTAGATAATTTCATATAATTCACATTTATTTATGGAAGATTTTTAGAAATAAATATGTATAAGTTAGACGTAAAAACTTTGTTCTTTAAAAAATAAATCGCATCCTTTTTGGTTGACAGCTGTCAATTTTGGCAACAGCATTCCACTTTGTAGATTGAGTAAAATGATACAAAATATTTTGATTAATTTTATACATTATACAACATTTATAAATTATTCTATGGAGTGAAATGACATTTTATGCGTTAATAGTGGTGTGATATTATTTTCTAGTATATGAAAAGTGTTAACGATGTCTCTATTAATTCAAATGCATTCAAACCATTTTTTTCGACAAAAGTTAGTTTTCTAAATTAAAGTCCTCATTTATATTTATAATTTCAAAATAACATCAGTAATGTAAATTAATATGTTTTAGGTTGTTACCAGTAAAGAGTTATATACGCTTTAATAATCTAATAAAAAGTAATAATTTCAAGGCCTTTAGAAAACATTTATGTGATACGAAAGTACCAGATAATAAATGTACTAAGGCTACATTTTTTCTTATTTGTAGTCCTTGGAAAGTATGTACTGGTATTAGTTTAGGTATAGCTACTCAATGGATGATTAGAAATGGACCAATTTATTGTAAAGGATTGCCACCAGAAGAGGAGAATCTGAAGAAAGATGCGCGTAGTGATATAGATAAATTTGATTACAAAAAGTTTTTGAACTACCTGTATTGCCACAAACTTTTGTTGATAGCTGCGATTGCAGTAAGTATTATCTATTAATTTCAGTGCCTAATATAATAATGATGAAAGTAATTTTTGTTATATAGTCCATCATTATCGAGTTTTGGGAAAGAACAATATCAGTTTTGTGAAATTTTAGCAGTTCTTATCTGAAAATAATTGAACTGTTAGCACCGACTTCTTGATCTTTAGTTTTCATTAAAATTTTATATATTATTTTTTAGGCCTCATTTGCTGTAGCAATGTTCAATATATACATACCAACGACTTTGGGTGCTCTAGTCAATCTACTTATCTCGGCCAAAGGTGCTAGTACATCTGAATTTTTTAAAGCAGTTAAAGGACCAGCCACATCATTGTTTGGGCTTTATGTTGGTCAGGTAAGTTCCATTCTTAAAGTTTTGTTTTATATTTTGATCATTGATTCATTCCTTTATTGGAAATTTGTTACTGGCATCTTTGCTCTATAATTTTTCAATTGTGAATAGTTGAAATCTGGCAATTTTACTTGATTGAATTAAAAATAGTCTTGTCCAGAATTGAAGTTTTTAAATAATAGTATATTTGTGGTGATAAATATTTTTATTGTTATAAAATGACTACAAATATGTATATCTTTTCTATACACAACATTCTTGTATTTTTTATATTATAGTAAATAATGGTTTCTTTAAATAAGCTCTGAAAGTGTTACTCTGAAATTTTAAGGAAGCTTAGTTAGGTTGATATTTAGAATTGAACATAGGAGTTTTTTGGAATACATGAAGATATTACCTATTGATATTTTTAAACATTTTAGTAAGTATTTGTTTGTGCAAAATGTAAATATTACTTAAATATTTTGTCCAGATTTGTAGCAGAAATTTTCATTTAGCTATGTGCTTTGAAGATTTGTTTTTACAGCACAGTAAACTTTAATCTGGAAATACTAAATGTTTAACCTCCATAAAGATCCACAGTGGAATCTTGAACTTCTTTAACTCCTAAGTGTCTGAGTTTCATCAATGGAATGGAGATGCGCTGCATAATGAATTTGGACATTCGACATTTTAATTAGAAATCTCCAATAACTTGAAAAAAGTTGTCATTTCTTTCCACTAAAATTAGAATTCTTACTTAGAATTTTCCAAAGCTTTATCAATAAAATCCAAAAGAAATGTTTAGTTCTTTTGTCTATTTTATTATCTTGTCTAATTATAAATTAACTTTTTAAGTAACACATTTTCTGTTTCATCTCATGGCATTCTTTTAAGTCGATAAACTCATTAACTAGAAATTTTTAGCATTTTCCTTGAAGTTCGAGTTACAGAATTTCACTATATTTGTAGAGGATCCCTAGTAATTTGAATATGTATTAAAAAATAGCAATATTGCTTTGCCACCTTTTTAAATTTTGTATACGTATAATTTTAGTGAAAATTCAATAACACAATGAAATTTTAGTGAAATTTAGTTTAATATTAAATTTTGAAATATCATTTTTCAAGGTTGCCTAAATATTTGATAAGAATATATTTATTAGTGTAAATATTGATTTCAGGCAGTGTGTACCTTCTTGTACATACACTTTTTAGCACAAATCGGGGAAAGAGTAGCGGCTCATATGAAGAATGATCTTTTTGCAGCTATACTCCGACAAGATATTGCCTTTTTTGATAAACAAAGGACAGGTGAATTATTAAATAGGTAAATATTGTTTTTAGTGTTTGTTATACTAAAATAAATAATATATTATTTTCTTTTGATTCGACTAACAGTTATCATTTTTTTTTAAATTAATTTTAGTTTTTTATCAGTCTATCACATGACATTCAATGTTAAAAATTCCTTAAGCAAAATTCCTAAAATGAAACAGCAGCAGTTTAATTTGTGTGCTTAATGTAATAAAGACCAAATTGAAAAATACAAGATTGGCCCGCAATATTGGTGGCGAGCATGGTGGACTGTAAACCTACAGTTCTGTAGCTGCTTGAAATCTCTGTTCTTAAAAAATTTACTTATAATAATATTGATACTCTCTGTAATTAAAACATAACCATTAGAAATGGCAATGGCTCCCAAGATATCCTTATTTTTTATTGTATTTATTTATTCACATTTCAGACTTACCATTGATGTACAGGATTTCAAAAGTGCATTTAAACAAGTCATATCAGGCGGCTTGCGGGCTACGATACAGGTTATTCAAGTTTGCTCTTTATTTCTGATTTCTATATTATTATTATTAGGTGTATGGTACTTTTTAATGTGATTTTTTTCTGCATCATACATCATCTTTTACTAACTTTTACAGTTTGCATGCTATCTATACATTTGGATTGGTTTCAGATGTTTGGTTCAGCTGGAACCCTTTTGGTCATATCACCGAAGCTGACCAGTGTGCTGATGTTGTTCATGTCCTCTGTGATCATCGGAGGAACTTATGTCGGGTTTTTATTAAGGACATTGTCTATGCAAGCACAAGCACAGGTTTGTAGTTAAACAAATTAATTTATTTTTCATAACTTATTTTAAGCTTCAGTCAGGTTTTTCTATAATTGGTAAATATAAATGAAAAATGATGTATAGAAAAAGTAGTCAGGGTTATTACAAAAGTAGATATTCATAGCCTGTTGTTTATGCAAATGTTCATTTTATTCTAACATGTATTCTAATTTCATGCAAATGCACATCAAGTTTATTTATTGTTACTATTAAGTAAGTCCAACATTAATGTTATATTTTTAAATTCATTTACTTCTATTATTTCTTAGTATTTGTTAAATGTTATAAAATTGTATAATTTTATGTTATAGATAAAATAAATGGGAATGACATCATATTTGATATGTTAAAAGCTTATTGATTTTAAATTATAGAGCTATAAATAGTTTGGCTAGATTGTTATTGATTATAATCTTTACTCAAAAATTAGATTACACTTTTATTTCAGTTTGACTTTTTCTCTTTTAAATTAATTCAGGCAGAAAAAGCTACTTTGGTAGCAGAAGATGCATTAGCCAACATTAGGACAGTTCGTGCTTTTGTAGGGGAACCTCTTGAAGAACAGAAATTTTGTAAAGAGGTTGCCCAATCTGCTGAACTTAATATGGAACTGGGGTTTGGAATTGCATTGTTTCAAGCTGGGACCAATTTATTCCTCAATAGGTTTGTCCACAAACTTGTTATAGGTGTTTTGTAGCCAAATGGACTTTATTTATCTCATTTGCATGTCATCTGTTATGTGTTTTTTCATTAACTTGTAAAATAAAAGTTCTTTTTAAACTGTTGAACTTGTTACTTCATGAGAATAATTATGTATTTTAATTATTATCCAAAAATATAAACAATTGCTGTATTTTGTATATAAATTGATGAGCTTTTCTTTTGCAGCATGATTTTAGGAACATTATTTCTGGGAGGACAAATGATGTTCACAGGTAAAATGACTGCCGGTGATGTGATGGCATTCTTAGTCAGCGCTCAGATGATCCAGCGTTCTATGGCTACTGTTTCTATGCTGTTTGGGTCTGTAATTAAAGGCCTTTGTGCAGGAGGACGTGTTTTCGAGGTGTGTATGATTTTACGATTCTGAGTTTCTTTGGATTGTTTATGAAGTTTTTTTTAGTGTTTTCGCAAGAATATAGAAAATGCCATTTTAGTATTATTATAATCATACTTTTCTTCGTTATATAACAAACTGACTAATATGGAATTGGTAAATATACATTTTACTTAGACATTATCCGTTTTGTTTTCAGATACTGTATATTTTATAGGGTTTTTTTTTGTGTTAAAAAAGGATACCTTGCTTGGTTTATTGATTGATAATCACATTTGATTTTTTTTGTGCTTCATTTTTGTCTTTTTTTGAATTTAATTGGATGAAAAGTGAATTTGTAGAATTAGATGATAAAAATATGACAAATAGTTTTTTGATTTTGTTAAAGTATACAAAAAAAATGCTTTGCATATTATTAGATATATTGATGACATAAACTTGACTTGTGACATTTATTTTGTTCTTAAAAAAAACAGATTCTTGTGAGTCTTCAAAGGAGATCTAGGATTTCAATATTTTTCTTATAACATTTATTCATTAGTTATTAGCGTTCTTGTTGTAGCTGTCATCCAGTCATCTCTATTAAGGATTTGATAGTCTTCAGTTAAGATTAAAGAAGTTATGCAATTCTTAACTTTTATTTTTATTTTCAGTATATAAACAAATCACCAGAAATGAACACGGATTGCAAACATGTAATAGAAAAATGTCTATTCCGTGGTGATGTTGAATTCAGAAATGTCGTCTTCTCGTATCCAACTCGACCTGAAATTGTAAGTTCTTCTGTTGAAATTATACAATATACTTAAGTGGACAGTGTGATCGGTACCATTTCTTCCAGGTCATTACACTTATATATCATTAATCAAATACCTCTTAATTTACTAGAATATTATCTGTGGTCATTAGCCAAGATGTTTTGTGCTTGTTTCTGTAGCTTATAATATTTAAGTATTTCTTATTTTATCATCATGTGAGCTTGTAAATCAATGTACATGTTAGAAATATATTTATGTTGGATGGATGAATGGGTGGATTCGATGTTCAACCAGTAAAAAGATAATTATAAAAATGTAATTGTAATCATTATATATTTTTGTTGGACTATAGTCAAGTAAAATTTGTGTAAGTCATATAGTTAAAATATATAAAGACTGATAAACTACTTAGTGAAATATTAAAAATATTACTTTTGTTGCACAATATCACATTTTTCAAATTAGTCTTTAGTGTGAACCTGAGTACTGTTTCTTTGTGAGTGTAATTGTGTTGTTGGTCCTAATCTTAGGAGAGATTAATAAAATATTTATTGTGTGATTACCAAAGGTAAATTAAATAATTCATTTATTTATTAAATCCTATAATAATTAATTTTAACATTGAAAATTGACAACACTGCCTCAATTTAAAAAAAATAATAATTTAAAAAACCACCAATTTTAAATAAAATTATGCGAAAGGAAACAAATTTATTGACAGTTTCGTTATGTAGTTTCAACTTATACATCTTTGTTCAAGATGTGTAATGTGCAAATATAGCTTTGAATACAAATTGATATTTGTACCCATGTCTTCTAATAATGTGATTAACTAGTTTGTACCTATGTAATATGGAATAGTGATTGTGTGTATTGATTCTAGCTAACGCTTCATCATATAAAGAATGCCTAACTCCAAGCTAGAAACTCAATAGCCTACATCCCATTATAGGGGATTATCCTATCCATTTTCAGCCATTAATATGTGAAACTTTGTTTATGTTTATTGTTTAAACTTTTGTTGTATCTCTCTCATAGTCAATACATTTAGTACCTAGTTCTTACAAATGTTTTGTGTTTAAATAATGTATGTTGTAAATTGATAAATTACAGGAAGTTTTAAAAAAAATCAGTTTGTGTATACCTGCTGGGAAGACGATTGCTGTAGTGGGTACCTCGGGAGATGGTAAATCAACGCTGGTATCTCTTTTAGAGAGGTAAGAATGCTACCTAACTTATCTGCAAATAAACATGTTTAAAGGGCATAGTGAAAATAGAAGATAAAAAATGAAATTATTTTAATTCTTTACATGGAAATAGTAATACATGGGTCAAACTGAGTGTTTAGAAAATTAGAAAGTGATCAAACTAACAAGTTATTTTTACAATTATTGTTTTTCAAAATAGTGTCTGTTGAGGTCAATATACTGCTGCATTCCATGAAACCATTGAGAGAAACATTTTGTCCTCTCATACTTAGAGGTTGTTTCAATGGCTTTTTCATATGAAGCTACTGCTTCCTCAGTGTCTGTAAACCATTTTCCTCAAAGTTTTTCTTTTATTTTAGGAAATAAATAAAAATCGTATGGTCCGATTTCGGGGCTGTAAGGTGGGTGCATCAGTATTTTTATACTTGGAGTCCCCAAATTGTTAGTTATTTGTCAAGCGGTACATCGTGAGGCATTGTCATGATTAAGGAAAATTCTACTGCAAGGTCGTGTTTCCTGAACTTTTTCTAAAATAAGAGGCAAACAATTGTTAGTGTACCAGTCTGTAGTGATTGTTTTTTCATCTTCTAAAACAATTGTTGCATAAAGACTTGTCATTCCGAAGAAAGAGGCCACCATATTTTTCTGATGTTTCAACCTCATTTTACTTTAGTACGCCACTCCTCGAAAGTAAACACCCACTGAACAGACTGTTTGGTTTCGGGATTGTAACAGTAAATCCAGCTTTTGCCACCTATAACCATGTCGTACATAGCATTTGAGTCACTACCAGTAAATCTTTGCATCATATCGCGGCACCAATTATTGATGTACTTTTGAGTATTGGTCAAATTATTAGATATCCACTGAGTACAAAGCTTCCTGACTGCTAAATGTTTATGATAGATTTTGTGCACTTGACTCCTACCTATGCCTAAGCTTGTCTGAAACTGCTGATAGGTCATTCTTTTGTTTGTTTCTATCATGAAATACTTAGTAAAATTTTCATTTCAACTTTAGAATACCATACTAAAATATTTGAATGACTTGCTACTTTTTTAAAGTTATAAATACCTGTCGACATCAGTCAGATGATAGTTTTGCTTTGTTCTCTGTTCATATATTCTTTAATTCGTTTGTCAGAAGAACTTTATTCCAGAAACGATATAATTTAAAAGGTATGAATGTCTATAAATTTTACTTGCGATAGAAAATTGTATTTAAGATTTTATGATATCAATAGTTTTGACTTCATGCATATAAATTACATTTACAATTGAGATATACATATACATTTGAGAATTCAAATAGTGCCAAGGAATCAAAATTTATCTCTTCTTATAGTTTAGCATAGCTCGTTGAAAATGCATTATGACTTACTATAACGAGTCAGAACTGTGGGGGCTCGGTGGTTTAATGTGTTGCCTTTTCAATTGAGAAGTACTGAGTTTGATCCTGACCCTTTATGAATTGATCAACGAGTTTATAATGTAAGTCAAATTATGCCACGCATTGTGTGCCTCGGAGAGCACGTCAAACCGTCAGCAGCCCCCAACTCGCGCTAGGCTAGCGCAGACGGTTCGAGGTCTAAGCCTCTCGATCTAAAACTATCGTGAGAGATTGTGGGAGAATATACCTCCAGAACTGGAATGACTAAGGCCTGATACAACAGCGACGTAACAAGTCACGTGAGTTAAGCGATTCTCTATGTAAATGCTCAAGTTATAGTTAGTACTCAGTGGACATGTGTATTTTACCATTTAAACTCATTTTTTTTGCAATGTCGATTCGATACTTTAAAATTTTTAACACTATCTGTCAAATAATTCTCATGTAACAGACGTTGACAAAAACAATATTCTTTCCTGCAAGACGGTCTTTTTGTTTTGAGTGCATGCTTGTTGCTTTATCTACGTATTGAAATTGTCATTAGTGGTGTATTAATAAAATATTGTACCTGTATATTCTCTCTAACAAACATGTGATGTGTAAAGTTTGTCATGTCAATGCATCAAAATATTTTATGAAGTTCTGTCTCGCTTTTATTTATGAGTTGTATATTATGGAAAATTAGATATATGACAAGAAAAAAAATTAAGTACTAAACTGGCCATGGATCGGTAACGATTTTTGTATCTCAGTGATTGAATGAAGAATATTTTAACATTATATTCATTTTCTAACCGGGCCACGTGCAGAGCGTTCAATAGATTTTTAGTATAGATATGAAAAGAAAGAGATGCAACTGTAATTTTCGTTTATTTTTCATTTGTTCTTCCTTCTCTCAATGCATTTGTTACATTTTTCACTTATTATTTTTAAAGCTATGTAAAACTAGTATTTATTTTGTTTATAAAAATGTTCAGTTGTCCAGCTGTCATTGGTATTTATCGTCAGTATGATCATTCAGAAGCATTACCATAGGTGAAGCAGCACACCTTTGGTGAATCCCCCCTCTTTGTTCAAATTGCTACTCTTAATTGCCACTTGATATTGGCATAGTATGCTCCTGTGATACTGACGCTTTTATTTTTATAGTCAATCAATAATATTCCTCAATAATCCCAAAAGGTGATGGCTATGACCTTCCCAGCTGAAGCTCACATACATAAAACATAGTAAGAAGAAGGTATTCCATGCGTGTTTTCTTCTCATACGGCGGTAGCAGTCGCGGCACCCACTTTGCAGTTACTTTAAACAAATGAAGTGGGTCACGAATGACCTTCTGTATGGTAGTAGTAAAAGAAAAATTCTTTCAGCTATTTAAGACTCACTCGACCATCTCAATATAGTTTTTCTCATTTTTTTTTTCACTTTTCTGTGAAGAGACTTCTACTGGTCTGCCTGCATGGCTCATTTTGTTGCTGTGCCTCCCTATGGCTAAATTCACTCAACCATTTTTGTGATAGCAGATTTTTTTTCTATTGTAAACCCACAGCTATTTCCCAGTGGAGTCGTCAGAGACGTCCAGAAATATCCATATGGAACCATCTTTGGTTTCGATTATATTGGTAGTGTTATGATCAACATTTTCAGAAAGTAAATCTATTTTGCCCATTTATTATTTCTTTATTGCTTATAAGTAAGTGTATATATGACCAGTGTTTTACCAGTATATTTAAGTATAAAAAAAGCAGTTAGGACAATATGCTAATAATTTATTGAACACCTCTCTTCCATGTTCTTTTCCAGGTTTTATGATGTAGACTGCGGTGCTGTTTTGGTGGATGGATATGATATCCGAATGCTGGACATAGATTGGCTCAGAAGTAAAGTGATAGGCCTCATAACCCAGGAACCTTCACTTTTTGCTACGACTATTTTGGAGAATATTAGATATGGAAAACCTGATGCCACTGATGAGGAGGTAAAGTTTTTTTGATAATTGACCATCAGTTTTCATAGTTCAGAATTGCTTCTAGTACTGGAAATGCGTGATAATTTTTTGTACTAAAACCCATTTTTAATTAGGTAAAGTATCAATGCTAAATTTTTATTAGTTGCTATTTGACAAATGATGTTTATTTTATATGAAAAATGTTAAACATCAAATCAATTAGCATTTAATTGAGTAATAAATTATTAAGTAAACTGTTTAGAATTAACTCTGCTAAATTCAATAACTACTTTATCACCAACAACATAGTGTAATATAATGTATATGAAATTAAGGGATACTCACTTTTTAAAATTGATTATAATTCTATAAATGTTTCAATGATTAGCATACAAAAAATATCAGATTTTTCAAAATACAAGTTATAGATATTACATTTGTACAGGGTTTTTAAAAATCTTATCTACACATCCAGGTGTGTAGAGCAGCAAAAATAGCAAATGTGCACAATTTCGTAATGGGATTTCCGGATGGCTATCACACGATGGTGGGGGAGAGGGGCGTCACGCTCAGCGGTGGGCAGAAGCAACGAATAGCGATAGCCCGGGCCATACTCAAGAATCCACCGATACTCGTATTGGATGAGGCTACCAGGTGTGATACATCTTGATCATTACTATTTAAAAGTAAATATTGCAGGATGACAGTCACTGTGTTGACATTCAATGCATAGGAAACAAGAGAGTAATGTGCCTTAGATCACTGCATCATTGTACTGGTAGTGATAGTGTATGTTTACCACAATTTGAGATGGATCTAATACATCCGTTAGTGTTTTGGCATGTTATTATAGTTGTTTATAGGCTGAGTATCATAATTGTGCTACTGTTGCATGGTTGCGATTGACATTTTATTGGGCTATATGCTGAAGCAGATTATCATTTTAATATGTGTGGTGTTTTTTTAACCAATTTAACAGTTTAATATTTATGAATTAGTTGGTAAAAAATAGAGATTTGTCGAGTGTTGTGTTGACAGGTATGCTCTGCTCATACAATAGTCACAATCTGACTGTCTAATAAACAAATAAAGCTAATATTTCATTATTTATTGTAAAGTTTTATTAGTTATTCACAAATTGAGACGTCTTACAAAATATTCCTTTTTATGAGTATTTTAATGATCTAAAAAAAGTATTTTTCATAAACCAAGTAAATAAGAGTATCAGTATATAATCCTAAATCGAAATAATGCACAGCATCTATTTCTATTTTAATTGTACATTAATGCATAATCTATGAAAGTGATTAAAAATTGCTTTATTTTTAATGTATTTGATTTTTAGAAAAGAGTAACACTTTTAGATGGATAAAATATACAGAATATATTATGTATTGTTACATAATCACTATTTTAAATCATTTATTTTGTTTCTATATCGAAATTTTATGAAAATAGAAGATAATATTAAATGTCAATGACTACATTAAAATCACATTCAGCCTGTAATAGTAGCAGTCTCCTGCTTTAAATGGGCTTCATTAATGTTTTGTTCTTGGCCTTTTTTTTCTATTAGTCCATACTAAAATGTTCAAAAACAATAAATGTTTCAGTGCTCTAGACTCGCAGAGTGAGAAGATTGTACAAGATTCTATTGACTACTTGTCGGAGGGTCGTACGGTATTAATAATAGCCCACAGGTTGAGTACCATAAGCAATGCTGATTTTATAGTTGTGTTGCATAAAGGGAGAATTGTGGAGGTAAATATATTTTATTAATTTCTTAACATCTTAGTATCATATTTTGTATTGGACAATAAGTATTTTATAGTAGACATACTGTACTGTTCCCTCTGTCCTGTATATATCACCAATCAGTAGAAACTTTAGTTAGACAAAACCACAACACAAGTAATTGATAACATTGTTTTTTCTCTACAAATTAAGCTATATTTTAACATTTTAAAATTACTTCTTTTACCTGTTTGCAACAGGCGGTTGTCAATAATTGTACGATATGGCATCTTCTCGCAAATATGCATAAGATATTTCATATTAGCTCAGATTTCTTAAATAAACTGCAATACCTAAATGAATGACTTCTTCGAAATATAGAATTTAAAGTATACTTACAAATTATTTCAATATATCCCAGCAAAATCTGATGTAATGGCCACTCAGTTGTTAGGTGCATTAACAAGCCATAGGTAATAAATTTTTTTCCAACTAGATTATTTCTATGCTATCTATGATGACATACATGTAAAAAGTCAAAATACATGCAAAAAGTTGTTATTAGACACCATTATTTATTTTGTATCAGATTTATTATTTGAATTTAACTTTTATTTTACTTTACTTTGACCACTCTAAAAAAATTTTTTTTTAAGACTAGATTTTATTATTTGTTAATAAAAAGAAATAAAAAGTTAAAGATAATTTAATTTTGATAAGAAATATTCCATTTTATAGGTATATTATATCAGTTTTTTTAAAAATAAAAGCGTGTTATATTTTGACAACAAGAAAAATATATATGGTGTAACACGCTTTTATTTTAAGAAATGTGATATAATGTACCTATAAAATTGCATATTTCTTATCACAATTAAATTATTTTTAACTTTTTAGTTCTTTTTATTAACAAGTAATAGAAGTTTGCTTAAAAAAAGCCTTTATTTTATTTTTAACATTTTAGTATTTTTAATTGTGTTGTTCCCACAAATATAGGACATAAATGGTCCATGGCCTCAGAAGTCCATTGTAGAGGAATAAGGCATTGTAGAGGCTTCAGTACAAGAGGGTTGGCCCTGGTCCCTGAGGCGCAACGTTAGCGATATGACATGTTTATTCATCCTCATACCATTCAGCCCTCGGCACGTGCTCACCTTGGCATATTTGGTCATCCATCTAATCAGACAAAATGTATACTCATAACAATTGGAATGAACTTATTTTCCCAAGTCTGATAAGGGTTGCATATGGATATTGTCTAGGAACAAAGTGCTCATCAAGACGAATCAAACGGGCCCAAACTCGATGGGATTGTGTCGTTTTATTACGGAATTCCTATGACCACCTTCCGGCTCCATTACCAGACCCTAGATACCATCAAATTTAAAGTACTCGTTAATACTAATCAAACGAGCCTAAACTCGATGGAGTTGCGTCGTTTTATTACAGAGTTTCTATGGCCATCTTCCAGCTCCATCATTAGATCACCTTCAATGTCATCGTAATATTGCATTATCACGCGACATACATATGTATGCAAAATTTCAGCGCAATTGGAAACCGGGAAGTGTCAAATTTAATTTGAAAATTTGATTATAGAAAGACAAGAGAAAGTACATAAATGCTTGTAAAATAAGGACTATGCCAGTTTGTAAAGAGATGCTTAATCATATGTATGAAATTGATTGGCTTTATTTTTTACTATTAGTGTATATTTCACACATATGAATATAATAAATAGTGTCATAGATTATGGTAATTATCAAATAATGTCATAGGTCAAGGTAATCAGTAATAAAGGATTTTTATTGATATGCATAAAATACATTTATGTTTTTTATAGTTTGCAACACAAAAGATGTACACCTAATAAAATACGAATATAAAACTTGGATTATTAGCATACATTAACTTTTTCATCAGTAAATTCATTCTTTATTAATTTATTAATTTTGGTGCTGAAAAGTTAGCAAATCCTAAACTCAAATCTAATATGGTTAATTGTATGTAAATTTATGTAATGCTTTAACATATTTAGAGAAAGGGTTAGTAAATAAAACATTAGGTGTAAGAGATGGTCATCAAAGTCGTGGTGATGACCATTGTCACCTCATGATGATGATAGTTTTGAACAATCTATAGATCAAGATCATCATGGAAAGTTTTTTATTTCAGGTTGAAAAGTTTGAAAGTCTTAACCCAAGTCTTTCAAATTGAAACAAAAAATGTAGAGAAGTGTGGCCTTACACTGGGGTAGTAATTTGACAAAAAAAAATCATGAGGTCTTTGAATTTTAGGGGATTTTGATGTTTTAAAACATTATTTTAGAGAAAGTATTGTTTAAGTTTATTGATTTTTTTTCAGTTTTTCAATTTGTAGTAATCAATCATTTTTAAATGTTTTAGAGTTGGGAAAATTAAGTTCTTGTACTTTTGTTTCAGATGGGAACACATGAACAGTTAAAGAGTTTGAAAGGCTTTTACTGGAATCTGTTCAGAGCTCAACAACATGATGATTGACGATAGAATCATGAAATGATTTTTAGACAAATTTTAGTTCAATGGGGTAAATTTTTGAAATGCTTGGTTCGCTTTTGGGTTAATTGATGATTGTGATTGCATACTGAGGGTAATGCTTTTGTATATTTATTGAAAGTTTAGGTGGAAAGCATTGGTGATTGATAACCATAGATATTATATTTATTAAAGAATACTATGTAATTGACTTTGTGACAAATTTTAAGTTATTGTTAAGTATGTCGCGGGTTATACTGATTTAATATCAATAATACATATAGTTGTACCTACATATATAAAGAGATATTTGATGAACAAACTAGTAACAAATATTGAAAATGATTGGTGTAAAGATCTAATTGATCTAGTAATTGATTTTCAAATAAGTCATTTAAACAGAAATTTCAGTAATAATAAAATTGTATTTTCTAATCTAAGACAATTCTAATGTCCTACCTAGATCATTTGATCCAATATATGAATCAAAGCGACATGTTGGATACAGAATATTTTTGTGAGCTAACTTTTTTAATGTCAACAATGTTTTTCTTTCATGTTATAAATTTAATATATGTTATTTGTTATATTATGTGTTTATTTTGGGATAATTCAGCCATTGTTTATCTTTATGCCAATGTAGACGCTTGCCTGCAACATGCATTAACATGTAGCATGCAACCCGCCGCTGACCCTCGAATCTGCCTCTCCACTACGAATCTCTATCCAAATGATTGAATATTGATTCCAGAGGATTAACAGATATCGAACACCTAAGCAAGTGTTACTTATTTTTATAATTATCTTATTCCGCTAACTGTTAAACTGTCAATTCTACGTACGTTTCGTGCCAACAAGGCCCATCCTCAGGAAATTGCCGACAGTCACATCCACCAGGGTGCAAGGAGCGTTAAAACAACCAACACAACCTCGTTAGGCGGGCCGATGTCATGCAATGGTCTTGGTTGGTTGGTGGCATCTACCAGCTGCCAGCGCCTGGCATTGATTGATTGTTTATTTTGCATAGTAGTGTATTGGGGTATACAGTACAGTACAGTGTGTCCTTAAATTTTGTTATATGTAATAATTTTAGACTGAGAATAGATTGTGATTAACTGCAGAAAAATATATATGACGAGAGTCCCAAATGTCTAAGTGCATCTTATTAACTTAAAAACATAATTATCTATTTGACTTGACACATATATGCTGTGTTCCATGTTTTAAATAAATGACCTTATATTGATAGTCATTCCTTATTTTGAATATTTTCAATATTACCATTAATAATTTACTGGCAACCTAGTATGTGTACATTATTTTTAAAGAAACATTTTTGAGGGTTGACGTTGGTTTATTTTTATCTAATATGCTTCACAAACATGAGCGTTATTGTTGAAATTATATATTATTAATGAAATATAAAAAAATGTTATTCTGTATAGGAAGGACTATATTATTATAATAAAATTCTTAAGAACAAGATTCAATGTAGTTTCTGAACGCTTTTTCTATTAATTGCGAAAAAGGTGATAGGGCTGTTCTTCAACTATTTTCTGCCAATTTCGTCATCATCATCTGAAGTTTTCATCTATAGGTATCAGCTGTTATCGATGAAACAGATCTCGGAAAACCATACTAAATTGTTCTAATACGGAATCAAGAAGCAGTAATCGTCGCTTTCCTCTGGGTGTGCTTTGTTTTAATGAATTATGGTGACTTCTAACAGAGATTGTGTTGTTTATTTCTGATTATGGCATGAAATCAATTTTTTGTCACGTGACATTGCCGTCCAAAATTCCTTAATTTCTATATCAATTTATATGTAATACAACTTCGAACAGTCTTTATTTCTGCAGGGTGCGAATGAGTAAGTATTTTGGATATGAGAATTCTAATCCATGATATTCATTTCATTTACATTAAATAAGGATCATCTTCAACTATCTTGCGCAATTTCGTGATTGTTATCGATTTGAATTGATTTTTCTCGTCAATCTAGAATTTTAAACGTGGAACCGATTAAAAACAAACAGTGCTTTCATTTAACTGCGTCAAAGACAACTACAAGTCTTACTTTCTTCAAAGGCAGGCACAACACACAATGATTGTAAAAAGAAATTACCCAAATATAAAAGGATTGGCTTATTTTCAAAATTTTTTCCAGTAGAATGCTATATGTCAAATATTTGTATTACCTTTTTTTTTTATATTCTATAAATAGCTTTATGTCTTTTTGTACAAAAATATCAAATAGTTAGAGAAGCAAAATTTAAATTAGTATGCATTTAGTAGTGATACAGCCATTGTATTGTGCATGAACCAGAGCAGCCAAAGATATAAAACTGGTGTTTAACCAAATTCCGACATTTAAAACAAATACTAGTATTAGAATAATTATACTGTATCTTATAATTCATTAAAATACAGTATACAACTGTTTTTATTTCAAGACAATTAAGGGGATTATATTGTCCTGTAACTCCGTAAACGCCAATTTTTTTCTATACATATAGACACTTGCAACTATAGATAGTTTCACATTTTGGCCACTGCACGTTCATGAAGTTTTACGTTTTACTTAGACCTAAGGACTTAATTATGTCATAACGGAAATTAGTGACCAGTGTTATTATTGTTATACAAATGAAACAGTGAAGTTTGTGTTGCGCAAATTGACGAAATAATAACAGGAATAAATAAAGAAAGTGCTATAATGTACATATTTCTTCGATTATAGTGAAAACATCTTAGCAATAGTAAGTACCGAATTCCCGTTGTAGAAACATAATATATAAGCATTGTACGCGCTCGGAACATCCCTAAGGAATAGTCAGTTCGAGGCCTTATCTGGATTTTGCCGACGCTGCGCCCCAAGTGTCTAGGCTTTCGAGCCGCAGTCGTCTAGTAGCACTGCTGTGATTGCTATTTTCACTCCCGCTAACGTAATTTTTGTATATAAACCTAGTTGATCCCGCACCGGCCCGCGTTTCAATTTACTTCACTCGTCCGAGCGTGAGCAAAGTACGTCCGATCCGCCAGCAAGCGAGTCTGAATGACGTCTGGCCGCATATGTCCCCTCGTCCAGCGTCCGTCAGTTATGTTTTATATATGGGAGACAAACTATGACATAAAAGGGGGAAAAATGGCGTAAACAAATATATAATATATAAATCTACATACACCGATTTCAAAACAACTTTTATATGTATCAAGCATCCACATAATCTTTTTAAAATATTTTATCTATCTGTTTGTGTGTTTGTCCTGGGTATCTTCGGAACGACAACCGATCACGGTTAGATTTACACTGGAAGGTAGAGGATAATATTCGGTTATATTTGAGTAATTTTAATCTTGAAAATCAAGAAAATTGAATCATGTAAATTGATAACCATTCTTAAAAATGAAATAATTATCGGAATTGAAACAGGGTAGTGAAAGTGAAGGATGGAATCGGGATCGAGATCGAGACCAGAACCAGAACTAGAAATCGAGGATAAGCAGCGGGCTCGGTATCATGATGGACACATGTTAACCATTGATATAAATGATGTAAGAATAAATTTTTTGTCCATACGGGCTCAATCGTGGAAGAATGCTGATTACAATAAAAATTGGCGCTGGGTTCAAGAGTTCTCTGAGAGATGCTAAGTACGTTTATATTTTAACCGATTTCGATATATGAATTTGATTAAAAATTCAATATAAAAGTTCTATAAAAAAATATTTTTCTAAAATTTTGTGTACATGTATTAAAAGGAGGGTATAAGACACTTTTAGGGTTCAGTAAATATAGCTAAATATCCTTGAATTTAACCGATTTCAATTAAATCTGATATGGAGATAGTTAGAAGTCAACGGGAAAAACATAGGATGCTTATATCGTATTTATATACATACATACATACATTTATAAACTTTTGAATCGTATGTATTTTCTGATTTAGCTCATCGAGTTAAGTCGGAAAATAGCGAAATTTTTCAAAAGTTGCGTCATAAGGACAAATACAATAGTTAGATTTGTATGAAATCTACTAAAAAATAAATCAACCCGACGCAACAATCGGAATAAACGAGTGACGCTTCACATCTATGCTGGTGCAGACATGAGCGGAAAGTTTGTATATTTAACAAAAAAAATGTTTGGATTGCTTTGTTCATCTCATAACACACACACACAAAAAAAAAGATTTCGTTAAAACATCATCACATATTGCATTTTCGTTAACTATTATAAGTTTGAATTTATCCGCAAAAATTAGAGACACTGCATCTATATAGTCTGTTGAAGGCATCGTCGAAGCGCGTTATAGAAAGAAATGCCCTGCGCATGTAAGATATTGATGTACACATTCTCGGTAATAAAACCGCTGATTGGGAATGCAATTTTGTGTGTTGAACCGTAATACATTTATTTTTATTTAATTGAAAGTATGAAAACGGGATGAATTCCGTTTTCTCATCACCACGCCGCCGCGTGTTGCTGTAGAATTCCCATAGTGGTCGATTTGCCTTATCACTCGTACGAGAATCATCATGTATTATAATATTATTAATTCGTTATTTTTTAATATTATTGTATTACGATAGTCGACGTCAGATTTTTTTACTTCTATGCTTCTGTGATTGAAATAAAAAATGCTTTTTCTCGTTTGATATTTGGCTTAGGATCATAAAACTTATATTTTTCAAGTCTACTTTTTTATGGTATTTCGAAGGACAAACGATCATACGAGCTAATATACGGTCGCAGGTGTCCATGGACACCCGAAGGAGTCACAAGTGCGTTGCCGGCCTCTTGCAAAGGAATATATCTGACAAAGGAGAGAGTGGCCCTACGAAGGGCGCAATGGACTAATATAGGGGCAGTGGACTGATGGAAGAAGAAATGGACCACCGGAACTTCTTCTCACTGGAGAACACGACAGAGGACAGAGGAAGCTGTTACTTTATGTCTGTTTTTCGTGAAGTCATGAGAAATATCAAAATATGTACTTTCTATCACTCGCTCTTAGTACACGTATACAAGAATATACGGCATGAGAGAATTCAACAATAGACAATATATTCATCAATTTCCCTTTACAATTTGGAAACATACATGCTTTTATAACAAAAACAAATTTGGGCCAGATTAAAAAAAAAAATGTGATGAATATTTAACGTAGGGAATGCTCTATACGTCAGATGAACTCATATTTTTTAATATATGGTTGCGCCGGTTTTGTTTGGGGTTTTGTATTGCAATGATGACACACTTTCTATCCTTGTTGTTATCATGGCCTATATGTATTTTCTCCAAATTGCGCTCCCCTACCCTTTCACGCAATAGTACCAATGCACCCGCAATTCGCAACCGACTTTAGCGAACTCCGCGTCCGCGCCGCTACACAATAATTAAACCTGTAAAAGGAAAAGGCGGCGGCCAATCGAAGGATATCGGAGTACTACAGGTGAGTCCTGTTTATTTTCTATCCTTTTTGAGTGTGTCGTTATTGTGGAACAATTTTTTTTTCAACCACCGCAATTCGACGCACCAATATAGTTTAAGGATTTATTGCTATGATAGAATGAAAATAGCATGCAAATCATAGCATGATGAAATAAATTTGTATGAATATGATTTGTTTGGCTCACTCTTATGCCGAATGTCTAATTTATACATTAGATATTTTTAGAAAAAATGACTGTTACAAACAGAGACAGGTAGCATGCAGTGAAATCGTTCTCTTCACTGGCTGTTAGAGAAAAAAGTTCCTACTAAGTAATTACCGCATATTGCATTCCCAGATGTTCTTGTTTATGAAAATGTGTACTATGATAGACGTAACTATTTTGAAAAAGCATGTTTTCTCCACCTAATCAACCGAAATATTACGTATATACTGAATTTTATGTTTTATTATTTTTTTCTGTATGGAAAATAATTTATTGAATACAGTTTCAGGTTTCAAGAAATATTTGCATTACGACACGATTCGAAAGCCACCTCTAATAAAGTTGATATAAAGCAAATTTGAATGTAAGAATTAGTCAAAAAGATTAGTTGATGTGAATATGAAAAAAACTACTAATAGTTATATGACTTATCTAAATAAATTATTGTAATTATTATTAAAATCAATACTAAGTATTATAATGAATGCGTTTTGCAATTAACTTACCGTCCGCGGGTGGTCCAAATGGCCTAGGTTTCTCTCATTTATTCCAATCATTGCGTTGGTGTGGGATTATTTTTTGTTTTTTCAAAAACTTAATTTTCTGATACTGTAATACACGCCCATCTTCAGGATGCAAGCTATCTCTTTGCAAAATGTCATAAATCGGGTTACTTATTTAGTAGTGAAAATGTAACAAACATAATCCTTATTGTTTTGAACCTTTGCCGGTGGTTCCGCCCTCTCAATAAAGTGTATTTTAGTAGTAGCTATCACATCGCTGCTCCCGCGCACGCTGTCGTGCCGCGTATAGTGCGTTTTTAGTCACACTCACTCTTGATTTAATTCGGTTTCGTTTTATTTTCAAGTTAACTGAATTATAATGTTCTAAATATTTTCGTTAGGAAAAAACTGAATATTCCAGCGAAATTGGTGGAATTATAATAATTTTTAGTTAGTTTCATTGAACCTTTAGATGTGGAACCCTAAAAATAATGTTGGCTACATTATTTTCCTTGGCTTTTGCTATTACAAGCCAAATTTTATTGAAATCCATTAAATCATAAGGGTGCTTATTAACATTACTGAACTCAACCACGGAGCCATAAGCTACTCTAAATGCTTTCTCTGTACTAATCAGTACATGTGCGAATTTCAACGAAATTGGTAAGGGTTTTATAAGGGTTCTTGTGATAATCACGAAAGCCTAAAATATGTATCCCGAATGTATAACTAGCTTTTACCTATTTCCATATTAAATTTTATTTAACTCAGTAAGAGTATAAGAGTTCGTAATAGTTTTTACGAAATCGTTTAAATGTATTTGATATATTCGAATCTTTTCATTAGTTTTCTACTTTATTTGTGGCAAATTTTATTGAAATCGATTAAATTATATAGGTTTTCAGTAATTCTCACAGAACCATAAAAAATATCATATCTATATTAATTTTCAGCAATCTTTATTCCAAGTTTTATTGTAATCTGTAAAACTAAGGGTTCTTAATTAATTTTACGAAACCCTAAAAATGTATCCTACATCCTCTCATTAATTTTTATCTACCCCCATACTAAATTTTATTGAAGTCGATAACAATATAAGGTTTCTTAGTAATTCTCAAAAAAGCCCTAAACACGTATTGATTTCCAGCTAACCCTTATTACATTTTATCTAAAACGGTAAATTATAAGGGTTCTTACTAGTTCCCATAAAGCCCTAAAATGCATCACGTATGCTTTCATTTGTTACCAGCTAACTCCCTACCAAAATTTATCTAAATTGGCAAAACTATAAGAGTTCATAGTAATTCCTACAGAACCTTAAAAACGTACCTTATGTTTTTTCTCTCGTTTCTGGCTACTTCACTAGAAAATTTTATTGAAAGCTTTAAACTTTGAGGGTTCTCAGTAACTCTCACGGAACCCTAAAAATGTATCACATATTCTTTTATTGGTTTCCGGCTAAATCCCTACTAAAAGTATCGAAATTCATATAACTATAAAAGTTCATATTGATTCTCACGGAACCCTAAAAATGTGTCTCATATCCTTTGATTCGTATATCCATATTAAACATTATTTAAATTGTAAGAGTTTTAGCAATCCTTTCACGGATCACTAAAAAAAAATTAAAAACTAGATAATTTAAATTATAATATATATTTTTCTTTTAGACAGCTTTCGCTCGCAGTTTCATCCGTGCAAACATATAATGAATTCCTACAGATTTCATAGCGACTGATAACTATTTTTTCATTATGTCCCCAATCTCGCTACCCGGTTTCGATTTAGTCTCGTTTAGGTCTCGAAACCGGTTCTATTCCTGATCTCGATCTGTGTTCCACCTTTTTCCTTCACTTTCGATGCCGATGAATTAATTAGTCCATTTTTAATTGTTCAATTTTTACACAAGGCTCTTAAACAATTCCGGAATAAATAGTACCCTACAGGTAGGTTTATAAGATTTTCTTTTACGTACGAGTTAAAGTCGTACCGTGAGTGGTTCAGCCGTCTTAAAGATATCTATCCCGAACAAACGGTCAGATAGATAGACAAAAAAGTAATTAAAAAGGATAATTTGCTTTCAAATAAACCTTTTCCTAATAATTACGAACTCAACAAAACAGAAATCAGGCAAATCGGTTCAGCCGGTTTCAAGTTATGATTTTGCATACGAGGGGAATTGTATTTTTATTTATGTAGATAAATTGAAATACGTATTGCATAAGCAACGTAATTATTTGAATAACATATTTTTAGGCAAACAATTGAATGATGATCCTCAAGTGTGCAGCGGAAAGCGCTCGATTCATATCCATGATTTGACAGTTTAAATATACTAAAGATCGCTTTTAGCGTTTAAGTGTTTTAGTATACTTGAGTCATAACTTGTGATGTATTGTAAATATGTCACGGCGAATTACGTGACACAACTTCATCCTCTTGCAGCCAGTCAGTGAAATCCTTGAATCACTACGGCATAACCGGACTGTATTCACATGTTGCCGAAGGTATCATTTCGTTTAAATTTGTTTTTGGATTTCACGTATGAAAATTCCGATGCGAAAAGCAAGCATAAAAAACTTCATTTAACGAAGTTTTCAAAATAACTTCTAAAGTTTTTGTCGTTTTGATTTTTGTTATTGGTTAACTTTCTCTGCTTAAAAAGTAGGTTTAAAAATTATATACCATAATGTAAATATAATTTGAATGTCATAAAGTATCACAGCCGCAGATAAAAATAGAAAATACAAAATATATTGCAATAATGAAAATATTTTTTTCTTAAAGACCACTATAAAATATATTTTGGGTTATTGGTTCAATTTTTGGTTTTCGATTCGGGTTCCTGATTCAGACTGCGCGACGCATTTTGCTTTGATAATGTTTAATGCTGGATCATTTCATTGTATGCCATGATGCTCAATCGATCGTAATGAAATCACATGCTATTGGTTAATATTAATGTTTTATGGAATTTCCACCGCGTCAAATAATAGCATATGAAACTCCAGCTCTGGGAAGAGGACGAGTCAATGTGGGACCCAATTAATGTGAATTGTTTTCGCATTGGAGATGAAGAACTAGCCAAACTTTAACAGCCCAAGAGTGCTTAGGCTGTTAAAGTTTGGCCATTTCTCGGCTTCGTTGGCTACCTCTCGTACGATTCGTTAACTCTATAAGTCTTAAATCCCCTTAGAATTTTCATAATGCAGATATTATCATTCGTCGTAGACATTCTTCTTCATTCATTCATTCTTCAAGTCCAAAGACGCCAAACACTGGAACATGATTGACTACCTTATACCATAAAGAAGGTAATGATCGAAACCAGAGAGTTCGAGAATTCTTTATTGCGTACGGGATCACCAAAACTTTTGTACAATAAGTTATTAACACCGACAATAATTTAATTATTTACATTTGATTCATCTAACATTGTATCCGGCTACTTTACCGATATATTATTTACATGTAACAAACTTTTTATTTCGCCGAATCGAAGTAGCTACGCCCTGGAAATCTCAGTATACTGATAGTTTGACCATTTTTTTTTAATATGACAGTTATTATTATAATTAATTATCTATCGTAAGTAAACAGCCAAACGTGTACCACCTCTGGCTATTGTCCATAATTTATATAATATTTCTCCTTAATTCTAATTATATTCTACTTACAATTAAAGGAATCCCATAAGTTTCCAACAAATGTTTATAATAAAGTCTATGAGAAATAAATAGATGCAAACTTAAAATGTTATTTAAAATAACATATTCTTGAATTTCTCTATTACTTTTTTCTTAAATTTTATCTATATGCATAATAAGTGTTAAAGATTTCTTAAATTCTTTAATTTCCTTTTTAATTTGCTCCAATAATAATTTAATATTACGGTTATTAATTAATGTTCATTTTACAAATATTTCGAATTTTATTTAAATTTGTATATATATCTTTATATTTCTAACGGAATGTCAGACCTCTTATATTAGTTGAAGAGTTAAGTTCTGATTTTAGTGCCTCAGTATTCATTAAATACTAGCTCCAAAAACCGTAAAACTATTTCTAATTCACTTAAGATTCATCTCAAAATTTTCGCATTAACGAAATTATATGAAATGAGTTCCTATTTGATTTTAGAAATCATTGGTGTTGATGAAATTCTATTTTTTAAAATGTACTTAATTATTTACATGTGAGCATTACATTTAAAAATGAGATTAATTTGAATCGTATAATTCTCAAAACGCTGTCAATCTTATGGAAAAACGAAGAACTGATATCTTTATATTATTTCACAATAATTGATTTCTACGTTGTCATATGAAAAATATACAGTAAATATTTTTGGTAATAGCATCATTAGTAATCAAATGTCAACAGGCAGTGCACTTACTAGTTTGTTCATTATGAGAAGACTGCATTTCAAACACGAACATAAAGCAAATACAAGTCAGCAGACAGAGGCGTATCAGGGTGGGGACAGTGCTTTAGATTGAGATGGGGCATACTTAGGAACAAAAAATCACTCCTGCGGGTGTACATGCGTATACACTTTAATATATGACAAGATACCTATTGATTGGGTCACTTATTAGTGTTCAAAAAATCTGAAAATATCTGTATGACCAAAAATTGAAATTTTACGAACGTCAAAAACATTTTCAAATATAAAAATCTGACGTATCTTGAATATGAGAAATATGATAAAGAAATTGATAGAAAAACTATATGAAAAAATTTCGGTCTTATAAATCGTAAATTTTATGTATTTGATTTTAATATGCGCGATATATTTCCTGATCCGCTTAGAAAACAGCTTAAATGCTGAACTTTTAATATACCTAATGGTATCGTATTAAATGGACTCGTTCTCATTCTGAACAAACTTAAACTTATTCGTGATGCCTTTACAGAAAAGTTGTCATGACACGCATAGGTAATGTTTAGAAAATCTATTTAATATCGATTACAATAAATGAGCTATTATAGTGAGCACGTGTGTATGCTGATCCATCGTCATCGGCATAGTAAATGCGTCAATGCGCATGCGAGGAGCAGTAAACAGGTGGCGCTAGACGTGATACCGTGGATGGCGCTAGTGTTGCGACGGAGTATTGCTGCCATTTTGTTACCTGAAACAAGATGGCCAATTACGTGCGACGAAAAAAAAGGGCTTTAAACAAAGTTAAAAATAATATTGATTAAAAATTACAAAAAATAAAACTACAAAGTAATCCCTGCATTTGTAATTCCTTTTCTTATATAAGAAGTATAAATTATTGATTAATTATGATTACGTCTGAAACAATAATCTATAAAATATTTCAATAAATCTTTTTTTATGCATCTTTGAACATTCAAATACTTGTGCCTATGATGAGTGAGCAAGTATTTTTTTTTTGTAGTTATGGTTTTATCATTTTCTATAATAATGAATATTACTTATTGTTCATTATTTAGTATATTGTTTTTTGCGTAAAAGCTTGTATTAGAAAAAGTTTTATGTATTAATTTTGTTTATTTTGTATGTTCATATTGTCTCCACGAGTACGGTGAGAAGTGCCGAGTCAAGTGCCCAGTTTGTTACGTTATTGGCATACGCAATACGCATATTTGTTACCAATTGTAATTCAGCTCCTCAGCACGTATCTTGAGCTTGAGTAGGGTAGATGCGACATGATTTTTCTCATGCTATTCAATATTAGTGTAAGCTTTTCTTAGGTTATAAAAGTTTTGTTAGGAACTTTTTAGTGTTTGTGTAAATATAGATCGTATTCAAGTCAACAAAATTCTGAAACGAAATTGGATAGGGTAAATTTTCCCCAAGAATTATAGCGATCATCTCTTGTCGTCGATTAATCATCTATATATATAAAAAAAAATCTATTACGTATCCTTCTATTTCTATTCAAACGATTTGTTTAATTTAATTTTTGAATGAAAGGAATCGATGCGCAGATTTGTCATCAAGCATTAAATATTACCCTTTTCACTCTTCTAGAGTTTAGTTTCTCTATATCTTCGGTTCTAATTAAGATATGTGGTTTGTTTTGGTCTAAGATCTCTCGCTGGAGCGAGTTCTTTCATTTCAGATTTTGCCCACTTAAATTAGTTGAGTTCGACGGAAGCTAAGTATGAACATTCAACTTGACTTTCAATATAATGTCCACATCATCAGGAAAGGGCTGTAGTAATGTTTCTGAGGAATTTCAATCCAATGAAAGGATTAATGAATGGCACCAGACTAATTGTCAAAAAAATGCATGAGAGCAGTTTAGACTTTGAGTTCATAAGTGGTACAAATGTTGGACAACGGCTACTTTTACCGCGCAGTGACTTATCACCGTCTGATGGTACTGTTCCATTTTCATATAAGCAAAGGTGATTTACTATAAAAGCGACATTCTACATAACCATAAACAAGACGAAGAGACAAACTATTGATAGAGTAGGTATCTACTCACTCTACATAACTGAACCAGTTTTCAGTCATGGTCAATTGTACAAATTATATTTAAGTGTCGACGCACAGCCAATATTGAAAGAAGTACAGTCAAATCAGTATCAATATATAGATTATCCTATTATGCTCATAATTTCTCAACCCCTGTATTCGAATTCTGTATTATATTAGGTTACAATGACTCATCATTTAAGAACGTTATTATTGAATTGTATTATCAACACAATCTTGCATAGCAGCACGAGTCCTCTAGTGTGTAATGAAAAATTTTCATGATTTATTCAGCGCGGAAACTTGGAAACGCTGAAAAACCAATTACAAACTTTGAACGGGAACGAGTACACATTATATGATGTATAGATGCGAATGTTACAGCTTACAAATTGAATTAAAGCTTTTGAAAATAGAAAAGATCGTCACTGTACACAAACAAAAAATAGTATAATATAATTATTGCAGTATTTGTCAATAAAATGTGAGTTTGTGTTTTGAGATTATATGTTATAATGATATGTTCTTAGACGAAAACAAAAATACAGCAATAGATACTGTTATTTTTTTGAGTTAGCTACTCTTGCAGGAGTAAAAAATAACAGTGATATAAGAAACTTGTTCTTAGAAAAATAATTACTTAAGATATAAATCTAGAGATTATTAATTTAGATTTTGAAGGACAAATAACACATGTTTACCAATGTGCTCTTCGATATAAATTTTACTGTTATCTCAGATCAATAAATATTTATTGATTAATGCATTGGTCTGTTATTGTTCAAGTTACATTAATAACTACCGTGCTTCGTTCTGATAATTTTGTGACTATACTAAAGGCTCGTGCAATAATTATTCAAATATGCTAAATGGAGAGACGTCCCTTGGAAAAAATATTCCTATGGAAAATTTTTAACGGAAAAATCTCCGTATTTTACCACAGCGTGAGCTGGAGTCGATTTTATTAACCCCACCACACCTTTCGTACGTAGCAGAGATGGATGTTCATTTTGTTAAATAGACAGATACGCAGTAAAAATTTTTGATATATCCGTAAATTCATATGATCCAAGATAGGACCTTTGGGTTGAGATTCGAAATAGGAATCATGTTTAAGATCGAAATTGGAATAAGGATCGGGTACGAGATCGAAAAACGAATAAAAAAAAACAAAGAAATTCTGTATTCCACACATGTCACAGCGATTACATATAAAAACTCGCGAAAAAGAAAATACTCACTGCCTTCAGAGACGAATACATGTATGGACGCCGGTTCGGTGTTGCTCGCGCTGCACGTGTAGTTCCCGGAGTCCCGCTGGGTGGCGCCGCGGACCGTCAGCCGGGACTGCGTACGGGACCCGGGCTCCGTCTCCACCGTGATTCCGCCCCGAGTGGAGTCGTAGTTGATCATGCGGTCGTTGTGGTACCAGAACACGTACTGCGGGGGCGTTGGGCTCTGGAAGTTGACGGATTTAGAATGAGATACTATGAAAATTAACAAGTATGCGTGTCCGCATTGTATCGTCAAATATAGTTAGTAAGATAAAGATATAAAATAGCGTTGTTAACGTTGTTAATAACAGTAGCGTTGTTACTAGAAGCACGAATGTATAAAGATTGTAAATTATTGACGACCAAGGCATGTCATGGATCGGATTACAATAAAATGTTTTAATTATGGCGGCCAGTTCGATTTCAAGCCATTTTTATATATTTATTAATAGCTTTAAATAAATATCGGTATAAGTTTTTTAGAATGTCAATATATTTTGTATATAGAGTAAAACTATATATATATAATGACTATTTGTATAAAACTATATGTATATAAAACTATGTAAATAATACAATAATAAGGAACATAACAACTAATAAATAACAAAAATTCCATTAGTGCTTGCAAGCACTAATGAACGTAATGTGCTCATTTTATCCCATTTTAATAGCAACGTCAAGCGACTGCAATACGAAGGACGCACTGAAACTTTTTGGTGACTCTTACTGGAACTTTATAATTATTGACAAATGCATACATATTTTTAAAATGCAATGCTCTATAAACGGGATGGTAGTCTATGGTCTTTTGTAAAGTTATACTTCTTTGGGCCTTTTAAGAATTGCACCGATGCACGCGTGCAGCGACAGATGAAATTCAGGTAAAAGTTTTCATAGTGCAATTTATTACGACTATCTTTTCAAAGGAATGTCATGTCAGAATTCAGTTGATATTTGGTGAAATATCCCCCTTCTTCGTCACTTTTTATGATTCGTATAACGAGTTCCAGTGTGATCAGTCTGGCCGAGCCGCACGCACAAAGATTTCAGACAGGATATGCAAAGTTAAAAACTTGTCAGTTTTATCATTGTATCGGTTTTTGGCCCACCGCAGGTTGCTACTTATTTTACCTGACTCTTACTGTACGACGGATTAAAGATGTCACAAGCAAGTAGGTTTACAAATTTCAAGTTTTTTAAATTTTCTGTAACAACTACGTCACAATTTCAAGATATTATTTATAATCTTGCAAAACACGCATTTGTAATACTGTTGAACATTATCAATACCGCTTTTACTTTTAGATCGGTCGCAATTGTATTTGAGAAAAAAATTCTTGACATCAAATTTAGTTTTGTACAGTTCCACGAAAGTGAGAAACCATTTGTGTACGAAATATCTGTCTCAGAAAATATTTCTGAAAATGTACTTAGAAAAAAAATCAAATTTCCTTCCTTTCGGTATTAATTTAATCATTTCTTCTAAAGGTGATGTCGATAAAGCGGTAGATTGTAATTTATTTAAAAACGCTTCGTCAGCACAGGTATATTTTTATTTTATTTTACAGAAGATTTATTAAAAATTACTTAAGGAAAGTTACTTGTCTTAAGAAAAACATCTATAACAAAATGGTGCAAAAACTCTTTGTAATTACAATACTATTGATCGGAATGCAAGGCAAAAAATCTCTGCCTACAAACTATGCGTACGCGTATACATTTTCATGTTTGCAGACACTTTTGCTCTATCCTACACGTTGATGACACGAGGGCTATGTATGAGAGATAAACATCGACTAGTTGTGATTTAGACTGCAGGCAGTGCTATTGTAGTCTACCTGCGCCGTCTACGATGAATTGTGTGTATAGTCGCGTTCAAGTTAGTTCCCGAAAACACCAATAAATGGCATGGTGTACATAAAGCCAAAATAAAGAAAAAACAATAGCACGACTTTTACAAGTTACATTTATTTGTCATGTAAGGGCATGTATGTATTGGTCTACAAGGTATGCTCAACTTATTTGCTTATATGAGTCGCACGCGCCTGGTCTGGCCTCTGTGATGATTCTCGTGCAGGCCTTTCCTGCACGGTAGCGATAGCGGTCACCGAGTTTGATATTGAAATTGTTCGGTTTTTAATGGATGAAAGATGAAAGAATGGATTTTCCTTTTCTTTAATTGAATCTCAAAATCGACAAGAAAATGTTAAAACAATTTAACAAACGAAAGTTAACTACCGTTTATATATCGTAACTCAGCGATGAATCTCGGATGTTATGATAGAAATCTGCTATGATTCTACATCAAAGCGATGGTCAGCTTCATACTTATTCTTTTCTGAGGAGTGTCTAAAGGAAGTAAATCAAGATCAAAGCATTTTATGAAGAAAATGATAGGCATCTAACCAAAACAGTAAGATCGGCAAGAACGTAACTGTTGAGGTGACTTTAGCACGACGGCGCTCAACAACTGAATCAATGATTAATTCACGTTACAGTGCGGACATTGCACCTAGCGATTGTTCTTTATTCTTAAAAATCGATGAAAAGTTGCGAGATATTAAATTTAGAGTATTAAAAGCATACTTTCGGTGAACGCTACTGCAAATTAAAACATTTCATCTCGGAAATGGGACTGATGTATGAATCAATGGTTTTTTTATACGTATGAAAATGCATAAGTTTGTGGTGGAACATACTTCGAAAAGAACACACGTTTTTCATGTCTTAAATTTCAAAAACTATCAGTGTGCCCTACGTAAATGTATATAAAATCATTTTTAGTTAAGCTAGGATTAATTTTCTAACAAGCCGAACGTGTAGTTAATTATGCATAACGAGTTATAAATCCTAAATGTATTGTATGTAAATTTCTATTCGTCGTCTAATTTATGAAAATCAATTTTAAAACAAAGTGCTTTTAGAAAATAATTTTATTTGCTGTCCTTACTCATTATATCTTCAGCCACATCCAATTAAACAAATCCTTTTTGAAATCCATCATAGTTCGAAGTTCTTTGTTCATAATCAGTTTATATTTTATATACTGGGTGTATAAGCAAAATTCTGTTTGTGAGTTTCATCATATATTTACGTATTTGGCATTTTAAATTTAGTAATTTACTTTTTCTTTAGATTTTAATAAGAAATATTAAACTTTGAAAGTGTTCAAATGAACATTCTTTTTTTGTTTTCAGTTTTTTATTTAATTTCTTTTAATATTTAATATGAAATGAATTAATATGGATTAGCAATAAGCGAATCCTATAATAACTGTGATCTGTCATGGTGAAGTGTGCAAATTAATTAAGTTCGAATTGATTAAAGTCATTAAGCTCATACGAAGTGTAGAGAAAAAATACGCTGGAAATCGTGTAGCATTTTAAATTATATTCTTTAGTGTGTGTTAAATAGATTATTTTTCTCATATTGTCATAGGTGGAAAACAGTATGAGAAAAATAAATTATTTAAGTATAAATAAATATTAAAAATAGACATAATATTAATAATTAATTGATAACAATATATCGATAGATATAATAAGTTTATCACGATTATTACAACGAGACACGCCATGGACATAACTAATGACGAAAAAACAAAAATATAAAGTAATAAATAAGAAAATTAATTTTAAAACTTAAAATTTCCACGGTGTGAAAGTGAACTGAAAATGATGAAGCGAGTTGATGTCAAAAATCATCTAATCAAATATTTAATAAAATACAGATTGGTCCAGAAGATTTGGAGCAAATTGACTGTGACGGACGGACAGATTGACACACGGGTGCTCTGACAATGGTTTCGTTTTTATTTGATTTGGACGTACGGAACCCTGAAAAAACTAGTTTAAAGCTAGTCCATTTAGCGCATGTATACGAGAATTTCCGATCGTTCTGCGTCCCGATCTCCATCCAAAAGTATCACATCTCTCCAGCTCTTTATTTGACCGAGGGCGTAATATTAAAATAAATACAAGTAAAATATGTTTTTAAGTATACAAACACGTGTCGGACCCGAATACCTTTTTATATGCGCGTAAAGCGTGCGAACAGTAAAATATTTACACTGCCTGCTACAATTTCCGCGGGGAGTCCCCGGGCTCGGCGTGGAACTATTTTTACGACAAACACCCCGCGAAGTATTGAAGTCAAACAGGGGGCGCGCGCCGCTTTGATCGACGTGGCCGCCGCTCTCCGCGGGAGAATATGGAAAATTCGGTTTTTTTTTTGATGTCATCTGTTTGATGTACGTTATTCCATTATTTATAGTATACAGTTAGTTGTACGTAGTTACACAGACGCAAGTCATATTACGAGCATGTCGTACAATATAATTTACCTTAACGTGTGTTTGCATATATTTTGTACAATACAATATACGTATATTGGATAAAAAATTTCATCAGTTCTACTTATTTAATGTTCTATTATTTATTTGATTGAATGTTTGCGATTCGCGGATGAAACAAAATGTGAAGTGAGAGATTCGTGTTCCTTTAAAAATAAAAATTAAACTGTCCACGTAATCCTTTTATATCGGTGAATGCATCATACAGATTTAATGAATGAAATTTAAACAGAGCTACTGTTTATCGACCATAATCGTCAATGTGATGGCAATAGATGAAGACGACGGCTTAACTTGCCTTATGAGTTACGAGTGCGCTTTGACCTGAGTACCAAACTCATCGGCCAATTTGACCGTGTTCAGCATCGAACCCGGTACCTTCTGGTTCTAAGGTTGGGAGACGTATTTAACCACTGGGCCATCACTGCTCACCATATGCCATGCATCACGTGCTATTTCCCATATGTCATGATTGATTAGTGTTTGCATCATAATATTTATTATTTTCACCGTAATTTCTAAATGTCTACACCGATTTGGATGGTTTCGCTATAGCCCTCGCCGATGGGCAAAAACAAGGACAAATTTTAGGAAATGTTTATTGCAAAACATTAATTATGAGTGTTCTAAATGTAATAAAATTTTAGATAAAAAGTTCCATTTGAGATTTGTAAGTTACTTCGACAATTGTACAGTGCGTTTCCGCAGCTCAAAAGCAAAAAAAAAAAAAACGAGGGGGTCATGACTCATGACACCCCTGGGTTGGGTTTTGTTTTACTGCTGTAATCGAATTTGAGCGGGTCCTGACTGAGCCACGACTACGTGACCTCCCTTGACTCGAAGTCTGCATCCGCCCTTGGGGACATCTATAAGTCGAGTTTGTTGGCCGTCTGTCTGCTTTTCCATTGGATAAGATACATAAGTTGAAATTCATATAATATACAAAGGTCGGAAGTCCCTTGGAGGCGTAAAGAATTCAAGCTTCTAAGTAAGCACAATTAAAAGATAAAATCGTTTGATAAGGTATTTTGATACTCGTAAATTCACTCATTAAAACTTATAACGTTTTTCCCGTTGATTTTTAATCATGGAAATTAGCAAGAAACAAGGTCCATCAGCACAAGTAAAATGCAGTGTCCGAAAACTAATTTAAGTTATATCACGTAAAAAAATATTTTTTAAGTGATATTACTTCAATTAATTTATTACAGGTTAATATTTGTAGGCGGAGTATCGACCGTGATGTCGGTTGGTATGTGGAAGAATATTGTTTAAATTTCCACTACGAAAATTGAACATGTCGACAAAGTCAGAAAGTTAGAAAAACCTTTTCAAAATGTCTTTCGAAAAATAAACATTAAAATATATTTTTGTACGAAATCCTTAGGTGTCTTATCTCTTTTTATTTCAATTTAAGATTTCTTTTTCTTCTAGCTTAGTCTTTTAGTATTTCTTTATAGTCGAGTTTCATTCATTATCTTATTTCAGTATCCGTTACATTAAATTGCGTAATTATAAAGGAAATTATTTAATCTTATCCGAAATCAAAACATTCCACAATTTGTAAATAACATGAGTTTAAGCAGATGTAGGTATAATGGTACAGATAGAAATACATGCGCAAATACAGACCCAGAAGCAGGTACAAATATAAGATTGAATATGATAGGCCAAGAGGGAAATTATTGGAACTATTTTTCTTCCGTTACTCGATGTGGACATAAACTAAAGCAAAAAGTGGGTGGGCGCAGTTTTACTAGTAAAAGATTTAAAAATCGTCACGACCAGGTACATAATAGGGGATGAAGAGCATTAGAAAAGGAAGGTGTGAAGAGTATCGGTAGAATAAAAAAAAAATCACTTATCAGCTTATGTTTTGCACTTGGTCTAATTTTCATATACAAAACAGATATTGTACTTTAACCGATTTCCTTTATTTGGGCCTTGATACAACAACAATTTACGTTTTAAATATTAAATTTCACTTCTGAATTAATTTTAATGTCGTTCTTGACTTATCGTAAAGTATAATGATGCTTCTTTTTACGGCGTAGCCTCGTTAATACACAAACAGATAATGTGATTTGTCCCTTCTGAATTTGTTACAGCGGCGGTTTCGCCGAAATACTTTCGTGGCTAATTTGATGGTGTCGGTTTTTCTCGCACGAGATGCCGTTCCTATCCTTCATCCTCGTGCTGTATTCTACTCAACACAGTCTGCTCCGACCGCGAACAAAGCAGCCCTCGCCGCATCCGCGGCACTGCGACAATAAAATCGCGACGAGTTATAAACAGACATATTGCGAGCGAACGGCCTCCGTTTTTACAGCCTCCGCATCGGAAATCGCTGGCGAAATTATCGTGACCTCGCCGGAAGGATATTCTTTTTCCCCCAGCTCTCACCCGCTCCACATTCGAGCTCGTGATTTCTTCCCATCGTAATGATCCTCCTCGAGCGCAGTGATAAGCCCCGAACAATGGCTGGCGAGAATTTACGCATTGGCGCGTTAACGAGTTAATAGTGGTCGTGGGTTGTCGGGCCTCGCCGGCGCCTCGTTCGCAAAAAGTCGCTTAAGAAACTTCAGTCCTAATTTTTGGAACGACCATGTTGTTTATTAGCGTCAACAGGGGGTGTTCGCTTAACGGCTGACCGTTATTCAGTTTTTGCATCTATGCTAGAGTAGAATACCTATAATCATATTACTGAATCTTTTTTGAAAACTCGCTTCTGCAGCAGGAAAATGGTGTTAATTTCGGTTGCGTGACCCCATAACAAAATCCCATAGGTCATGAGACTATGAAAAGAACTGAAATAAACTAGTCTCGCGGTGCTTTCATCTGTAAGTCGCCGGATTCTTTCACTGCATCGCCAATCTGGTGATGTGAGGACGATCGAACGGTCGTGATCAAGGGTTGAAACTAGATCACGTCTTAACGGGACAATTCAGCGGCAGTGCGTGTGTTTTCGGTATGGAAGAACGCGGTCCTTTACTCATACGATTTGATCGAAATCGGTATTGAGATCGGAAACGGGGACTGATGTCGTGGTTAAAAACATGATTGGTCGCTTTGAAGGGTGACGGAAGTCATTCGGTGTCCGAGTGGGCGGGGCCGTGAGCGAAAACTAGTTCTAAATAAATACATTGTAAAAGGATATATTCCTACAGTTGGACAAAACATGACAAGACCATTCAATCATTTTATGTGTTTACTTTAGATGTATATATTATATTATAATATATAATATATTTTTTCTTTATACATGTTATATATATATATATATATATATTTTTAATATTATATATATATATAATATTAAATAAAAAAAGCAAAACCTGTATATAGGTAAAGAAAAAACGGGAAATATAGTAATCAAATCATATTTTATTTGAAGGTAATGGATCAATAAGTTATGAAGTTATTAGGTGTTGTTATGTTTCGGGATAAGTACTGAGGTCGCTAACATATTCTTTCGGCTCGTATGTAATGTAAAAAGTTGGTTGTTGTTTTATGTGAAAGCATATTACAAAACACGATCTATATCAGTGTGACTGTTTGTCTGTCCATTTATGAGTTTATAACTTGAAGAACTTTGATCCGACTAACAATTTGTTCAAGTATGCAAATATTATCAGGTCAGATTTTGGTAGACACTACATGTTTCCTGTGGTTTCGTTCACGTGAACACAGAACGACTATCTAACTATTTCAATGGTGACTGTTCTTTAGCAATAGAAACATCGGGCAGGGATTGCAATTGTTACCAGAATCGATACAGAATCAAGAAGGGGATCAATTCATAAAATAATGTAGTAGCGTTTACCGTTTAAGAGTTAACGTTCCTTTGGGATAATTTGATCGGAATCGTATAGAGCGCTGAACGGGTTCAAGACCGAGAGCGGGACCAGAATTAAAATTATGTGTCGTATTGGGATTAAAATGGAAAGCAGGACTGGTACAGGAATCGAGAGCTCGATTGGAATAATAGACACGATGGACAGAGTGATTGGTTCATATAAAACATGAAGAAATATATTATATGCCCACGGGTGAACCGCGGGCGAAAGCCTGTATGAAAACGCGTTTTACATTGTGTAAGATGTATTTAACGGTACAGGAGATATTTAATAAATGTGTCGATATACATCCAGAATCAAGGATTTGTCGATGAAAAAGGAACTTTTATTTCAATAGATTTAGATTCAAGAAGAAAAATCACAGTGTGTCCTATTTACGATCTTCTCAATACGACTGACAAGCGTATCGGCCAAAGTGACGAGCAGATAGACAAAAGTATGATATACATATTCAAAATCCATTAATACTCCTCAATCGGTGCGAAACAACGTGAATAAGTCTGCTCCGTTAGACCGAACGTTGCTACAGGCACAAGTATGTGCTTTAACAAAGCGGCGACGTATAGAATAAGCTCGAATGGCAGCGGCCTGTTACGGCGGCAAAAGCCGCAGGCGACAGACCGTCTGAAACAAAACGCGCCGTTTTACCTGAAACCAATTTCAGTTTAGCGAAACTTGGTAATGAGCGGATGCCGTGTTCGCGCGGAAGCGGCCCGCCGCCGCCGGACCCTGGCTTTTAATAGGCCTGTTAAAACTTTACACTTGATTTTATGCGTCTAATATTTATTTAGGTATGTCGCGAGGTGCGGCGCGGACGATAATCTGGTGACGCACGAGTCACGCTTTACGAGCTTGAGGTGACAGCGACCCCGCGCTTGTCCTCGTCCGCGTCGACGTGCGCGAGCGAAATTTAAAATCTCGATATCCATTCCGATGCTGATCGCTATCTCTGTACCGATATAGAATTTCATCAACGATTCTAGAATACAGGGAAATCCGCAAACGTTAATCGTGCACCGATATTCGACATCGATAGTGATCTCTCGCGCGGCTTACCGCACCTGGTGTAACTAGAATTAGTTTAGAATTAATCATAAAACTCCACCCGGACAAACAAACAAGAAGAAAGTTAATAAAAACGTGATTAAATTGAAATATTCTTTTAGAAATAATTGTATTCGCTTGAAGAATCCTAAAATTGTCACCGTTTTAAAATACCGATAACAATTTCATAGACATTCAAATTTCATATTTCAAATTTTTAATTTTTTAGTAATACGTAGTTTTCTACATATGATAACTTCAATCAAACTTATCGCACGAACATTTGATTTTAAGCAAATTGTATAAATATTATTCTTTTATTTTAGGATTTGTTGGGTTTTTTCCCGTAGCCCGTTCCCGAAAGTATCGGCTAATTTATTCCATTACACGGTCCCTCCTGATTCCGTCCATTTTAGACCTCATTACCTCAAATTGATGGGACTTAATTTCAGCGTATTGTATGTCGGAAGGCCCACGCCGTGCGCTCGGTTATGACGCAATATTGAAATTATAATTAATACCGCTACATTAGTAATTGATAAAGAGGGAATACATTATTAAAACAAATGAGAGTTTTTTAAGCCCAAATAAATAATACGACGATTTTATCATAAACTTTATTAAAATATAAAAATTAAGTCGTTAAGAATTTTATGAAAATTTCAGATTAAGTTCTCGTATTATTTAATTTTTCTTTAGCGTGCTTATGATACTGAAAAATACTACTCGAATGCTTAATGAACAAATTTCCCTTCTGAACTTAATATGATAAACGCGATATCAATCAGGAACATATTGAAAATTTTATCGTCGTTCGTGAAAAAGATGATGCACGAAAAGTAATTTTTGTCTTGATCTTACAAAAAAAAATGAATGTTTCTTATATTAAGGCATTCATGAATTTCCACTTTAAAATTTATGAAGCTGTCAAAAAAACGACCGCCTCTTATGTCGCCAATTACTCACATAACAGCACCCATTATTTTTAAACGTATACCTCCCATATCAAAAATTACTATTTTCAAATAAGGCCCATGCTTTATTGCAATTAACGAACCAGTGATGCTTTCGCTTTAAACATATAATTATTTTCATGTCTTAGAAGAAGATTGCTTCTTGAACATTTAAGAATCTTAGATCTATTAGAAGACTGATTGCGCTTAGTTGTCATGTAACTTTATGCTTAAATTTATACATTGGTGTTTCGACAACGTCTAAAACAATTTTAATTGCACTTTGATGAAGTTTTGCTCCTTAAGTTTTGTATATTTTACAGTTTACAAAATTGTTGTTACATTGTTGCTATGCCATTAGACTTAAATGCCGAGGTACCAGTGGGCTTAACGTAATGTTTCAACAACAGATGGCAACTATATGACATAAATTTGATGGCATTACGTGACATTATTAGCTTGAAAGCGGGTAACAGGTAAATTTAGCATATCATGTAGTGTAATGTATATTATGTATACGAATAACTGTAGTAGGAAATTTCGGAATTATTATAAGCATACTTTTTTCCCTGGGAAGTTATCATATTCCCATGGTAAAAACCGAGAGAAGCCGAAAAAGTACATAGTTATACTTTATAATAGTTGCACTCTTCTGGCGTGTTCATCGGGGTGCTCATCGAAATGTTGTAGTGGCCGATTTGGTTAATAACTTTCGGTGATCAGTTGGTGATCAGTGGCCAAATATGAAGAAATCCTATCGAAAGAAACCCTTGCCGACTTTCGTATTTTGAAGGGCAACACCCTCATGTCGGACACTATACAAAAGCTGCTACTTTGATTTGCGAACGGGAAACGTGTTTGTAAAATAAATATCTATTACCACGTCGTACAAAAGAAAATCAAAGAGAGCGAGGTGACTCAACACGAAAGCGAAGGGGGATTAGATAAGATCAACGTCAGTTAATGCGACAGTGGCGCCGCGCGGACTACGAACTTCATTAATTTTAGTCTAATTGTGCAGTCTATTTCGATCGAGTTTTTGATATAAACAACTCATCTTCTGATATAGTTCGGTACGCACCTTTTCCACGATACATATGAGGTGTATGACGCTTCCCAGGTCGACGTGGTGCTCGCCGGAACCCCAGGATAAACGCTTCCGGGACGACAATCTGGAGGCGCACGTAGTGCGACACTATACCAGTCCTTGTCGAAACCTGGAATGATGATTGCACGATGTTTATTGTATAAAAAGAAATCGATTGACACATCAGTTTATATAAAATTAAAGAACATATTCATTTCGGTTAGCATGTAGAGTACAAACCCGGGGCAATATCGAAAACACATAATAATAACAATCCACAAAATACGTGTCTTAAACAAATCAACATCTCAAAGAAAGAAAAATAGCATCCATGTCGTTTAAAATGTGGTGTTGACATATTTAAATATTTTATAGAAATCTAGGGTTTAATACATAGATTCATATCAAATCTCATCTATATTGTTGGTGAATTTGTAAAGGAAAGTTTTTTCCAAAAGTGCTTATATTCTATACCAATCATGTGATTGGACACCACGGTTCAGTATTCATATTTTTTTCTTGATTTGCTCTCAATGAGTAAATACAGTGATGGAATACAGTCTTTTTTTTACAATTGATTCTTTGAAACCAGGGTACAATCGTAGTCAATGTGATAAGAACATTCAAGAAGGGCGGCTCGACGTATTCTTCGAAGTAGGGTTCGCTTCCTATTTCAATTTTTCTTAACATAAAAACTAATCGGTCAACCCTTTCGTGATCAGGAATGAACCAAGCACCTCGTAGTTCAAAGACTGACGCTATTACCATTGAGCCATCATCGCCCTATTGTCTCGGTAGAAGGAATTTATTGTAACGCATTAATAAAAAATTTTGTTTTAGCAATGAAAGAAACACGTCGTAGATATGATCAGGGGTCGAAAAGGGGATTATTCTAAACTGAACGGTTCAGGCCAAAGTTTAATTAGGGAGAGGTTTTCGCATAGCAAAAAATTAAAGGCCGAAAAAGGCATATGTATAAAATGAGCGCCGCCAGCTTTCGTTTTGCAAATTTTATACGCCGAAGAGGAAAAGGACAACGGAACTAAACGATACGCGGGAGTGCCGCGTCTCTGGAAACGGGACTTTTATTATTATTGCCGGGGAGTTTCGCCCGCGAATTCCCCGGCCTAAAAGGTAGGTAGATATATACCGAATAGGTATTACGCCGAACGATACAGGGCTATGTATTTGACTGTAGTATCCATAAATATGGTAATTTATGATAATAGGCTAGGTAACCTAGGTAAGAAAAGGGTAAAGAGGCTGAAGAGAACGCTTGTATAGTGCCATATGATTTTTGAATTCTGTCAACTTGCTTACAGCATGAAACTGAACCGGCTCGACCGGTGAGATACTACGCTTTCACATAATGCATAGGTACGATTCACAGAATGCCCAGCTTCCGCTGTCAAGTTTCGTTCGGTGAGTAAGAGTCCCGGTGGCCTAATCCCCTTCCGAATTTTTTTCCGATTTTGCTGATGCAGGTTCTATACATATAAAGAAATGGTGTAATAACATGAGTTTTGATGTTTCGTGCCGAAATAGATAAGACAGGAGACGCTTTTCAAAACCAACACTTCACATAAAACTAAAGTGTCTGTCCTTTTTCCTGGCGTTGCCCATTTCATCGGAGATTTACCGTGGGTGGGTGAATTTCGTAGCTAGAATTAGTGTGTGATTATGTAATGACTCAATCTACTTTGACATAAAATCTAATCCAAAAAGATATGACGATAATTTTGAATGTAGTTATTAAAAGAAACTACCTAGGTTAAACTTAGTGAAGTGATAGAAAATAACAGAATTATTCATAGTCTTATTGAATTTTATACACTCATACAAACGTATTAACAAAAAACAAGACAATTCAGAACTGATCTTCAGTACCGAAGTTTCTACATCATCAAATGATATAATAATTGTGATATGTGTTTATAAAAAAGATTTTTATTTCATTCAATTTGTAATTATTAATGCGAGCAGGACTTGCACTTGACCAGCTTTTATTAATGTTGTTTTACACTAAAGCTTGTGCGTATGCTACGATATCATATATTACCATTTCAGCTATAGAGCAGAGGTTGGAGGGAGCACGTTATATGTATAAGGACCCTTTTAATTTTGTTCTTTTTAAAAATATTTTACAATATGTATTAACAACAAGTACTTTGCAAAAATTTCAGCATTCTAGTTATTACGATTCGAAAAATACAGCCCTCAAAATTTGGAGAAAGAAACGGGATTTACACGCGCGCACATTCGGTAGACCGTGATCACCGATTAATCTAGATTTGGGAGTTTTCTCCTAGTTGTGTCACCTAAGTGGCGTTCAGCAATCCAGCGAAGTAGTCACGGACTGTGGCCGATTGAAAAGCGAACACTGTTAACATATATTATTTTGTTATCTTTGGTGTATGAAAATTTCCTAATAAATGGTAAATCTTTCAGGCTGGCAGTTCATTCGTCTGAATGGGCACTGGCTCCCGGAAGTTGTCCTTAATTTTGACATAGAATTTATTGACGTAAATACTAAATATCCCCTTTTGCGTTTGATCTATTTCGGTGGCGTCAAATTTAAAAGTATTGAAGGTAGATGAATAGGTTTGATATGCATGAAAACCATTCTTTGACGGTTAAATGGGTCCCATAAAAGGGAGCCACTTCTGCAAGCAGATTAGGTCAAACTCCTAGCTTCATTTCAAATTAAACCCCTATTGAGAAAGGTTGGTTCTGGTATAAGAAAATTAATTGTTTTAATAAAAAAACGTATTAAATAATTTGATAAAATACGTACGGTTCAAATATACGAAATATTTTACAGCACGCTAATGATAATCATATTTTTAAATTACTAATTGTAAGGTCTTACTGCTTATATATATATTTTTTTCTTTAATTATAATTAAATCGTATATTATTTTATGTCATTGTGTATTATGTAAAATGTGTTATTTGATATGTTGTTTTAATTTATAAAGTCAAATATTGAAATTTAATTATTTGAAGAAAATAATATAACTCATTTTAAAATATGTATATGAACGTATCGGAGAGATTGACTTCAATGAAAAATAAAAAAGAAAGAAAACCAAGAAATACTGATTTTATTGAGATTTATATTTGACAGAGTTTATCAGAGACATTTAAAAGATTTTTAAACATCTCTACTCCTTACTTATTCGTTTGGCGAATGAATTATTTTGATGTTAGTGTGACGGCTGTCGCACTATTAGAAGCTATTCTTGGAACTCTAGGGTTAATTACATGCTGGAATCGAGCGGTCGGGTCGTTTCGGATTCTCCCTCTGCCTATCAAATAGCTGTATCTATCAATATAGTAGTGGCTGTCAAAGTCAACTCTTCGTGAGTGACAAACGTGTATGGGGCATTGATTTGGATAATTAACGCATAGATGTGTTGTTTTCATGTTTTTACTTAGTCTTCAGTAATGTATCCAAGTGATACATTTCATTAAAGTGAAATAACGAGTCTTCACTACCTTTATGGCCGAATGTATTGCTTTTAATGTCTCTTTTTTCGTCGGAATTCAGATTTCGCGCCGTGTCCGTATGCGGTGATGTATTTTTTTGATAAACCATCTACGGTAAATTTACGAATGTCTTTTGAACGAGTTGATTTTGTAAAATTTGCCGGAGTTCTTAAAATTCTATCGGCATCGAGCGGTTGAGTAGTTTTGAAAAAAAAAATTAACACTGTATTTGTTTAGGGGCATTGAGAGAAACAGATGAGAATGCATCTTCACTTTCTTATATAATATCGTATCGCATCGTTTATTATTTCAAAAGGTCATCTATATGTTACAGTATAAACTATTAATGACAGCACCACCTCTGTATTATAATTGTGAGCTGTAATTTATTTTCGTGCGTGAAGTGCTAGATTTAGTTATTCCTTCATTGCAATTAATGATAAGCGCGTGTTCTAAACTTAACACATATTGTCATAACAAATATGTACTTAAATATAGATCTCTTTCATTATGCATAGACATAACATATTCAGGTTATGTTTTCGTCCTCGGGATTAGATTAATAATATAATCTAATGTGTCACGATCTCTAGTTGTATTCAAAGCGAGACCTTTTTATTATGATTTGGCATCAATCTATGCTTCTGCGCGGTGCAAACTATGGCTTAACTACTGAACGTATCAGCATGGAGTCATAACCGATAGACTCAGAATCGTCTGTAGATGGTGATAAGCTATTTATAATACAAAAATTGTAAAAAAATATATTTTCATGGATGTTTGTCATGATGGCTGGACGGAAATTGAGAATTTGACCATTCTTCACGGAAATGAAAATTACTTGAGGTATGTCCGTCTGTGTGGGAACTCATTCGTTTCGGTGATGCGTTGTCCCAAGTGTTCAGGCGCTCGGCGCGCGTTCGTCTAGTGGCACTATATGTTTTTCACTCCCGCAAAGTAATAGGTATTATATTATAATTAGGTTAATGCTGCACCGGCCCACGTCTTTTGTTATTTAACTCACCCGTCGAGCACCCTCATTCAACGACGTCTGTCGCGGCAAGATGGCGGTTACATGATGTCTATCATGTAACCGCCATCTTGCCGCGTTTTTCCAGCCCGCCGCGTTTCCGTCTGTTGTCTATGGTCTAGGGGAGACAAACTACAATTTAAGAAAAGGGAAAATGGCGTAAACAATAGCCATGGAACAACCAAGATTGACATCAAGACCGCGCGTGAAAAAACGGAAACGGAATCGGATCTGACAATAGAACCAGAATTGACATCGATATAGTTAATATTAAAATTGAAAGGATTTATTCTATGCACAAGCGTGCGAAATCAGATAGATATTTCATTTACATTTCCTAATGAAAATGGCTTTTTTTTTTGGCAGGAAATCACGTAAAAACTACCGAATCGTCCTTAGATGGTTTTATGTTATTTATAGTGTTATGAATCTGAAAGTGTACTTGTTTAGATATTTGTCAAACGTAAACAGCTATGTGGATTGTAATGAAATTTTGCATAGAGGTAGATTATTACCTCGAAAAAATGTAAGATACTCTTTTGTAACAAAAATGTATAAATACCATTAAAAAAGATAATTTGTTATCTTATCTAACAATAATACTCAAAGAAAGAATAAAATCAAAACAGTATTGGAATTAAAAGCGGGACCGGGACTGGATCTGGCAGAGGGAGGGAATTAAGATCCAGAAATAGACTGCAATCGAAATTTAAACTGGAAGAAATTTAATTTATGTATACGCGGGCGAAACCGCAGATATATTTGAATCATAAAAAAAACAACAATTTCTACTTACTAAACTTTAATTTACGCCCAGCGAAGTGGGCGGATAAAGGCTAGGATATTTATATTTTATATCTTCTATCTATTTATATCTTCGTAAAATAAATTGTATATTAGCGGTTGATTTTCTGAAACACGAATAAAAATAGTTTGTATTTGTGGTTATAATTAAGAATAATATTTTATGTGTGTAGTAAAGATTTGTACTAGTTACGTATTACTTATGGATATTTTGTCTAAACTGGTTACAAAATTATCAGAGAAAGTAATATAGATAGCGTAAATACAAGTTTTTAAATTGCATGAACAGTATACTCGAAATCTAGTACGTAGTTTAACTTTATCGACTATAGAAGAAATTTACAAAAATCCTGAAATCGATAATTAAGTCTGATTTGACACTAAAACGTTATTTTGGTCAGCCAAAAGTCGTTGCATTTTGTATTGTTTAGTTAATTTCTCTTTTCTTTTCTTCTCCTTTACTTTTACAAAATTAGTATTCAAAAAAATCTTAGATACTTATGCATTAGCTTTGGAATTAAAATTAAGTCACTAACTCTTATTTTCAAGGCATTTTCAGTATAATTTTTTAGTTATGTTTTTTTTTTGTTAAATTTACTAACAATGCTGTACAAGAGTATAGGGTCGATATCCAGTCTAAAGACACAGAGTTTGGCAGACCTCAATACCATTTCACCAAATAATGTTAAAAATTAACATTATTTGTAACAAAGATGTTCTGTTAATTTAAGACATTAGTTGGTGAAATTGTACAATGAAAACGAAATTAAGAAGCATATTACACAAAGAAAAATCCTAAATCTAAATTAACACCACTTTATTCATGAACGCTATTAATTCTTAGTGAAAGTGAATGATGTCGATTTAACTATTGCTTTAATGATTGTGAGCGAGTTTGAATGATTGAAAGCTAATGCTTGATAATGACCGTGCTTGTACTTGATCAACGGGCTGTCAATCATATTCCGATATAAATGTTTCGTTTTGCTATTTTATATTATATCTTATGATTGATTTCATTCGTTACTTATGTATAGACATAAACAAAGTTGTAAATTAATGTAACCATATAGACAACTGTACGATTTTGGCGTTGCATTGGATATTTAGTATAAAAAGAATTCTTTTTCGTCTGTGTGTTTCAATGTCAAAGTGAACAAAATTTTTCAAGCCATTTAAAGAATTAAAGAATATTATTATATTCTCCAAATTAAAAAGAGATTTCACTGACATAAATTTTATATGTCTTTTGCAGAGCGAAACAAAAGCGTACTTTTGGAGAATTAATTAAAATTGAAATAATGAAATCACTGAAACAGTTTAATTTGTGTGTCTACTTTTGGAAATCTTTTTAATTTGCGTTAGCAAGTGATCAGACAAGCCAAAAGCATTATATTCAATTTTATCTTTTAGCATGGGAATGTAAAGTTAATAACAATTCGTTACTAATTTGTGGTCATCTATTCTAATCGGTAATTTATTACAAAAGAAACACTTCTATTTTGAAATACATTAATTTCACAAGAAATACTTGCATTCTTATTTGGAAAATTCAAAGACACGGTCTGTTGTCCAAAAATATTAGTGCGAAAATTCCACGTAACGGCTCCATCGTTAATAGTGATAGATATCGTAAATAGATCATCTAAGAGAAATGGATCAAAGCTTCGAGCGTTCGACGGGATGTTTCAGCGAACAAATACGAAGACTTATCATGCTAATGTCAACTCTGATTTTTTGCGGATCTACAAAAAGGAATCGAATCGTATAGTTACAGTTTAAAAAACGCTTTTCATTGCTAATAAACTGATTAAATTAATAATAATTATGATACCATATTAGCGATATAAAATAAAAATCGTCAGCCTCGTTCAAAACTTAAATCGAATGCAATCCAACATGAATTGCATTCGATTTGAGTTCTCAAGCGATCAAAAGGTCAGATATCGAATAATATGCGATAAATGCAGATTGTCATGCTACAAAGGCAAAATGAAAATTATGTGAACGGCTGTTTAACAAAATCGTGTTTTAAGATTTGGAGTTTCTCTTAATTCAAGCTCATATTAAATTGGGCATGAATTAAGTAAAACTTTGATTATTTTAAAAATGTTTCACTTAAAATTTCAGTTATGTACAGATTTGTGGTAAGATATTATATAAGTAAATAATCAAAATATTTCAAAATTTTTGTAGCACGACCGACAAGCTAGTTTCTAAATTAACAGACTGGTCGATATAAAGAGGCATAGTTCATGGCATTTTACAACCTCATTAGAAGAAAATTACCACTAATGCGGCACTAGTAAGATAAGTATACAGCTTATAGTACATACTGTTAATACGATAAGTATAAATTTTATACTTACTAAGTATATATTTGAAACTGATTCAACGATGCCAAACTACAATTGAATAAACATTTCATCTTTACCCGTTTTAATTTGAAAAAAAAATCTCAAAACATCCTAATCGATATTTAATAACCTTGGCTATCGCCCCCTTAATAGACGAGGAGGGCGCTCCTTAACGCCCCGACGCCTCGGGACAAAGCTTCCGCCCACAGCGCCATCGCGCCGCAATACCAGACAGAGTCGAGTTAATGAAACGCAATACAAATATACATGTACGAGAAACACATACGGACAATATGTTGTGATTGTAAGAGATTAAGAATAGCTGAGAACTTTAGAAAGTCTGCAAAATCGGTGATGATTTTGAGAACGCGTAAGAACGCTTAAAATCAAATTCTAGCCGCAGTGAAAGCTGTTTTTTCTGCACCTGACAATTATGTACCATATAATAAAGTGTGATCGGCATTAATAATTAGAATTCCTGCGGCACTTTATGTAAACCGACAGGCCGCGTTACACGGTAGCTTTTTAAGTGTCATTGAGCTTTTGGAAAAGGTTACATGTCCGTGAATATCTATGAAGTAAATGAAAAATTTTAACTGTGTTTTAAAATTTTTCACCTTACCCCTAATTGTAAGCACTCGGTAAGCTGAAAACAGAGGTGTAAACTGTGTGTTAGGGACACCGTTTCTGTACACACAAACACTTTTTGTTACATTTTAGGAAATCACCTAATCACTTATGTATTTCTTAGAGTATTCATATATTTTTATTGTGTATCTAAGGAGGGAATTTGCATTTCGACATGCACAAATGTCGAGTATTAATTGCCAGATAATAGTAGTTTTGCATATGAAAAACAACGGACATAATGGTAGATGCATATTTTATTTATTACTCGCTATATACGAATTTAATTCCGTACTATTTAAATAAATTTATTACTATCTTATATCGTTTTATGAACAGAGAAGAAAAAAAACTGTAAACCTTCAGACACTATTTAGGTCAAACGTTTATTTACTTATGGACTACATGTACAATATAAACTTTAATACATATACAATTATATAAATTTACATAATCGTATAAATAAAATTAATATAATACTTTGAACGTTGATTAAAAATGTAAAACACATTTACAAAAACTGAATAATATTTGGGCATTGATGTAAGTTCATTTGTACCTAATAGTTGTGTGCGGCATTAACATTCTCAAAGGAATAGCGAATCTAGTTGTTTAATTCTGTCTTACAAAGTAATGAATTGCCAGCCGTGGAATATTCGTTTCCAAACGTAAATGTATTGCAAGTATCTTTTAGGCGTACCTACACTTTTATTTTTTAATTAATATTACATATACTCATAATTAAAATTGAAGAGTGTGTCTGTGATTTTGAAATATTTTGAAATAAGTGCTTTCTCATAAATCCATATTGTTACTTACGTGTTTCTCGAACAAGTATTAAAAAAAATTGTCTGTCTGTCTGATACTCCGGCCTAATTTCCAAAACGTCTAAACGCATTTTAACGGAATTGGCATTAGCAAATAGAGGATTATTCAGAGCAAAATATAAGCTACATTTTATCCCGCATTTATCTTGCGTTCCAGCGTAAAAATGAAAAGAGAACTGTCAAAAAGGAGGGCAATTTTTTTGAGAGGCTCTGTTCTTCTCGTCAAATACACCGTTGTTTCCCATAGAAATCAATAGGCAGCGCCGTATCAAATCGTGCTAGGGTTTCGTTCATATCCCGTACTAAATAATCATCATTATACACTATGTAAATAAACACCACCGAATCGCTTGTTTCAATAATGTAACATAATGTTCCTATTTCACTAGTATCATTTTTTTTTATGAAACGTAGTTCGGTTCATAAGAAAAACATATATACTTTTCTATGAAAAGTACATCAAGAACCGTGTTTCATCTGCGTCACCTGATTATGCGCGCGCTTTGGAAGCGATGTGCATAACTGAATCGTGGTGTGTCAATGACCTTCGGCTATGGCCTACGAGAATCACGCTTGTCTCGAAGACATGTCTCAATAATATTTAAACAAATGTCAAACCATTTCAGAAATATATTATTAATAATTAAAAATCAGACCACATTGATCAACTAGTGTCTTTTGAACCACGCAGTTACAAGAAATCCAAAAAAAGTTATAAAGTGCATTCCAGTAAATGAAAAACGGTTAGTAATTCTTAGTAATTCTTTTGAGGGAAGTGTGTATTTATTTATATTACATAAGGAAATTATTACTTAACTTTTTTCAGTTTTTTCTTCGAGACACTTCTAAAGATCTTTTAGGCGAACAGATTTGATTGTTTTATTGTACACCGTGTTATTTCGCTCAAATTCATGATTAGATGCTGTGACATTTAGTAACATATAGCATGGGACCCATCGCTGGCCCTCGAATCTGTTCTTCCACTGCGAATTCTCATCCGACGAACTGAATATGTTAATCCACTCGAAATAGTACTCTCGAATCGAATCGATTTATCGTATTACTAATTCGAGTAGGCAAGCGTATGATTCGATGTTTAATTTGATTTAATCAAAAACAAATCAAATAAATGCAAAAACCGAAAAGTTTAAAGACACATTCGAGGCTCACTTTAATACAAATTTATACGAACTTTGTATTTTTTTTAATACAAGGAACAAAATTACCTGCGGCCTCGGCAATATAGATCAAGCATTCGATCTTTGACTGTGATAACTTAGAGCTCATTGCTATCGTAACAATAAGACAATATTTATGTTTCTGTATGAATGCGATGTTAAACTAAGCAAAGAAACAGCAATAATTCAATTCCGTATTACTTGTTTGGAAGGGTATTAAAGATTCTTCTTTGTTGCTAACAACTAGTAACAAAAATGATGTGATTTTCATAGTCACCATGCTACGAGAAGCTTTAAACGTTCGAAAACTCTCATAATTTTAAAATCGAAAGTTAGATTGGGCGTGGGATTGATAATATCGATAATATAATAAAAATCAATAACAGAATATGGTCGATATTTTAATATGAATAAATTGTTCTACATTGACGTCAAGAAGTCTTGAGCACGACCTCCAATCAACTAAATAAAATTTAGATCTAAAGGGCGAATCGAAGGATGATTTAAAAAAAATAATACTCCGATGGAAAAAAGTGAAACATTATTATAATAACCTCTTACGATTTCTTATATTGTCGTGCCACTCGAATAAATTATCAAAAGTAGCTTCACAACGAGTAAGGCTTCGTTACGAATTTTATTGACAAAGGAAACCAAAACTGTTCGTATTGTAGCTAAGTAAAGGTTAAGAATACGCTATTGCGTTGAAAAAGTTAATAAAAAACTGAATAAAAATGTTGTAGCGAAATATTTATGTGGTATTTGTTACCTTTGTTAGATGGGACAACAAAAAAATTATTAGAAGCAATTTCATTGCCACTGTATAGAAAATCTAAAAATAATAAAAAAGTCTGTTCGATTCATACTCTTCTCAATAATAAGTCTTTAACCAATAACATAATCTTAACTTAGTTTCACTTTTTGTATCTTTGTGGTTTAGTTAACTTTTTGTAGTTATTGCATTTGACACGAGCTCAGCTATCGCAGTTAAGTGTTAAAAAGTAATCGACGCCACTGTCCTCTATCGTCTTACTTCGCAAACCTTTGACTAATTTAAGCGTCCCATTTCTTTCTCTAAATTAGCATCATTTACATCGTTCAATGTCGCGCATCGACGATTTTAGACGGTCTTAAACTATGTTTCCGTCTCGTTTTCTTTACACTATTCTGTTTTATTTTTCTTTATTAAAAAGAATCGTATGTGAGACCAAAAATATTTCTGTAAAAGTAAATATGAGAATTCATAAAATAATCAAATACGTTTATTAAAAGGGAAAAACCGAAATCGAAAGTGACGATGTGCAATGAGTGTGCGGTGGCAATAGATGAAATTGTACACTTTTGAGGTTGTACACTCACAATCGAGAGCTTCAAATCCTACCGTGGAACTATCTGGACTTCTGTCCTTCTAGGAACGAAGGCTTTGTTCGTCGATACTTGGCCCCTGAATTTTAGGCATAGCTCAGTTTGTATTTTTACGAATTTCAAAATGAATTGAGTCAAAATCCTAATATGGTCTTTTGCAGTACCAGGCGATCTCGGATAGCAAATCTGCAGATTATGAACGTACATGGGGTATGGATTTAAGATGTGAGCACATAGATGCGTTCATATCATTTATCTACTCTGTCTTCGGACACAATTCAATCACATTTAATCCTTTAAATGTTGAATATATATGCGCTACGGCTTTCCTGTAGCTATTTCGTTTTTCATTGGAGTATAGAATGTGATTCCAATTTTTCTACGATAATAAAGTATCTATTGTAACGGACATCGACAGGCCGGGGTGGCCGCTCTTACTTAACGTCGCTTGCGCACTCCGTAGCCACTCGGTGCAGGAGTATGTGCCGAGAACCTTTTACTGACTTAGACCGCTAGCTGCTGAAGTGTACGCATCGGCTTATCTAGTTACGTAAGTGAATAATGGCCTGTAATTTTTAACCGCACACCGTCAGCTACCTATTAATGTATTTGTAACTATGACAGCGCCTTCGAGTTCTAAAACTTTGAAAATAATCAAAAGCGGTAGCTTTCAAAACTGTGTAATTGTGTATACAAGTCCAGGAAGGTTTCTAAAAAAAAAGAACGATCTAGCATATCATTTCTCATACGTGTTTCGTTCGCGCAATTGTACTATTAATTTTAACTGCTGAATCCATTCTAAAATTTCTTTCATTAATAGATAGCTAAACTATTCCTGAGTAAATTTAGTTGCTAACGTTTGCCTCCGGCTTCATGCATGTATTTATAGTCCTAAAGGTAGAAAGCTACACTACCACCGGGTAATATATTTTACATTCTATTTGAATATTAGTATTTGCCCCGAGTTTCATCTAAACCGGAATTTGACTAGTGGTGGAATTAGAATTGAAAGCAGAACGGGGTACATAGTCGAAAATTGGACCAGGATTAGAATTGAAAGCGGGACCGGGGCCAAAACCGTGTCGAAAACGAGTATAACTCGAGATCAAAATAAAGAGTCATCGGGATCGATATCAAAAACGACGTCGCGATTGAGATTGACATCGATTGATACAAAAGATGGAGTTCGTTGTATGTCCATGCTGGCGGAGTTACAAGTACTAGCTACATGGGCAAGCCGTCCACGAAAAAGGGCAGACTAACATTTGACGGGCTAGCTAGCCTTTTATATTTTATGAATATTTAACTACGTTTGGGACTAATTGTTAGATTAGGTAGATCTGACTCCAATAAAGAGGTTATACGAAAAATTCAGCTCGGCTGGGTAGCGTTTGCAAAATTACGAGGTATCTCCAAATCCGATACCCAAAATTCAACAGTGCTGAAACGCGAAAGCCTTTCAACAGTGCCCGATGCTAGTGATGACGGGTTCCAAAAACGATTTTCTACTATTGGTTTCATATACAACAATAGAAAGAACTTTGAAATGACGAAATCCGTACAAGAACCAGAGTGACTATTCTAAGAGTGATTGTAGGTCACATCACTTATAAATAAGCAGCATGGTATGGCCTTCCACTGGGTGGGCTAACGAATTGGTTAATGGCGCAAACCACCGTTGATTGCAGGTAGCCCAGGTCCGTGCATCGTCTAAATATTGGTGGAAGAGATTTGAGACTGTCTTTTAATTTTAAGTAGGTTTTAATTTATGAGTATTTAATAATTATACATATAATAAACACCACATATTTCTTAGTGAAATAGAATGGTAGCGCATTAAGTGAGAATTAGAATTTTTATATATCTGCTTTCATATGCACGTCTTGTACACAGAATAGCTGAATCGAAAGAGATTACTTCTCGTTCTTGGGTCACTGATTACTCTAAAAGACCTCGGATTGCGTATGTGATACATATAGCTACGATGTTTAGGGATGTTAGTCGTAAAATTTTGGTAGGGTTCTAGCGTTTTTGTAGCAATCACTTTGTTTCACGATTCTTTCATATCACGGCCATTATTACACATTTTTTAAATGTAATCAATCGTCGAGACATATCGAACTGTTTATTTTACTCATTCAAACTGAAATAAAATTAAGGAGCACATCACATAAATAAATGTACACGCGCATACATAATATCTACTTGAGATGAAGTTTGCTGTATAATCTAATATAAAATAGGAACAGGAAGACAGGAAATGTAGGAAACAAATCTTCAAAAAATAGTATGTTTTTCAACACCATTCGAGTTTTGCCTGCCAAATTAATGACACCGAAAATTTTATCTGGTAACGACATTTACGCCAAGCCGATAAAAAGGATGGTAAAAGCGAGCGAAAGCGGAATTGGGTTACGAGAGCCGACTTATAACCGCGCGCGCGAAACCGCTCAGGCATTGCTAGTTTGCAACTAAAACGACGTAACTTCCCCCGCCGTAACTATATCTCACGATTACAACTTCCAACTCGGGGAATTAACTTACGTGAGTACTCCAGAAAAAAAAAAGCTCGTGAGGATTTAAGTTAGCGATAAGATCAAAACCCGGAAAGCCTCGCGACCTAGCCGGTGGACCTTAATTTCCTCCGCGTAACCGGGCCCGTTCTAATCTCGAGGAGATGAACGTGGGTGTAGATTAAGTAATACAGATGTGAGGGCCGCCGCGATGGCCGACGCCGGCCCCGCTTCGGCGCTTGAGCCGTTCCGGAGTGCGGCCCGCGTTCGTCTGTCGGACCGGAGTACCTCCATAGCCACAGCCATTTCGCGGCTCGCGAAATAACTATATAATAATATGGCCATATGTAAGTTCGTAGTGAGGCGGGCCGCATCAAAGCTGTTATCTCCGCAGCTTAGCAGGTGAGACGCTTGCTCTGGACGAAAGGGGTTCTGAGTTCGTTATTCGTTACATGAGATTATTAAGGTTGCGTCTTTTCGAGTACATACAACAAAAACGTTCTAATATTACATTATGTTAAATATACATACATATTATTACTTTGTTAGATAAAAAATGTATTTTACAATGAGTTATTATTTTTCATAGACTACTTTTAGAAAACTGGTTGTTACCCTCAAGCTTTTACTGACGTGTATTTAATTCTAAGTGATGTTAATATATTTAAAATTATTAAAAAATACCAGTGAGTTTTTTAATAAAATCTATTGAAAAATGTCTAGACTATCGTATTAATTTGAGCTTATTATTAAATTGAGTATTTCAAAAATTTGCCCAGTTCATAATCAACTTCCAGTTACAAATGGCAGACGTATCATCTATACCATTTAAAAAAAATACGTGAGAAATAAATTTGTTGTTTAATGAAAATGAACAATTTCCCAAACCGCACTATATATAAGAACTGTTATTACCGTATTTAACGCTTATTTGAAAATAAAAAAAATAAAGAAAACGCACAAGTTTTTTTATAAATGAAAATTTTAGTCGAATTTTAACTTTTATCGGGGTATTTGACGTTATTGCAACTATTTAACTAAAACGATTTCGTGTAGTTTGAAACAGGCAAAAATTTGTGCGTTCACTCGTTGGGCCGAAGGACAGGAGTCGATGCAGAGGTAAGTCTGTAATAGATACTGAAGTAACGCGACCCGGCCAATCGCATTGTGGAAGCGAAATTCGTTAAGAAGGCTTAAAACATTAAGGATGGACCCGGTTAATTGAGCGAAGCATCTAATTAGCACGACGACATGTTTGTACCTTACTCGCCGATGGCCAGGTTCTGTAGGTAGATAAGTAGGTTCGTTTCATCTATTTAGATATGACATTTTGTAGAGTTGCTATTACTTAAAAATTGGCCATCATAGAAAAATATACGCTCATCTAGAAGATTAGGATATGAAAATCAAACTATGAAACTCAGTGGCATTAGCTTTGACTAAATTACTTACGTACGATTGAGAGAAGTAAACTTTAATCATATACTATTTGAAATTTTATATACTTTTACAAATCCTAAAATAAAATTTCTTCTTTAAAAGTATGAGATATCATAACGAGTCAACACTACTTGTTAACCGACTTCAAATTTAAAAAGGACGAGGTTCTCAATTCGATTGTATTTTCAATTTGACTGTTAGCCAAGGAAACACTACAATAAATCTAGCAATAGACCCCGACTCCAAAAATAACAATAATTGTAACTACATTATATTATCGCAATAATTTGATTGACTTTTAAGTAGTCTAATATTTTTCATTTCATTTTACTTCGGAGAATTTTAATAAATATTTTGATCATTGTTTGTTATTCATGGGTATGCGTTGAGTTAAAATTGAAGTGAGTAGGTACCTACCTACCTTCTTGCGTGGTAAACACAGATCGTACCTACTTGATGAGTAAAAAAAGTAAGTTGATTATTAAGTTGTAGAAGAATACGCAATTATTATTTAACTTTTTAGTGCGTATTAATTTGTTTTGGAATAGCTTTTTTTAAGTCGGTTTCTTTTTGTTAAAATTTTTGTTTATTTAAAGCAGGCAATGTGCAAACCTAGACTTCAGCCATTTTTTTTACCTGTACTGTTTTTCAAATAGTGTTTGTATTATTCATTATACACCCGTATCATAATATACCTTTCATGTTATTTCTACCAATGGACAGAGAAGGGCATGCCTCCAACGCGGGATACAAGATTATGATGGTAAACGTAAATAAACTGCTCAACAAAGAATAAAAGAGACCAGCATGTTTCGCAATCAATCAAGTTCAATCACGTCAGCTTTCTCCCTTAAAAAATATTATAATGATTACGTAAGTACTGCGTGGAGTAGGTGTTTCTTAGAAATGTATTCAGATGTCAAGCAATAATTTTAATCTAAATTTTGACAGAAAACTATGTTTGCCTGTCTTTTTTAATAACATTTGCAGTTACATTTTTCACCAATGTTTTGGAAGTAAAACTACATGCGGCTTGAGGGTAAGTGATTTTTTTTCGGACGGAAGTAATGAAGTAAAACTTCTTTAAGTGGGAATTGTGGGTGAGATTCTTTTTGGATGCAAGTAACGGTCAGTAAAATTTATAGTCTGTTTACGTAAATGCCGCATTTATATTATGATTTCCGAATTTATCCCATAAACAGGAATGTTCAAATTAGAAATATTCAGTATTTAAAGAGGGCACTTTCATATATTAACCCCTAATATATTTATTTATAATTATTTTATTATTAATTAGTTGCGCTTGTTCGTTCGCTATATATAAAACCATACCTCTTTTAATAGCATTCTTAAAAAAATATTTATAACTAGCTATGTCGGTGGCTCCGACCGGCTAGATCTAGAAGGAAATCCTATATATATATATGTTATTTAAAACGATATCCCTTTAACTAAAATTTATTAATAATTATTTAATTAACAACTACCTCTGTTAGTGGTAACGTCCGGATGGATATAATTTTTTTTTATTTATTTTTCGTCAAGTGACCTCTCTTATGCTGTATAAATAAATTAATAAGTAATTGTTTCAACAATAATCACCTCGCAAATCATTAGCCGTGCCCGCGGCACAGCCTGAGTGGACGTACATTGACTTCCTTCATTATTTATGGCGAGAAATTTCTTTTTCAATCATGATCCTAATCTTGTTTTATATTATTGAATTGCAGCTAGTTTATTACCAATATCTGCTTCAATGCCAGACAAATAAATCTTACTTCGAACTACGAGTAAAAGCTTAATACGTTTTTAAATAGTTAATATATACACACAACATGTCGCTTCGGCATTTTATGAAACTACTAGTGTGACCATCAAAAAATATAGACCTATGACGTAGTCACGGTTCTTATGCTCGGCCGGCTCACCTTCAAAGGTGGGGCTCTGCCAGGGATTACACAATGCTTGGACGAAAAAAAAAGGGCGCAGTGATTTATAGTGGCACCTGGCACATCACAATATCCCGCGGATTGGTAATATGAAATGCGTAGCCTAGAAAATAAAATCCATTGACACACTTCGCCCGAGCGCCGCGGCCGAATTCGCGCGGGTGTAAATGACCGTCCCTTGTATGAATACTTTCGGCTTTATGGCCCTCTTAAATAAGGTTCAGGTTTCGGAGCGTCCGCCGCCCGGTTTCGACGTCGACTTCGCGATTTATCGGCATGTTTTTGACCCGAACCAAATGTGGCATGAACGGGTGTTATTCTCGTTTTATATTCTTATGCCTGGAATAATAATACCCTTGATTATAATATGTTCGTCGAGTTTTCATGGGCTGAAAGTTACATGTAAAAAAAAAAGCTGTTCAGTGTACAGGGTATTTATAATTTTTAATTTGTTTCATGCTTAAAATAGAATAAATGAGTTTTGAGCAAAAGATTTTTCATTTTTCTTTTAAATATAAGTCAAACGATGTAATGTATTTTATTATTAATGTTATTACGATTATTGTTTAATGTCGTTTATAACGAAATAAATATATATTATTAATTTAATAATAATAGTTTTGTGATCAAAGATTTGTGGTAGATAAAACGAGGACTACTGGTTTAACATTCAAAATATTCTAGGAGTCTCGTGACGGGAGACCGTGACGGGATACCGTGACGGGAAAACGTGACGAGCGATCGTACTAAATTTTCCCCCTACATAGCTAAAAAAAGTTTCATTTCAAAAACATTATATATCAATAATAAATAAACAATTATCGACATACAGTGTATGCCAATTATTATTTAGATCTAGTACTATATGCAGCAAAAATCACGCTTGTGTTAAATCAGATCATTTCGCCCGGGTAATAAATTAGTCGATGTCCTTCCAGAGGAGTAATTAATAACAGGCGTGACCATGAAACTTACCTAGACGACAGGCAAGAAGAAGTAATTTGTAAAAGCATAGTAAGAACACGAATCGAGTTTGAACTTTTAGCTTCATCTCCGCTAACCTACTTCAAGCTTTCAAATTATTTCTATAGGAGACTCGAGTTTATTTAATATCTGCTCTTGCGTTTTTGAAATAATTTCAACAATTACACTATCATTTTTGGTGTAGCTTATAAAAAAATAGTCAAGTGTGAGATGTAATCGTGCATTAAACATTGAGTATAATATTTTTGGTATTTAAAAATAGACAGAGTCTATCAGAGTCGAAATAAGTTCGTTAGCAGTTTCCAAACATCCATAGGAGGACAAAACAAAATGAGTTTTTGTTTTAACTGGAAATTTAGTTCTAAAACTTAGTTTTGTTTTGTTTGTTACACATCAGATCCTCAACGATCATGAATTTCAGTTCGGTTCGGTTCTTTGGTTTGCAAATTTCAAAGATAAGAAAGGATGTGTAGGTACCTTTTTGATTTGTGTGTTACCTATACGTTTTTTTGAGATATTAGGATACTAAAATACAGTTACATATAGATTATTGAGCTCAACACTTTAAGCTCGAAAAGGTTCAGTTAATTGTAGATACAGCAGCATCAAGAAAAATGCCATTTTTATGGAACGAAAAAATATTAGTTAAGCCCATGGTTAAAATGGTATACCATTCTAGTAATAGTAATCCCTATTATAATATCTAGATTGCTTATAATTTTATAAGTTTCATGCTACAAAGAAGGATAGAATAATGATTTTCTTCGTGATATTTTGTACTTATCGTTAAGGATTTGAATAAGTATAGGAAAGCGACGTTAAAATGTGTTGATATGTTCACGATAAAATAATGAGGTCACATCTGAATTAGAAATAATGAAGAACATACGGGAATTACTAATATATTTATTGGAGAAGACGAACGAAAGGGTTTTAATGTGACGAACATAGAATTGATAGTGCATTTTATAGTAAATTATGCGAATCCATCCTAATATGTTACAAAGCCTTTGCGATGTTTCTCTTATTTGTAAACGTAACAATATATTCGGTACAAAAAACTTTAGTGTAAAATATCGTCTTACTCTTAATAAAATATTAGGGCTTTTTAATCAAATTTCTTTACGAACTTAGTGTTATTTTTTCTATACATACGCGGAATATTTCAAAATTATTATAATACGAGTGAGGTTATCTTAACATTCTCTTTAAATTATTATTAAGTACATCTTCTAGAAAATGTATCATTATGCAATGCTTTGGTATTGTCGAATAACTTAAACATATTTTACCTTCCTGTTAACTTATTAGGAAACGCATTAATTACTCCAAGATGTCTAAAATAGGAACGCATTTGGAAGTGCCGCCGGATTGACTAAAGTCGTGTCTTTGGCGTCGTCACGTATCTAGTTCGCCTTCATAACCATGAAATAGGTGATCAACTCGTGGATTGTAACATCGGCTATAGTATAATGTAATATGTATTTAGTGAAGTGTGTGTTGTCGGAGCACCTCAGTGAATGTACTGGTAAGTCTGAATTTATCTTTTTTAATGTGAACAACAATTATATGCCTGCCTATATAACGTGTCCCTTTTCAGTTCAAGTAAATTGCTAATAATGCCACCCCCCCCTAATACCTTCTACCTCAGCCATCCTTAACGGGTATTCTAAAAACCAGATAACTTTTGTTTGTGGGTTGAGGGGAGGATCAAATTGGACAATTTTCTGGATATGAATTGCACAAGTTTCGAGTCGATGAATGGACGCAGTATTGTCTTTACCTCAAAAAATATTAATTCATAAACTAAAATATGTAATATCAGTGTACATGTAATACAATACACGCATAAACTTTGTTGCTTGTTTACTCTACGAAATGATGACCTAATGTGGATGTGGAAAATTCCAGACATGTAGAATGTAGACAAAGCTTTTAGAACAAAATGAAATATCATTTTGTAATATTGAGTGATATTCAATTTGTGAAAAAATGTCGATGAAGCCTTTTTAGTTTTGAGTGATTCAAATATTGAATACGAAATTATAAACAAAATTATTTAGTACAGAAATGGTTGGTAATTATAATTTGAAACTTTTAAATGATTTATTAAAATTTTATATTTCAGGTCCTTCTTAAACTGTAAAGAACTACAAAAGGAAGAGTCATATTAAAAAAGGTCGTCAGCACTACAACGATTTACTTGAAACAATCATTTGTTAAGTTAAAACTAAGTGAAGAAAACCAAAATATAGAATTAACTACATGAGTTTCAAGTCATATGTGACTGCCAGACATTTACTACAATAATCTGTAGTTCTTTTAATGTGTCATTACTCGTGTAGAGATTATAATGATTTAAATATATTTTATTTATTCAAGATATTTAATAGCAATAATTTATTACTTCGTTTATTTTATAGTTTTTATGTTGCTTGAATTTTTTGAACGGAATTATGGCAACAAAAATCAACATTATGTCATTAAAAAAATTGGAATTTAATAACTCGTAATTGTCTAAGTTAATCTAAATGTTAAACTTTGTTATTAATTATTGTTTGAGTTGATTAGGATTTAACAAAATACAGTTAGTTTTATAAATTAGAGTGTCATTAATATCTATAATTTTTGTTTACATATGCTTTTGATATTCAATCGCAAATACAAGTAACAGTATTGACATAGATTTTTCAACGTAAGTATGATCATATGACCGTATTTTTTTAGATAAATCGTAACGAATTGTCTTCAATCGGTTTTGTGAATAAATTATATTAGTAATTATATAATAAAACAATTTATGTGGAATTATTTTTGAAGTTAAGTATCTAATACTGTAAGTATAAATTGATTGTGTAATGTATACAATAAAAATTTAAATGAAAAACGAATATCCTTTTATTTTAGACATACTTAAAAATGCATTTCAATTTAGGTACCAAGGAAGTTATAAGGAATTTAGTGGAATGTTTTAATTTGTTACTTATTCATATAAGTAGTACAATTCTTTTCCCCACGTGTTAACAGTCATGTTGCAGGTATTTTAATTAATTTGCGATTACATTGAGAATTTTTGCGATGATTTTTAAAAATATAACTGATATTTTCTTTATATTTAATTATGCATTAGTATTTCTCAAATGGGAAATGTTATGCCGTCATTATTAGTAACAGGTTTTGAGATGGTTTTTAAGAACGTAGTTAATATTTGTTACATATTTAATTATACATTAGTTTTTCTTACATGCGAAAGTAGAATAGCCCCATAATTTTGTCCCATCAATGTTTATTGTGAAAAGTAATGATTATAAATAGTGACAATTTTGAATTTGACAGTTTAATTTTACTAGATTTTAATAAAATCTTGAACATTTTGTATTTTTCTATGAATTCACTAATCTTCACAATAGATAGTGATGAGACAAATAGTAAGGGGCTATTCCACTTTTGCATATAAGAAAACCTAATTTATAATTGAATATGTAGCAAATATTAGCTATGATCTTAATAATCATCACTAAACCTCTTACGGAATTGGTAAAGTAACGAATATATAATACTAAAATCGAAATGAGGTTTGAGTACTGTCACGAAGGAGTATCAGGACAGACTGAAATTGTAATAGTTCAGGTAAAGATAATCTATTGTTACAATAAGGGCACCTTATTAGGAAAATACACATGTTTTAACGAGTAAAGCCTCGAAATTACTATGGGCAAGAAAGAGAAAAGATCAGTAACGTGGAGATGAATTACCAGGACAGCATTGCAGGTTATGAGAATCGATTGAATACTGTATTATTTCTGGGCGGAAAAGTCACGTAAAAATATCAGGAACGTCCTGTAGTTTCAACGTAACATCTTGTTTAATATTTGTACGTGTACCCATAAACTATGGAGTCGGCCGATCAGGTTTATGACGTCACGCGTCAAATACGTCATAATTTCCAACAGGACACGGAACGATATTGCATCGTGACAATTTTTCCTAATAATTTATTTTTAAGAATGCCGATTCGTTTTTTAAAAGGAATACGATTTATTTATTCGTATTTCTGATTAAAAATCTGGGTACATTTTTCTCAGCGCTGAGCGCGAAATTTTACAGGAAGTGCTTTAAATCTATAACAACATTTCAGTCAAATTTAAACATATTTAATGATTCCTACATTCCTTTTGGTTCTCAAAAATTATATTTAAATGTATGGAATCGTAGACAGTACTTCTTTAAAAATACTTTTAAGTCATTTATATGTCTATTCACATACACGATATATATACGATGATGATAAAAAAATATTTTTGTAAATAAATCAGTCCTTTCATTTATTTTGCATCTTCATAAGCACCATGAAATTTGAAAATTCCATTATTTTTATTATTGCTTAGAATTAATTAATTTTTTATTGGGTTCATTTTTATTGAAGCCAGAAACTTTCTAGAAATCAATTGCTTGTCTTTCTTATAATTTTATACCTCAAAAAGGAAAAAGAAACCCTTATAGGATCACTTTAAGATTATTTTGTTGTCCGTCCGTCTGTCTGCCTGTCAGTCAAGACCTCTTTGTCAGAAACGCATGAAGGTATTAAATTATAGACATTAGGTTTACGGTCCGTTGAAACTGCAAAAAGTCAGATTTCTAAATCAGTACAAACAAAAAACACGGTCGTTTTTTTCGCATATTTCGACATTTGCAAATATAAATAAAAATAAATAGCACTACATAATATAAACTACAGATGGAACTAAATAAATAAAATACATACGTAATTTTTGCATTGAATATTGTTGGGAATAAACATTGCATGTTTTTCTGTGCAAAGTTATTTGTGTGTCCTCGGTAAACTCAAAAAATGCTGACCAAACTCGGTTGCCCGTGTGCTTTGCCATTATATGACCGTACAAAGCACTCCTTTATGGTTATTACAATATTTTTTTTTTGGTTTTTTACTGATCGAGCTCAAACTTATTATTGCTTTGGGTTTGGATCTCTTGGATGTAAAAATGAAGAACATTTATCACAAGCTTTATTTTGGGAAAAATGTTTCTCCAAAGAACTGACCAATTTTGATGAGCTTTGAGGCGTACTATGCAGCTTTTTAATTTTAAGATTTGTTAATGTTTCGGATAGATCGTCTGAGGTGGTATGAAAAGCTTTAAAAATGTAGATTTTTTTTTGTCTTTTCATTTGCCCACAATATTTTTGAACAGATGTATAGATTAAGATTGGTACTGCGGAATTTGGCGATATTTATTAAGCTCTAAAGCTTGTTAGAATTTAGAATGGATTATCCAAGTCGTCTTTAGATTAGAATTTGAAATGTTTATTTTATACTATTCCTTTTACCGAACTAATGAAAAGATGTACATCGAACTTAAAGAGTTTGTGGATATTTAGATATTAAGAGTTTAAAAATCTATCGGTTTGGTTATTATTTTGGATTTCTTTAGAATTTATTTGAATTGGATTTGGAAATATTCGTAACGAACCATTGAACAAGATATTATTTTGTTACGATTTCTTTCGAAATTCGTGGCAACATTGACGCAGACAAACTTTAAGTTGATCAACTCAATGATTAAGCCGTCTGGAGGTCATAAAAAACATGCACATGCGAACACGCAAGCACGCACGCGATCACGAGCACGCATTCACTCTGGCACGTACGTAGCACGTACTCGCGCACGCATGCGCGTATTGGCACGCGTATTCACATATCTATACATCATAAGGACATTGCTGCTAAGTATGGTCAGAATAATTTTCTAGGACGTTCCGTTTCGACTTTATAGATTTTTTATTTAGTCTTCTTTTTCAAGCTAATGGCGGTTCACGTAAAACCATTTGCAGCTAAACCTAAATATGGGTTAAGTCCATACTGGATTTAATTCATGTTTTGGTTAAAAGTAAGTATTTTTCCTGTGAATTTAAACAGCACGTAAATAAATACAACAAAAGGAAGGGCTATAGCTTGTATATAAGTGTCTATATTTGGAGTTAATCATAAAATTCGCTATTTGGCTTCTTTTTTGTAAAGAAATATGTGCTTCTTCAAATTAAGCTCTAAATTGGATTAAAATAATGTTTATGAGAAACGTCAGTTTTTAAGCTAAAGTCGTGAAAAATTCTATTTGCGGTCTCTGCTGCAAAAGAAGAAATACATCTTTCATTGTTTTTGAAAAGCCAACCCCGATATATTAGAAGCCAGATCATTCTTTTATTTTAAAGTTCGTACACGAATCATTCACTCGATATAGCGAAACGAGTGAGAGATGGAAATCGGAACTATGAGCGAGAACGGTAGCGGATTCGAGATCGAAGGTGATGGCGGTATCGTAAGCGAGATCGGGGACCGGGGTCCAAATCGAGACCGATACAAAGATCAGAATCGAGAATTTAATCAAAATCAAGAGCGGTTTCAAAATTGAAAGTGAGATCATCATCAGGAACGAGAGTGGGACGAGATTCGAAATTCAGAGCAGCATCGGTATTATAAGAGTGCAGGCAGAATCGAGATTGTTAATTAATATAGAAATTGCCGAATATTGAAAATGAAGGTATCTATTTGATATCCACGAGGGTCAAAACGCCAGCGAAGGCTACTTTCTTGCAACGGAAGTATTATATAATATTATAAATGAAAAAGTACGTGGGAAATATAGAAAAAAAAAAATCGAATTGAAAAAAGAATGATTTTTTTTGAATGTAAAGAAAAAATATTTCCTTTCCTGAAAAATTTCTCTAAAAAATTCTCAATTAAAAGAAGTGTAACCTAATCAATCCGAATAATTGTTCTGGATAATTTTCTGTTTTTCTTTAACAGTTTCAAAATGCAAATCTGATTTATATTACACATTTTTGAAATGTAATAAAAAACCTTAAATATGCATCCATCGATATTCGACAAAGGTCCCTATACGCCTTCGCGAAGAATTGTACCTTGAAGATACAACGCGCCCAAGCGTTTTCATATTCTCATAGTAAATAAAAGTTGTGAGTCTCGTTTCCCGTGTGGGGCTGACATCTCAATGCTTCATTTGCGCGATAAAGGTCAAATATATTTCCTTGAGTTTGTTTTTTAAGAGTCCGAACTGAAATATAAATAATATAAGGGATTTTCTGAGAGAATTTGGTACACAAAAGGTCTGAATTCCCTATACATCGGAGGAGGACTCGACGAAAGTGCGATACAAGATTGAAATGTTTTTACAATATTTAGTAAATAAATTCTGTGCGGTGAAAATTTATTCATTTATGTATAGGGAGAGGGAGATTCAATAGGTTTTTATATCGTCAGCATACACTATAAGAAGGGCCAGAAGAATTAGCCGATTAGCTTTTTCTAGTTTAATGATTTCTTGCTTCCTTACGCACCGCTTGCGCGCCTAATAATATTCTACTTTAAGAAATTCATTATATAATCGACCACTAATTTGAGAATTAAACATGCTTGTCGTTTTTCACATTATTGCAAATGAACGCAGTAAAAGAAGTAACCGGAGTCTCATTTTACAAATACACAATTAAAAGAAAATAATTACTAGTACAACCAAAGTTACGTAGCTGCAATCACAGCACTGGGATCTTTAGTTTAAATTAGGTCGTATTTTATTACTGGAAATAATGTCTTGGCATATTTATTGTGGCCCATTTTTATTGGCGTCACTAGACATCCAAATAAATTGTATAAAAATAGGCAGCGCCTACAATACTACTTGGAACGACTCTCATATGCCTCTTTTATATATATGTTGCACGCAAGCTCGTCGGTTTCAGGTGCATAAAATTTAGTTTTTCTTTAATGCGCTACTGTCGCATTTGGTCTATATAAGATTTTTTGGAGCTCTCTTTACCGCCCCTTCCATCGCATGGTGGAAAGGGCGTATTTGCTCTATAGATTTATTTCGACAACATATGTCCATTTACCCGTTCCAGATGCCTAAACAACCTCGGAATACCTTTTCCTACTTCGTTCGCTAGATCTTTTTGCAAACCAGGCCGTTCCTCCCCGTCACTTCCCGTATTTATCTTTCAAAGGAATACGTAAAATATTAACCTGTAATTGCGTTTCTACTGTACTAAGAAAGCCTTCATGTTTCTTCTATGTAACTGGGTATGTTAGAGCGATGGTGGGCGGCGAATGGTCAAGCACTCTTTTGTAATTATCGAGTTCGAATTCTAACTAGGATGGGTGAATTGACCAAGAAGTTTTTTACATATATCAAATTTGACCATTCTCTATGTGCCCTTTGGAAGAAGATTTTGTCATCGAATTGGCAACAGCGGTCTTTCGTACCCCTTAAGCCCTTACTGAGCCGGCGTGAAGGGCTTAATGTTCAATCCGCATAATTAGAGATAAAGAAAGGACGAGGAAAAATATTTATAAGCAATTAAAATCTAAGTCGAGTGTAACGCACGAAACTCTGCCGTTTTGAATTGTCTGCGAATGATACAATGCGCAGGTCTAACTCTCCCCGACCCTTCTTTCTTCTCTGCCGCGTACCTATTTTATGCGATTGCGACGATATCGTGACTAACTTCACGGCGGCAGAGTTTCGTGCGTTGTACTGTACGTTTCGAGCCGACGCATTCTGATAATATAATATTTATGTATTCCGTACACCGATATTCTAATATAAAAATCATATGGATACGATCGTTTGATGAGAAATCTTATATAAAAAAAGTAACTAATCATACATTAGCCACTCTTATATGTTATAGCAAATGTTCAGCGAATCGCTTTTACTTACATTTGCGACTGCGTACCTGGCATCTCGTATGCGTCTCGACCTACGTAAATTTAGGAATATCTAACGAATCGAAAAACTGTCCTAAAACTCACCCATCTGAACTTTCACCTTACGACCCGGCAGCCCCCTACATTCACTATATAATTTAATACATACAGAGGGGGAGTTACATTTAAAAAATTCAATGCGCAGCGGCGGCGGCGCCCGGGGCGCTCCGATGTTTTATACATGAAGGCCCACAAAACAATCAGGGCAGACGTGCGCCGGGCGTAGAATAGGTCCGGTTTGATACGCGCGATAGTAATTTTATATCCTGTAGCGATTAGTTCGTGGAAATCCCTTGATAAATACAACGGCGGCCGATTCTGATCGAGTGAGTGTGAGAAAATGTCTACGGGTCGCTTGTGTCCGCGGTCCGTGTCGACCGTTGAACGTCTGCTGCCGGACGTAAACCCCTCCTCCCGCTCCCACTCCAAGACCCCAGTTAGTGGTAGTCACTCAGAAATCTCCTTTCCCGATGGTTATCTAGTTAACAAGCGATTTGGCTAGTCCGTTGTCACTTCAACTTGTTAATTCTATGAGTTATATCAGTGACTCTGGTTTTGCTGCGGTTTCACTTATTGGTATTCAATATATATAGTGGCGAAATCTCATACTTATGTACATTTGTGGATACGTGGATGTATAAAAGAAATTCTTTTTTAATACCATTATCATGTCGTAATATGATTGATGAGTATGTAAAAAATTCAAATAATCTGCATTAACATAGTTACAATTTTGTAAATACTTTGAAACATGCACGCTCACCTGTCGTATCCCGTCAGTATCCGGGTAATGCACCTTTATGTTGTTTGTTTTGTTTACGTCGTATTTGAGCGAAGGAGGGCCGTTCCGCGAAATAAAATTTGAATCTCTGTTTATGACGCACTAAAAAGTTAATGCTCGCTACACGGCGGGGAAGTTATAAAGCAAACTGGGAAGATTTTTACAGCGGAAAAAGTGATTCGTACCTTTTGAACTGAAAATTATGCCTGTCACAAAAGAGAAAACTGTCGCGCCGTACCAACCTTCTCGAAGGGTTAGCGCAATAGGATATGGTTTTCAGGTGGTCCTCGTGCACCACCAGGTGATTTCGTATTTCATTTTCTGCCGGTGATAGTAGATTTTTATCCGGTTGTGCGACAGCGAAAGCAAGGTTATGTTTTCCATGCGGATATGAGCATATATGTTGGATTGTTTATATCCTCACTTCATCGTAGCCGCTGGATGAATTTTGGTTGTGAGGCGTCTATCGAATCACCTAAGCCGTGCAATGGTTATAGGTTAGGTATTGTTTTTATAAAATCAAAATGGCGGCCGTAAAATACAAAGCGATGATAGTTACAAATACATACCAGTGTATAACACTCGATAGGTTATGCAAAATTGATATAATATTCACTGGATAATTTTACAGTCAACTCCTAACTCCTTAAACTCCGTCTACGCAAGACACAACCTGAAAGTAGTGTGTAGATAGGATTTATCACATATCATGTTGATCGTAGGTTTCTCCGATTGATTCAATTATGTTTGTCATTACAAGTGAATTTTTCAATTGAAAGAAGGATGAGGCATAACAATATCATATCTCTCCACTTCACTGGTCACTGGACTGATTTTTATATAATTGAATACATCGCTTTTAGTTAGTGTTCGCAAAATTTGTAGACGATTTTATACTTCCAATGAGGGAAAGTTATTTGAAGTAAAAATTTTCCAGGTGTAATGTATACTTTTTTGTTGTCTATGTACGGGCTCAAATTGAAGGTGTGTTAATTCATACTGGTAAGATGGACTTACTGCTTTGTTTGTCCGTGTGTCTTATATTTATATTCCGTATATTAAATCGTTATAACAAAACTAAGAATTTTATTAACGAAACTCTATGTTTTTATTTCATATTTACGTATTACTTTTCTTTAATTATAAATTCCTGCAATAGCCATCAAATTCAATGTTTCACATCTGTTGAGCATTCTGCTGTGACGGCCATTTGTTTAAATAAGTAAATTATATTATATGTCACATAATAGTTTTGCAAAGATGAGCTGTTAGCAATCGTCTACACATTAGTATAAATATTGAGTTTTTTAATATTTAAACACTTGTAATAAAATTAAATACAATATATACTTTTTATTTTCGTTAATAAGTACTTTTTATAAGTTATTAGGTCATTTTATTCCATTAAATATATTTTTTTTTGTTTTATATTCGACATTACTAAAATTTAAATGTGCAACTTAGCCTAGAATTTTAAAAATAAAGGAGAGTGTATTAGGTTAGAATAATTCATTCGGATGAAATTAAAGAAGGAAATCACCAGAATCGAGCCCCGAAGTCAATGAGCAAGCGTCTCCAAGTGGCACATCACGTACGCTTCTATCTCGCTGTGTTCTCTGTGAACATTTTGGGCTGCAAATATAAGCTTACGGCGCAAACGCTCGCCGTTCTCTGCACACCGCCACTAGTCCCATACTTCGGCTTTGCTTTAAGTATAGCTGTCTAGCACAATGACGCAGCACAATGACGCCTGTATATTAGGAACGTATTTATAAACGTCTAGAAAGTTTTTGTCTTAGTCATTTATAGTGAAAACTCCTATGGCTCGTTAGGCGACTTCCGGATGGGTAAAATCTTTGAGATCGCGTCACCGACCAGACATGCTAATGCATTGTGTGTCAAAAGCTTTTTATGCTCGTATATAATAATACAGAATATGTGGAAACTTATTTATTTTGTGCGATTTTTGTGTGAATAACATTTGATAAGTTCGTATCACCGACATGTTAATGTTAACAGTATATATGAATTAACAGTACGTTGTAAAAACCTTTTTGTTTATTTGTAAATTACATTTTTTAATTTAATAAAATGAAATATTATAGTTTTGTTTAAATTAAAAGGTTTAAATTTTTCAGGTCAAACCTAAATAGGCACATCGACCTTTATTTCAAATTTACTGGGTTTGCACAGTTCGGCATCTCTTTTGATTACTACATAAACATATAAAAATTTATATAACTGTTGCCGGGAGTGCTGATAGATGCAAAAACCAAACTAATGTCAGTGATTTTAATTTAGAAATTAGATTTTTCAGTTTTTGATATTACGATTAATTTAATAATCCTACAAAATCAGAGTTACATTACAGTTTTTAGTTTTCATTTCTGTTGACCTAATGACTGATTTTTATATAAATTTACATTAGACATAAGTTTTGAGAGCGTTTTTCAAAGACTACAAGTTATTAGTATAAGATTTAGAGTTCGGTAAGTTTAACGAGTCCCCTTAAGTATTAAAATTAGATGCTAATCCTATTGTATATGCAAAATTCGTTAGGTTATTATTTCACAAATTCAGGCGCAAGTTATGTGCATGAAAATTATAATAATTTGTTCTCAGCCTTTGGCCCGTGAAAACACCTGAGGGGAAGAGCTTGTGACTTGCCACAACATAAATTGCTTAATTTCGCCACCGGAATCCGTACACGTATTCTGGCGTCAAGGGCGAACCGGTCGTTTGCACGAAAACCACGACTTATAAAGTAGTATTCGCTGTCGGTTCCCGAAGGAGATTGATGGTTTCTCGGTTCCGAAAATTTGTGTAGTTCCAACAAACTTCATATTAAGTAGCCACAAAGGTGGTCGCCGAGGAAAAGATTTCCTTCGAATCGCCGGTGAGTAATTCCATTATTACTTTTTATTACCTTTGAAAAGCTCTATAAGTTTGCCTTGTCGTTGCCTAATCGCATAAACATCTGTGAGCTGATGTCGAAGGCCTCTCACGCCGAATAAAAAAAATATGAAAATAATAGCAAATACGTCTCTTGATGTATTAATATATTTTTTTTATTTCATAATGTTACAATATTAATTCATCAAGCAAATGCAACCACTTAAAACTTTTAACTACACGACAGAAGATCTCGAGAACTCCTGTGATAAATGTAATGTGACATAAACAATAAACTGTAAATTACTGTATCGTTGTACTTCGAAATAACGTTTCAGTATGAAATAAAAATACCCTAAAACATGAAATTGCGTAAAAATAGACATTTTATAGTTGTTAATTTTAAAATATTTTTCTAGAATTTCATTTTTAGGATTTTATTTATGCTTAAAAAGGCAAAACGGAACGCATTTATCTGTCCATCTGTCGACGGCTGCGTTTGTAATTCGTCCGCATTCAATTGTTCGTTGTGAAGACGCAAAATATGCATATTAAATTGATTACAAGTATGACGTATACCTACCATACATGACAAACTGAGCTAAGCCGCATAAGCTTTTGACTTAAGCTTGTGAGTAATGTGCGAAAAAATGTAAGTGCCCCTTATTTCACCACGATTGCACCTTACACCTAATATTTACAAGTTCAACGCGACCTGAAAGAATTCGTAATCACATATAGTGAAAAAAAATCATAAGTAAATTTCGGACAATTGCAACACAAAAAAATTGATATTGCTATTTGCTGATATGCGAAATTCTTCCTATAGCAGTCAAAATTATATTAATTAAAAAAATAATGTTCAATTGTTCATTTAGCCGAATGTCCTAAATTATTACGAAAGAGAAGTGAAATTGGCATCAAAAGAGGAATCACTCAAAGGTCTACAATACTGTTAAAATATTTCATAAACGACAATAACTTATTAAAAAGTAAAAAAAAAACAAATCTTCAATTTCATTTTTTTAAAGAATCTCAATGCTTTTCAAAAATGTAATAGGTATTTTAACTTAAAAAAAATCACTCCGAAATATCAAATTATCTATTGTTTAAGTGAATAACCATAATATAATCAGGTGAATATGTAATGTTGTTTTTGTGGTTTCCTATAAAGGTAAGTATTTTTACAAAAAAATTAAATTTAAATTGTTGCGTATGATTTCATACAAGGGCATTATATCAACAAGAGAGTTTTTTTATGAGATGAATATTTTGCTTTTAAGATTATTCTAGATTTGTCACTTTTGCGAAATTGGCATTCCTTTTTAAATATAATGCGCGTTACGAAGCGGGTATTGCTATATTTGCTGGTTAGTTCGTCCAGTGCGGTATATCATATGGTAGTTGCCATGCTATGCCAAAGCTTGGCAAACAGAAGATCGAATCGCAACAATTTTCGTGGATTCACCTGCGTAACCATGGCTTCGGATATTCAGATGTCATTTGAATGTAAGAACCTTCAAAACCAAAACTATAAATTACCCAACCAGATGTTAGGTATTTTATAGTTTTTGCCGCAAGTTTTAATCGTACTAGACGATTGATATTTTCGAACAATTTATTTTATTAATTTATCGAATTTTAGCTTCGGCATGGAGGAAAAATAGCAAGCGTTTATTTCTTTTTTCAGTGAAAAAAATTCTGTAACGAAACGAAAAATTCTCACAAAATCCATCGGCGTCCGATCGCAAAATAATAAAATTGTGAAAAATAAAAATAAAAAAATTAAGAAGTCGAATAACGAATTAAAAGAAAATAAAGCTATCCCGAGCGTTTCGCCTCCCCCCTTTCTCTGTTTTTTCGCGAGTCCCCCGTCCCCCGCTGTGTTTTCGCGGGATCGCGCCGCGGCGCCGTCCGCGTCGAATATAATTTCGGCGTCCGTTTTAATTAACCCCGACCTTCCGACGCATGAAAAATAAAAAAAAAATCGGTCTTGTAATTGAAAAATTTTACAACCCCCATTAGGGGCGGCGACGCGGCGGCGTGCGCCGTTCGCTCGCAATAAAACGCCGTAACGACCTAAATATGTGCGAGTTAATTTTATTCCTAATTTTCGCTAATATAATATAGATTAATGCGGTGTTTCCTTTTCGGACGTCTCGTTGGTCGCGTTTTACGATGTGATTTCTTTAACCTCTCGCCGGAACGAAACCTAAATATTTTGCGTGATACGCTTTTTAGGGTTCCGTAACGAAAGAGTGTCAATGGGATTCTATTGCTTTTGAAACATAATAGTGTCATTATCATGGTAAATATCCCGAAGAATGCAAAAAGTAAAAAAAAAATAAATAAATAATGGAACCAGTATAGAAAATACGAGTTTTTTAAACGTTTTATTTTTTTGAGGCTCTGCCGAAAAACGGAAGTACAAGTGTCAAACGTGGTATGAGAATATAGCAAACCTTAAGTCAAAGTAATCAATAAAAAACCCGGCCGATTACGAGTCGGGTTAGGACTAAGCAGCCAGACATCAATAAAAAAAAAACAATTTTTTGTTTGTTAAATACATACACAAAAATATTTTGTGGTGGTATGGAGCCCTTGGTGCGCGAACCCTTTTTATACTCGCCGCGACACACTCTCTCGCCGTCACTCAAGCGTCACAGTTTTATAAATTAAGATTACAAAGCTATAAAGCATTTTCACAAAGTCAAATGAGTTATAATAAAAAGAAAGAAAATCCCAAAAACAAAATCGAACAATAGATATTGAATTCTGATTTAGTAACAAAAAAAAAAAACTATTGTTCATGACAAGCGCGTACTGAAGCATAGAAATTATTGACGAATTCTGATATTAAAGGTTTCTATATTATGAGACTGCGGCTGCCTTTTTTCTCTTGAAGGCTTTTAGAAATTCACTCCCGGCCGTTGTGTTGGATTTATAGCAATTCGAGAAACTCTGTTCATAAAGTTACTTGTATACAGCATTGTCAAACGTCTTTGCTTTCGCGAACGCGTTAAATATTTTTAACGATCGCTCGTGCCAAGGAAACTTGAGAGAATGCTTTCAAGAACGAGTCGTTATCGACTCCCTATCGTTTCAATTATAGGGATTCCTTTTATATTCAAATTTGTGAAGAATTCTTCTCTGTCGATGGTCGACACGGATAATAAGGTTCGATAAATATTTTAGGACGATAAATACAAAGGTTTTCTATACATGACATGTCTGATGGGCAGATTGGAGTCTTCAATTTTCTCGTTTTTCAATTCTACTGTAAATCTCGTCGAGATACTCAACTCGTTCTCACATCGGTTTGTTACGTGCTGTTTGCATAACGAAGCCGAGAAACTTTTTTTTTGTTAAATAGATGCTCCGTCATATCCAGAACAAAGGAAATTTATGACAGACAGACAGACAAATTTATTTCTAGAATGGCTTAGGCTCAGTTTTTTATAAAGTCAGAAATGCGCAAACTTAAATAGAGTATGTAAGCATGTATATAAGTGACACATGAAATATTCATCTTATTCTACTGTGTAAGGTTTTAGGTACTAAGAATATGCAAATTTATATTCCGACAGATGCCTGCAACATGCAGTAACATACAACATGCAAATTATTTGCTTAGGAATTCATATTGATTCAAGAGGATTGGTAGACATCGGACACCTAAGCGAGTGTCAACATTTTTGTTTGTTTAAGTCGCCAAAACATATTTTAATATTGATCACAACCTTGATTAGAATTGATTGTCGTCTCTACGACGTGATTTCCTTTGCCTTCGCCGATCTAATATTTTCCCTTGAATTTTTCAACGTTCATAAAATAAAAAGAAATGCAAATTCGATTCGACGCTTCTCTCGTAAACAGGAAAAATAGAAAAATTAAGCACTTGCCTTGACCCGCGTTAGAGAGGGACATCTCCGGTTTTTTCGTGGGCGGCGACAGAATTGGTTGAAGACGGTCGCTGATACGCCAATCATTTTACTAGGGATGTTCCAGACAAATATTGCAATATATAACTGACTGTCCATAGGAGCTGACAGTCAGTTTTCTATGTTTACAATTTCACACTTCGATGTCAATTTTTTAGTACCGTCAGTTTTCAACTTTTACGTTTCTATACGTGAAAAGAAGCGTATTTTTTTAATGCATATTTTTGTACGTAATGCTTAATTACATGAGAATTTAAATACATACATGCATACGAAATGATTTTATTGAATGATTAGCATTTGACTGCGTCTCCGTCCACGTGGACATAGAATGTATTCCTTCAAATCAAATCAAATCAAAAATATCTTCATTTCGTAGGTAATGAAATTATACTTGAAATACGTCATTAATAAATTCTTTTCGACATTACCACCGATCCCAAATGCTGATTCACCGAGAGAAGAATGGGCAAGAAACTCAAAGATTGCTCTTTTTCCTCATCAATACAAAGGATTTAGTCATTTATAATTTGGTCGACATTTAAAAATAATATGAATTAACCTGATAGCCGAAAATTTCATTCCCAGGGGCTTTTTTTTTATTAGGATATTCCAACACGGTATAATAGCCCTTGCCATATAACTTTCTTTTAACGAAACTTTTAAACTCAGCAAATGGCAAATTTTGAATTTCAGCTAGGATCTTATTATAAAAGCTCACACACAGGGTCTTAAATGGTTTATTAACTTTACTTAGACGAGTCTTATGAGCAGCAAGATCGTTCTTATGCCTAGTGTTAATGTTATAGTTGTCGCTCCTTTTTCGGAACGATTCTATATGTCTCTTGACATATACCAGGTTTTCGTATATGTACGAGTACCTATATCAAACGATTTCTCTCTCAATGAAGATATCGATCGCTGTCCCGTTTTCGATTGCTTTTGGTCCTGATCTCGCTCTTAGTCCTGGTCGCGGTATCGGCCCTTATGACAATTTCGGTCACGCTCTAGATTCGAATTCTGTTCTCACCACTCGATGGGTCTCGTTTTCGATTTAGATCCCGATTCCGACTTTGGGTTCTGCTCCTCGTCTTACTTCCAATTTCGATTCCAATACGGCCACGAATCTGATTTGGACGAATGCGGAGAAAATGTTGGTACCAAAATCTCCTAGTAATATAGCCCTATAATTTGGACTATATAGCTAGGAGATAGACTTTCTATAAATGAAAGAATTATTAGAATTTGCAGAACCACAAATATGCAGATGAAGCTAAAGAAAAATGATAATAGTGTAATGTTGTTGTAAAAAGATTTTTAGAAAAGGTACAGTAGTTCGATTAAATAATACAAATACGCAGACAAAGTCAGGTACGAATGATAGCTTTTTTTGTTTTCAGAAATCTTTCGCATAAACATCATTCGTCATTTTCATAGTAACCTGACTCAGCACCCAAAGAAAACCAATAAAAAGTATGGGTTGTATACACGTTTTTTTTATTTTGTTCGTAAATCGAAAACATAATACAACAACATATTTATACAAAACTGACTATCGAAGAAAAAGTAAAATTTGATCACAATCTGTTTAGTCCTTTCTAATATTATCCCGGATAAACAAACAAACAGTCACTTTATCAACATAATATTATAGACCATAATTTGTACAAATGCATGTTTTTTTGGACCTTAAATTTCATTAAGCTCCTTAAAGCGGTTCTTTTCAAAAAAACACAGACGGACCTTTTATAGTAAGTGTTAATTACAGCTTATCATTTAGGTAACAGTCTATTCTTGGTGTATTCCAAAGTTTATCAAAATCGGTCAAATTATGCATAAATTGCAAAAGAACATACAGATAAGCAAATGGATAAGTATTTTAAAAATGATGAATTTAAAAATGAACAATAGGGATCAATAAGGCATTAACACGAGCATTTATCATAAAATTAGTCAAAAAAAAATTATATGTACGAAAGATCCTACTTATTTTGACAGTAGTACAGATTGATATGAGTGTGTATTTTACTTTGTTTATTGCTTTATAAATGTTTTATTTTTAACACATTTAAATTGTGTTTTCGATGTACATGTGTTTAAAGTTATTGTTATTGTTAGCAATCGTTTAACATGTAGTTTTGGAATTTGAAAGTTTTAATTATTAAGTAATTGATTTACGTAATATAATTTATTATTTTAATATGAATAGATATGGATAAAAGTTTATACATGTTTCCTTGTGTTTACTCTTGCAGACACGCGTTTGCTTTTGCCCATTGTATTGTATTGTAAGAAAATTGTTATTAAAGAGTCATATAACCACGTCCTTCGTATATATCTCGTGATTAGCATATCGGGTATTTTTATTTGTATAGGAACATGTTAAATCTGTGCGATTAATATGACAGCTTCTAATTCATATTAATAGAGAAATCTCGTTGTCTACCTTAATTCGTATTATTGTCGTGAGGATAAAATAAATTGCAACTTAGATTTGATAAACACAATTTCGTGTGGGTAACTCCTACGAAATCTCGGGGGACAGATAACTTCAAGGCAAATATCGTATTACCGCCGACGACCACGTTTTATTAAACCTGTGAACGAAATGGTTCTGATTTTCTAGAAAACTCTACACCTAATACGATTAGTATTTAAAAGAATATATTTTTATTGGGAACACGGAAAATGTTTTCGCCTGTTTATTGCTCATGAAGTATTTGTACATTTCCTTTTTCGTTCACTTTATATCATTATATTTCAATAGATATAAATGCATGTCAACCCTCAATGGAACCCTCGACGCCAAATCAATGTTCGCATTGAGATAAAACGAAGGTTTAAAGGCTTTACTTAAAGATTTTAATTGTTTTACCCATTCATCGTGGATTGTCGGAATTGGTTTTGGAAAATAGTTCCATGCCAATGGTCAGACACTACTACATTCGTTTAAGTGGTACATCCGTCTATATCTGTGTCCATGAAGCTCTTTATCTACGAAATTCGTCCCATGGTCAGGTGTGAGATTTGATATGGAGATAGGGGCCACGAGATATGGAATAAAATAGATTCCGTCAGACTTATATCTTAATATAATAATTTTAACTCGATATGGTTTAACCTTCACAATCAGCGATTTTCTTAACAGGACAGAATGAAAGATGAGACATTTTCTAAGTTAACTGAATATTTTCTTATGCAATAAAATGATAAATATCAAGCGTCTCTATTCTAATAAATACAAACTATTTACTTTTATAGAAAGTTATCACGTCAAAAATTTCTTTGTGCACGCCACACGTTCTCAAAGTTTCACCCCCCCGGAGGATGTTCGAAAACTCGATACATTCAAGCGTAACGAAATCGTCACATTAAATTATTGTTTTCGCCAAGCCCTCGTACAATTCGTACGCACAACTAACGGTAGGCACACGCTCGCGTAAATTCAGGCAGTTCGCGCGTTATGAGAAATTTTAATAAAACAAATACGCTTACACCCGCCAAAGTTTTAATAAATGAATCATAATGGCGGGGTACCCTCGAAAATTTATAACGAAATCACATTTAAGAGATCACTTAATGGCAAAGTAAACTTTCATCTCGCGGGAAAATCATGCTTTAAGTGTTCGCCGTGTTTACACGGGGCCCGGCGGGCCAGCGCGGCGCGGCAGCGGTGAGGGAGGCGGGGGGCCGGGGGCGCCGCGAATTACCTAATGTTACCGAATACAGGCTGTTTTTAAAGGACGAAATTAGGATGTTTTTCAACTTTCTCGCTTTCCGAAGCCAATTCGGATCGAATAAAAGGAATGGAAAATGAGGAGATATGGTGAGGCCTGATTTGGCGGCCTTTTTGTGTAGTACTTGTGCAAAGCTTTGCTTAAATTTGTTTGGTTGTACGAAGCGAATTTTTTATTTTTAATATTTTTTTTTAGCTTAAACGTAAAGAAAATACACAGGAGTGAATTTGATGTTTTAATTGTTTTATTCATAGTTATAAAAATTTAGAACTATGTATTAAAAACGGGCAAGATTACTAAAGCGTCGTCAGCACGTTTAGAATTTGGTACACATTTATTATTAGACAGTTACCAAATACAATGATAAACAGAATTAAACAACAAGACAAAACGTTTTAAGAAATAAGGTATTTGTATCGTATTGCCTTTTCCATTTTTCTGGCAACCATGTTTTAAAATTGTTAATCAAAAAAATTTAAATAGTCTAGTAATTGAAATAAACTAAAGACTGCATCTTTAAGCTAAAAATTTCTATAGGCACGTTGATGAGATCGGTTAAATCTAATGAGTTCGCGTTACCGTGTTACGAGCATGTTAGTGACGTGTGTAATAAAGGTGCATGAAATTTTTATCACGACAGTCGGGCGATTTAATGCTATGCAGTATATGTGAAAACATTTTCATGTGCTTTAAACGGTTTTTGTAACAATAAAATCTTATGAGTTCGGTTCGGCGACATGTTAATGTTAACGGTGTATGTGAAAATTTATTATGTGACAATTACATTTTTAACTTTAATTAATTTGCTACATCATTTATGTTTTCTTCAAATTAAAAGGCTTAATTTTTGCATTTCGAAGCTTAATACATGCACATTGCACACTGACTTTTATTGGTAATTTGTAGCATATGAAACTGAATGATAATTTTCATTTACGAACTATGATACTTTATGTTTTGATACAGCAATTCATTTGAAGAATGCAAAAAAAAATGTAATATCTTAGTTTTAAGTTTTCACTTTTGCCGGCAGATCTTTATGACTGCCAAATTAGTTTTTTGAATGAAACTTTTTAAAAGGAATTTTAAACACTTAGTATCTAACGATGTAATCTGCATATATTTAGAAAAAATACTGGTTTCAACAAGGATATTATATCGTTACAATATAACTTAAACTCCCGTAAAAATAACAGGATAGTATTATGTAATTTAAATTGTACCGTATTATTTAAAATCGCCCTATGTCATTTAAAATCGACAGATGTAGTATAAAATCATCCTATGTCATTTTTAAAATGTCTGATGTAATTTAAAATCGTGGGTCTGATATTTCCACATCTACACTTTTGTTACATTTGCTCAAATTTGCAGTGATGTTCTCTTTTTCTAAAATTCGGCTACAGCAATTTGTTAGTTAATTTAGTCAAAATAATTCATTAATCATGAGCGAAATATATTGACTTTATTTCTAAGATCGTGTAACTTAATTTTTCAATCTTGCTTCGGGAAAGCATACTCTTCAGAAAAAAAAATGCAATATAAATATCAATTTAAGCGATTATAGATTTAGTACTTAATGAAATAAAAAAATCTTTTTCAGATAACATTAATCTTATTAAAAAAAATTAATTCGATAGAATTTATTAGTCACGTAGACATAATTCACGATTTTTCATGATCAACAAATACTACCTAGAGAATATAAAGCTCTTTGCTACCAACGGCCTGTCTATTCCAATTCGAAATTTTTGAACGATACGCTTTCCGGCCCCACAACCACGCCTCAGGCTCCACAGGAGGTGTTCGCATATCTTTAACGCATTTGCATCGAGACTGCCTCGTGCTCTCAGTAAATATTACCTAAGCGAGCGCGCTGCGACTGTCTCGCGTGAGATAGTCGCAACTGAATTTTCATTCGTATGCGACTCGAGCGGGGAAGGGGCGAGGAAGGAGGGCGGGGGGGGCGAGGGTATTAGAGCCCACGTCACGGGGAGCGCGGTGGCATTCTGTTTTGGCAATAATAGGGAGGAGGCATGGGAATTTCAGTGCGGCATGTACACCTGGCTATGTGGGTCACTTTGTGCAAGCGCCGTTGTTCTGTTCTGTGTTGCGTTATCCTGCATTGAATTGAATTAAACAAACAAAACGATCCATTTAAAAGACGAAAATTTAAACGGAAAAATACGATCAGCGAAAGGTGTTGTTGTATTCTGTTGTTGAAGGTTAAGATGGCACTACAGATTTCTTCGTAAAGGACGTATATTTATAAAGAAGGCAAAGAAACGCCGTGAAACTCCTCAACGCCAATTCCTTCAATGTCTTATTTAACCTCTGGATGAATGCCCGAGCATTAACGTTGTTCAAATGATATCGACACGATAATGTTTGCCTTTATAGGAAAACATTATTACAATTCTTTTATAAGAATTGTCAACTATTAACAATTGGAAGCAAGTGATTTTCTCTAAGTATTTATATTATAGTTGTCCTGTGCATACATACCTTAGAGAAAGTGTTCACGATTCACAATTCAATTATTATGTTGTAAGCAAACCAAAAATGTACAATAATAATGTTATTTTTATTGAAAAAAGCTTTTAGATAATCTCAAAATTTTAGAGATTAAATCAAAATCGAAATAATTGTTTTTTACTTAAAATAAAATGTTAAAAACACGTTTTCTAAACTTTAAAATTGCTATAGGAAATATTATTTACGGGTTCGAAAAATGTGATAGCTCTAAGGACTGTTTTTCCTTTTGTAAACTGACCAAAATATTAAATTCGATTCGTGTTTATTACGTTAAATAAGCGTTATTTTTTAGTCTATATTTCCCTCCATTTTAATTTAGTCATATGCAAAAATTGTTATATTTAAAGGCTTATTACAATACAAAATTTCAAGAAACCCAATTTAGACAGGTATAATAACTAATAAAAAACTGGCCAAGAGCATGCGGGACCATGCTCATTATGGGGTTCCGAAGCCATTATTGCAAAGAAACGAAATACAGATGAAAAAAAGTACGTTTATAAATTTTTTCCATGTTTCTCGCACAGAATAGTCATAAGCACTTTAGTTGCCTATAACTAGAAAAAAAAGTATGTACGTCGATTTTTACTATTAAACTAGTCTAAACTAAAATGTATCAGCAAAAGCGCGTATCTTCATGGTATTTACATCCTTTTGTTGAGAAGCACAGTTTTTTAGTAATAACTCAAAAACAGTGTATTCGATTATGTTCAAAATAATTTTCATTTAAATTACTTGTTAAGCGTTATCACCACTATTATTTTCATATTTTTTGAACACACGGTTTAGAAATTAAAGAGACCGCACACAATTTCTGCTACTTTTGGAGCGATTATTTCCAAAATTAATAACGTAAATAAAAAAACTGTTTAAAAACTTTTATTTTTTTACAAATATGTTGAAATGTATGCCACACATGAAAAATTCTTTTTTTCAGATTTTCTTATGCGCATGGAGTATCCCCCTTAAAATATTTATTTTTCTTATTTAACTGCCCAACTAAGTAGCGGTTTATAAAAGACACCTACTTTATAAATTTCATCAATATACGTGTTGTAGTTTTTTAATAAAATGCCAGTGATATACGGATGTACGGACGGACGGACATGACGAAATTATAAGGGTTACGTATTTGCCATTTTGGCTCGGAACTCTACAAAGTATATACTCTACAACTTCATTAACAAATGTTAATAAATAACCGGCTATTAAAACAAAATTAATAACTATGTTACACGAGAAAAGATTTCTAAATTCGAGTTAACGCTCTATCAATTGTTAACTAATGTTAACAATTAAAGTTGGTGAAATTGGGTTTTTGTTGCTTTATAGATCTATTCATAGTTTACGTTAAATTGTGCGGCCATACACACATAATATTAAAAATTGGACATTTTCAAAACTTGCAATGCGATTTTGGGTGGCGTGATGTGTGAGATATATGACCTTTGGATATATCCCATTCAATGGTGGTCGTGTATTGTTTTTTTTTAGTAAAAATATTTCTTTAGTATTTAGTAAAAAAATCAATTATTGAAGTGAAACTTCTAATGTGACTTCCAACAAGGTTGCGTTAAACGTTTAACGCTACCATGGAGGGGGTATGAAAGCACTGTTGCGTAAAACGTTCAACTCTCCTGGGGAAGGGGAATAGAGAGAGACAGAGCGAGAGTGAATGCGTGGCACTCGAACGCATGCGTGTAGTATACCTGTTACTGGCTAGCACGAGCGTCAGCAACGAGTAGCGTTGAATATTCCAACAAAGAGGGAGAGAGAAAGAAAGATACACAAAGGTAGAAAATAGGAGAGAGAAAGAGAGTGAGTCGGTAGATTTCGTCTCGCAATTGTTTTTCGCAGATGTAACGTGCGACGAAAAACGCAATTTCTACACCTTCCTATTTTCATTTCCACATTACGAAGTTTCACTTCTTCCGCGCGGAGGGACTCCACGCACTATTTTTTTTTTATGTTTTAGTGGACACATGTTATTACGGTTATTTAAAAATAATTACATATGCTTTCACCTCGTAATATATAGGAGTGTGTTTGTACAGGTTTGCAATAGGAACGAGACTGACATATTTATACAGTTGTTTCTTTGGATAAATGCCACCTAGCTTTTAGATCAAACCCTTCAAGAGATTATGCCACTTTGGTGCCAAAACACAATTGCGCCGTAACTTTTTCAGCTTCGCATTATTAAACAAAGCGCCGCAGTCAAAATATCGTATGCTTATACCGTACCGATATTTTACTCCGAAAAAGGTATCTCTAAAATCAAACACTATCACGCATCTCTCTCTCTACCTAACTGACCCCGTGTGTTAGAGCGAGACGAAGTACACACGGACCGTATCCCGCATTCGGTATTAAAATATTCACGGGTTTTACGTAAGGGGGCGAATTATTGTGTTGCGCGTCGCTCTGTCGCTCGGGGGTGCTATTCTCGTGTAAGGGATTTACTTTCCCGAGGATAAATATAGTTACTAGTCTTGTTACGTGTGCACCTGTTATTTATGCTACTGTTTACTTTGCATTATAAAAGTTCGACGCAACCCGGAAAGGCGTCGCCAGGGGTCATGAACCATGAAGGTTTCTTATATGAAAAATACTCTCAGTTGTGGAGTGTTAGTTAGTTACGAACTATCAATGTAGACCTACAGAGCTGTTAGATGTGTATTTGTGGCTAAATTGGTAACCATTACAATCCGCTATGGCCGTCCATATCACAGTCTTATAACCATTTCAATCTGTTACGTGCGATGTAAGCGTACAGGCACGCATTTTAGTGGTCTTCCGTACAGCTATATGTATAGCAAAAAAGCTTTAGTACATTTCTCACATGTCTTCTCTTTACGACTATTGTATGGTTCTCGTAACAATTCAAAGCCCTTGGAGTTTTGTTTAGGTTTTCCTCATCCTTTTCAAATTTTTAGTGGCCAACAGTTTTGGAAATAAAGGGTGGAAGCTCAATTTTCGCATATTTTTCGTACCTGTGTAGTACGAATAATTAGAATATGAATTCTAAAATGATATATATAATAATAAAAACTCACGCCTATTTCCCAGGAGGGTGGGCAGAGAGTAGGGATTTCCACATGGTACGATCTTCGCATATCACTATTGATTCACTGACTTCCATCAATCATTTCATGCAAGTTTGTCCGTTTCAGGTGTTTAAAATTTGGCCAAACCAACGCAACATACCTCTTTCTAGTCTAGTCACTACATCTTCCTTTAAATCACACCGTTCTCTAACATCACTGTTTCTACATCTATCTTTAGAAGACACTACACATACTATGCAAAGATTGCATCTTCACCGAATTGATTCTACATTCATTTTTCTTCTGGCATACCCAAACACAGCTTTCACTGTTATACATAAGCGTAGGGATTGAAACCCCATTAAGGATAGCCAAACGCGCTAGTTATAAGGCACTTTTAATTTTCATAATAGCGAGCAAGGCCCCATTCATTTATTCCCCGCATTCACTCTTTTTTCGATATCTCTATCATGCTTACTATCATTTGTAAACAGACTACTTAAGTATATAAACTATATCACTTGTTCAACTCTCTCACCTTCTACCGCCTCTTTCAAATACCATCATCTTAGTCTTGCTGACATTTATTTTCATACCACTTTCCAAACATAACAATTTATTTTATTCTCTATCTTCTCTAGCTCCCACGCCGAAGGCGTAAGGATTATTTAGTCGTCGACGTACAGGAGGTAATTGAGAGGTAGCTCATACATTCTTAGTCCCCACTCACATTATTTCAAATCTTACATGCAGCAATTCATGAATAGATTGAATAGCTATGGTGAAGCCACACATCCTTGTCCGCCACCCCTGCGAATGTTAAATCAGTCAGTGTATGCGTAATTAATTGTGATATAAGCACTGCAGTCTCTGTATAAGGATTGTAGAGTCTGTATCAGTCCGCTACTCATACCATGCATGGATAGGGCTCTACATAGATTATTTCTTTTCACTCTACCAGAAACTCTTTCCAAATCTACGAAACTACAGAAAACCTTTTGATCGTCGGCCAAAAACTATTTGCAAAAAAAAAAAAAATTCAAAATTCTACTCGTACAATCCAGATCTTATTTTCAGTCTAATTCACAACTCCTTTAATAATGATTTCCGCATAAAGTTTGCCAACGACGCTTAGGAGGCTTATAGGGCGGTAATTTGTGCCAACCTGCCGTGAGCCTTTCCCTTTATATATGACAGCTCTGCACCCGTCATTAGCTAGCCTACGGGCTTTTCCAGCATTTATTAAAGAGCTGGTACAGCAGGTTTTCCACTCTATAGTGCCATACCGCTCCTCAGCATCTTTGACAAAAACCCTATCAGATATACATGTCTTTATAACAAACCCATTCATTTCCTTACTCCATTGACATTTGACCATTTGACCAGTTTTTAACAAATTGAAAATTGCAAATATTGGTTTGGTTTTTTATAGAGTGTATGGAACCCTAAAAATGATAAAAAAATTCTTAGGGGTAGCTTTTCATAGATACAATTGAGGGATGGACCCTTTTGCGTCTTCTATTGTTGCGGGGTATCATTGAACAGGTCTTTGAAAAGTCAATAGATGTTCTTAAGAGTGACTTTTTTACTCGAATGAATATTCCATGAAATATGAATACCTCGAGTCTTTAATACTGCAACCTCAATTGTGAAATACTAAATTACCAAACGTGTGATTTATTATTTGTGAGAAAAAAAGGACGGTATTTATCTCTTTGGAGTTAGTATTATTTTTAAGAAAATTCATTTTAAAGAAAATATTATGAAAAATATTCGGTTGTTTCGAAATTTCAGGTTTCAAGAGGAGTAATCTACTGAGTAAATATTCGATAAAGAACTATTTTAGAGCAATAAGACCTGCATAAATTTAAAAAGTTTTCCAAATATTATGAAATATTAAAAGTATTTCGACATTATGTAAATGCTATCTAATCTTATTGGAATATTAATTCAAATAGTTACTTGTATTGTTAATTTTCTAGGCTGTAATTTTGTAATAGATTATTAATTTATTTAAAATTAAATTTACAGAGCACACAGTTTTTACAGTCTAAAAATTGCAAACGTTTATTTTTTTACGATTTTGTAAGTTAAACACAAAATATGGAATAGTGATTCGAACTATAAATTATTAAATTAATACAGTTGGCTTGAAGAATATTTACTTTTTTATATCAGTTATCATCTTGTATGGACATATTTTACTCAAGAAAAGACATTTGAGTACGCATAGAGATGCACTGACACTAAACTATGAAAATATCATAAAAAGAACTGTCCTTCGAACTCTTCTTTTTGTATTTCCGAAGACGAAACAAGCGTGCGTCACTAAAGTATGATGACCACCTAGGTCATCAGGAGTCACCAGTGCGTATGAACAGTATATCTGATGAAGGGGTAATTTGGGGGTGAAGGAGGAGTGGGGCGATGGAGGAGAAGTGGGCGTCATTGAGTTACTTCGCATGTATAATATGAGAGTGTAATGTTTTACCGGTCGCGCAGTTGATTGACTAGTAATACACTAGAAGATGTTCTTTGAATGTTTTTAAGAGGATTTAAATGCTATTAACATTTTTCATAATTTCAAAAATTTTGTAATAATTATATTATTAAAATTATGAAAAATATTATAATTGTAAATAAATAATTCAGTGCACCCACGCAGCTGCATCTTATTTCTTATTGCGTTAGTGGGTGATTATTAAAGTAAGAGGTAATTGTAATTGGTTTTGGTGTATAAAATAAATGTAAAAACGATAATGCATGTGAATAGTTATTACACAGCTTTAGTTTTTTTCATTGTTTGTTAGAGAAAATGTTAGAATTAAGAAAAATTGACAAAGAAATCATAAAATTGTCTGCACGCAAAAATTATTTAGTCGAAATAAACCGAAACTTCGATATAGAAGGTAACGACACTAAAACCTGCACTTAGAGAACTAAAAAGGACGTAGAAACAATTGCTTTAGGTGCGAGGAGGGCACTCACATATTGTGTATTCACAGGCAATAATAATTTTATACTTGAACAAAGGGCAAATAAGTTAGGCGAGTAGTCGTCCTATTGCGTCGAAGTATTTCAGCTCTTGAGAGCAGCCGGGCTGAGTGCTCTTAAGATTGGAATTAATTAAACATAATGATCGAAATATTGATTAGGTATATCTGTCTCTCTGCTACTTGGTTATCTTCTTTTTGGTTCTATTTCAGCTATGGAAGTCCTCGTTTTTTGTCAATTTGTACGAGAAATTGTATAATCGATTGTCTATTAAAAATAGCACTGCTTTTCATCTTCTTGGAAAATAACTTGGAATCTAACTTGGATCGTTATAGGTTACGTGATCACAAAAATATATTTATTGTAAGTTTGTGGCTAATTTTGAGCTTTATTTTAATATCTGTGAAGAATGGAAATATCTAGGTGCCGAAAGGTTCTTACATATAGATTAAACTTCTTCAATTTTAATGAATGATGACTTGACGATAAACAACCGAGATGTATGTCTCTTTGGAGGCTTTGGGGCTCAAGTGTTCTTATTTTCGTTCTTTCAACAGTGCCTTCGTTAAAATTCCGAAAAACATTTTTCTGCGATGCTTGAAGATCTATTAAGAAATAGCAGGGAAAAATATAGTTATAATGCGAGTCTCTTACTCGCACATCAGAATCCTGTATCATCGAAAGTAGTGAAGTTATATATGAAATTAAGTTTATAGCAAATTATTATATTATGTCACATTGATCATACTAAATTTAGATAAATGATTGAAAATAAGATCTATTATATTATGTTGAAATATATGTTTCAGTGGTAGATATCTATTTTACTAAAATTTATATTCGTGTCTCTTTTCATGGGACTGTGTAAGAATCGTTACTCTTGGAAAGTGTATATTGTGTTTATCTAAAAACCTCAAAAACAGATATCGTTTAAGGTAATTTTGGTTCAATATACTTATAAAGTTTTAAATGCATTTTTTTTTCGGATCTTCAAAGTTCATAGTTTATGGTAAAGTTAGAGGTAATCACAAAATTAACGAATTTGGATGTTAACACACCGCTATTTTAGATATCTATCCAACGATGTTCCACAAAATGCAATGCCTGGAAATGAATTCTGTAGAAATTTTATAGGAGTGGCTTATTTGAATATGATTCTATGGTTGAATTTATTAAGTGCGATATATACTCAAAAATAGGTGATGGTACAAAAATTTCTGTTTGCAGTATTTGTAATCGCCCTTTGGAAAAAAATAAAAAAAAAGGGTCAAAGTCTCTGCAAAAAGTTTGGTCCAATCAAATGGTAAAATGGTAAATGGTAAAATGGCAAAATCCTATGTCGTACAACATAGGATTTTGCCACAGGACCCATTTAAAATGCACTCCGCATATGTAAATCCTCTGTCATTAACTTTACTATACAAAAAAAGGAAAAAAAATATATAAAATTGGAAAGTTACCGTTTTATGTCCGATTTCCGAAAATCGATTTTTGTGTGTATGTGTGTGTGTGTGCGCGTGTGTGCGTGCTTGCGTAACTCTTGAATAGTTTAACCGATCGAAACGCAGTTTGCGACATTCAAAAGTGTTTTAGTCAACTTGACTTCCTGAAACGTAAAACTGATTTCGCGAAATTCTTAACTTATTATTTACTCCTATAAAGCGAAAAAAGCATATTAGTACGTATGTATATATCTAACCGCCCAAAATTTCACAATAAAAATTTCATCTGTAGTGTATTTCTTATAGTCCGACATGCTCTTAGCCGTTTTTTTCAATACATGTAGATTTCTGAATTCGAAGAGCTCAAAATGTATTAGAACTATATTTTACAGCTTTGAGAATTTAAAAAAGAAAACAAAATCGATCTTTTGAGCTTGATGAGTTCAATAATTTTCTGTTCTTTTATTTTTGAATACTTTGAGCTCGAAAGTAGTAAAAATTTTCAGGGGCGGCATGCAGGGTTAACCGTACTTAAAGCTTTCAAACTCAAAAACTCATAAACATTTATATCTTAAGAAGCTCAAAGACATATCGATAAATATCAATGGAAAATTTTATGAATGGGAGGGTTAATTGTTTTTCAGATTTTTTCGTAATAATTTTACAAAATCGTATGACGATGCATACAAGACAAATGGTTGTACTACATTCTTATTCCATGTAAGAATTATATGGATGGTAGGACATGAAGAAATTACAAGAATTTAATTTTTTATTACCTTTTGCTATAGAACCTTAAAATGTTGTATAAATCAAACTTGCTAGATTAGTGTCCTGTAGCGTAATTTTAATTTAACGTTTAAAAGTGAACTAACTTTAGTGTGACTTTCACAATTTTGTATTGCATATATTTTAAATAAAATGTCATATAAAGGGAGTCATAGTTGTTTATTTTGTTGTTGGTTGGTTGGATCTAAGTAATAAAGGTCGGAGAAAAAGCTATTGCGTATTTTATAAATAAAAAGTTCTAGTATAATCCTTTTGATTGTGCTGTCTGCATCTGGCTAGTTTTAATACCATTAAAAATACCTAGAAGATATTTAATAAATTGTAAAAACGGTGTCCCGCCATTTTTCTATTGTTCTTCTGTCCACCAAAATGAGTGAATCTAACGTAGAAATTCAATACATTTTGAAGTTTTATAACAAAAAAAGGGAAAAATGAGACAAAAGCCGCAAAAAACATTTGCGACGTTTATGGACCTAATGTAGTGTCGGTGAGAGTAGCACAATGGCTCAAGCGTTTTTAGTCGGATAATTTTTATGTCGAAGACGAACCTCGCTCTGGTCGACCTGTTATGGATAGAGCCGAGCCCATTTTCGAAAAAGTAGAGCAAGATCGGCTTTTATTTTTACGGCAAAGTTGAAGAGCTGAGGATTGACCACTAAATAGGTTTGATGAAAAATGGATCATCTACGACAAGAACTTGAGAAAAATATTATTTTCAAAAGGCAAGTAAGCTCCACAGACTATAGCAAACCCGGATTGGCTCGCAATAAGTTGATGCTATGTGTATGATGGAATTGGAAGGGCATTATTCATTATAAGGTTTTACTGCCGGACAAAACCATCAATTAGGATCTCCACTATCAACAGTTGATGAATAAAGAAAAAAAGTAGAGAAAAAACGCGGAACTGATTGAGATAAGGTGTGTAGTTTTTCACTATAATAACGCCAAACCATAAACATTTTTAGCCACTCAGCAAAATTTAAGAGTTTGGTTGGGAAGTATTAATTCATCGACCATAGAAGCCTCACCTGGCATCCTCAAGTTTTTATCTGTTTCGGCCTCATCAGAATTCTTTAGGTAGTGTTAGATTAGCTTTAAGGCAGGACTTTCAAAATTTATTTAAGGTAATAATTAAAGGTAAGTAAAATATGACTAAAAATTATTTTGAATTTGTATATAAATTACTAAAAAAACTTTTCTTCTACCGTATTTATGAGTATGGTGATGACCCAGATAAAACCTTATTGTCATATTAAATTTACAGGGCATTGAAAATCGTTGTGTAGAATAAAGAGGATGTAAAGCATTTAAATGGACCGTCATCTTTTATAAATATTCTAAATCTCATCATCCCCATAAAATAGTTCATTACATAAAAAGCTATGTGGGAAACTGAATTCATAACGACGTTATAAGATCACTGAACACATAGAAAATATTCTCGTTTTAGGGTAGATTTTTAATCGAAACATTTAAGCAGTAACAAATGGAAATTGAAAAAGTATATTCAGAAAATTTGCAGTATCTCGTTCGGATGTTTACATAATAAGCCACGTATGAACCTCTATTTACCTCCGACCGGAATCCGCCGTGATGTTACGGAGTCAGACGTCGCAGACACTCAATAAGAACATTTTCACTTAACCATTCAACGGTTACAAGCCTTCGGGGCGAACTAAATAATTCGATTCATTACTCAGTACAGTCATTGTGTTCGCACGTACAAACTCCGAGCTCCGTCAAGTTCGGTTCAACGCGAAATAGATTGTCTGGCTTAGGGCGCGTTCGCACAGCTAGCTGCTTTATTAAACTCATTGATTACGAGCACTTGGCCGCGGCTCCGCCTGGGTGGGCAGAGAATTTTGATCGAGATTTTGATCTTTATTAAAACCTCAATACTAAATTATCCTGTAGCCATTCCCGACATAGATCTTGATCCTATTTCAGATTTCATCTCTCTCTCTTTTGTGCTCATTCTCTTTCTCGTTCTCACTTTTGCTCTGGTATTACTTCTTTCTCATCTTATTATTCCGTATCTTCCTCTCTCCTTTTCTCTTTTCACTCTCAATCCTTATCCTTTTTTTCTATAATATTTTTCTCCGTCTCCAAGCAAAACGAGAAAATAAAGAAGCTGATTAAATAAAATAATAATAATCACTTTTAAAATGTTTAGTTATAACAGAATATACACACAAAGAGCTAGAAAAACAAACAGTAACCAATATCTTATGTAATGATGAGATTTAAGTTTAAATTAATAAAAATGAGTTATATCACTTTCGAGAAGACGACCACAGGCAAACAGAGATAAACAGAAAGTAACTCATATTTCATTGTTGATTTACTACAAAGACATACAGACTACAAGACAAAGAAATAAACAAAGTAGTCTATTTGCTTTCCAAAGGTTCAAGTTACCTGCACTGCAATTAAACAGTTTAGGTCTGAAAACGTAATAGATACACAGATTTACTTTCGCATTTGTAATATTAGTATAGAGAATAAAACTATTTATTTATAGTGCTCCTATTGAGCGATTTAATTTTCATACCTACGTTTTTTTTTATTAGGGTAACGACAAATTGGTAACGCATTTTATCATTTTGATTGTTCAAATTAATGTTATACGGCTTTCTTTTATTTTGTATTTTTGTCTTTGCTTTGTGCTACGGTATTTATTGTACAAGAAGCTTAATTTAATAAAGATGAAGCTGTTTTAAACATAGTTTGTTTATTACAAACTAAAATATCTTGCATTACTACATACAATTGCTTTACATATTTTACGTATGACAAGGAAAGCTTTATAGATAAATTTGTTGAAATTATAGAGATTAAACGTATACTGCATATAAATAGAACATTCCATAGAAATTATTTCGTATACGATTTGGTTTTCAAAAGCTAAGATATTTGGTAACAAGTCGGCATTTATCTGTAGGAAATACAACCAGAAAGGAAAACAAAACACCCCATTGTCATCTCTTGTCAAAGCTTAGCGACTAGTGGTGGCCCAAAGATCAAAGTGTCTATTGACAACTGTGACGAGTAGGTAATTATATCAACAAATGTTCGGTTTGTAACTACCTAATACATCAAATGTGATAAAATCTATTTCATTAATTGACACTTACTTTTAGTAGCTTTTCAATACAATTAATTCAACAACGAGTCAAGTTTTCACGTGTGCGATAATGTGCGAGATTTGTATACTATATTGTTTATCCTTTATCAATTACGCGTTGGCAATGCTTAGATTGAATAATTTTCAAATTGTTGCTGCATTTATGGCTCATATTTAGCTAAGTTTACTTCATCTGAATCTACTGTTACTTTTAAATATTTTGCTAAATTTTTAATACTTTGTCGACTAGACGTTGCTTAATGTATAATTCAATTTAAATTGGTTACAACTATTTAAAAACATATATTTTTTTCTTTCGCGAAATACGTCGAATTATAGTGTAAAAAATAACTACAGTCACAGTGGCAAATACGAAAGGTTTTAGATTGACGTGATATTAGTTTTGATAAAGTAAAAATCCTGCACGAGACGTATGATACATTAATTTAAATTTGTGCTATTTTTAGGTATAAACTCGATTTACTTTTAGTTTGAGCAAAGAAGATTTAGCCGCTTTCGCAAGTAATTGTGCTGTCGTAGTAAAATCATTTTACAAAACCTTCTTAGAGAGAAGGGCATGAAATTGTTTCAAGCAGACTAGCGGATACAATCTTCAAAACGCTAAGTTGCCTTCATTATACTCATTTAATTTGACTTCAAAATTTCGACTTAAATCTTTATTCGTCGTTGAAATTCGAGAAATTATATTAATAATTATTATTTTATATTTTTCTGCATACACATGAAATTAATGTTTAGCTTAACTTTCTTAGTCAAATTAAAATTGTTTGCTAAATGTTTTATCGAAGCATAGCCAATGAAATTCGTATGCCTATATCAAGGAAGACAAAATTGATAATAAACGGTAAATGGTTAGATTGAAATACATCTTTATGATCGTTTTTAGCATATCGGCGTATATTTACGTAGACATGTCTGGCTCTACGCCAGATACATCTACAAGATCAACTTACAAGACAGAATTTACCTACAAGATCTATCTCGTAAATAAATTCGGATACGCCTACCACTGCATAATTTCACACGCGTATCTTTTGATTTGTAGACAATACAGAAATTTACAATTTTGGTAGGACACTTCATTAAAATTAGCCGCCGCGTTGTGGTACTCTCCCTGCAGTAAAACTTAGATAAATGTTTTTGTTGTGTTAGTCGAGATTTTCGTCCAATAGATTAAATAAAGAAGGAACACTATCATGATCATTGGACATGAAATATAAGGAATGTTCAGTTCTAACCGAGGAAAATGTCGCTATATTTTGTTTTGACTGTCAGATGAACTAAACTGTCTTGGAAATGTTGGATACCTTGGATAAGGTCGACGTAGACAAAGAGTTTTAAGAAATTGTGATTTCTCTCCGGGAAAACATCAACACGTTGACGTTATGCCTTTGGTTTTAAGCTGGAATTGAGGTACAAGACACTTTTGACGGTTCAAAGTATATAGCGTTTGGACCCAGGTAGCACAAAATTTAAATGTGAAGTTCAAGCATTTGCGAATTCTTATTATGGTTTTCTTTTGGTTTTATAGCTAAAAATAATACTAAAAGCTGCATAATGGATGTGTAAATATGTAAAAGTGACTCGTTGCGTAACTGATAGTTTTAGAGAAGTCGTCGGCAACGTTTCTACTGAGTTTTAGATTGAGAAGCTGCCTAAGTAAGCATTTTTAAAAAAATAAGAAATTCATTTACAATAATGAATTTGGAATTAAATCTAAAGAATTTATTTGGACATATTATAAATGCACAATAAAAATTCAACCATATACATATATATATTAGTTTTTGACCGCGGCTCCGCTCGCATGGAAATACAATTAATTCCTTATTTTTTCGCCACGTCGCCTACTCTAACACCGCTCCTACTCTAATAAGCTTAACCGATAAAATAAAATAAAATAAATGACTATTAATTATTATAGTTATAAGGAGTTGATCCATATAAACATACAAAGAAATGAACAGTAACCTATATTTTATGTACCGATTAATTATATCAGTTTTCCAAATTTTATCAAAATTGGTTGTCATTATTGAGTTATAAGACAAACAGACTGAAAGATAAACAAACAATGACGTATATAAGAAAAAATCATGTGCTCTATTAGTTCACTCAAGTTCATTAAAATCAATTTAACTATTGCTGAGCCATGAAAAACCATACAAATGAATGGACAGACAAACAAACAAAAAGCATAACCATGTTCTTCCCCACGACTCAAACTATTACTATACCAAATTGCACCTAAATAGGTTCAGGGGTTTAAACGTGAAGAGGTAACAGGCAGACACACTTTCGCATTTATAATATTAGTATGGATATATTTATATTTAATTTTACAACATTGTACAAAACTATACGTATAAATCACATATATGTCAAAGGCGTTTTGAGTGTATAGACCTCTAATAAAAATAACTGTGATTGAATTTTGACCTCGTGATTAGAAAAATAATATAAACGTAAATAACAATTCCGGTTACTAAAAAATCTATAGCTGTCAGAATTAACTTAATAGATTACTAATAGTTTTGAGTTAATATGGAAATAAAATAGTGATAGGAGTTTTTATATCCACTTCAATATATTTAGTAAATTGAAGTAAATATAAAAACTTCTCCAATATAATCTGAAAGTAATTGGGAAATAGAAGCCTAAATTTACAAACTTTACTTCAATTTTATAAAGAAGTTGCAAGGAAATCAAATCTTAGTACACTTACGTTTTAGAATTGAATGTCGTCTTACAATCATAAATTTCGATTTGGAACCGGAAATTAATACCCGATGACATATCTACAGCCCATACATACATATATTTACATATTAATAATCGTTCATTATTTTATAGTGCGAATCACTAAAATTATTGTAGGAGATAGAAAAAAGAAATAGGGACTGTAGCCAAATAGTAGTTCTGATAAACGAAAATTTATTACTTAATTCAAACTTTACTAAGCTATACAATGATACCATCATTTTGTATTATTGTAAGTTCCTCAATTTAACGATGACTCTAATATGTATTAACATATGGAATTCCTATGTTTGGAAATATAATAAATATTTATAACTATATAAGTAATTATAACTTAATTTGATATTATAAAAAAACAAATTTGCTCTTATTGTTTCTACTTATTTTTTTATTAAAAATGCATTATTTGCAAGGCGCACCAAAATTTTGATAGTATATTTATATGTACAGTTACGGAGATCTCATAAAATGAACATTTTTTTTTCGTTCTTAGGGAGCGTCTACTTCCCGAAAAAAGTAACTATACCAAATTTCAAGTAAATCGGACCTATAATTTCGAAGATCTTGTGATGAATCACTCAGTCAGACAGTGGCATTTCGCTTATATATATATATATACAGTAACAGTGAATTTGCGTTATCATATTAACATGTACACAGACGATGAGTATGTTAAGAGAATTCCACTTTTAAAACACATAAAAATGATACACTGCACTTTGCTAATATTTAATTATAATAACGGTGCGCGCGCCTCACGGTCCTTGGGCAAGTTCATATTAAATGCTGGTTAATCTCATAATTTGGAGAAGACGTTACCTAACTCTGTACTCAGGGGCACTGTTACTTTAGTGCAAAAGTTCACTTGCTCATTCTAAGAACGTTCTGGAACTACGAACACCCCCCATAAGATGCTAGTATCAAACTTTCGTACACACCGTAACCTTTCATATAGCCATTTTAATGTTACTGTTCTGCTATCGTGTAGGTTTGTAATGTTACAGCTGAATAATTTGTGCCGATTTAAGCGGTATAAAAGCATATAACAAGCTATATCGCTCTTATACTATTTTCTAGTGTAACTTGTAGTATAAACGTGTAGTCGTAGTCGAATATTGAACAGCTTTTTGTGCTACTTGGCAAATCATGATAGTTATGTTGCCAGTCCAAATGCAATACTATTTAGAATTACATATAGATATATTAAAAAAAATTTAAAAATCGACATAGAATCTTGGTAATAAGATTTATTTTATAGTTCTTCTCACGGCAGATAAATGTCATTGTTTTTGCAATGTTATTGGACCGATTGAACAAACGAAACGCATAGGACTATAATGAAAGAGAATAGGTATGTTGTGTCTGAATTCATTCCGTTTGTTTTGCTCTGCAGATGATAATAACGTATCCATTTCATTAATTTGACCTAATTTCGCAGCCAGCCCATACGTTATGTCCATCAACCTATCCTATTTGAATACATTATAATTATTTTACTGAGCATTATTAGTTTTTGTAGGTGGAGTAAAAGATTTTTTTTTTAATGATAGCGGTGGAAGTTTGAGCCAATTCCGTCATTTTAAATTATAACGAAATGGATTTAAATTTATGTCATAGTTCTCTGATCGAAAACTAAATTTGTGATCAAGTAAATCTACGAGTATTTTCTAGTTCTAGAATAACTTATGACAAGCTCTTAAAATTTGTGATGTATGAAGTATATAGAAGGCTGACTCGTGGTAAATATTGTTGTGAGGTGTCAGTTATTCCATTGCTGGATACCTTCCGATAATTTATTCACTTCAAATTGAAGTGCTTGGATCTTAAGCACTCCGGTGATGGTAGAGCCGGACTACTGACTCTTCCACCACCATAATGTTGATGTCCGGGACCGACAGCTTAACCTGTTTAGTCATTTTGGCCGAAATCAGTAGCGGATCAGGAGTTGCGGATTTGACGGTAACGCCCTTAAGCATTGTGTCGCAAACAATCTGTAGTACTTTGTACAATATTAGCAAAGTTTTATAATAGCACGTTTAAATGTTTTTTTATTCAAACGATACTTACCGATTACAATTAGGAAAGAGGTTATTGTTAGTTAGAAAAAGGGTGGCGTTTTGTACACTTATCAAATAGTCTCTATATTTCCTTAATTGTTTTTATATCAGAATTTGCTCGATTGTTGTTTCATATTATAATATAATAATATTTGTGTGCTCGTATCTGTATTTTCAATTAATCTATTTATAAATCATAGAGAATTTAGTTCGCAAGGTTTAAATAATTAATTTTGGATGATATTTTTCAGAAATTATGCATATAATAACAAACAAAAATTAACATAAATACAAGGCCACGCAGGATATTTTGCAAAAAAATGTTTTCAATTAAGAGGTACTGAACAAATTCAAATTTACCTTTATTGATGTATGTGTTATGACTACATATATATGTAGGATGTGCGATTAAATTTTGTATGATTTATAGTTAATAAAGTTTAAAATCAACTTTCATAAATTATTGGAAGCACTTACTCTATGTATTAATATTCGATCTAAGTAGAAATGGAAATGAATTATGTCATTTACACGCAATTAATATTTTTTATGTTAGTGCCACTCATCTTGCTATATAACAAATACTGATCATAACGAATTAAAAGTCAAAAGATTAAATAATGGTGAAGTAATAATAAAATATTGATAGTATTAATAATTGTATATTGCGGAATGTATTGAAAAACAAGCTTCGTAATCATTTTGCACGCCTCATAAGCGGAGCGCATGAGGTAGTGCTCTACTCTCGCCTTACGAAAAACGAGTGATTTTTTGAACTTTGAATGTCTTTATTTATTACGTGTTGCACTTGTAAAATAATGTATGCACTCAAACGGCAAGAATGATCACTGATTTTAATATCTGTAATATCTTCAAAACACATTTTGTTATAGAACATATTTTAAAAACTGTTTTAAAAATGTTTTTCGTGGACGTCCGTGTGTCTGTATGTGCGGATCCTGTATGTGGTCACGATAACGAATGAAATACTTCACTAATCGAGTGGTTTTTTTTTCATTCGCTTTAGTATGCATCTGAATAGAAGCCTATTGAATTTCACTGTCAAATTCGGTGTAGTTTAATTGATATTTAATAAACAAAATTTTGACGAGTCTTTCAGTAAAAAACTTCTTTTTTTATTAAATCTTAATCTAGAGAACATAAGAAACCCGAAGCGTGACTGTCTTTTTTATTCTCAATGTTTAAGTAAAAATTTTGACACCACGGTAAGTATTTTTTTTTAATTTATTTCAATTTAAAAAAAAATTACGATTACAGTATAAATTTTTGTTAGTATATAGAATTTAGAGTATTGAACAATGCATATCAAGTAATTTGTAATCATTCATAACGAGTGAGCTCCAGTCGTTCGTCGGAGCTGAAATACACACTTTTCTTTAGTAAAAATGGAGTAACCGCTATGAGGCGTGCACTTTTGGATATTTCTTGTCTAAAACCACTAATGATACTTTAGTTGAAAAGGTCTGAAATATAAAACAATATGTTTATTGTTTTGTGTAAAAGCTGGGTGGAAAATTAAAAATTGATTTATTTCTTAATTTTTTAAAAGGAGTTTAGAGGAATTGGCTGTTTACGATTCGAAGAAAACTTGTATAAATGAAAATAGAGAGTATCGTTTCTGCTCGCGGTATAGGCAGGCAACTTCACATTCATATATTTATAAAAGCAACGAAAAGACAATAAGCAAGAGAACATTGTCGGCAACTCTTAACAAGCGTGACGCGGAAAGTTAAAGGCTTCTATCTCAAAAAAAATTAGGGGAATTTTTCAGCAACATTTCGATTAAAATCAGACACGACAAAGACAATAAGCCAACTGAAAAAAATATTTTTTTTCATTTAAACTACGTTAATTGGTTAATTTGTGAAATAATGAAATGCTTCTAGATTGATTGGTGAAAATCATTATTTGTTTTATCCAAATACACAGCTGAGTTGGTGAATCCCATTCACAATCGACGTGTAATAAATACACTTATTCTTTTAGTTTTGTGTTACGTGTGTCGCTTTCATACGTACTTTTTCATGATCATTGTAAGTATATTCAGTAATATCGTACCTGTCTATATTAACACTTGTATCTATGACCCACGTGCCATGACGTCATCTTAAATTTGGTCTCTATATATAAAATCGTTGTATTAATAACGGAAGGACGTTTAATTGCAAAATTAATTGACAGCCATATTTAGATTCGACAAACGTTACCCATTCAATTTTACGTCTACGAATTCGAACGTTCGCAATATGGGCGTAATCAAATAGGGTTTCTGTGTGAACGCACCCTTATTTCGATAATTGCTTTGTATCTAGTACGCGCCTGAGGGCGAAATTTCTCAAACGTAAATTACAAATTAAGGGGCTCGGCCCTTTATCGCTGCTTAGATTTCAGATGTTATTGTTATTAAGTTTGCGGTGCTAGGTTGCATTCAGCGCACGAGCATGCGCGCGGGTGTGTTGCATTATCCTTGATGTTAAATATAAACATTGAATGTATTTGTTAACAACGCAGTCGGGTGCTACGTTAAAAAAAGAATATTCATTACTGCTTGTAATTTATTTAACTTTGAAATTGTTTATTACTTCTTAATATGTTGTCCTAAAGGTTCTTGTAAAATGAAGATTAGAGTCAATTTGTCCTAAAGGCTGTTTTGACTGATTGCAAATGACAATTCTTTGCTACAAAGTGCAGTAGAAAACTGTAAATTCGTTTTTTACGAATCCGCGAATTTTGAATATTGGCACATTAGTGGTAACATTGTCATAACAGTTAAATAATAACATGATGGCGCAATAATCACGTTTCTTACGTGCTTCTGCGCCGAGTAGCTTTCGAGGACAGTAGCTGTTGTAGGGAGCAGAAGCGGTCGTGACAGATTTGCAAGTGCTCCTTTATTTTTTTTTAGCATTGATTCGGGAAGCTGCAAGAAAAACTCCCTAAAATTGTGAATAGGTACACAGAAAGTTGGATTTTAATTCGCTATCACAGAGCACTTTGACAGGATCTCAGACAAAAGGAAGTCGGTGTAGTCCTTAAGTCCGAAGCGAGCCCGAAGCAGTTTTGCGCCATCTGTCGTATCTGTTTGGAACTTCGCTGAAACACTCGGTGGCCAGGCTTTATTTATTATTTATCAAACGGCGGTGCCCTAATTAAAATTTACAGGTTGAATTTGTAATGAACTGTATTGTCTACGGAATAAGAAAGTTTTAATTAATTAATTAATGCTCCTTAATTAAAAACTCTCCAAGGTTCAGCGTTTTCATTCGGTAAGACATTAAAATGTCCTTGTTAGTATTATTCAATCAGGCATCTGTTCATGTTTATCATTTGTTGTTGAGTGAGGCTTATTTGTTTGCCACTTATTCACACAAAAAGGGTGGTAGATTTTAAATTTTTGAATCAAAACCCAGGTTTTCTTTCTAGAGTCATCGACTTGAATGCAAAGTACCATCAGAAGCAAAGGCGACGAAAATTTATTTAATTGGTACATTACTGAGTATATGAATGAGAACAATGATTAAAAAAAATCCTAGGTTGCTTAGAAGTTGCTATAAAATAATAGGTTCATATATTATCATTATTCTGCTGTCGTATATGAGTATTTACCAAAATATACACCAATATTAATAAAGATGTTATATACAATTTATTTGAAAAAAGTCACGAATCGAAAAACAAAAATAATAAAGAAAACATAAATTTATATTGCGAAGATAGTGCATTGAATAAATATTCAATTTCGTAGAATAACATTATGATGTCGATTGTCGTTTTTAGAAAAATGCAATAATTTAATTTGCGTTAAAGTCCAGATTTTCTAAATGCTGTTGGGATTTATAATACAATAATTCTGACTTAAATACGCGTTTCGAAGATTTTACAATAAAAACTTTCTGTGCCGGAAGAGCGTAAAATTAAAGGGCCGTCTCTGGAGGTTTTTAACGCGTTGACATAAAAAAAAAGGTGTGTTTCACGAAATATCAAGGTTGTGTATAAAAATTGAATACGGAAAATTGTACCCTTTTGATACACGCTTTATACAGTTTCGTTTAAGTAATCTGGTACAAAATCGAAATTACTAATACTAATTACGAAATTTATTTTTTTGGATTATGAAAATTTCCTGTATGTTGTAGGTATTTCTATTATACAATATGTTGGTGTTTTACGATTTCACACCGATATACTTAATACGTCATATACCCCTTAAAGGATACAAAAAATATGTAAATTATTTAAACAGCTTTTTAAATGCGTAATTATATCCGTATCTCATTTAATTATAACGGCAACATTTTTTGTTTACTTTTGTAACTAAGCGTTGGCTATAAATATTTTAATAAGAAAAATAGGGATCGTACGTCTTGACTTAAACGCCAACTAGTGACAAATATGGGAACTTTATGAGAGAATTTTTTGTGCTTAATATTTATTATTTGAAAATTGTTAATGCAATAATTTTAATAACGTCCTGATAGAACATAATTTCCATAATGAGAATATAATGGATGGATTGAGTATCCAGTTCATCCATCTTATATTCTCACGAGTTTTACAGGAATTGCGATTATAAAAAAAATAATTTAATATTTTCAAAGTGAAGCTTTGAGATTGCACAGCTATACGGGTACATTCATCATCGCTAATTTATCGATTAGGATCAACTAAAAAGCAGTACTTATATTAGTTATCAATATCAATCAAAGAATTGATTTAGGTACGATCAACATTGAATACATAAGTTAGGGATGCAACTTTGCAGATCATTTAGATTTTTTCCACAATTTTGTATAATTTTTTAGTATAGATTTAAATAGCTACTCTAGAATATTTCTGACCATTTATACAATCATTTATTACTATCTGGAACCCATATTTGACAATTTAAAAAGTGTATTATATATTATAATTTTTTCCCCATTTAGTTCAATAAATAAGCTATTACAGTGCGCTAGCTTCAACAACAGTGCTGTCTCTATACTTCAGACAGGGTCCCTACAATTTTAAGTTGTCTATCCGTACGTATGTCATAACTCACCTGGCACTCGTAGGTGCCGTTGTCGCGTTTCTGCACGAACCTTATCTGCAGGGTCCAGTCTTCCGAGCCTTCTCCGTGCAGTACCTGAAAAGACGTAATATTTTACGGATTTGCTGAAACTGTTCATAATCCTTTTTTTTAATAAAACTATATTCATTACAGCGAAATGTTCTACTGAAATATTGTTTTTTATTCAACAAATGCACTCGCAGACTGACTGCATTAATTGTTTAGGTTTTAGATATAGTTTTCTATCTACAAATGTTTATAAAACAATTTTTATTTGCAATTTCAATTACAGCATTAATTTGGTATTAAAAAACGCGCCGATAATGGTAATTAGGATAAAGTCTTAAGTCATTATTTATATCGATTTTCATAAATAGTGAAATAATGTTCAAGCTCAAGAAAGAAGCTTTTGAAAGCGCGAAAATAACAAGTCGAGGTGTTAAAAGAGAGGTTAATAGTTAAGAAAGAGTAGTGAAGCAGAGACAGAAGTTTAGAGATTGTTGGGAGTACGACCTTTAATGGTTCATCTTGGCGTCATTAAAATACACCTCATGTTGGTAGAATTAACTACTATACTAAGTTTTTATTTAATACTGTATTTACTCCATTTGCTTACCGTCTTTGTGGAAAAAACGAAGGAGAAAAGTGTGATACGAAATTTTTATTATTTTTAGGGTTCCATAAATAGGAAAAGGAATCCCTATATAGGATCACTTTGTTGTCTACCTGTCTGACCTCCCGTTTCGTCGTTTGTCTGTCTAGATTCTTTTTTTCTTAAATACGCGTGATTGAATTAAATTCATCAAATTGAAATTAATAACAAATTCTTAGGTCTGGTGTCCTAAGAGGTGTAAAAAGAATTGATCTTAGTACATTTGTTAATATTGACCTAGTGTCAATGTAATTAAAAAGTGCGGCCTTAATACGGCCATTTTTATGTCATATTTTGATACTCAAAGTAAATCAAAATCTATAGGGTACTTTTCGTTGACCTAGAATCATGAAATTCAGCAAGAAGAATAAGTCTCAGTAAATAGGTAAAAGAAAGCACATGAAAATAATTAATTCGTAGTTATATCATATGAGAAAAAAAATGTGATTACAATTTTACACTTGCAAAAATTTTCAAAAATTTTCATACTTTTGTAAAAATTTGATTTTTTAAATCAATAGTTTCAAAATTGTTGGGACTCTTCAGTATCAGTATGGAAAAAAACCATAAGCTGTGAAGGATCTTGACGCATGAAATGTCTACATACATAATTAATTTGGTACGGAACGTTCTATTCGCATTTGTACGGTTCTTTTTACAGACTTATGCTTATTTTAGGAGGATAGGTAGAGACCACAGGTGATGTGAGTCCACGTGGTTATGATCTACGCATATATTTCTTGGTTCACTGACATCCATTAATCATTTCAGGAGAATTCGTCGGTTACAGGTGTTTTAAACTTGGGCTTTCTTTAATAAATTACCATATTGGTGACAACAAAACGTTTTCTAAGGCATCTTTTGCAGACAATTCCATCACACATACTCTTAAGTTTTGTTTTTTGGGTCTATTTTTCAGTCTACATTCATTCACTATTTACAGATAGCAAGAGCACCGCAACATCTATTTTTATATATATATATATATATCTTTCAAAGACACTCTCCGCACACTATGCAGGACTCGCATCTCCAGTGTATTATATTTTCATGTTTCTTCTGCCATACCATACATTCGTAAGCTTAGTCACCTGAATTCAATTATCGACATACAAATGCGCTTGCCATGAGGATTTTTACAATTCATAACAAACAATAAGGCCTCATTCAATTTACTTTTCACATTTACTCTCTTTTCAATACCTCCATCGTATTTATAGTAATTTGTAAATAAACTACCCGACACAAAATATTTCATTTGTTCAGTTTTTTTTACTTTTTGTAAATATATTGTATTAGATCATGTTTTATTTCAAATCAAACACCATGACCTTAGTCTTGCTGACATTTATTTTCACACCTCTTTTCTTAACAAATTATTTATTTTTTGGTACCATTGTCTGCGAGTTGTACACAAATGGTGTAATGGTGGTTGGTACATAGGAGATGTGTGATAGATAGCTAACCCACTCTTAGTGCATTCTCATATTGTTTCTAATCATACAGTCTATTTATGAATGGCTTTGATAGCCATGGTAAAGCAACATACACTTGTCTGATACCTTTGAGGATGTCAATAAGTGTCACGAAAAGAAATTAAAATGAAAAAAATAAAATGGCCACAAAAAGAGTCCAAAATATAAACAATTTAGCCAAGAGTGAACTTCAGCAAAGTTATTTCAAAGATAATAGGGAAAGACCATTACTGAAGAAACTGTGATGGATGAAGTGGACGAGGTCGCGAAGTGCGAAGGTCGGACACAAAACTAAATACACTATATAAGGTATTCAAAGTTGAAAGAATACGTAAATTTCATTGAGAGCGACGGAAAAGAAGGAGAAAAAAGTTAATTAAGATTATTGAGCTATGAGAGAGGAGAGACAGAAAGAGAGAGAAAGAGATAGAGACCATAGACAGGATCGCCAGCGGAACAACTTCGTATTGCTATCGTCCTTAAATATCATTTAGGACCTATTTTAGGAATTACACACTTAACCTTTGAAAAAATGTCAACATGCTTAATTCAAATTGAGGTAATTTTGAATTCAAGACCATTTATTCCAATTTTCAGTGATCGTTTAGACCTGTGCTGCCTTACCCTGGCTAATTTCCCGATAGGACATTCTCTACAATGTGTGCCTCGTGAAAACATCTCGCTTTCCTATAGAATACATCACATTCTTTAGCAAAAAACTTAAATGGATTCAGTCGGCTGGACAGCTTCCTTTACCAAATCAATTTTGATGTTGTAGTTACTTCGCAAATAAATAAATGTTACATTAAATATGATAAAAAAAATGTAATCAAAAACATATTATGTGTTAAGTAATTATTATGTTATTTATTCATTATGTTATGTACTTTGCTATTGTCTTATGTAACCTTTGGGTCTGTAATCTTAGGGTCACCACCGAGCAGAGAATCTTTAGGTTATCATGGTACTATTACATGTTTGAGAATCAGTTGATTGTACAATGTAGTACAATGACATAAATGTGATATAGCCGCATATTTCTGCAGTAATACTAGATAAAGTAAGGAGGTGACACACAGGCCACTTTAAGGATTTCAGAAGAACCATCCCCGACACAGCAAATGAAGAAAAATTATGGTGTAAGTTTATACATACAACACTTCTTTTATTTCGGACAAGAAAAAAAATTCTATGTGTTTCATTTGAATTTTAACTACAAAAGCTGAATGGATTCGCATAATAAAAATTTGACGAATGCAAATGCTACTATCTTTTACGTTACAAATAATTTACTTTTGGTCTCTGAATAACATTAGCTACATAAAAAATAACAGACAAATCGTTACATGGATATAAATAACACTATAGTATACAAGAACACATATAAACGTTTCGTTGTTCGTAATACAACTACCGATAAACCTCACTTAAACAGATGTTTCGGTATAGGGTGTCGAGTTCCATGCGCAATAATAATGTCCTATTGATCTTGAAATATTCTGGATCTGTAATCACTATTGGATACCGTAAGATCTGGATTCTATCAGATTGATTATATGTTTATAAGAAAGAAAATCAAATCAACTTTTATTGCTAGATTTACAGATAATTTCGCTATAAGGAGAAAAATGAGAGTATCGTTCCAAGAAACATATCAAGTTGCTGTGTTGATGGACAAATCGGCCAAAATTACAAATTCCCTGAAATCAAATTGGCTGTTTGTTTTATTGCCACGGATAATATTGATTTGTAAGCTTTCTAATGTATTTTCTAATTTTGTATTCAACGTCTAGTCATATTTGTGTACGGTAAATTAATCTATTGACACATTGGTATTAGTTATTAACCTACTAAAGAGGTAGGAAAAAAATTATTACCTGAAATCTCTCGTCGTTGGTGTACGTAAATTTTCCAGAACTGAGGATGTGCCAGTCGCGTTTTCTTATCCACGATACTTGCTGCAAAACAAATTGATAATATGGTTAATAGGGTGTACCACAGTAACATTAAAATGAAATAAATAGATATACCTATTTCTGCTGTATATGCTACCAGTTCATATCAGTTTGAAAAAAAAGTCATTGATGATATATATGTGTTACATAACAATGCTCGTGGTTATGATAATATATATATATATATAAATATAATATTTTTATTATTATCGTAAAATATATCATTTCACTAACTACATAAACCTCTATAGTAAAAAAAAAATGTGATATAATAAAATTCATTTCACATTTTCTATCGTGTATATTTGTATCGATGTTTCTATTAATTTGTTTACGTTTACGTGACGATAGACGGCCTATAGACAAACAGGCAACAAATACAAACCACTCTTTATGATTATCGCGCACAATTTCTCTTTGAAAACCAATTTTGTGAAAGTCATGCACAGAAACTAATATTATGCAGAATGACTCTGCAATTTCCATAATGTGTGTAGACATACGTTTTTTTTTTTTAACACGGTCTGCGTTTTTTCATCATTTGTGCTGCCCAATTTCGATAGACCATTCTTATTGCTATTCAATTATTTAACACAAAACCCTAAATATTGCACACGAAGTATTTTTTCCTGCAAATGCAAAACAATTCGTCATCAGCACCACATATCTGAAGATGTAAATACCCAAAAATGTATTCAATGAACAATATGTCGCATAGAGATTTTTACAGCACTCGACCAGTAACGGACCAAAATCATGCGTGTGATGGTTCATAACCAATAATGATCCAGATGCAAACAAACGTATATTAGCATATTTAACCAAAATCTGTATCGACAGTACGCATGAAGATGGGAAATAATACTTAATTAATTACATATAGTCAAACTACACACGACTTGAGTAGTTATGTGACAATGCTCAACGTTTAATTATTGAGCGGTATTAAGTGTAGGTATGTACTTAAGCGCCGTACAAGGGTATTAACCAGCCGACAATATGTCGCACACGCAGGCACGTGATGAGATCAACTCATCGTTCGGAGTGGGTTTTAATTGATTTGTCATTATTAAATTAAACTGTTTGGATCATGTTGAATTCCGTGACGGGTAAGCACTAGCGGCTTACGGTCTCATCACTTCTCGTTGATAGATAAATTTAATTCGTTTGACGTTTATATAGATGAGTATTCGCATTCTGCATATTCGCTGAAATGTTACTTTGGTTTTGTGTCATTATGAAATTATACATCTTTAGGGGCGTAAGAGATTATATGTAGCACATTAAGGTGTAAAAGAACATGGGAGCCCTACAGACAGTAGGTGATCACAGCCGTCCATGGACGCTTGTAACTCCAGAGAAGTCACGTCAGAGAATTTTAGGTAAGGAATAAGATGTATAATAAAGGTGTGAGTGGGCTAATAGAACTTTAAGGAGGGAATAAGATATTTGATGGAGGAAGAAGTGGGCCACTGGAATTCTCATATTTTCGTTGTGCAACGAAATTAGTCACAATATGACTTTACCACATGATCACCATGAAACAACTGAAATTTTTGAATATCACGAAATCCGTCCGGATTTCCAGCAAAATTTTAAACAATGAAGTTAGTCGTTAATTAGTGTGAGAGGTACATCTAGAGTCAAAGAGATATATCTAGGCTAACTTCACTCGCAATACCACAGCCTTCTTCTATTGACTGGAAGGCTATGGGCAAGACTCTGAATGCACGCGCACAACATCTATATGAAAGATAGACGCGACATATAAAAACTTGGTATGCATATTATACACAATTATTTGTTATCATTGCCAATATTTTATCAATTAAATGAAATCCATTTTGATCGAGCATGACGCTTGAAATTTCGAGTCAACATTTACCATTTTTACAATTAATCTAAAGCGGTATAAATTTTAAGGTGTGTACATATACTTAATCATTTTGATACTTCAAAAACACTAATCGTATAACTACTTAAAAGTTTTAAAACCCTAGCCTGGAACGTGCGTATGCGCTGTTCCGTCAACACGCCGTCCTCCTCGACTCGGCCAGATTGAGTAGCAAAATACACGTTTACGGTCCGTACATGCACTCGATCTCCGTGTGCCATAATGGAATTTTTTATTAAGCCTCGGTCGGTTCCTATCTCGTTTATGGCGCGGCTAACGGTGGGGTGGCCGTCGTCGGGTCGCGTCTTCTATTTTGTACGAGTTAGTGAGCCCCGGAATTCGACACCTTGAATTTTAAGCCTGTGATAATTTTATTTCGGCGTTACGTTGGGTACGATGTATCTTGAAAATAGTTACTGTAAGATGTATCGATTCATGATTCGATGAATGCTATTGTTACGCACAGTGGGATGTATCGATATTTTGTTCAGGTCGAACATATTTATATTAGTATGATGCACAAAGTTTTAATTTTTGAATATTGAATAGTTACTACATTGTATTATAAATACACAAGAATATCATACATACACTGCTGGTTATGCAATTATGGACTACAATTATCTATGGATTTCAAAATAATTTGATGGTTATGAATATATAATCTATATTAATTATACTTTGCTTTTTTTGGAATGCTATAGTACATATTTTAATGTGACGTGTTTCGTTTGAAATGTTATTAGCATAGTTTGGTACGCAGTATGCTTTAATATTAAATTATGGACAGTTTCTCATGTACAATGAATAACTTCATATACTGTAACTATACACAGACACACTTTTACACACACACAGACTCACTCACGCACCTCAATAAAATAAAATGTATAGTTCAACATATTGCTAGACATGTCATATAATAAGTGTGTATATTCTAAATGTTATAACTTCTATAACTTAATTTTCGTCTCATCACGAAAATAGATCATCATATTCAAAGCATTGTTCCCAATAGGGGGTATTAAGAGGCTGTATCTTTGTTGTGCAAAGATTTTAACATGACATGACAGGACAGGTGTCCGTCGCCTTATACAGTTGCTGTGTACTTCCACTCTCGAAGTATAGATTTCCTGGCGACAATGGACTCAATATACCTAAAGATGACATGCAACGGGTTTGCTATTATAATATTATAGTAATGAACCTGTTGCATAGCATTTATAGGTAACCCGATAGGATACCGTATAATAATAATATAGTATATGCAGTTAGTAACCCCTCTCTCGCTAAGGTGTCCGACTAGGCAGTGCAGGTAGGCGGTGCCCCCGAGCTGGGCGGTCACGTTGCTGACCGAGTTGTTGGCGGCCAGTTCGTCCGCGCCGCGCCACCCTCGTCCTCGTATCGCGCCGTGGTGGCCTGGCGTCGTCCAGAATAAATAATAATAATACAAAATTATGTTATTATTACGACCAATAAAAATAAATAAAATATGATAAATGATAGCTGTAATTAAGAAAGACTTCCCATATAAAAGTTTATCGTAATTTATAAAATTAAAAATGATACAATTTTGTGAGATTGATCAGTACGTGGGTAAAACGCGTCAGAGTCATTTCATTAAAGCATTATAGATATCTAATGTTGACATAAATCTATATTTGTTTATTTTATTTAGTGTGTATATTTAATGAAATTAGATAATTTCCTAATATTTAAAATTTTATTATGTTCCGTTTCTGAAAATGAAAAGAGTGCCTTTTTAACTTGATTCCGCAGAGGTATCGTTAACATTTTTAACAATAAAAGAATATTCATTCCATTCAATAGTGCAAATTCTTAAATGCGACTTCGTATAGTATTATAAAAATAAAAGGTTAAAAATGTATTCGACAACTCTGAATTTCAATGCAGTCAATTAAATTACAGATATCAAGTTAATGCATTCGTCTGTCACGCCGCTCGCGACGGCGCGCTGGATGTAGACAGACCTGTGACTCTCGGCTATGAGTATACTCACGGCTTTCGAATAAGCACACAGAAAGCTTTTTTTTCAAGCAAGAGTTAATCAGTGTGTTTATAAGCATCTATCTGTTTTAGTTCACTTTCTGAATTAATACACATGCTGTTTACCCTCGTGATAGTGGAGATGCAGTCGGCACTGGACGAGGAGAGTAGCATTTATTCACCCTGTAGTTACGGCGTGAATGAATAATGCGCTTCATAATAATAAAATAAATACTAAACAACTGTTTAGGTAATTAATACTTTATTATTGAAATGATAGAATTTTGAGCCATAAACATAGATAAGTATGCTCAAGTTAGATACTGAATAAAATATAATCTTTTATTATTTTTCTATTTCAGACACGCCGATTTAATACCATTTAACAATATGCCTTGAAACTATATTCTTCATATCTATCGTAGCCAGTAAAATATTTCAAAATATAAATAAGGCCTTTTTTTGAGCTTTTACGGATTATTGCTGCAAGCTTTTAATATATTTTATTAAAAAAAAAGTGATTGAATGGCGCTTACGGATGTCGCCGGTGGGCGCGGTCAGCAGCGGCAGCAGGCAGAACACGGCGCCGGCCAGCGGCACTTCCACCCGCCATCTCAACTGGAACAACGTATAAATATGTGTATTTTGAACTGTCTAGATAAACGAAATTTAATAAGCTCTTTTTAGACATGTACGTTAACTTTAAAGATGCAGAATTGTACAAATCTTTCTTTTCTAAAATATTTAAAGGGAGGTAAAATTACGTAACTTTTTCTTATGTCTAAGGAAAATATGTATACTAAATGGATTTTGTGTTTTTAAAATATACATACAACAAACGTAAATTAACAGATATCCAAATTATCGTCAAAACCGTAAACAAAATAGGTTATTAAACACAAAAAAGAAATCGCGTGCGTAGTAAAGCCAACAATCAATAATTCCTGAAAGCTTTGACCATACGATTTGACAGCCAGAAACCTTACTTGAAAAAACTTAGTTTCGTAACGGCATATACGTCCACGGTTACTAACGAAGAGAGAGCCACACTATTTCGAATGTCATGGCACCAATGAGATATGAAACACTTAGTGCGACATCTAGCGTTAAATATGTAACTTACTAAAATTGAAAAAAAAAATGGGAAATTGAATTACTATTTTTGTAGAATTACAAGTATATTTCATTAAAGAAAACAGTTTATAGCAAAACTGCTGAGTAGAAGTTATTTTTCAATATAATTGTTGATATATTAGGTAACATAAATGCATAAGGTGAATTTACTTGAAATTTATAATAGAAAATTAAAAAGAGTAGCATATGAAAAATAGTTTTTTAATTACGGGTTTTGAATAGATAATAACAATTTAGAATTAAATGAATTCTGAGAATGAAATCTTGCCAATATGAGTAGTGAATTCAAGGACATCTATTAAAATTATTACGATTTTCAATACTTATTCAAGCAGCTCTGGATTTTTCAGTAGGCCGTATAGGCCGCGATCTAGGAGCAGCAGATTTAAGAAAATTATTATCTTAGAGAGGTACACGGGGCGGCGGAAATAAGGTGGACTACACTCATAAAAAATATAAATCCGCCACTGCTTTCAAGGAATAATATTAATGAAATCTTTATTTAAAGTGTAATTCATATAGTTTCTACATACTTACTAAAATGTATTAAAAAAGAATATGTTCTATTATTTGAAATAAGTAAAATTTTCAGCCCGAACCAATATTAAAAAGTGGATATTACAAAAACTGTGGATAAAAAGTTGTTTTGATCATGTTCACCGGCACACATACAAACAAAACGCAACATCATCGTAATGCCGGAACAAGGAGAGCGGTTGATAACAAACATTTTCTTAAAATTTGCTCTGACGTTTGTCGAAATTGTTTTCGTATTATTTGCTCTGCTGAGTTGTACATTTCCACAATTTTTTTCTTATTAACATCGAGGTACATAGATTTTAAGCCACCCACGCCGGTCCAGTGTGGATCAGAGATTTACAATCTCAGGGTTGCCAATGCGTCGACAAAATCCGGAGGCCATGACTCGACGTGCACTTCGGAGCGAATGATTTCTGTTTTTGAGTTAAGTTAAAAAGTCACTGCTCAATTTATCTGTCGTCAGGATCTCGAACCCTGTGCATTGTTAAAGATGTCGCTATTAACTAATCGATAGATAAAATATTATATTAGATAGATAGATAAATATTATTAATATTCCGTTCGGAAAATAATTAATCTTCTTTTATCGCCTCAGTGTCAGCCTTCATTTTTAATTGATAAAAAGGTACCTTTCAGAAAGAGCGTACTACCTTGTCCCACAAGGTAGTACGCTAGTATGTGCCGGCAACACATAGTGTCTCATCTGGCGTTGCGGGTGACCATCCACTGCCAGGTGGCTAGTATGCTCGCTTAGCTCATTAAAAATCTATTTAAGTAATGTCAAGTTATTCTAGAAGTTAGTTACAAAGATAGAGCAACGATTTATATGAATAAATAATACTCTTGTTTTTGTATCAGCTAGTTCAGCGTGAACGAAGTCGATGAAAACCTAAAATAATTGAAACATACCTCGTACGTAAACGACGTTATAAACTGTCATTTATATTACAAGAATCCCTTTTCGAAACTTTACAAATTCCTTATCGTTAGCGGTGGCCAAATTGCATCAATATTCCAAACGGATCCAATCGCGCCAGCCGAAGTCGCAGCAGGTTCGGAACGTCAAAAAATTTTCCGGCTCAAACACGAAAAAGGGTACGTACGTACCCACTCCCACGAATTTCAAATATGCAAGGAAAGGTGGACCGTGTAATTGTGTTTGTCCCCGAAATTAGATAAACAGACAGCGGAGTGCGCCAGACACGAGTGCGAGATGTGTGCCGTGTGCTTAAAGCTCGGGTCTAATTTCGTACTGCGCCCCCCGCATCGAGACTTTATTGGAAGGCGCTGTCGCATCGTTACGTTCATTTGCCTGAGAGCTTTTGTTTTAAATTAATTAAACATGTATATACATATTTACATATTTTAATCAATGATAGATCTTTATATACGAATAGATGATATGATAAGACACTTGTGCTGTTGTTAATTGCATCATAAAATAATATAAAAGCGTCGATCACAGTATCGTGTGTTTAGTTTCATGAAAATCCGAACAGTAAAAACTATTGCTTATTCAGGTCGTTGATTTCTATTTGGTTTGATTGTTCGACTTTATTGATATTCCACAAACGATTAAATCAAATATAATTCAACAAACTGATTAAAAATAAGTTTCTATAAGTCGGATTTTTAAAGAAGTTAAAAACTATAAACGCATGATTGTTTGTCTCTTAAAAATCATATAAAACGCTAGTACTTTTACTATAACCAACTGCAAAATGATTTATATGCGTAGAAAATCTTACGTCTTTGTAATTAACCACTAGCTAACGAACTAACTAACCCCTAACTAATCATTGTGCTCTATATATAAACTCGGCAAGGTTAGTGAAAACAAAACACCCAACCATACATAAAACGCATCATCATCGTAATGTCGAAACAATGAGAGCAGCTGATAACAAACTTTTTTATCCAAATTTTCTTGAAATTATTTTCGTGTTATTGATTTATCACGCCACTGCTGAGTGGTACATTCCTATATTTTTTTTAATAATATCAAGATCCATAGATCTTAAGTCAACCACGCCGGTTCAGTGTGGTTTAGAGACTGACAAACTCCAGGGTTATGCGGTAACAAAATCCGATATATATATATATATATATATATATATATATATATATATATGTAATATATTAAATACAATTTTATAGTAATACATTAAGGTTAGGAGGTCCTTTCGTACCGGAAGGAATAAGGGCATATCTCTATTCTGACCACTAATTAAACCGGTCGCTCCGTGCCATGGAGTGTTAAGCCGTCGATCGCGGACGACATCAATGCATCGGCGATAGCGGTCGTTAGCAACCCCTCGACTCGTGCTGCGCCAGTGTGGGCGTCTCACGGTGCCAGCACCTAAATAGGAATTACATAGGCGGGAGGCCCTGTCTCAGTGATGGTGTAATTAGAAGATGACATAACAATATTAATCGAAAGTATTGAATGAAAATTTGATTCCATAAAACGAGTACTTAAAAAAATTGAAAATGCCGGTAGGCTTTTGGGCGGAGGGCGCCGTCAACTGAAAACGGAATATTTTTCGCGTCCAAACGAAAGCAACGATGACTGTTCTTCGACAGCGATCCGTACAGCTTCACTGGCTGTCGGAGTATCGAGTGTTTGATGTAAACGGCGGTCGGCGGAGGTGGCGCGGTACAAAAAAGACATCCACGGCGCCTAACAACCGACGTAATGCAAACGTACACGCAGATAAATGCACGAAATTGCCGAAACTCCGTACCCGGATGATTTCAAAGAAAATATTTTCCTTATCGGAGTGCTCTTCCTTCTCGGTCCGCTCTCGCGCGAGTCCGGGCTGTCGGCCTAGCATGTCGGGAGGGGGCACCGCGAGCGGCGGTGAAAAACTCATCGAAGTTCTGATTTGTTGTTTGAAACGACAACTCCGAGAGTGATTCGCGACAATGAAAGAAGAGGGAAGGAAAGGGGGAGGGTGAGTTAATTTTTCCTAAACGCCTCGCCAAGTTTCCGAGTTGTTATTCTTCTGTATTTCTCTCGTCGCGTTCCTCGCTTTGCGTCGGCCGCGTGTAACTTGTTATGTCTTCGAAAAACTGTAACTAGTCGACAAGTATCATTCATTACAGGAATTTTGCGAAGGTTAAGATACAAAAAGTAGTGATCGGTTTTGAATACAAAGTGTTTCGTGCTACTTTCGTTTTTGAACAGTGATAAAAAATTAACGTCAGAAAACCTGACCGCTATATCACGTGACCAATTAAGTCTTAAGTGACTTGATTTTTCAACCGACTTAGAATAGGAGGAGGTTTCATATTCGACGAAAACATTTTTAAATAGTCACTTATAATTGAAAATGAATGAAAACAGGTTTCTGAAGATATTACTTTCAATACGGTTTTCGAAAATCATGATTTCATCTGATGTCCACGTTTTGGTAAGTTTTTCTGATCATTTTCGGAATGATGTCCTTATGTGTATAGATCTGTGAGGTTTTGTTTTGAGGATATGACTGTATAAACCATTCAATATCCTATAAATGAGTATACCGATTGAAATAATTTTATGAGGTTTGAAAGGCATAATTGTAAATCAAATTTCCTGAAAGTTTGACATCAATCAGCTAGGTAGACTTTGAGAGACATCAAAATGTACATTAAAGATAAAAGATTTCTTCATTCTAAATTGTACTTATCGACTCAAAAATTTCTCTAGAGTTGTATTTCTAACAAAACTGCGTCTAATGCTGTAAGCCTGGTCGTAGTCGATCCACTTATTCAAGAAAATTGAACGAAAGTAAACAAAATATTTTAAAACCTTTTTTATTCAATAAATACTATAACCTTTTAGACTAATTTGTTTTTTATATCTAATCATTTTTTTTAAATTGAGTTAAATAATTCAAGCTTCTTTCAAAAAGGTTGATTTGGTTATGATGTATTTCTTAAATAATTTTAAAAATGTTTCATTTACATTGTCTTGATTTTCCATCCACAATGAAATAAAAGTTATTAGCAAATAACTGAATAAACATAACTACTAACACACTAATAATTTATGAAATAGCTACTGTGTCAGCATAGCACTTTCTGTGCGTTCAAAAATGTGGAACGAAAGAAATTTTTTATTTTATTTTTTGATTGATTGCCTAAAATCAGTAGTTTTAAATTATTACTAAGTGGAAAGATTGCAGTCGGGAATAAAAATGAATCGCCAAATGGCTGCGTGTACTAGGATCACAACACATCAGGCCGCCAAAGATTGACATGCGCATATAAGGAGATTTTGGGTCAGGGTCTATTTTTCGTTAAACCTTATCATTTAGGTCGATTTCTGTCGCGTCGACGATCGACAAATCGGCCAGCATTAAGCAGAAGACTTTCTCAATTATACCTACACCGTGAAGAGAATGCAGTCCCGGAGTGAGGTGACGTCGAATCCGAGAACTCGCCGACCTGCCGGGTTGCAGTGTCTTCAAATGGAGAACTGGGTGAAGACCTCCGGCAGAATAAATGATAAAGTGGCTTTCTAAAATTCTATTTAATTAATTTTTTAAATCGTAAGTAACTGGTCATCCAAACGTGAATAATAATATTCACAGTGTTAAATATCGGTCTCTAGAAAATCGTGTATATAAGTACATATATATGTACTTTTATACACGAATAATACATATTTATATAAATATGTATTCATTATCTATTACGTTCTGCATCACACGCTTAATCACTTGATTCCATTAAACGACTAGCCGATACGTCGTTTGGAATTTGGAAAACGCCATTACACAAATTGGAATAACTCCAAACCGAATGAACTTCAGTACGTGCTACATCGGCGTGTTACATTTGTCACATGCTCGAAATGCAATCTGTTTTAATTTTTTTGATGGACCGCGCTTTAAAAAAAAACCAGATTTTTGATTTCACATCGTCTTGGATATCGAACCGAAAGCGATGTTGAAAAAAAAAACAACCAAGACGCTAATTACCTACACTTACACTTACCTTTATCGGCAAACGATATTTCATGTAAGCCGGGGATTGCGCAGGAGTATTATTTAATTTAGCATCTGAAGCGGACGTCCATCACCCGGCCGTCGATTTATCAAGTTAAGACCGGCGAAGACAGCATCGATGTTTATCGAGTATCGTAAAACACTCGCTCACTATGGACCCATAAATAATTTATCGATAAAATTTAAGCGGCGAGTCGGACCGAAGCGAGGGGCTCAACGGTTTAAAGTAATAAAATTGCACCGAGGGCCGATTCCGAGACCGCAATGGATTAGTGGTTTGCGAGATGTTCTCGATCGATTTTACACGATAAGATTCGGGCTTTGTCAGCAGATTGATGGTTAATGTTTCCTGTATTTTTTGTTTTGCATTCTCAAATAAGGACATGAAATGCCGATGATAACAGAGACCGAGAATGCAAATGTGTAACAGATTGCAATTGAAAAAACCGCAAAAGAATAAATGATAATTTACACACAGGATAAAATACTAATATACTGAAATGATCATCTTAAAAATTTCTTATATTTACATACTTTTGTGTTCGCTTAGAAACTTTAGTTCTGCGCTCGTGGTCGATCAGGGTGTGATCTAATAATGGCGATCACAAGGATAAATACCAACTTGCCATAAATACTAAATTGATTTGATGTCAATTATGTTAATGTTGCAAAGCCTTTTCAAAGTTTTTTCAAAAGCCATTCGACCGAGCTGGCCGGATTTTATAGGGTCGCCTGCGATTCCAAAGCTTTTTGTTGGATACGATGAGAAGCTTGCTTTTATATTGAGGTGCCCCAACCAGAGGTGTCAATAGGACTTCGGACCAGCTAGCATAACGCCCTACACGAGAATGTCTCCATAGAACTGTCCCTTTCATATATTCTCTTGTATGAGAAGGACAGCAATACAGACAGACTCTTCTCTAGGGTGTCCTGCCAGGCCCCGATGATGAGGTCGGACTTGTGGCTTATAAGGTAAAAGGCAATGTCATGCTCCATTGAGCACCTCTAAGCTTTTTAGTAGCTAGTGTTATTTTGCTCTTCAAATAATTGCGAAATTGAACACTTTCAGATATCTCAACACCAAAGAATCAGACAGTCTAATGTGGCACTGGAGTGCAGAGTATTGAACAATCACATTTAACTAAATATTTTGCTAAAATAATTTGTGCTATTTTTGTTATAATTAGTTATTGCATTGGTATAATTAAAAAAGAACAATCGGATAAGTGCAAGTTGAAATCGCGTGGTTTCGTACGATGAGTATGTTACTATTTACCTAACTTACGCTTAATTTAGATGCAAGTTTTTGCGCACAATACCGAGAAATTTACCGTATTATTTATGACCATAGATTACTTATAGGTCTTCTTGCAATCTATTGTATCAGTTAACGACTATTTTCTGTACTTTCTTAAAATTTTTGCCTAAGTAGTTTTGTGGATAAGGGAGGAACTGTCAATTTTTATCTATTTTTCCTAAAAATGGACCGTCACATTCAGGAATCATTCATTTTTGTTATACGTCCATATATGTTTGGGTCATAGAAATGCTTATATGTATTAACTTTTCCATTTAAACGATGCAATGAATACGGGACAATTCGGTCGTGACAAATAGACAGACACACACATGAGTGATCCTACAAAAATTCCTTTTTTCGGATATAAGTAACCCTACAAACTCCATAAAGTACTTAGATTTATAAGCTTTTTACCTACGCAATATTTCAACGTGCGAGAAGCTAAAAATAAATGAAATACGAGAAAATAATTATTGCTTAAATTAACGAGAAACTCCTAATTTGGTATACTTTTGATTATACGTTTGTAGACCACAGTAGCGTATTTCATGTAATTATGCCAATACTTCGAATCGAAAAGTTAAATGAAGGCTCTAATCAGATTTTATAGGAGTGACTTTAAAATGACTGAAATGCATAAAGACCTGAAATCGCCATAATAGGGATATTTAAAAATAGCATCTGGCCACATTTGTACGAACGCTTTTTCCTTTCGCGGCGCATATCCTCGAGCTAAATTTTTGTCTCTCCCTGTTTTATATGTGTGTTTGACGAGTAGTTGTACGGGATTATATGGATTTTGTTTGTTCTATACCTTTGTGGGATACATAATGAAATGACGTGGAATACACGTCATTTCATTTGTGACAATTGCTTGTCACAGTAATAATTATTAATCAAAATATAGTAATGTGTACGGTGTGGCGACGGGTCACCACGCTATACTATAAATATATACAGTCCACAGGTGTGTACGATGTGGCGTCACGTCGCCATGCGCAAGCGACTGTGTGACTCCCTTTCCACTCGGTTCGATGGTGCTGTTTACTACGGTATACATTTTGACTATATATATATATACCCTAGTATAGCGTGGCGACCCGTCGCCACGGCAAGCGTATCCACGCCAACAATCCGATTTACCGTGCGCAACCACAGACCGTAATAGTGTCAAGTAAGATATTCGCTGACAATAAAATCTCGTACATTCCCACCTCCCGTTATCCGTCACACACTGAACTTGGCCCATTCCGAAAATACCTCATTTGCCCCGAGGAAGTTATTTTTATCGCAGCGTTTCGGTGTATTTTTGCAAAGTTTGGATCGGTTCGTAGCGCGAATGGGCTTTCTATGAGTAAACTTTGCGCTGCATGGTTCTAATAATGTGAATTGCAGTCTCATTTTATGCATTTATCCACTAGCGCCGTGTCGAACACGTTAAGCCGTCGGCTCAGGCAGTTGTCACTTTAGTGACGATCGCGGTCCTTTAAATACCCAAACATGTACTTCGGGTACCGTACAAGCTCGTGGTTTGAGCACCTCGATCTGAAATAAGATATTGTGGGAGTGTGTGTCTCAACAACGAGGTGACGAGAATCTACACAAACAACGTGTGACAACACAGACTGACGGTATTGTGCGACAGAGAGTAATGGGCTTTGTTGATATTTCTAATTCGTTTCGTCATTTGATCATCTGAATAGATGGTACGCGCGGCTGTCTAGACATAATCGTGGTAGTTATTTTTTGTTACTAATTTTAACTTCAAAAACTAAACAGTGGACGCGGTATAATGCTCAAACGAGCTAATTCGCGGGCGATCCGCCGTGTCCGAGGGCGGCGCCCCGGGCGGATGATCAAAGCCTTTTCCACTGTCTGATCGCTCGACGCTTAACACTCGCGTCAAACCGTTGCTGTACATATTCGGATAACTATAAAATGCATAAATGATTTCGTTAAAGAGCAACCCGATCTAATGGTCTCGAAACTTCGTCTGCGATCGATGGGACAAGTTTATTTTATTTTAATTATGATTCGCTTTATTTTAAAAGAGGTTGTCTTCATTAAAATTTGACATTATATAGTATTTTGTCTTAAATAAAAATCGATTATGTTCTATGCTCTTTAAAATACATTTTTGGAAAGATTTCTTCCAGCAATATCGTTTATTGATTCAAAATATCTATAAACGTATTTCGATTTGATATTTTCATTTTCGCGTATTCTTTGTGTGTAAGCTTTTCACACATCATCAAAATCTCGTAAACAGTTGAAGCTGTGAAGCACATTAAAAATCACTAATTAGAGTTGAACGTGATGTACGTCTCATCACAGTAGTTACACCGATCAGACATACTGAAGGTTTGGACACTAATATAGCTTATAGTCTCTAAAGAAAGATATGACCTGAATTTAACCCGGACAGTCAATATATTTATTCATGAAATATAAATAATAGAAATTGTTTTTAACTGATGACGATGGCAAATCAAATCAGCTCTCGCCATAATTTATCACTTAAAATGGGCATGCGACATTGCCGTTTGAAGTAGCCTTAAATGAATTTTCTCTAAATTAATTAAATATTGGCTTATGTTCGGTATTACATTTGTATTACAATAAGTCTGACATGTAATAATTATATAGAGCACATAACAAACTATAACAGAATATAATATCAGATTTCGGACAGTAACAACAGTCGGGCCTTTTATGAGACAGTTATTCAGGCTAAACTAGTTTATAGTGATTGATAAGGCATTAGCTCTAACGAGGATGGAACGTGGTGGGCGAACTTCAATTATTGTATCGGTTTATTGAAGTGGTATCGTGATGTATTAGAGCGTCTAATTCGTGTCGGGTCAGATGCGCCTTAGTGGGCTAGGTCGTAAAATAGTTTTGAGATATCGCTAGACGTTATCTATGGTATGGACGATATCATGGACCAGAAATATATAATAGTACCACAAACGTATACGACTGTAGTTTTTATTAGCAAAAATCAGTAGGACTAGTCTGTACAAACGAGGGGCGCTTAATAAATTTTTGGCATCAAAATAGAGAAATGAATGTAGATGTCCATTATATTTATTTTTCAACATAGTCTTCCCTATCTTCATGGATTTATTAGATTTGACTAACTTTCTGAACCCGTATAAAAACATTTTTCATATTATTTCTCAAAATACAAAATCACAGCAGCCTTCGGTGCTTCATCGTCAGCATATCGATTCCGTCATAATTTTTTTTTGGTTAAGAGAATAGAAAGTCATCATCGGGGGCCAGTTCTGAACTTTGCGGTAGTTGGTCAATGATTTCGGATCCGCAGTTACACTTGGCACACTTTGAAATCTAAGAGGTGCGAAGTGAATCATTGTCATGCAGAAGCCTATACCTTTGGCTGATGACCCTCGTCATTTTTTTCAATAATAGCTTTTAACAGATATACAATATTAGCATAGATTATAGCAAAACATCGGCATAGCTCCCGTGATACACATAACTTTATCTTTATAGTCTATCAGATAATTCCATAATTCCAAATTCCTGATAATTCCAAAGGATGGCCTTCATCTTCACCTAGAATAATTTTAGATAAGTTGCTTTAACTGTGTTTACTATATTGACTCTTGCATTTGATCTCAAAATTATAATGATGCACCCAGGACCCAATTAACAACTATTAATGGAGATGAAACCCGGACTGAAAAAAACTTTGAACAGCATTCCATGCATGCTTACTTCTGATGCAACTTCAGCATTTGTAGCCCTAACCTCGCGGTGATTGTGTGCGATACCAACAGAAAGGCCAATTCTCTCAGTTATCGATTTGACCTTCATTCGATTGTTTTGAAATTATATTAGAAAACAATCGAACGAATCGATTATTTTCTAATATAATTTTCTACATTTTTCCTACAATTGTCTGAGAAGAGGCTTTTCCACAGACCGGTCCGTACGAGAGTCGTTTCTAATTCTCCGTCTTTTACGATTTATTTGATTCGACCTCCTCTGACAGTACACAAGAAAGAGACGAAATCCTTGGAAACATAATCCATTTTTTTAACATATTTTGAGGTTTTACATTCTTGGTTAAAAATATAAATTTTATTAAATAATTGTTATTTTATATACAGAGTCATGTTATTCTTTCAGTAAAACGTAAAATTGCTCATATTGGTGGCGATTATCTTCACTATTAAAAAAAAAAAAATTTAGTGCTTATAAGTAAGTTATATATGATTAGTATTTTAAAACGTACAGCAAGATATCGGGACATAATTTATTGAAAGGCCCTTTTATGAATATAATTTTACATAATGGCTTACGCATATTCACGGAATTTTCATATAGTATGTGCACAAAGACAGAAGAAAGACGTTATTTTTCACCCGGCGTATATGAATAGGACAAAACGAGATGAGTGGCTTTACAGAAGCACACTCTACACGATGCTCAAAATCCATCCCTGACTGCTACCTGAGCAGTCAGGGATGGATTTTTACTGATGGAATGGAGCCATGGAATTACCTATCCATATTCCACTATTTATTTCCAATTATAATAAAACTGGCAAATATTTTTTGCTGTTGACGACCCTCATGTATTTTCACATTTACTCCTGGTGTGTCGTGTCCTGATTGTTAAATGTTGTCAAGCAGGCCATCGACACAGGCAATTATAATGCAGAAGGATCGTATAGGTTATTTATTGCCAAGCATGCTTTTGTTACATACACAGGTACTTCTTATGCAATTCATTGTCACAGAGGCGTACAAGCTTTCGTTACAATGGCAAACCGATAGACAACCTATTGCTCCATGGTTTACCACATCAGACATTACAATACAGCGCATGTCGGGACGAGTACTACTAACTGACTATACTGAAATATTATGTATCCTTGTACGTCTTGTCTATAAATCGATAATCCAATGATATAATTAACCGGTATTTAATTGTTAGAAACTTTCTGATCGACAAAAGCATTTTAATAGCGATTACTGTGAACGATTTATTTTCAGTTTACCATATCACCAATAACGCCTTAATTAATTTCATTGTCAATTAACGAGGAAAGAGTTCATCCATACCAAAACGCCAATAACGCGAATACAAAAGGCACTTTCCAAATGCCGTTAGCGTGTTAGTCGCTCATTCTCCACCATTTCTATCCAATTAAAATAAAGCTAATATAATATACTGTTCTCGATCAAAAGTTTAATTTCTTTTTTCGTTTTCAATTCGCAGAATGATGCAGTAGCACGTTTGCGTTTTTCTTTTTCAACGACAAATAAAATCAATGTTATAACATTTTAGCTTTTAAGTATAAGAATTAGTTATGTTTTTACATGTTTTAAATTCTTGGTTTATTACGTATAATTGACGATATTTGATATTTTTATTGAAATTTTCAATTCAGTTTGATCGAACTCCAATTGAAAATTAGAAGACACAAAAGGACGAACTTAATAAATGATCCTGCATCCTGTACACATACACATGCACAATCCTGAACATGCACAATCACACATACAAAAACATCCACATCCACACACACTAATAAGGAGAGTAAAAGCGATGACTGGGTTTAATGAGTCGTAGGATAGTTCATTTTACTTTATTGGATTCATTTTGTAAGTAAATAGTAAAAAATATATCACTTAATTTTTAAAGACCATTTAAAAACAAAATAAAAGACTGATAGATAAGATCAAAGTCAACAAATGTCAATATTCAAACTCATGATATTGGCAATTGAATATTCTAATTGCTCTGATCAATGCGACCCAGCTCCGTTACATGAAGAGCTGTCACAGATAAAGGTGTCCCGTGCACTTTACCGACGTCTGCGCATACGAATATAAGTTTCGTCCTTGCATAGGTGAAAAAAGAGGATCATAGAATCACCACAGAAACGTGCTACTGGTTACATCAGGAACAACGGGATTCACAAAACAGTCCCGAATAAAATCTTGTATTTTACACATTGTTATGGGGAAGTATACGCATTAACTTTTGAATTTAAAGTATGACTTTCAAAGAGACCCAATTGACAGATGACCGTTCAACCTAATTTAGGATTGAATGACGTCGAAAATGTTCAATACAGATGCTTTTAAATGCCTTTCGATTTAGAGATCGAATACTAAACGTAGTATCGTTATAATTATTGTATGTACGTAAGTGTATGCGAAAGCAGGAAAGGAAAACATAATCAAAAGTTTCCGAGAATTTCGTAAAAATCGATGAATTAAACATATGTTTACTCAGTCGTGACTACTAATACTAACGTGAGAGTAATCGAAAAAAAAAAGCAAATAAATAAGATCTGTCACCAAGTTTCCTTCCATACACACCGAATAATTTGAATGTTATATTTTGATTATAAGTAGATTCATTTGTATCAAATGTTGAATACACCTGAAAGTTTAATAAACCTTAAACGTTTGTCAAGTATTTAGCCAATGTTCGTTTGGTTTGTTCTAAACAAGCGAGGTCATGTTAATAAGCAAAATCAAACTCAATCTTCATTATTTCGACCATTAAAATGCAATGTATTTACGATATAGCTGATTTTTTGTATGTAATTATTATATTAATAATTAGTATATATATTCATGTATTAGTACAACTAAATTTAAATCAAACGGGAACCACATCACATCCTGATAAATTTGAAACCAATGATCCAAAATAGAACCGACACAAGTATGTGTTTGAATCGAGTAGCGACTAGATTTTTACTATATAAAGCCGAAAATTGTTTTCTTTTAAGTGCGCTAAATTTGACCAGAAGGTTACTTACTGGGTTCAAGTTCGATCAGGGGCGAATTTGACCAAATATAAAATTATATTTGCAAAAATAAATATTTGATTATACCACACACTCCGTACTTCGGAGAATACATTATGCTGTCGGTCGCAGTCTTTGTCACCGCTTTCGTGATGACATTCGTTAGCACCCTCAATCCTGCACTTGGACAGCGCAAAGGGTCTTTAAGGTATTATCACCTCATACTGAAATAAAAGACTTAGGATGTACCTCCTCAGCAGTGTTTGGTATTAAGACCCGATAAAATAACAGAAGAAAAAAGTATAAACAATTTCTACGATATAATTTTGCTAAGTACAATACTGCGTTTCCTTTTAACTGCGCCAATTATTTGTTTAAAAGGAAGCATTCTAAAATCGTACAATAGCGTAAAAAACAAGACTTCACTGTGCAGGCATTGTTGTAATTGTGTTTGCGCTGTGGTGGAATATCTCGGTTCTCTAACTCTAACGACGTTACAAACATTGCATTAAGTTCTAATAGAGGAAGGCCACAAAAGAAAACAACGAAATACATTGTGATAGCACAGAGCAAGTAGGGTTCCGTTTCGTATGGAGCCGTTACGTTACGTTATGAGCCGAAGTCAATATGGTGGACAGGCTGCGTCTGTTTTTCGCCGGTTTATTATAATTCTTTTTTTATGTATGCGCAAAATTCCAGGTAAAAATTAGAAAAGGGTTCGACAGAGTGTCAAAGAGGTTAATGGAAAACGGGTATAATATATTTATTTTTTAATAAATCGGCTATCGAATGTGGTGTCAAATAAAAGGTTAAAGATCAAAGGAGTCATGAACGTAAATGCTGCGTGTTATATAAAATGCGATTAAAATCGTTCCCGACAGGGGTGCGGGAAGATAATTACGGGCACAATATTTTTTTTTGTAAGAGTTTTATAAATAGCTACGTTTCCATTTTGTAACATAATAGCTCTCGTACGGGGCTTCGTCCGTATAGATATGAAATGATTTTTTGAGTCCTTTATTTCGAACGATCTCTCGCTTTAGATCATTACCTACCTACCTACCGGATACCTACCGGTTCCATTCTTTGTCCTGATAAATTATTATATCGATCGCGCGATCCACGATACAGCGCACTTTTTGAAAATGGGAATGTAACAACAAATAGTTCAAGAGCCCCACGGCTCAGTTAGTCGTGACGCGAAAGCTAGAATTAGTATTGATGATTAAAATTTATTATGTGTTCGTCTCAATTATACTAAAGGCATACGCTAACGTGACAATTTGTTCGTATTTGCATCGTTGCGTAGTGCGCTGCGTTATGGCACATTTTTACTTCCGACGTGAAACACTCCAATTGTTGCTGCTACTATCTTAGGTTACTAATTGTAATTAAATGTGTACTAAAATTTAGTCAGATAACGTGATTTTTCAATATGAATATAATTAATATGATCATATCAAACTGATTTGTTTAATCGGAGCAATCGTTTTCTTTTCACAAATGGACCGACAAATAGACAAATAGGTAGATAAACATAGAGCTGTTTTGCTTTATTATATATATATATATATATATATATATGAACAGGAAGAAACATAGAGAGAGACAGAGACAGAGAGAGAGAGTGAGGACACTGAATAGAGAATAAATTTATTAAAGAAATGGGAACAGCATATACATTGACAGTTTCACCTGTCTAATATGGTTTTAGGATTGATCCGGTTCGAGTTAAGAAAACAACTAAACAATCGTGCTTTGGATCTTCAACATTGTTGTTAACCGCCATTTAGTGTAAAATTTTCCACAGCACACGCTAGTCAATAAAAATGATCATCTGTATGAAAAAAAAACAATTTTCAAATTCCAATTTTTAAAGTACGATTTGGTGACATCGCTAGATCTGAATGTAGAAATAAAATTTAGTGATATATTTTCTATTTGTTGTTAGGTACAATGTACTTTTTATGTTGACTATTGCAGTCGCATTGCTTGTAATGCAAAACTAGTCATGAAATGATTTTTTTTTTTGTTGTGTTTCCGACGACTTTTAATGTCGCTTTCAAAAGCCGTTTATTTATTCACGACCGATAAAATATAATGAATTCGTGCCCGGCACAGGGATTGTTATTTTGTAGCGTGCATGCTTAGAAGGGGTGACTTTATTTAAATGATCACGTAGCCCTTGTTGAAACTATTTATGAAAAAAAAATCGTGAAATTGATTTATTACTAATAAATATTCAGAACTATATTGCTTATTAGAAATAAAACTCTTTGTCAAACGCTAAAAGACACTGATTTCAATTGCAAAGTATAAAGTGTTTTGTACGATAACTCGTATATTGTCGAGAAAATTGATAAAGGAACGAACATTCAATATAGTCGATAGGAATTTGAGAAAATATCAGGTTTTTTTACTTACACGCATGTTAAATATTGTCTGTTGGTCCGATTTTTTTCTTTCAACCCTTTTCTAAACACTGATACGCTAAATAAATCAGTTTTTATTATTCCAAAACATAAAGGAAATTTCTTAAAAAATATTACTCTAATTTTTTTCTATTTTATGTTTCTTAAAATACTAGAAGTCTCACTAAATTCTGTAGATGCTTTCTTGACCACCTAGACAGTATAAACATGTAATTAGGTGATAAAATACAAATATTCTATCTTATTATTACATCACCAGGTTATCACCAAAATTGGGAGTCGCTTCTGAACTCGTAAACACTATCCAGGCGGGTAATACGGAAGGTGGATGGCGTATGTTTTGGAAATGGGCAGAGTATGCGGGCACACATTTTAGATTGTACTCACCTACTGGTTTGTTTTCAATTCTTCTGTTTTTATAATAGCGATACCCACAAAACTACAAACTCTACATGGCCGCTAGTGTCTTGCACTGAACGATGTTTTAAAATAAAAAAAAGTCGTGTGAATTTATTTATCAGATTAATTGTCCATCAATACAATCCATCGGATTAATTTTTTTATTGGAGGATTTAAATCTTAAGACGTTACTAAACGATGGACTTAAATCGTAAAGTTAGATATTTATCTAAATCTAAATACATATATAAAATGCTAATTTTCATTCGTAAAGACAGGATTTTCACTATCACCATCAATTCCAATCAACTTCCCGTTGGAGTGGTAAACACCCCTCGGTCTCACGGTGAGATTAAGGGAGTTTGGTCGCGGTGGATGGAAGTGGGTGGTTGTGTGTGGCGAAAATGTGAAAAAATATATATATCTGTCCTTTTCTAACTTATGAAAACTTCTGGAAATGATCTAGAAAACTCCAAAATGTGTGCAACTGTTACGATCGATCCGGAATGTTCTAGAAGGTTCTAAAAATTTCTGAAATGCTTTAGAAAGTTCCAAAGTGTGTACAACTACTAAAATAAATATGGAATGTTCTAGAAAGTTCTAAGAATTTCTGGAATGATCTAGAAAGTTCCAAAATGTATGTAACTGCTAATATCAATATGAATTGTTCTAGAAAGTTCCAAGAACTTCTGGAATGATCTAGAAAGTTCTAAAATGTGTGCAACTGTTACAAGTGATGTGAAATGTTCTAAAAAAGTTATGAAATGAATTAATTCTCTAGCTCATAAGGACTTCTAAAATTTTCTACATTTTGCTGTAATAATCTAGAACGATTTACTATCATCAAATAAATTTATAAATACCCAGGGGTCTGTTACTATCAGAAAAATCTTGAAAGTTCTAAAATGTTCTTTAACATTCCAGAACGATCGAGAACATTGAAAATTAATTTAAAAATTCTTAAAATATTTAAAATAAATTGTCATTGTTGGGAATAATCTTGAATATTCTGGTGATAGAAATTTCGATATCCCATGGTATATAATCCGAAACTCGGTAAATTTTTGTCAGTTTGATCATGTTTGCAGTCGCACATTCTCACAACTTAATTTTGTTTCAAAATAAAATTCATCCGAATCAAATAGAAGATATCATCAAGGCTGAGTTTCCAAACCCGGAAGAAGATCCTGATCTTTGTAGTATAATCGTAAAAAACATGGTTCATGGTCCGTGTGGTGAACTAAATATAAGTTCTCCATACATGAAAGATGAAAAATGTACAAAATGTTATCCGAAGCTATTTTTGAACAAAGCAGTCACAGGAGAAGATGCATATCCGAAATACAGACGTTGATCATTAGAACCAGGCGGATTTATGGCTAAAATTAAAATACAAGAGAATAAAGAAATTCAAGTTAACAATCAATGGGTGGTTCCATATAATCCACTTTTATATACAATGTTTAATGCCCATATTAATGTTGAATGCTGCAGTTCTGAAAAATCGAAAAAATATCTATACAAATATATTAATAAAGACAGTGATAAAGCTGTTTTTAATGAGATAGAACAGTATTAAATGGGTCGTTACATCAATACCAACGAAGCAATTTGGTGAATTTTAAGTTTTCCAATACACGATCGAGGTCCGCCGGTTCTCCATTTATCCGTCCACTTAGAAAATGAACAACGTCTATTTTTCACTACAGAAACGGCACAAAAAGTTGCGGCGGGATCCCTAACACGAACAACTATAACAGCTTTTATTGAACTATGTCAGAAAAATCCATTTGCTAAGACTTTATACAGAAGTACCAAGCTTATTATACATGGGGTACAACAAGTAAACAATTTAATTCTCGAAAACGTGGAATTCCAGTAGAAGGACATGATGGAGTGTTTAAAAGTAACACAATGGGACGAGTCTACACAGTGTATTCAAAAAACGCTGAATTTTTCTATCTACGTTTATTACTTCACGCTATTCGTAGCCCAACGTGTTTTGAAAATCTAAAAACTGTCAATGGTTACATTAGTGAGACATATCGCAAAGCATGTTCAAGATTGGGTCTACTAGAAAACGATAATCATTGGGAGTTAGCTATGAATGAAGCAGCTCAAACGACAACAGCAAATCAAATTCGTGAACTATTCGCAATTATATTAACAACATGTAATCCTCCTAATCCAAATCGACTATGGCTAAAATATCGAGAATATATGAGCGATGACATCTTGGCTGAACTAAGACAACAAAACTCGGACTTAGAAATTAATTTTAACGAAGAAATTTTTAACAAAGCTTCGATATCGATAAAAGATAAATGTTTAGCAATATTTTACGAAACATTTATACGACTAGCTGTTCAATCTCCTAAACGAAGTCATTCGGATGCTATGAATAGTAAATTTTTAAGAGAAGCAAGTTATAATATCGATAAAGTGAGGCTTTACATCCAACACAACAAACCATTATTAATTAAAAATCAAAAACAAGTATATGATATAATAATGGATTATTATTAAAAGCAGCAAGATGGTATGATATTTTAAGACGCACCTGGCGACACCGGGAAAACAATTTCGATAAATTTAATTCTAGCTGAAATTCGTGCAAATAAAGAAATTGTTTTCGCCCTGACATCATCTGGGATAGCGGCAATGCATAAGGATGGTGGATAAACAGCGGATTCTGGTTTAAAATTACCATTAAATGTAGCTGACTATGAATTCCCGATATGTGACATCACAAAATCATCAGCACATGAACAAATATTGAAACAATGTAAAGCCATTATATGGGACGAAAGAACAATGGCCATAGAAAATCACTGGAAGCACTCAATAGAACAATTCAAGATTTACACTACAACGCAAATGTAACGGGAGGTGCTATGAGGCGATTTTCGTCAAACGTTACCTATCATTCCGAAATCAATGCAGGTGGATGAATTAACGCTCATTTAAAGAAGTCGGTTATCTAGAAACACGTAAAAATAATTAAATTAACAACAAATATGAGGGCGTAAATTTCCGGAGATGAAAGGGCACAAGAATTTTCTAAAAACCTTTTAGAAATAGGAAAGAGCACCTATCCAATAGACGAAAATACTGGCTAAATGACATTAATTAATGAGTTGTGTAATGGTTGTTGAAACACCGGAACAACTTATAAATGAAGTATAACTAAGTATTGATGAAAATTATACCAATTCAGAATGGTTAAGCGAACGAATTATTCGAGCCACGAAGAACGACATTGTCAACGGCATCAAGAACATCATCCAGGAAATTATTCCGGGAGAAGAGAAAATCTACATGTCAATAGATGTAATGAACAAGAAAGCATCAATTTACCTATTTAATTTTTAAATTCATGAGATGTTCCAGGAATGCCATTACACTGTCTTAAGTTAAAAGTTGGTTTACGAATTATTTAGTTACGAAATCTGAACTTGCCGAAACTGTCTAATGGTACGAGACTCTGCATTGAACAGTTACAAAATAACATCATCGAAGCCGGTATAACGACTGGTAAAGAAAAAGGACATACCTTTAATATCAAATGGATTGCCCTTTACTTTAAACCCTTACAATTCCCGGTAAAGTTGGCTTACAGCAAAGCATTACTGTGGCGTTGACTTAAAGGAACCATTCTTTGCATACGGCCAATTATATGTCGCATGCTCACGAGTAGGATCATCTAGAAATTTGTTCATTTACAGTTCAGATAAAAAAACTATAAATGTAGCCCATAAGCAAGTATTGTACAAAGAAATTAAAAAAAAATGTAATTAAAATAAAAAGTGTAAATAATATATTACGTAAATAAATGTGTCAATAAAACATGAATTTTCCATTTACTAAGGTGTATCTTATTTTAACTTATAATTATTTCAATTCGTTAATTAGTTAATTAATTTGATATACTGTATATACACCGTATGCTTAATGACCAAATAAATCTCTCAATATCTATAATATCTACGTTAAAAAATGGATTCTTAAATATTTTTTATACCATTAAACGTACCATTAAGCGATGTATTTTAATCCGAGGAACGCCGGGTTTTGCTGCTAGTAATCACATAAAATGTATATGATATTAATTATACTGTTGTATATTATAAAAATTAAAGTGACAACTGAAAGGAATTGGACAGCCAACAGATACCCTTATTCAAAAAATAATGAAAAAAAAAATAAGAATTCCCATTTCGTTTTAGACCGTATTACGATCGAGATCGAGATTGAAATAACAATCATGCTCAGCAGTGCCAAATGTATTTGAATGCTCCGTTCAATCTGCTCCCACTCGCTGTCATCCTCCCCCGTTTAAATATTCATATAATAAAAAAACTTCACCCACCTTGCCTCCCGACTTGAACGTAATTCATATAGTCTTCGCTTTATGGCGTTTTTTTCGTATGATTTATATTCACGAACCAGATCCTCGGCTTGACCTGTAGGAGGATGTACCTACGCGTTCAGAGAAATCACATGAACGGAAATATGGAAGCTGTGGCGGGTCGCTACGTTCAGATCACGAATCAGGACAGATAAAGAAACCGGCTAAGTATGAGTTCATCTCGCAAGCAAAGGGCGCCGTACTACCGTATAGAAATTATCACAAAATGCTTTTAAAATGAGTAAAAATTTGTTCTAGTCAGCCTTACTCTCGCCGACTTTTTATTATTGATGCTATTTTACTTAAAAGTATGCATTATAATTACACTAGTTAGACGCTTGTATGCACTATCATTATTAAAATCGATCAAAGACTCCGAAAAATACTTGTTTATTTTTTGTATGGGTTTGCCCTCAAATATTTAATTATTGTTATATGTTGTTATAGTGATCACAGTTAATACAAACTATTTGAATATTTCAAGTGTCTACTTTATATCGTTCAAAAGATAGAGCCCTGTAACGAACAAACGGACGGACAGGCAGCGGAGCCTTAGTAATAGGGTCTCGTCGGCACCCTTTGAGTAACGGAACCCTTAAAACAACCAAATACAGCTCACTGCTTAAGCCAGTTTCGTCCTGCATTTTTATTTCACAGAAGAGCTGTTCTCTGACTCGACTTGCTTGTTGAGCCATTAACGGGATTAGATCGCAATCAGTAATTGAGATTTGGACTTTATCCTGTATCCACACAGACAAAGTTGGCGGCGGTTTTTTATCTTCAGTACTTGTAGGATTGTTTTTTAAAAACACAGATCGATATACATATATAAATACCCTTCTTTGGACTGGAATGAGCTTTTGAAAGTAAAAATAACGAAATGATTTTTCATCAAGGCCATATAGCACTCAAAAAAAAACGTAAAAAATATATGACTTGCTAGGGACACTGTTAATGTTTTAGCGTTAATAAAATTATGAGTTTTTCAGCTCAAAAAATTGGACCATGGTTGACCATTCAGTTCGTTTCTGAAACTTATTACTACTTTCATTCTCAAAATTTTTAAAATTAAAGAGCAGTAAATTATTGTACTCATCATGTTAAAAGATTGTTTTTAGAGGGCTTCGAGTTCAAAAATACAGTTTTAATACGTTCTGAGCTGTTATAATTCAAAAATATATATTTATAAAAAAACCGATTTTATTTGAATTTTTCAACTTATATCTTTAGAACATATTTTAGAATATTTAAAATTTTAGAATATCTTTGGAACATGTTGTTTGATTGATCTGCTTTTTGGCATCCGATCTAGTTTTTTTTTAAGCAGAAAACGATAACTAAGTATAAAACATATTTGATGAACAAAGATTTTTGAAGAAACCCTTTTATTTGGAATTTTCCATTAACCGGTTCTCAAACAAACCAACCGATTTCGATACAATTTACGATGATCGACGATATTTTTTAAAGAAAACAGCTGGTTATATTTTAGAATTTATCAGCAGAGTAGCTTAAAAAATATTCTAAAAACATTTTTTTAATTTTTCTCCACCGATATCTCTTGAACAAATAAACTAATTTTTATGCAGTCGTAGCAACTGTTTGAGGAAAAGAGCTGATTAGATTTTGGGTATCGATCGGTAAAGTAGTCTAAAAGTTATTTCATTTAATTTTTGAGATTCCTCACAATCTACCAGGTGAAACTAGTTTAATGTTTTAGAAAGTCTGAATTAAATGAACTCCTGTCGAGTATTTTGCAAATTGCGTTACGATCAGTTAATCCGTTCAAAAGTTACAAAGTTTACACGCATACACACACACACACACACACACACACACACACACACAGTACGTATACAGGCATACATATATCACTCGTAAAATGGCCGAAATAGATTCCTAGGACCCAGAAATCAGGGGTGAAAATAGTTACTTTCCAATTTTATGAAAATTTTGTAATTAAGATAGCGGAAACTTAAAAAAAAATGGTATCAAGCCATGGCATCCATGTCCCTAAATGTTGATATTTTTTTTTACTAGTATACATACACAAGTCCGTCCACTTCAGTAGTCTCATATAAAACCGTTGTGTAAAATCACGTTTTGAGAGAGAGAAACGAGTGAGAATGTTGATTAGCCCACGAAACTGCTAGTTGATATCGACAATACTATGTTACTGTAATATCTAAAGCAAGTTGCAACACATGTCCAGTGGAAGCGTTCTTTAATAATAACCAATGTAAGTACATACGAAGCGGATTTTTTTAACACGGAACTGTGAATGTAACGTTTACATGTTATTCTATTTGTTCATTTCAGGGAGATTTTAAATTTCTCATTGAATTTTGACACGATTTGAGATGAAAACATGTATAGATTTTAATTATGCAACTTTCAAGACAAATCGATTTTCACCTTCCAACTGATTTCGATCTATTGTAGATTATAATCAGTTGCATTTAAATCTATTCTTCTTATTAGTGTAATCGATTTAAGGATATTCTACAGTTTAACTTTTACAAGGTTATAGGAAATTAGACACTGGCGCAACGATAAAAAATGTGTAATTGTCAATACACGTCTATTCAGGCATTTATTGTTAATTATATTGGTTGTTTAAAAAAAAATGTTAGTATATATTAACATGTTTTGCGTATCTATCTTCACACAGCGAATAGGTATTTATGTGTCTAAATTAGTAATAAGTTAGGCGAACATGCCGCGGAAGTATTTCATACTAGACAATTTTGGTATAAATTGTGACATTAATTTATGGTAGGTAAATTAATATGTCGCATATTATAATATACGATTGGCCAGATGTATGTACAAAAGTCTATAAATTTACAACGAAATAGAAATAATGTTTTTCGCCTATTTGGACTCTGAAAAGTCGGCTTCAGCTGAAATCCTAGAAATATAAAGTCATGTAGGATATTCAAGTAGTTGTTTGATTTATTAAGTTGTTTTTTTGTATTAAACATCCTGTTTATTTAGACACATTCTAATTCTATTAAATTTGTGTATTTCGCACAACATCTACGTTATTCGCGTTTAATTAAGAAATAAAGATCGCGTAATGAAGCGTTGCCTGTAAAATGGGGTTCAGAAATTTTACGACAAGGAAGAAAATATCAGTGTTTCGTTGATGCACAGAAAGATAATAACATCGAAGTAAATGTAATATATTTTGCTTACCGCATCGCAATGTAGAAATTGAAATATTATGTATATTTTATTAGAAGTCTTATTAAACCCAAAGATGCAATTAAAGTTCTAAAAGAGTAAAAAATATAACAACATCAGTTTTCTAAACAAATAATAATAATACATCATTCATTTTAAAAGCGATCAATGATGGAAAATCTTGTAGCGTTATTTAATTATTTAGCCCTTCTATATTTGTGTTATAGAATGACGAAGGTACGGAACCTTGGTGCGTGAATCGAAGTTACGCTCGCTCTATTCCAGTAGGGAGCGAGAGGGTGATCAGCCCCCAACTAAAACTTATGTGTTACGCATGACCATTTGTTTCCTGTTCTGGCGTAGCTCCAACTGAACCCTCTTATAGGAGGTGACGATGTGGCTACTATGTCTTTCGACTTTAGCTGCAGGCGTTTATTTATTACACTTATTTATATTTTACTTATGAAAATTACACAAAAATATAAAAGGATCCCATGAAAATAGAAATAAATATAATATTATACGTTGTTAAGATAAATTTGGCTCGTCGTGCAAAGTATGAAAAATGCTGATATTTCAGCTTTGCTGAAAATTATAATGCTCCTGTTTTTTACTGAATTTTTCATGTATTTTAAAGTTGTTACTGAAACTGCGAGGCACTTTAGTTTATATTACGTGTAACTTAGAAGTTATGCATATTATGAACTCTACAACTTTGAGTTACGTTAGAATGCAATTTTTTTTCAGAAGTTTCTTTCCATTATTTATGGTCGGAACGTATTTCAGTTAAAATCTAATAAAACATTATAATCTTTCTGAATACGCCAGTCTGCAGTCATGGAAAAGAAACAATAAAGTTATAACATATTGTTATTAACAATATGCTGCTTTGGAATGTGAAAGTATGCTTAATTATGCATACAAATGCAATAATTAAACAATTTGAAAACTATGAAGGATTTCCAATTATATAGCAAACACATAATTTTCCACTCGGTGAGTTCAATTAGCCGACGTGAATTGAATGCAGTAAAATGCAGTTTCGCCGGGTGTGACGCTACGATCATGCGAGCCTCAGCGTCCGTGCCGCTTCCAAATTACAAAGTAATTTGTGGTCACACTACTTAACTGTGGCACGGGAATTGCATCTCGTTAAGTTTTATTTTTCGCAGAGTGACAAAAAAATTAGGTCCCACATTCGACTCCTATATGAGCGTGTTCGATTTGTCTAAAGATTAACAAATCGAGTTCCCTGAACTTCAAGTTAGTCATTACTTTATGATTCAAGGACAATTTATGGACAGACTTCGCGTTTTAGGTTTTATCTTAAATTAGCATGAAGTATTCGTAAATAGTGTACAGATAAAATAACAGAGAAAGAATTGAAGTATTTGTATTCACTTGTGAGCTCCTTTACTGTTGCTAACACCAAGAGAAAAATATACCTAATGAGAGGCCATTTGTACGGGTGAATTTTTTTATTGTATGTAAATGATAAAAAAAGGATTGATTGCTATGTGAGGATCGTATTAAATGGAGGTCTGGGACTTCTATTGGATAATAAACTTTTGGATCATAAACGTGAATTTAAGATACTGTCTTTAAGTATTTTGTTATTAAATACCAGTATAGTGAGATAATATTAAAGTGTATTTATATAATATATAAAAATAGTAAAGTATTTTTGCTATTGACGCATTTAAAATTATGACACATAAATTATTTTATTGTACTTAAAAATGATTTGCATTCAAATGTCGCAAATTTAAATAAATTAATATGTTTCACTATTATTAAAGTCATACTTCTTTTGGCATGTTAGGGGAGAATTAAATTTTTGCACGTGGCTATACTACGTCACACAAAAACAACATGAAGTTAGCCTTAAAAGGACATCGGCTAAGTTTATTTATATACCGTAAAATCAACAATGTGAGTGCGGAATTATTTTAAAGATTCTTTTCTTGCAAGTTCAATTATGTTCACTTTCAGGCAGAGATACGATGAAAAACACATCTATTTAGGAAAATTTCACTTAGGGCGTAAAATTTTGCTAGATACTATTCAATTATTATAGTTTCCTAAGTACTTGGCGTAGATCAATACACTTTTTTATTAGTGAGATACATGAGTACGTACAGTGGGTGAGCGTATTGAATATCAATATATCGCATGGATTATTTTTGAAAAAAAGCTGTGACCGAAAATTCTTATCTGCTTCTTTGTTAGTTTATTTCGAAAGATTCATCTTTTTAATTAATTTCTAACACGACTTTTAATATGAAAATGTATACAGACCTATTTCAAAAATAGTTAAAATACAAACGTTTGATAAAATTTTGTTTTTTTTTTCGAAGCTGCACGTTTAACTTCCACAACTATCCAATAAATAAAATATACCTTTTTCAGTTAAAGCGGTCGCTACCTTCTCGAGTCAGGTCGTGATGCGATCGAAAGTTGTGCGAAACGTGCCGATCGACGTCGGTCGGTACTGCGGATGTTTCGATGATAATTTTTTTTTCGGTGTAACTCAAAGAGGAGGGTCGACGCCCGGACAAATTCGGATCACGGATTAATCCTTAACTGTCCGTGAGAGGTTTTTTTTTATATACGGCGTGATCAAAGAGGGCGCGCGGCCCGGAACTCCTTTGTTGTGGCCCGTCATATCCGCTCCTCAATATTTATTTGTTCCTTATTCACAGAAATTCACGAGGCGTGCGCGGCGGGAGGAGTGTGAAATGTATTTGCGGTCGTGGAGAGGTTGCTGTCGACTGGCTCCGCCGCCCTAAAAAAACGGTTCGAACGTAGATTGGAGGCTTTGAATGGTCACACGTACTAAGTTATAGTGTTATGTTAAGCTTTTCGTAGTGCTTTTAAGTATCTCAGTGGCTCGACAATTTAAATGAAAATATAGTGTTTTTCGCATTTAGATATACTTTCTTGAACTCCTAAAATCAACATTTGAGAATGTAGGAAAAGCAACTAAATATGTACAAACTCCACATATTTGTGTCGTTGTAGTCGAACAAATGTTTGTGATGCTATGTTTGTTAAGCGATAGCAGAGCACCTTAATATGGCAAGAAAGAAATGTTTTTTTTTGACCTGAAACATCTTTAAAATCGCGCCGAAACATACGGGTACCAGGTTTAAAAAGTGGACCGTAACGAAAAGGTCTATATCATCGTAACTTAATATTTAAAAAACTATTAGTCTTAGAAACAAAAATGTGGTGTGAATATTTCACTTATATAGTCAGCTCGCTGTTATGACATTGAGTTCGTGTCGGGGTCAAGCGGGGCGGCGGGGGAGGGATACTGCGTTAACTGTGCGAAACCGGCGCTCTCGCTTGTTTCTATTCAGTGTAACTCGTGACTCCGACTTTATAACGTGGTGATTCTTTCCTGTGTTTGTCAAGTTTATTTAAACCGATTGATTTATACAAAAATAAATGTAATTTGGACAGTATTTATATTTAAAATAACCAGAAAGTGATAATAAATATATAAACATTTGCTATGTCGGCCTCAGCTCGTGCAAGAGCCAGTCAGATATATAAATCACGGCTATTGTTACAAGAGGGGCTATGGGCCACACAGTACTAATGTCCGGCGCCGAGCGAGACGGTTTCGGGAACGTCGCAAAGCTGCTGCCGCCGACCTCGCGAGCACCTCTACCACTGGAATACCTATACTTATGGACGTAACGAATGAACAGACAATCGATATATTGTTCTTTTTATTAAAATACTTAAAATAGCGTCAATCTTGTATTCATTTCAATCTTTTACTTTAAAAGCGATTCGCTAACATAGACGTTTCACGTTAAAACCAACGGCCGTGTACCCCGGCACAGCCCTACCCGATTTTTTTTTATATTTGAACACCTCAAAATTAACATCAGTGTTTACTAGCAAATTTGAATTTACCTCATGAAATGGTAATTTGACATCAGCTTCTAAACGAGATATTGTAGTGTTATTCTGATAGTTCCGTAATTCGTTTTGGTTAAAAGTACATTTTTTTGCATTTATAACTCCTTTCACTTGGTGGATCATAAAAAAGAAGAAGTTTGAAAGAATCTGTTTTAAACATTTAATTGTCAATTTCATTCAAATCTTAATTAGATTGATCTGTCATCTGTCATTTGTGTTATATCGAAGATCACTTTTTCAAATACAAAAATTTGTGGGTATTCTTTTTCTGATTGAAAAAGCGTCAAGATAGTTATTGCCAAAATATAAGCAGACATATTATAACCAGTCAATCTTCTCCTGTCTAATGTAATTTTTTATCGTGGGCTCTTCCTAAACATCATATCTTACCCGTTGGGTAAGATATGATGTTTTGTTCAGAGAAGTGATTTATAAAATCTATTATCGCGGTTATAATTTGGAGGCATGTGTATTTGGTATTTCTAGGATCCATTCTTTTCATCCCCGCAAGGTGAATGTCGGATATCTGGAGGCGCAGACGCTGGTTAGGAAGTGCATAGCGTACCATTCCGAAAGCAGCCTTAGCCCGCAATTTTTTTTTGCTAAGATACATCTACCTGCACTGCCTACTGCCGACGTTTCATCACAGATGATAGTCCAAGGACAAATATAGGTAGGAAGCGAATCTAGTTCAATGTTCGAAATCAGGTACTTTAATCTCTTTGAGACAGTGATCATCTTTGTCAGCTCTCAGTGCAAAGAGACTGTGACAAATCTATCTGAACATTTGCTTGTGAACATCATTAAGTTCGATTACATATCTTTTCTGGGCAGTTGCTGTCGGGTGGCGCCCATTAATTACATTGTAATCATGTTCAATGTTTATCGTACTTCTCAATTGATAAAACAGTTGGGTATTTTATACCTAAGTTGAACCCTATTATATGTCAGAGGTCACATAAAAACAATCGTACGCCCTAAACCTCATGTGTCTTTGAATATAAATTAAATACTTTGTATTGTATCATTGTTTCTTTCATTTACTTATATTGGCAAACTCGCTAACAAAAAATGCAGCAATACACTATTTCATAGTTCTTAAGGCATTGTAGTCAGAATATTATTACATTGATTATCATTGAAGTAAATTACGATTGTGGACTCAAGAAAATTATACAAAGAAAAATAAATGAAAAAGCTTAAAAGTCCGATGATTTTACGTATTGTTGTCATACGAAGAAGAAGAAGGCTTAGAGAGGCTTTGTGACGTCACGCAGAGTCGTTTTGAAAAGAAGTCGGCTTCAGTAACATGCTTAACCACCTGCGGAGAGTAATGATATAGCAGTTGATTTTGTTCAGATTCTTTTGTTGCATATGATGTTTATTAAATTTGTATAAAAATTGTAAAATGATAAAGAATAAATTTCAAAAGCGTTTTCATAATTATTTTTTTTAATAAATTGAAAATGTTCTTGGTGAGTTATAATATTCGTTGATTGTTATTAGTAGACGTAAGAAATAAAGAGGACAACATAATGGATATGAAAATATTGTTAATGTATTTCATATTATACTTTTTTTTTGTATTATTGTATGATATGTACTTTTTTAAAACATTTTAATATTTCGTTGTTACTTTTTCTTATGAATGTAATCCTACGCAAAGTCTGTAATAGTGTTTTTCTTTTCTGGTTGGGACTTCAAATGAGAGTTTTAATGTCAAGAACTTTGAATAGTTTAAACAATTCTCAAGTCAATTTCCGCCAGCGAGTTTATCCTTTAACCATGATAGACTAAAATACCGTTACAGTTTTTTTAGCCAAAATTTATATAGATTTAGAAATTATTTCTATAAAAATATTAATAAAAATATTTTCCTTTTGCCTTATTTAGTACCTACGTTAAAAGAGGAGTCTACGATTACGTTTCAAGCATATGACTTCAGTACGTTGACGAATCGGTCGGTCAGTCAGTCACATATGACATGCCTCTCGTAAAATATCGATACAGGAAGTTTTCCGGTCATCGTCAACTTGATGCGGTCAACTATACCGTCAATGCGGTAAAGTATTATTCATTAGATCAAACGAACTCTTCTAAAAGCAGCCGCTCCCTCTGAAGGCATGCGCCTTTACTAAATTCTTAATAACAAAGCGTTCGGGAGCCGGACGCCTCTAAGATCGGTTTGACAGTCTGTCGGGCCGAGCCGTGATCAAAGGTGTGGCATCGGGTTTGATCCCTCTAACCTTTGTTGTGGCCAGAATAATGCTCAGTATTGTGTTGGGCAAAGTGAATTAGGAAACGTCCTGTATAAAAATAGTCTGAGTGCGTTCAAATTTTTATTAGTTAAGAGTGATATATATGCAGTATGCGGGTTGGTATTGGAATGCATTTTCTTTTTTGATAATAATGAAAATTATTTCCTATTTATTTCATTCCACAAACAAACATCACGTTGCTAAGGGTACGCTTTCACGATTTAAATGGTCAACCTTGAGTTGCGAGAGGCTGGTGCCTAAGTTACGCATAGGATACCTGTATTACAGGTGACTAGGGTCTCGTCCCGCGTATACGTTAAAAACAAGAGATGCAACGAGCAGGTCAACTGCTAGGAAAGTATTTAACAAGGTCCTACGTAAATTTTACAGCATAAATAGCAAAATTTATAGCATTCGTATCTGCCCATAATCATTAAATAATGCAAGTATTACAACAAATGTGCTAATTTTAGGGATTGCTACAAAGTTATGATATGTACGTTAATTTAATGGTAATTATTATTTTGGAGTAATATCTTTAATATGCATTGATACCTATAAATAATTAGCCGAATTTGATACTTTTGGGTAAAAAAATTTGAAATTGAATTTATATCATTTCTCAATTTGACGGAATAACGTTCTCCGAAAATAATAGTTTTTTTTTTGTAAAAAGTATTTAGCGCGTAGATAAAAGTGGACAATTTTAGTTATGGTTTATTAGCTCAGAAAGTTCAACTTACATCTTCGGGCTTGCTTTGCAGAGCAAAATTTAAGAGAATTTTGACATCATAAATGTTTTTTTGAATCGCTCAGTAATGGGGCCCCCATTTTCAATGAAAATGCGAATTCGTTTTGGTGTCGTGAGTTTTAGGTTGAAGTAAACGAATGAGCCATCAATTTTTTGTTCTTTTTTGCTATTTTTTTGGAAAAATAGCAAAAAAGAACACTAAAATAGGTATTTTCAGGGAGTTTTTTAAGGGCATTTTTAAATGTATTTAGATCTTCCTTTTCTTATTCTAACTTAATATAATTTAACTATTAAATAATAACTTAATATAAGTTAAAAACTATCTAATTCTTATATTGAATTGACTTAATATCTAGAACGCCTTTTATTTTTGAAGAATAGTAGAAATTTTTGGTTATGTGACAAGCATTTTTTTTAATACTTAGTGCATAATATTGAGTATGAATACTTTATTTTTTTAAATATATGTAGTTCTAAAGGTTGTAGGTACAGTGATACGGAACTTTTCATGTGCAATTCCGACTCGCCCCTGGTCGTTTTCTCTTATTCAATATTCAACAACTGAAAACCTTAAACTGGACGTAAGCTATGTTAACACAGACTTGAGGACACTTGAAATTTCAGGCCGCCGGTACAATACTGTAAAGCCGGCGAACGCGTCACTACCACACGGAATAAATAGTCGCGTTCAGTTAAACGTACTGCGACGTTTTGTGAAAAAAAAAATAGGGAGTTACGAGGGACTTCGGCCTCCCAAGGACATTTTTCTTGTTAAGGATTAAGGGTCGACTTTAATTCTAAGCACGTACGGGTCCGGTCTCCTCGTTTTCGGGCAACTTTAAGGCCGAAAACATGTAGGAATGAACTAAGAATTAGTGTACTTTTGCTTTTTAAGCTGGACAGCGTGTGTGTGTGTGTGTGTGTTTTTTTTTGTGTGGTTATATTATTGCTGGTCTTTTCGCTAAATTAATTTGTATTTATTGGTTGGGAATTTTTAGTCTAGAAAGTTGTATATCAGGTCAGTTGTTTTTGTTTATTGGAAGTTTCAACGATTAATCCTTACGAGTGTTGTGTTGATTCCTCATTTTTGAGCACGAAAATGAAAAGTATCAAAAAGCGAAGTATTTTTGGTGTGAAACATCTATAGGCGCAGGGTAAACCGGATTGTTGGCGTGGCGACGCTTGCCGTGGCGACGGGTCGCCTCGCTATACTATAGATATATACAGTCACAGGTGGTAGTGTGTACAATGTGGCGACGCGTCGCCATGCTCAAGCGACTGTGCCTCTCCCTTCTCACTCGGTTCGATGGTGCTGTTTACTACGGTATACATAACCTGTGTTTTACTTGAAAAAATAGATTTTGCATTTAATTAAAATAAATGTTCATGAAATAAATAGTCATCATTTTCTGTAAAAAAATCGTCATATTTCATTTTTACATTATGCTATATTTAGTTCCTGTCGTAATCTTGTCTTTAATGCATATTACTTGTACAAACTCAATGTTTCACATTTGCCAGGCGTCCCGTGACGGTTCACATTTTTTTTTGTGTCGTTAACAATACACACCCGAAAATACTATTGAAATTAAAACATAAACCCTGAATCGAATAAACAATAATAAATATATAGAATTACATGGAAAGGTCGGTAAGTGGCGCCCTAGAAAATTCTATGCAGACCATATTGGTGGCGTATTAAAAAAGGGCCAAATTTTAAGCACCCAAAACCGACGAGCTTGCATGAAAAAATTGATGGATTTCAGTGAAGCAGGAGAGATATGCAAAGATCGTACCATTTGGAAATCAGTAGTCAACCCTTTTGGGGAATAGGTGTGAATTTATATTATTATATATTATTAGGCATTTACACAATAATACTAAAATAAATTCCTATGAAAATATTGTTATTACCATTAAAAAACAGTTATAGCTCAGTGGTGGTGCTCTCAACTCTCAATTTAACGGTCATAAGTTACGAGCTCTCATTATAAGTTTAAATTTGTCCTTTACACAAACATCAAACATCGCTCGCCAACGATAAAAATAAATATTAACATGTAATCTTAGCTTCAAGTGTAGCCCTAAAACCACACCACTAAAACTTGAAATGAAATGAAATATTGAATTAATTCTCTTTTGGTGATGTTCTGATTTGAAATCTGTAAACAGAGATTGGCCCGTAAATTGTGCGCGTCGGGTTCAACTAACTGCGAAAGGTATATCAGTCACTAGCTACACCTCTTGGGTAAAATGTCGTGAAGTATAAATATAATTTCACGTCAAGCTGTATAACGATTTGTTATTGTAACATATTAGCTGTAACTATTTATAATACATTTTGTTGCAACAGAACGTTTGGTGCGCAAGTTAATTAAACGCTCTTTACGATTTCGTAACTTTTCAATACTACCGTCGGATTTACGTTTAGCCACAGCTTTGTATTATTTTGTAATTAGCGTTAATGTTAACGGTGCTTAAACATTAAGAGCGCGAAAGGGTTAAAATCCTAATGGGCTAAGTCTTAAATCACACCCACTTGGAACCTTTTGAGCCTTGTTTACTTTGACACGTGTAGTTACTAAATTAACCATACCTTTCAAACTAAGTCGAGGATTTTGTTTGCTTAATAGGATTTATTTGTTTAACAGAGTTCACTAATAAAGGGTCGTTTGTTTTGTATAGAAAATGACATTAAATTTAGGATTTTAAAAAGAAATTGTAAAATAATTGACTGCTAATGGTAAATCCAAATTGTTATGGCTATTAAAATTAAATTTTTAAATAATTATTTATAATAGATATTTCAATTTAGAATGTGAATCGGATATTTTATTTTTAGAATCGCTCATATTTTGCAATTCCTTAAAATAAGTGCACTTAAAATATTCACATTTAATGTAAGTGATATATATGCGTCGCCTTACAAAAGTTATCCTTAATTAAACTAGAAATTACATTCTATATGACCACAATTATAGATCATGTAACAATACAAAAAGAGATAAAAGGAAAGCGAACATAAAAAAAAACAAAAAAGTTTATGTACATCACTATATAGCATTATTTTATAATATACAAACAGATATCTCTTGAAAGATTTTTCACATCGGTTTTATGAAATTATTGCACATGAAAATTACACAGCCTGAAAAGGCTGAATCGGAATTAGATCTTAGATTCAGAATGTAATACAAAATTTTATTCTACACACGTTTGCGGTTGTGTCGTAGCCGGCATTTACTGACCAAATACTTGCAACACTTGCTCTATAGTAGAGTGTTTATGTATTTTTTGCGTAATTTCGGATTAAAAGCCAAAAACTAAAAGTGTCGTAAACAAACTGGTAAACCGTCGCCATGCAAAATTCTGACACGTCACCCTGTAAAAGTGTGCATTACGTGAAACTATGTAGAGTGCTTTGCGCGGCCGCCGCCCAGGCTCTTTAAATATTAACTGCGCGCAAATGTCGCTTCGGCGCGAATTTCTGAGCTTATTTTTCAAGCGTTTATATTGTTTGCTCCGTAGTTTTATATAAGTTACAGTTGTGCGTAAATTAGCGTTTATCTTAGTCTCCGTCTCTCTCAATAAGTGTTGTAGTAATATAAAAATAAATACATTACACACAGCCTGGATTTGTCGCATAAAGCCACACGGAATTGGCGTAAATAGTAATAAAAAATTTTTGAACTTAAAATCGGCACGGTTGTATAACGTTTGAGTGGAAACCTTTTTCTTTTTTTTTTTCAAAATCCACTGATTTCTTTGCTGAGTAAGTTTTAGGATACCATGTATTATTCACGCTGATCATGCGCACCTATCACCTTCTCTATTGTACTAAGTCGGACGCTTAACTTTCTCTCTCACGCTCCTTTGCTCGCTTTTATAATTTTCATGCCGTAAATGGCCGAAAACACTTGTGCAGTATATTGGAAGAGTGTGAACGTCCTGGTCAATAATCAACTTCTCCTCCGTCTTCTATATTTACTGTATTTAAAAAGTAAAATGATATAAATAACGAGAAGATTTCGTCACTACGAGGGGCGGCTGATAAGTCCGCGGCCTAAGGCATTAAATGAAAGAAAAGTACGAGTATTTTATTTTTATTTCTTAATATAGTCTCCCTCAAGTGAAATACATTTTTCACATCTGGTATATAACGCCTTCAAACCACCCAAAAAATATTCCTTTTCTTTGGCTTTCTACAAGCCATCTTCATTTGATTGTCATCTGCTGCTGAAAGTGAAATATTTCATGTAATATAATAGAAGGAAAATTCCATTTAATATTCAAAAACTGAAAGATGTCTCAGTAATTTTTTCAATTAATATCTCACTAGTTGGTGTGCCTACCGAGTTGCGAATGCTTGAGCCCGAGCGGGTGGAAAGCGGGCGAGCGCGGGACGTGGACTAACACTACAAATGATATGAATAGTAGCTACACACGACATCGCAAAAATACCGCGTCGATTTTACAGGCAAGCCGAACTCTTAGGGTATCGTCACGGTGTAAGTGGATGTGTCGCGGACGTCCACGGCGCAATGGTCCGGTGACGTCACGCCGTGGACGTCCACGGGAATATGGTCACGGTAATAACCATAAAAGCGTCTAACACTATACCTTTGTGTTTGTAATCTAATTATCTTTATTTTGATACGTATATCATTCGGTAAACAGATCGGTGCAGTCACCTATATTAACTTACCTATTTGTAGCAGTTAGTCATGAATAAAAACGAGTCGGCAATACTACCTAAGCTATTACAATGATAATCAAACTGCCTGTTCAAATATTATTCGTTTGGGAATTGAGCGTGTGAAGCATCCGGAAAAAGGTAATTAAAATAATTGTAATTAAGGGTAATGTAATAGACAAGTGTTTCTTGGCGAACTCATCTATATACGTGATTTAATAAAACATATGTTTCACATGGTGAGTGGACGGCTGAAGGTCGATATATCTTCGAGTCTTGTACTATCTATATGTTTGAGTATTTATGAAGTTTAAGATGCAGTTATTATTACACAATATTTCAGCCTTCAGTGATAATTATAAGTCTCTTTACTGATAACCTATTACCGATAAAATTGTATTGATTAAAGAAGTCCATTTGATACATTACTATATAGTCGATTTATTACATGCTGTATAAATATTGTTAATAAATTATGTTATTAATAAGGCGCTCGATGGTTTATTAAGACAAGTCATGTTTTACCAGTTTTAATTCTGAAGTTTTAGTGTTTTCAACGATTCTGTCTTGAAAATAACTTAGAACAATCTTGTTTTAAGGCTCCGAAGGCTGTGTAAGCTGTACATAATTTATAGAATATATAAAAATGATACTGATTGATAATTTATTATTCACCACTTTAGTTATTATTGATATAAGTAACGCAACTCGAGATTTGCAAAGATAGGAAAACACTAAAATGTAGTCGATTGGAAATCAAGTAACCTATGTAGGCATGTTAGTTTCAGTTTTTTGTTTGTATTAAAGAATAATGTTATGAAGCTCTTCACTATGTTTCTATGACATATTAAAAGAGTCGCTGTTTGCGATATTTACTCTTAATTATCATGTTTTTGGTAAGTGTTCGTATTGTCATTATGTAAACCACACGTTTTCGTTCAAATGAGTTCAGTCGAGTCATTGTTACCAAAATAGTTTCGCGTACAGCGCTACTCAAATATAACCTACAACAAACGGTCTATCATTAGGCCTTATTTATAACTGACGAGAGATTCCATTACATAATAAGTTATTTATTATATTAAAAGACTACATAAAAATTTAATAAAAACCCATTTATCTATTAAGAGGACTTAGATTAAACAGCATTAATTTTGGAGGCTAAAAGAAATAAGGTAATATTTTGAAATTATTGAAGCCTCGACACATGTCACATACAGCGATATACGCGATTCCAAGCGGACTGTTTATATATAAACAATAATGCAGCCCAAACGATAATTGCTACAATTTGTGAGCTTCCGTCAGCCACGGCCATAACGATCGAACGAATAAACACTAGCCGCGAACTATTAACCACGCGTATTTTCGACAGCGGACGAGTCCACAAACGGGGAATTAATTTTCGACGCGCACGCACCGCCACAAAGCGCTTTTCGACTCGAAAACGCGGGGCTGGGAGCTTCGATGGAATCGATTCGGACTTTCGCAAGCGCGACAATAAAAGCTCGCCATAAAGAATAAACGTTATAATAAAAGTCTACGGTGTAATAAATGAGTTTGATGGCCAATCCCGCGCACAAAGGCGCGAAGATTGGCGGCCGTGAGTGTAATCTAAGGTTTGGCCGCTGTCCGTCGCCGAGAAATGATTTGATTGATCCTGACGAAATTCCTCTACAGCAATCGCCCACGGCGCGAAGAGAGGATAGAAGGATTTTAATGTCAATACCAGTTTTTTTTTCTTTTCACCAACATTGTGGATGTGCAGTTTCGATGGTGTTCCAGAACATAATTGGCCAAAATTGATGTTCGACTTTTATTATTGATGCAGTGTCAATATCTGATCGGCGTTCACCGAACTAATGTGTACTCGTACTTTATTAGCACATAACTTTTTTTTTATAAGAACTCCAAATTTCGTACTATTGGTGTATCCGCTTAAATGATTTTTTATTGCAGCTTTTTAGAGTTTTGTACGACCGGTGAAAAAACGGATCCCTCATAGGGCGCTATACTTAATACCATAAGCGAGGCATCATCATTTTCAGCGTTTAAGAACCTCCAGCCATCCTTGCACAGGTGCAACCTGAGCATACACCTTATAAAGGTCCGTGTAAAAGATGAGCGTGGAGCGAAAACAAGAGAGAAGTGCACTTTGATCGTCGTGTTTACGCACAGCCGAGGCGCGCGCCCTCTGTCGTCCCTTTGACGAGGCTGTTATACGCATAACGATCGACTCCCTGTATTTTCCTTCAGTCGCGCATCCTATGATTGTGAATTGATGTAGATAATGAAAGCGAGCTTTTAGGTTTTTTTTTTATTTAATTTCATCTGTCAGTAGGCAAGTTAGTTGGTTTAGTCAAATATTTATATGGTCCGAGCACTGTTAATAGTTTTAAAGCACATCTACGAGTGGCACTTCCTTGTTTAAATAGGTGTGGTATATAGAAACGAAATGTAACGACAGTATGATGAATATAGTACAATTTTGTAGCCGGAGAAGTTGACAAGTAATACTTTACGAAACTGACAAAACGACGGAAGCATGTTTGGGAGCAACAGGTTGAAGGAAATGTCTTATGTTAAAGGTAGTTCGTTGTACGCAGCTTATGTAATATGATACGCCGTCCTCTGTAACACAAGTTATTTTATTATTAATTAATCTTTTTTTTTAAGCCAATTTATTAACTGTTCACTTATAACAACATACATTTAAAAAAAATTGATTCCCGGTTTCGACAAAATCTCTGTATACTTTGTAAATATATATCACATTCATTTGGGATTTTTTTATTTCTTCATTATTTTTTTTTTGTGACTATTATGATGTATATTTTTCAATAAAGTAATTACATTTATTTTTGGAAGATATTTTTCTATACGTCTTAATTCCTGTACTTCATCAATATTAACGATTGAGACATTAATTTGAAGACTTGTTCGACCGTTAATAACGAGAAATAATAAACAAACAATACGTACATATTTCGTCACTTTTTATAATTATTCATGTGTAAGTGGTATTCGTGTATTATAACCTAATTAAAGTATTATTCATAAAGAAAAAATATGTATGAAACGTGTTACTTAATTTTACCGAGGACTAATTTATAAATACGAAACCCTTTCCGCATGAGTCAGACTCGTACTTGGCCGCTTTGGCCGTTATATCATTGTATGATTTTTCATTGCATGGAAAAAAATATCGATAGATATGGCCAAATTATATAAATAATATTTTTCACTATTTATATTCACCTATTTCAGTATGTGCATACCGTGAAAAGTAAATGCGGTCATAGAGAACAGCTGTTGGTTCGTTACAGAATATCAAGACTTTTTCAAGAAACCTTCCACTTGCCAACAGATCGTTCGTTTAATTCGATTACAAGAATTCACAAGAAGGGTATCAATAAATCATTCAAACTCATCAGAAGTTTTGTGTAAAGAAATAAATTATAATAAAAACGCGGAGTCATAACCGAAGGTTAATAACGGCCAATCTATCACATAAAGGACGGCGAAGTTGGCCCCGGCCGGATAACGGAGGCGAACTTTCAGAATTCGAGCTTTTAACGCCGAAATGCCAATGGGAAGCAAGTCACTGTCTGAAAATTGTTTCCACTGATTACCCCGCCGAATAACCGGGTCGTATAATCGATGTGGATCATCCGCGGCCGCGTCGAGACCCGATGGCTACACGACCCGACATATATACACCGCCTTTTGCAATTGTCACGGTGCTATTACTGTTTCGTGTGATAACTGCTTTGGAAAATATTATGATATATCCCTTTATTGATTTACGAGACATCGATATGCACTATAGACGATATGGTACAATGAAAGTAACTGATCGGGCAGGCTGTGTCAGCACAATGAAGTGGTTAGTTGTGTCTAATCAAATGTCCATATGTATAACTGTGCTTTTAAAGTGATGTTATCAAGTAAAAGTGATGTTTCTTATTTTACGAGTAACTATGGTGCAAATAATAAGTGTTAGGTATTGCCATTCTTCGTATACGGAATAAAATGAATTGATTTGGAGAGTTGTGAATAATTAAGTTACGGAAATGATTGGGTGACAGCCGTTGTTATGCTGAAAAGTACTAATAAAATATAGATGTTTGTAATAAATAATCTGTAATATAATTTTAGTAGATTTTAGTTTAAAAAATGATTTTATTCCATGAAATAATATAATAATCTATCTCACCTCAGCTATTAGTTATTGCACTGCAAGGGCAGAAGATTTTACAATGTTTTTGTTAGATCAAAGGTCTTGGATTGTAAGACATCGAAACTGAACTCCGAACTTGTGCATATTAAAGGCTGTTAATAACGGCTATCAGCAATGTGTTAGAAATATCGGCGAACTGCTCGTATTTTCCGAGACACGAAAGAAGGTTTAAGTTATTTTAAGTTAATAACTGTTAATCGGCCAACTTGTTCATGGTCAGCGACCAAACCCGATACCTTCCGACTAGAAAGCAAGACTCTGGCCGCTCGGCCACTTCTACTCTTACGCATATCTCATGTCCATATAACTATTTCTGTATTTTTAATTTTTTTTCCGTCGAATATTAAATCCACAATTTGTTAGTTTGTAATCGTAACGCATAATGCCACACACCAACAAATTGTACGTGCGCTAGTTTCGTTCGTGGCTGAATCTGTACGAAAGTCGACGCCCGTGAAACTAAACATTCATCATGTACGTAATCCTTATTCGTTTCGACAAACTGTTCGTGTATACATATATCGTTACGGGAATGGGGTCGCGGCGTTGATTCATTGTTTTCCGGTGCCGTTCCAAAGGAATCAATCGGGCTCGTGCGCGGCCGTCCCCCGCGTCGTGCACGGAGGGAATACGTGAGCCCAGAAATCGAGGCGTGCTTACTTATTTTGATGTAATCGGCTTCCGGAATAAATCTCCGGACGCCCCCACTCGTCGGCCGAACGGGGACGTCGCTAGCTTCGACACCGCCCGTCGCTCGAAGCTTTTGATCTTCGCCCTTTTCGAGTATATTTTTCGCTCACGAGCAATCGGATCACTACGGGATACGTAGTAATTAACACGCTTTTATTAGCTTCACCTGAATGTTTGTTTGTAACGAAATTTTCGAACTCAGTTTCCATTGACTTTAAAACGTCAGATTTAATTAAAATTTTGTCCAGTTATCGAGGACCGACTACAATATTATAATCTGTTGTCATTGGACTGATATAATGATGGATGTAGGAGTAGAAGTAGAAGCGCCATTGCATAATAACATACCTCTTGTTGTGTTTGAGCTTGTTGCATTTGCATAGCTGATCATGACTGATATTCAGGGTCTCATGATGGTGCCCAAAGGTAAGCACCAGCACTCGGTAATAGAACAAAGTAGCCTAGCTGCGTTTTGGCTTGTTGGAATTGTCTTGAACTGGTCTTTGGCCATAATTTGCTTTTAGCATCTAATGATGGAGCCGGAAGGTTGCCACTGAAATTCTACAACGGAACTACGTATTCTGACTGTGTTTGAGAGGAAAAGACTTACCGGACAGGACAAAAATCATAATTTACACGTGCATTCAGACTAAATTAATAGTTATTCTTATAGCAAACATTTTTATAAATACACGCAAACCAAGAAAAATGAAGCAATTTTACCATTAAACATCGATTTTATATCTCACGGTTTTCCCGGCACTTGTTTTCACTTAAAATCGAATTAAGGAATCAAAAGTCTTGGGAATAACGTTTAATACCAGAGAAATAGATACATTATAAATATACTATAATATTTATTATTATATAAATATATAATTATAAACCAACTATAATAAACATATTACAGTTTCAATTTAATTTTAATGTTAGAGTTTTAATTTTTGTGAGAAATTTAATTTAAGTAACCAAGTGTAAACAACACAATAACTATAACTATACCCATAACTTATATAACTTTGAACTTAAAGTCCATTTATATACTTAAATAAAATTTAAATCCATTAAAATCCATCATAGTATTTCATTAATCAAAAATTGTAACTCATTAAGTTACTTAACAAAAAGCGCGTTGACAATAGAACACGCAACCCTTTCTGTTCATTAATATTTAGGTTTTCTTTAAATAAGTTCACTCCATATACACAACTGTTTTTAAAGAATATTTAGAAATAAATAGTGTATTAAATTAAATTTATATTAAAATTAATATTTTAAAATTGTGTAAATAAAGAAAATAAAAATATATTGAATTGATATTAAATTACTTAAGAGGAATAGCAATATAAAAAAAAATAAAAGTAAACTCAAATGTCTGTATAATTCATTGGATATCATTAAAAATATTCAAATCGAGTGCATTTGAATCCATCTTGATGTAAGTTAGACAGATCCGAGCGTGAGTTCATTTAAGCCAATATTGCATCTGTGCTGTGGGAGGGCGAACGTATTAGTCATGGGTTTCCGGGGATTATATAGTTCTAAAGCGCATCGAGTTTGACTACATTTAATAAATGGGTGTTATTAATCTGACCGTTTATAATTTAATAAATGGAACACAACATCGCTCACTTTGCCGAAGCTTCTGAGGGGATGGCTTTTAACGATGGATACGCTCTGTATCGTCGCTTGTGTGGGATGTGGTTAGCTAGAAATGCTGAAAATTTGCAATGAAAGTATGCTAAAAGCTGTTAGTGATTTTAAATGAGGCAGTACATGCTATTTGTAGACGACAGATAAAAATCTAAGGGCTCGCATTTACGAGGAGAGCAATTGCATTCTTGTTTGGCGCATTGTGATACACGGAGTTTTAAAAAGCTATCAATCACGTCAGTGCTGTTTTGGTGATTGAATAATTGATGAGTGTAGTGTATCATACTGTATGTGAAGGTTCCTAATTTTCATAATAACGTTGGAACAGCATCGTCCCTAATGTAATAGGCATTGAACATATTAAACCTTTTCGGTAAACGGGACGCAAGATTATTTCTTTACGTTTCAAGTCATACATTATTCGATATAATATTTTTTTGACGTCGCGTGAAGCCTTTTGAAGAAGAAGTTTCGCATCACAAATTCGCTTTGTACAACAGCGACGCGACATAAAAAATAAAAAATACTGGATGGATTCTTTAAGTGAATTAAGTTTCAAATAGGAACTTAAGCTTATATTAAAAGAATCCGTAACTAAGAAGGAACGGAGTATCGTAAAATCACTGTACATAAATTGAAAATTGAAACATGAGATATGAAATCTCAGTTATTTATTGAGATGAAATTGAATTTAAGACACGAAAATTGGGAACCTTTTTTAAATCTCTGCAACGTATTAAATATAAATAAAGAAGTAACAACGAAACATGAAGTTATGCTTTTATTGATTACCGTTATAAATGTTTCAAAGAGTATAGACAATTTACTACTGGATTGTGATGGTATGAATTGCAGCATTATTTATGCAGAATTCGTATGTATATTTTGGTCAGTTTTTTATTCGTTTTCTTAGAGTGCTTTCAATTATCATAAAATATTCGTTTAGCACACATTCCTGGTATTAACACCTTTGTTGTAATTTATTGATAGTCTCAAAATATGGTGGCCATGACCTTTCCACTTAAAGGCAATAATTCGAATTTTTGGAATGAGTTACTCCTGTAATATGTAACTGCATGCATTCTTACTTGATTTAACGTTCGTTATGATTTACATAGGATTCATCTCTAATAACAACTTCATGATTACTGCTTTTGCCCACATAACTCCACAAATGCAATTAGCATTCAACGTGCGTTTGATTCCGATACGGAGTTAGAATCAAGGCATTTATCTATCGGTTAATTTTGTCGTAGGAAGGTGGCGATGGACGATTGTGTGCTGAGGAATTTGCCATCTCTGATGTACGTATACAACAGATAGGTCAACTTCTCCAGCCACCGTTTTCCACTTTTACAATTTACAACTCCTACAATTTCCAGCGTGGAGTCTTTCACAAGCCGGCCGGCACGAGGGTAGTCTTCGAGGCTGCCTTCCATGCTTAAATTCATTCCACCAACTCTAAAAAGAAATTAACGAAGAGGCCGATTCTGTACAAATAATTTCCATTGCCCCTTTCACAGACGTCTGGCTTTTACTTTGATTGATTAATTATTAAATGTCAGTCCGACACTTTTTATTTTACTAATAACATTAAATGCTCATGTCGGTATTGTTTTATCTAACGTTCAAAGACAAACAAATGATTTGTTTTTTAATGCTTGTAAGTGTAAATAGTTGAACATTATTTGAAAAGTGACAAAACAAATCTATAGAGCGAATGTGTGATGAAAAGGTCGGCAAGGGTCACCGTAGAAAATCCTTAAAAACGACATATTAAAAAAAAGGCACAAATGTTAGTACCTGGAACAGACTAGCTTGAATGAAAAAAATGATAGATATCAATGAAGCAAGAGAGATATGTAAAGATCGTACTATGTGGAAATCTAGTCTCTGCTTAAATAAGCGTCTATAACATTATTAAATGGTTATTATTTAAGGTTGTATAAAAATAACTTAAAACGTATCTATGTCAAGAAATCAATAAATTCGTTTTGAATAACTAACTGAAAAATAAAATGTACATTGATTGGTCTTCAAAATAATCAGGATTTGTTAAAATAATCAGAACCGACCACCGTTGTAAACAGATTTTTATTCTATTCAAGTACTATCGCTTTTATAAAACGAGTTTTCTGAAATATCATTTAAATTCCATTATAAAAAACGGTAAGTTAGTTCCTACAAAAAGATAAAAATTGACCAACACAAAACTTCTAAATATAAGTTCACAAATATTAAAGTTTAGCATCGTTAAAAACTTTCTCCGCAGTTAAAAATGAAATAGTTAAATCAGTCCAGGGATCGAAGCAAACGGAAGTTAAAGGATAAACTTCGACTTGTATTTCAACCAAATGTAAAATATTGTAGTTTACAAAAAAAGTGGGGTCAATTATTGGGTACTGCCGACGGAAGTGAAAACTGAAAACTATGAGATAATATTTCTTCGGATTTTCAAATTAATTTTGGTACCAAAATTTAATGTCATAATTAGTGAAGTCAAATTATTAATAATAGTCAATTTTTCACATCTATCGGCACTCTGAGTAATGTGCTAATGTTAAAATTTCATAATAAAAAAAATTGTCAATATAGAAGAAAAAAAAAACTATATATATAGTATGCAATGTACAAACTGCAACAACTGAAATAATGTAGAAATAGGGTACACTCACCTAAATTACGCGCAGGTTACCCAAAAGTACATACAACCTATCTATTTATATATATTTATGACTGACTAATTCATCACCACATGGCATAGTTACATTTTTCGGGATGTATATGCTTACTAAAAACTGATTTTACGCAAATCCTATCAATCCCAAAAAAAAATTTCATTGTTTTATGTCTACGTGGGCGGAAGTGCGGGCAAAATCTAGTTTGTATGTATATATGCGTATATGTGTACACAGACTGCTGAGGCCATCTATGCGGGCGCAGAACATTAGCACGTCGGCGACGTGAACCCGATAAGATTTTAACCACATAAAATCGTCCATCGTGCCTAAGAAATTTCAACTTATAAATAAAAAAAATTGCAATACGAGGGCGTTTACTATAAAGTTAGAATCAAGTACCAACCCTTTGGAACCAAAAAAGTAAATACTGGCTGGCTGGTGAAGCTGGAATATTGATAAGGTTTTCTAAAAGGAAATAATTTGAATTTCTTTTGTTTTTAAAAATGAAAGTCTTTGTTTTCAGTAAGTCGTAGTGCATTTTAAAAATGTAGTGCATTAAACAATCATTGCAGAGTTAGTCAAGACTTATAGGATATATTAGAACTTGCTCCTAATGTTCCACAGTATTCTACATGTATGCGCTGGTTCCTGATCGGAGTTGTCCTTTTCACCCTATCCTCGAAACTTCACACAGTGGCAAATCAAAGGGATGGAAAAGAGAGGAACTCACCCTTATGCGTGATATCTTCACTCCCGGCGGCCACCGTGGTATCGAGCACGACTGCGCGTCCGTGCTGGTTTTACCACCGAACACGTAGTATGTACTTGCGGTTCACAATAATAATATTAATAATTATAACAACACAATATAATTGGCGATTTGCGGTTGCGTTCGCGTTCGATATACAGAGACAGCGAGTGCGGGTAGAACAAAATGGATTGCGGGCGTAAGGGAGGGGGCTGTTGCTATTGCATTTAATCTCGAGAATACGGCGTAAACACTACAGTTGACCGTCGGTGCGCCGAATTTAAACGTGGAAGAAAATCCACAAAAAAGGACCCTCTCTCGGGTAACGCACCGACGATAGTGCCGAAGAAATGGTAAAAAAACTGAAAGAATTGTTTTAGGAAATCTTCGTGTCACGATACGTTTTATAGCCGAAGAGACAATGATTTTGATTGGAAACGTGCACAGAATTTTACAGGAAAGTTAGGTGTTTGAAAAAAGTATCATTCACTGGGTCTTCAGAATACTTACCAACGCAACAAAACAAATCAGGTTGAACATTTTGTAAGTTTGTTTGGCACTAATACAACAAATCTGAGATTTTGCCTCGATTTACAATCATAGTTGAAACATGGCAGATTACGATCCAGAAACAAAATTAGAGTCTATGACGGGGAAAATACCATCATTTCCAACCCCAAGGATTTTAAGGCGACTCATTCTGCCAAAGATCATTGGCTTTTCTGGGAAAGTTTTCTGGGGTGGTGATGATAGAATATCTCGACGACCGTGAAATTACTGCAGAACGCAGAACAAATATAAAAATTGCATAACAAAATTAAAAAACCAAAGACGAGGCGAACTAGTAAAAATTATTTTGTCCCATCGAGACAATGCCTCTGCTCACAGGTCCACCGTTGCTATGGCTGCAATTTAAGATGCCGGTTTCGGAATACTTGAGCATCTTCTATATACACCCGACCTTGCCCTTAGTGATTTCTCTCTATTTCCAAAGTTAAAGGAGTATCTGAAAGGACAGAGATTGGAAGCACATTCAGCTGTAGTCACTGCAATACATAAATTTTTAGGTGCTCAGGAAAAGAATTTTTGGAAGGGAATTTAAGCTTAGACAAAAGATATACCAAGTGTATTATCTAAAAGGTGACTATGTCGAAAAATAAAATAACATTTAATAAAAGCTAACATACATTCTCACTTTTTATTTAACGCCATCGGATTTGCTGCAAAATTGTGAATTCTCGTTTTCATCTTTGTGGTCTTAGAAGGTACTACAAGACTTTTCAGCTCTGGGTGTATGCCCAATCTATTTGGCATAGCTGTGAATATACAACAAGAGCCTACTTAGGTTTCGATAAACTCGGCCCTAGGTTTTCCATATTCTTGAGTTTTGGAGTAAAAATTTCTTTTGGCGCGCTGAGCACTTTATTTTGAAATTAAACAAGACTGAGCCGTCACGCTCGTAACTCTCGTTTGGGAAAAGTCGGCTCGAGGCGAGACTAATAGAGCGACAGAGATATAGTCAATGCGTCACTGCTTTACTCGCTCGGTGAGTAATACATAAACGTGACGTATCAGTCGCATTTAGTTTCGCCATACACATGGTATGTGCGGTGCTAATATGTTTTATTCAATACGGTATTAAACATTATACGCCTGTGTACATATGTAAATGTGAAAAAATTCGTTGTATGTGTATGAGGCATTATCTATCGTTGTAATAAATAGTATGGTAAAGATCATAAGACAGACAGTTATCGAAACATTTTCGCTATTTTTAAGAGACGATAGTTTTAACATTTCTTAAGTGATAGGGATTACGTTGAAACTAACCAGTATAGGTGATTCGTCTTTTAAATAAGAAATTAAGTGCGTCTATTCGACGCAAGATGCGATTGAACTTTGAATTGAATTTTAAAGTTTAATTAGCTCACATTCTAGTATTTGGTGTTCATCAGTGCCTCTTTATTATTCATGCGATCTTCTTTTCTAGCTTCCGAAAATATGGCTATCTATACTAAAGCGGGATCTTTTCAAACAAAACCTTCATACATTGCCAATCATTTTGAGTAAAGATTTTATTGTTGATTTCGCAAAAAGCACATCAAAGCCGTTAGTGATTTTTAAATCAACGTTAGATTTGAAAATGTTCAATGATGCAAATAAAAGTACAACAAAATATGGAACAATGATTGACGGAGTTTTTTTAGATTTAGCAATTTTCAACCAAAAGTAATCATTGCGCTTTTGGTTACCATAAGTCTATTTCGATTTTTATAAATCTATATAAATGATGATCAGTCGGAGCGATATTTCCTAAAGTAATTTATACATAATTATAATTATATATATTGTAAATCTTATTACATTTTTAATATATCATGATTAAAAAAAATTGGACGTAGGGTGCAATGAATGAGAAAAATTGCTATGAATGCTTAAAAATGATTTTATTGTTTCTTAAACTATTATCTGTTAGCACAAATGTACTTTTTCATACGAATAAACCAATTATGAAAAAATTTATGGAATTCCTCCCTGTGACCTAGGAAACATGATTTTCGTACTTTTCGACAGCTTCTTTTGGTGATGAAAATCGGTGAGAACGTGATTGGTGCTTCATTTTTGAAAATCAAAAAAGTCACAAGGTGCCAGGTCGGGAATATATGCAGGATTGCTCATAAGTTCTAGGTTTTTCTCCTTCAATAATTTATTTGTATGTTTGGCCGTGTGAGAACTGGCATTGTTGTGGTTATTTTTACGGAGTTCGTCAATAATTTCCGGCAAACAAATGGCCGTGTACCAATAACTATTCATGGTACGATAATTTTCCAAAGAAACAGTAGGCACGTGGTCTGTTTTATTAAAAAGCGAAGCAATCATCCGCTTAGAGGCACTTCGCTCGCGCGCCACTTCGGTCGGTTTCATCTCGATAGACCCATATGGTTGATTGCTGTTTTGTTTTGGGGTCATAGCTATAAGTCCATGTTTCGTTACTTATTACTATGTTCCACACCAAATTCGATGCCCCTTCCTTGAATCTGGTAAGCATAGCATTGCACCAAGCGACGCGGTCCATTTTTATCATCTGTCAAATTGTGTGGAATCCACCACGAGCACAGCCTTTTTATACCCAAAAGTTTGTCTGGGATTGATTATATTTGATTCATGCCTATGTATAAGGATGCCCGAATCTAATTGTAGGTCACATGTCCGTCTGTTCCGATCATACGGCGCACAGCGTCTATGTTTTGTTGTTCACAGCGGTGGACGGGCGACCATCACGCAATTCGTCAATTAGATTGATACGACCGTGCTTGAATTCTGTAAAACAGATATAAATAGTCGTCTTGCATTGTGCTTTATTCCCAAAAGCAGTTCGAAGTCGAGCGAGGCACCGCTGAGCTGTCAAATTACATTTAAGTAGCTATGAATACATGTAATTTTTAAAATTACGCTACAATGTAAAAACAAGTGACAGATGAAACAGTCTGTATTCTACAGCCAAGGACTTCCATTTTCAAATGTAGTAATTAATTTTAAATGTTGTTAATGTAAATGTCCAGTTCTAGAAACTTACAGTGCGCCCCACGTATTGCATACGAGATTAATCAATCTTGCCGATGATTTTCGGTTCTGTATTGTGGTCTTTAGCACACACCGATTTTGTTTCACCTGCCTCAGTATAATAGATTGATATAAACATAGAATTGATGTACGTATACGTAAATCAAAGGTTTATGGCTTGTTGAAGGCCGAAAGATTTCGTATATACGCTAGCGTCAAATGATTTGTGAAGACATTCAAAAACGATGTCATGTAAATCTGACCGAAAAGTAAGAAAAAAAATTTAATATACTTATGAAAAGTAATGCCTCGCTGGTTAATGTCTTTTTTTACTTCGATTTGTAGGACTTAACAACATAATAAATAATGTTTTTACTTTAGTATGAACGTGGTCAAAGTGACAAGTACTGAAAAATGGAACAAAAACATGATATATGACATCGTTCAACTGATGACGCGTACGAAGTTTTAGTTGCGGCTACTACCTACTACCTACTACATACTACCTAAACATTTTTACTGAACTACAGAACAAACAGGAGGGTAATGTTTATTAATACATAAACAAGTAAATACGTATATAAAACTAAATTGTACTTTTGTGGGATGACCAGAGTTCAAACGCTTTGCGCAAATATCCGTAGATTTGACTTGGTGTCGCGACAGTATCTGTAGGCACAATGTCACTGAAAGTACAATAATCATCAAAATTCAAGTAGCAGCCGCTAAACATTCTATTTGGGCCTATTGAGCGGGATCTCGGAGAACAGGTCGCATAAAATGTTACTGAGGTTTAATGATCTAGTTAAATTAAAGGAATTATTTATTAAAGACTTTTTAACTTTCCGCTACGAAAACGCTCTCTCTCTCTATCTCACTCTCCCTCTCTCTCTCTCTCTTTCTATGTGTGCGTGTGTTTGCGCGCGTGCGTGCATGCGTATCCGTATGCGTGTGCATGTATGTGGGCGTAAGTGTGTGCATGTGTTTGTAAACTTCTTATAACTTTTGAACACGTTAACTTATTGAAATATAGTTTGTGTCATTCGAAAAGCTCTCCTGAAGTTTCAATAGTTTCACCGGTAGATTTTGGTGAATCTCAAAAAAATAATTTTCAGAATAACTTTTGTATTATTGACTTTCATACTGCTATACTGCAAAATTTAAACAGCTTTTCTTCAAACAGTTGTATCACTGCGGTAAACTGCGTATAAGTCGGTTGATTTGTTCAAGAGATATCGTTGGATAAAAATTTTTAAAAAAAAGCTTCTTTAGAATAATTTTTAAGTTATTTTACCTGTAAAATCTAACTGATTGCTTACTTCAAAAAACAGTGTCGATTGTAGAAAATGGCATTAAAATCGGTTGGTTTGTTCGAGCGATATGGTTAATGAAGGTTTCGAATAAAAAGTTATTTTCAAAGAAAATGGGAAATACTTGATGGATTGTTGTTGAGTACTCATTTATTTTTTTATGCTTAGAACACTGCGTCATTATGCCATAAAGCAGATCAAAATTGAATAACATGTTCAAAAGATATCGTAGTCAAAATATTTAAAAAAATCCTTTTTTAACTTCTCGCCATGAAAAATTTTATGAATTAGGAAGATAATGTGTTCGTCTCGATTTGCGAAAATAGAGTTTTCAAAAGATTTCGGCGTTTTAGGATCCTAGGAATCTATTTTGACCAGTTTCCGAGTGAAGTTTGTTTATCTGTATGTATGTGTTTCGCGCGCGGTGTGATTTTAGATTTGTGTGTGTCTTGAAAAATATTCAAAAAGCGTTTTTATAGAATATTTATTAGACTACTTTATCGATAAATTCCAAAATTTATTAACTGATAACTTTTATGTTTAAAAAACAATATCGATCGTTACAAACTGCATCAAAATCGATGCGTTCTTTTGAAGATATCATTGACGGAAAAACGAAAAAAGTTTTTCAAAACAACATGGAAAATTATTAATCAATAAATATTTAATACTCAAGCAAAGCAGGTGAAAGTTAAAGAACATGTTGCAGAGATGTTGTAGTTGAAAAATAAAAAAAACACTTTTTTAATAGATGTAGATTTTAGAATTGCAAGAAAATTAAACCTTTTATGTAGATCTAAAAACGTATATCCTCCTTGTTGATTGCTAAAGACAAAAAAGTAAAAAAAAACGCAATTTAATTATCCGTGTGAATACGGAGACATACTACTAGTTTCCACTGGCGTTGGAAAACGTGTCGTAAGTAGAGTCTAATCCCGTCATCGAGGTGAAAGTCAGTGGTGCCTGCCTAAGTAACATGTAGGTCTGCACCATTGGGCTCATTAATCCTCAGCAGCCGAGCGCGGTGACCATGACAAAGTTCAGGAGAAGCGTCCAGTGCTGGATCTCATGTGGCTAAAACGACAACGGTGACAAATTTATAAAACTTGACGTGAGACGACGAAAAAAATAGAATATAAAAATTCGGAAATAATCTATTTACACTCTTACTTCCAAAAGTTGGCGTTATATTCCACTTAAATAAAAGTTTCAATGGGTTTTGATTGTCTTGTGCACAGTCAATGGCATTGTAGGAAACATCCACGTTTTTCTCTGAATGTGTTGCAGTCGAATCATAAAGCCATATTAGTAAGTCACCGTTTCTTATTCTATGCAGGGTTCTTAGACTTAGAATGACAAAATGTCCTCGTATGTTGTCTAGTATTTATCTGAATTCGTGGGCATATCCATCTGCCCGTTTAGTTTGACAGTTATAACTACAAAGATCTAAATACTTAGATGTCTTGTTTTCTCCTTTTGAGGTCTTCTGGCTGCTCCTATCACCACTGTAGTCACGGCTACCAGACGTAAGGTTCTAACGGCGATGTGAATGCGAGAACATATTTGCCACTCAGCCCAGGTGGGTCGATTAATGGTTTTATGCAACGATTTTAGAAACACCCGAGACGGCTCGGGTATAGCTGAATCTCACTGGTTACACTATTTTCTAAGTGTAAATTTAATATCACAACTCAGCTGTTTCTCAGCTATCAGACGATATTCTGACAACTCCTCAGCCTTATACCACTTCCATACATGAAAAGACAGCTTCACCGAGAAGCAAGCAAAGAGTTAAAAAAAAAACGCTTTCAAACATATACAAATTCAGCGGATGGTCGTAAATTGCGATTCGACGGCAACCAGCCGAGGCCGCGTCGCGCGCGGGCCGAACGTATTCCGATTATTTTCGGTCACTTCATTAACCCCCAAACGGCGCGCTTTATTTCGTCTGCGTGCCCTAAATGGCTTTTATCGCGGAAAGCCGCCTCGGAGCCGCTCCCGGCTATGAATGGAAAATAAATAAGTGCGCTATCCGTCTTTGTCGAGTCGCGAAATTTGCTTCACGAGCCACCCCGCCGGGTAATTTCTGCGTTTGAAAGCGATTTCGTGTGCAATTTAATGTTTTGTGCCCGCGCGCCGTCGGCCGTGTATAAGTTTCGGCCGGCCGGTCCGGGGCCGGCCGCGGTTTCGCCCGAAAGGGGTACCTGTCCATCTGGACGTGTCGGATTGAAATTTTGATAATGCCGTGTCTGTCGGTTCACTATTTTTTTATTAAAATATATACTTTTTTTAAGGAATTCCAATGCAATAGTATGTACTACTATGGTCGTGTACGATATAAAATTATGTGGTCTTGTTTGCTGATCTGTTTGTCGACTCAAAATGCAAAAGTCTGCTTGATGATATTTTTTTCGTGTCCGATATTCGATAAAGTTAGTCTAACGCCGAAATTTGGCTTGGAGAATATTTGTAAGAATAAAATGAAAATAAATGTTTAACCATATATTATTATCGGTATTTCAAATGTTTATTGACAATGTAATTTAAGATTTATTAAAGGAGATTTGCGAAAACTCCACTCACTCTCACACACATACACACACACACACACACACACACACACACACACATCCAAACACACAGATAAGCTTTATCATTTGAATTTAATTCACCCATGATTATACTACTATAGTTTTTATTGTGTGATTGCAGAGTACAGATACATTAGTTGATCTCTCCTCACGGAAGTTGAAAAAAATATAGAATAAAAATAAAAAGAATTAAAGAGGATCGCAGCGAGCAGCAGAAAACAGCAGCTGGACTACATACCTCAAAGATGTCTAGATAGATATAAGTAACTGACGAGTAAAAGCATCTTGGTGCGATAGTCTGATATTGGGATCCCGAAATTGTCTGCTCGGCGAGACGAGCGAATGTCAACACCCTAGGACAGACCTATGTTCAGAAGCGAAAGTAATGATATTGACATTTTCCTCCCTCGTGATCGGGTGGGACACGTGTTGCCAGTAGTGTGAAAAGGTTTTAGATGTATGCTAAAAAAACGTGTGCGATCGAAGGACCCCCGTCAGGAACGCAATTCTCTAGCTTTTCCGAATGTGATTCCAATTGGAATCTAAATAATTTGTATATTTCAATTTTCATTTTCTACCATTGTTTTCAATGCATTTAATGCAAGGTAAGAAATAAAATCGAAAGTTTTCATTTAATATTTAAACGATCATAATAATTTAATGAAAATTAAACATAAAAGAGTGGATAATGAATTATAAAAAAAAATACTAAACGAAAACATGTACGTAGCGCCGAGCCGTGTGTGGGCCTCACGTAATTTAATTAACTAGCGTGTGTTAGAAAGAGAGAAAAAATGTCGCTGAGTGTCGAATGGAAGGGGCATAACGCTTTTTCCTTACGTGACAATCTCTACCAATTCACACCTCCAGCTAAAGGCGATAAAGAACTTCATTCCTAAAAGAATGCTTGTTAGGTGTATGTAACTATTGCAAAATCAAGTATATAAAGGAAAAAAAAATATCAATCGCTACAGGCAATAACGAATAAGTACGTAAATACGAACAGGTAATTTGTCAATAAAATGTTTGATATTGCCGTACCTTATCTGCCTCACTATCGTACGCCGATTACGCGCACGTGATGCATTAATAGACATAATTCGAGATAATACAATAATTGAAAGTATTGTCGCGCACGACAGTCGTCCGAACGCGTAACTGTGGAGTTCTGCGGGTGTGATGTTAAATAAATAGGCAGCCTTTTATGCGACATCAAAAATACAATTTCGGGCAATAAATGCTTTGTTGGCTTTGTGATATCTTGTATGGAAAAAGGAACGTGACAATTGATTGTAGTATGGCGTTTGTCTGATTTTTAATAAAGCTTGACTGATGCTCTTCTGCTCAAGAAAAACGAAAATGCAGCCATTCGTTAAATGAATACGAAAGTAATCAAAACAACTTTTATTATAAGAAAAAAACACTATTAAATATTGATATTAAGCTAGTGATGTCTTATAAAATATAAAACTCCGGTTTGCACATTTTTCGAGAATTGCATAGAAAATCCCTTGGCGTTTACTGATGAGGACTTATCGTCCTAGAAAGGTACTTATTATACATTATTTTTTATTCAGAATATATTGTGTATTTATAATTTGTGTATTTTTTTATATAAATTTTATCGGGATTATGTTGTCATCGGTTCTACTTAAATACTAAACGGATACGACAAGAGGCAGTGGACGAAATTTCACTTACAAGTTCGTCCTAAATATAAAATATGACATTGCGCCTTACATAAGGACTTTTAAAAGCTTTAAAGCCCTTTATGCGCCTGCTATAACATAGTTATGGTTCAATAAAAACTGCTAAAGAGCGAATCATATTTGCTCGTAGAGGGTACCGCGTGCAGTATATTTTTCTCACTGCCTTTAAATTTTCAGCAGATGTAAAACTGCTACTTTTTTTTATTGGTGAATGTATTTAAGATTTTCTTTGCAAAATTTCTTTGCAAGTTTTGTTGTAATGTACAATTTATCAAAAATAAGGTAGATATGATGAAACACAAAATTTTAAAATATTTTATATGTAATTTTTATACTTCTTTTAAATGAATGTTTCCATGTGCATACCAATTTTTTGTAGATGGATTGTTATAAGCGAAGACTAAGAAAGGATTTTCAGAAATACAACCCCTATGAGGGTTAAAATGGCATGATACTGTTAAATAGAAAATTGTAACAGTTGAAGCAGCTACAGATATGAAACTTAACGTTTTAGTTACTTTTAGAAATAAAGAAATAAGATAATTATGAGCATTGATTTCTTTTTAATTTTCCCTGAAGAGTGTAAAATAAGGGGTGATTTATTGTATCAAAAATAGGAACTGCTAAAGCAATTGATTTCAATATTTGTATTTTAGGTAAACGTTATTAATAAAAAAATAATGACATGAATTGTTTTTAAAAATGAGTGTTACTATGAGGTGAAGTAAGGGTTGAGATTTTTATATAAAATAAATAAGACAGTGGTAATAAAATCTTGTTTAAGTTGCTTATTACGGATGAAAAACAATTTTTGTGTGCTTAAACCATTTATTCGGTTACAATGAGTGTACCTACATGTTGTTAGCGCGAACGAGAAGCCACCGAAAAAGAAACTAGGCTTCACCTTTATATTTCTACTACTAAAGATTCTAAGAATTCTTTTGCTCACAAAAAGCTACACTGTATTCGAGTAATTTAGCCCAAAATTTAATTTAATATCACTTAGTACAATAGCATTTGCAATGTTTTTGTTCAAATCAGAACCGGTGGCAGTATCAAAATTGCACACAAGACGAGAGATAGAATTAAAGTCGAGACCGGACTCAAAATCGAGAATGAGACTAAATTCAAAACCGATCGTGGGGTCAAAAGCGTGACTGGAGTCAGAACAAGAAACAGTACTGAGGTTGATATTTAAAGCGGGGCCGGGATCGAGGGCGACATCGGAATCTCTCTAGCCCAAGACCGGAGTAGGAATCAAAAACAAGACTGCGATCGTAATAGAGAATGAGACAAATTAAAACCTAGAGCAGAATTGGGACCAGGATCAGAACTTAGGACGGGACAACGCTCGGAATCTTGATTTCGTGATAGTGCGACATACAAGATGAAGAAATTAATTTAATGTCTACAAAGGCGGAGCTAAGAGCAAAAACTAGTATATGTATGAAAAAAGTTACTTCTATTGCATAAATATAATATAATTTAAAATAATTAATATAGACTATGCTCATTGAAATGGGACTTTTACATGCTTTTGGATGAAAATATTTTTAGATGTATTTATAACAATAAAAGCGAACATTGTGAATTCGTAAACGCTTGCAAAGTTAGAAACAGTCCGATGTTGTTATTGGACCAAGCATTAAACATAATTGAAAAATTATGAACAAACGGTCCGACTACGTGGCGCCAATGCCAATAACGCAGCTGGCCGGAGTTAAATTTACATGAAATGAGCTAAAGTAGATCTTTACTCGCCAATAAGGGCTCTTGGATTGTTTACAATTAAATTTAATTGAACGCCCACAGTTCTTCTCTTGCTGTTCAATAAGAGGAAACAGAGGACTTTTTAGAATGTGTATCTATGTATTTATTATATTGTTTCATTGCGAATTTCTAGTTGACAAGTCTTTTCGAAGAAGATTACGTAGGTTGATGAGTGACGAGGCGAGTAGGTAAAACTTAGAAGCGAAACCATTACAAGAGTACGACCTCGTTTTATATCTTATGATAAAGAATATAAAATGCGCCTTAAATTTTGTATTCCCGACTGGGGCTGAATTTCTCATGAAAATCCTATTTGCAGGTAAAATCCCTTTTCGTGACTAAAGATACATTTTTGGTTAACGTACAGAAGGGATTTAGGGGCTATATTTACCTTCATCTTATATTAAAATGATTAAAAGTAAATGTGAGAGTTCATACATGCGAGTCTCCTATATAATATAAAATATTTTTAATAATTTCATTATTACATACTATAAAATATTTTTATTATTATTAATATACAATGATTTTTAATTACATACTTTATTGATATTCATTGGTGTTATAAGTTAATATAATTAATAATAGGCAGAACGTATGTCCGTTTTTTAAAAAATATTTATTGATCATATCAATTATTACTTTAATGCATTCTGTTATATAAATATAATTTAATTATTTATTCACTGCGTGTTCTTTTAATATTACACGTATATGATAATAAAATTAGTTTTAAACTATGCGGTATGTCCCAGACCACAGTTTACGTTTGTGACTTTGAACCTAACTTGAAAAGCATCTGATTATCCGTTCAGTGGACTCTGTCGCACTTAGTTTAGGCTGTAGGATTATGATGTAGGTTCAACAATTTAGTCTAATTATGATAATAGCCTTGATAGGTGAGCGCATAATTATGTATACGCATTTTGCGTGATATATTTATTATAATAATTTATATAGATTAAATATGTATTTTGGAAAAAGCGACATATTGTCTGTCTGATTTTCATTCAGCAAGAAAAAAAAAACTTTGGATGAATTCTTATAAAGTCTCACGTTACAGAGTAGCTGCACGTAAAATAAAAGTACGTGTAAAATTGAAAGATCGCCTTAAAAAGCTAAAACAAAGCTTTTTAATCGATCAACATAATATTTATATACAACTCATATGTGTTGTATTGTTCTATCAATATTTTTGATACATCAATTGATGCATGTGTGTATTTTGATAGAATATTGTCTAAGTTTTATTACGTTGTCGAGATTAGTTGAGATTGGATTGCAATTAAAGACGCGATCATGTATAAAAAGTTTGAACAGAACTGGGATAGAATCAAAAAACCGAAATTAGAGTCAAGTACAATATCAATTGTGAAACTCAACAAAATCGAACAGAACAGCATTAGAAACTAGAGCTGGACCTAAATGAGGCTTGAGAGTAAACCATTTCTGAAAACGGAAATTATGTTTTTAACACATAAACTAATTTTCTTAAGAAGTGATCGATTCCTTTTAAGTAATTAGTCTGCGAATGGTTTACAGTACTTGTTGCCTTCTTTATCGAGGAGTAGAAGAAACTAGTGAAACTAAATTCAAGTCTTTAAAACACTGCCGATCTTTTGTGTATTAATGTGGGAAAATACGAGGGCTGCTATTTATGGATCTAGAATTGGCCATATACAGAACAATATTTAAAAAGTAATTACAATATTTAAAAATGGAACTATTTGGCTGTAGAATACAGTTTGTTTCATTTAACTGTCAATTGTTTTACCATTGTGGCGTCATTTTGAAAATTGCGTGTTTTTATTACTATGGATTTAACTCGTGAAAAATTTTGTGCGATGATTTATTACGATTTTCGGCGTGGACTAACTGAAAAACAGTGCATCGATTAATTTATTTCAACTTTTGTGGGTGATCCACCATCGAAAGCCACTGGTCGACTGAGTTTAATCGTAGACGGTCTATCTTCACGGACGAATTTAATGAAGGTCGCCCTAAATCGGTTGTTGTACCAAAAATATCGATAATGTGCGCAAACTAATACTGCAAGATCGTCATGTTATGCAAGACGTCCCTGGACATAAGTATGACAATCATACATATTACACTAAAATTTGGCTGTAAAAAAATTTCTTCGCGTTGGATTCCGCACAACGTGAGCATTGATCAAAAACAGGCTCGTGTCGATTGGTGCAAAAAAATTATAAAACATACAATCATGGTACGGCAAAAGCTGTTTATAATATCAACACAGATGATGAATCTTGGATTTATGCGTATGACTCCGAAACTAAACAACAGGCAAAGGTGGGGGTGTTCCAAGATGAGCCGAACCCGACAAAAGTGATTCATGCCAAAAGCGCTTGCAGTAAATGGTTGCCGGTTTTTTGGTATAAGGGCAGATTTTTAAAAAAGTGTACCTAACGTTTTCAGCGTGTCCTATAGCTTTCGATAGTTTTTTCTCCCTTCATATAATGCATTTCTTTTCGTGTTTAATGTAAATTGTAGAAATAATACACTAAAATTATTTATTTAATTTTTTTTATTTATCTTTTATGTTTTTATTTTAAATCACCTAAATTAAATTATAATATACACTTTTTTACCTTGTCTTCTTGTTGTATAGTAACATATAATCTGAAATAACAATCCAGTCATATGTTAGTTGGTATACGTCAGACCATCATTTGAAAGATCATAAATGTGATTTTTGATAAATATGCAATATGATTTTGTAAATAAATAAAATAGTTTCAAATATATTTTTAAATGTCAGTCTCAAAATTTGACCCAAGTGGAAATGTCCACTGACTAACGGCATTTTAAAGAAATTAGTAAAAAATATTAGGATTATGGTCTATTTATTATTTCTGCAACACTGTATCATTAAGAGGCCTGCTGTTGCTATCTTGAAATTTGTCAGTAGCTCAGCAGCGGTCTTAGAATATTGAAGTGCGAAGTGAAATCGAAACGAATTCCATTGACTTAAAGGCGTTTTTCAAGGTAATTTCATAAGATTTTATAATATTCATACATCAAGTAGAATAAAGTGTTTAATTGTTATAAAATATAGTATTTTTAGGGTTCCGTACCTCAAAGGAAAAACGGAACCCTTATAGGATCATTGTCCGTCTGTCCGTCCGTCCGTCCGTCTGTCAAGACCCTTTGGAACGTGGAGGTATGAAGCTGAAATTTATATCAATTACTCAGGTCTACTGTCCCTTGAAGCTGTGAAAAATCAAACTTCTAAACCAACGCAATCAAAAGATACAGCCGTTTATGTCGCAAATTTTCGACACTTGGGAATCAAAACCACAGGGTGCTTCCCGTGAACTCAGAATCTTGAAATTTGGTACGAAGCAACGTCTTATAGCATAGATAAAGGAAAAATTACGAAAACCATAAATTTTAGTTACATCACATAATATATATTTTTTAATAATTTTAAACTTACTACCCATTTCCTCATAAACGTAGTATTAAATTGATATTCATACCAAATACTCAGGTCTATAATACCTTTAAGCTGTAACAAAATCAAACTTCTATGTCAACGCAATCAAAAGAAACAGCAATTTAAGCTGCATATTTTGAAACTCGCAAGTACTCGGGGAATCAAAACCTAAAGGGTACTTCCAGTCGACCTAGAATCTTGAAATTTGGCATGAAGCAACGTTTTATAGCACACATAAAGTAAAAATTCCGAAAACCAAATTTTAGTTACATTTAAAATATATATTTTAATAAATATAAACTTATTACTTTTTCCTCATGAACGCGTAGAGCTATCAAGTTGAAATTCATATCAAATACTTAGATCTAATTGCCTTTAACCCGTGAAAAAATTCTAAGTCAACGCAAAACGCAAAACACAAAAGTACAACCATTGATACCGCATATTTTGAAACTCGCAACTACACGCAAAGGAATTAAAACAAAGACCACTTCCGTTGACATAGAATCTCGAAATTTGGTAAAACGAACTTTGTAAACCTTGCAGGTTTGTACGGAACCCTCGGTGCGCGAGTCCGACTAGGTTTTGTTGATACACCTGTAATACATTGGAATAAAAATAAATATTCTCGCTGTCATCAATTCGTTATATTCCACTGACAATTCCAATTGCAAAAATGTTAGTCAATGGAACAAATTGTTACTCAGTGGTATGATAAACCTGTGTGCACTATGAAAGATTGATCAATTTATAATATAAATATTTTTTATATAATATTCCCAATATGATTGTTGGCTGTTTTGGTTTTCTTTTATTATTTAATGTATACTTTATATAATATATAAGCAAATATTATAGTAATAGTAATGAAAACACAGGTTATATAAGAAAACACAAGTTATATCCAAATTGAACAATTTTAGGTGATAAATATGCCACTCTAATCTGCAGAGAGAGTAAGACGATATCGGGAAAAATTAAAAAACGATCCCGAAAAGTTCAATAAATATAAAGAGAAACATGCAGCATTCGTGAAAACCTAAGCGAAAAATATTTTAGACCTATCAGAAACAGAAAAAGAAAAACAAAAAGAAAAATGGAGACGACAAAAATGCCAACAAAAGAAAAAGAAAAATAGTTTAGAAAGTTGTGTATCTATATCTTGTAAACAAATGATTTTTACAAATGTTAAGATAAAAATAACAACTGTCTTTTTGAAAAATACAAAGCATCCCTTAAAAGAATGTTAAAAACGCAGTATTATTCTTGAAAACACCAACACCGAAAATATAGGGAGAGTATTAATTCCTTAAGTAGAAATAAAGCCTTATTTTTTGCGATTTTTCAGAAAATTATAAAAGTAAACTAGCCAATGAAATTCAGGACATGCACTTTGGTGATTCTAAACAGAAAATAACCCTCCATACAGGTAATGATTATGTTGTTTCACTGGTTTTATTAGTATTTTCTTAGTTCAAGACAAGGTCAACCAGAGAAATAAAATTACACAAATTAATTGAAATTAATACTAAGTCTCTGAAAACATAATTTGAATATTAAAATTTCCTTGCCAATTACTTCCGATTTAGTCAAGATTTTTTCCTTTTAACCAAATATAATCTGTTTAAACAAATGCCTTGAAAAAAGGCAAAATGTAATTTTTCATGTCTCATTTTTATAGATATGATATACTGCAGTTGGCATTGGGGCTTCCGTTAAAAGGGCACTTGATCGCTATGCTAGCAATGGGAATAATATAATGAATGGTTTACATGCATGTAAAGTATTGACCAAAGCCATGAAATCCGTGAAATGCTTTTATATTCAATAATCAGATATCGAGAATATAAGTAGAACAATTTCTGATCATTTGAGCGCCATACGTGGCATGCTGAAGATTCATCAAATTGTATCAACTTGCCCAGCTTCAATAACACACAGAAATCATTCCTGTTTTTGTGGGCAAAAAAAAAAAGGATTATGTAAATGTTTTTCTTCTAAAAGTCACATTTTCCAAATCGCTAAAACACCTATTACGTCGAAAAGTAATATTAATTTCCAAAAAAATTATTACAAAATAAGCCAAAAAGGAGCATACGACTTACGAACATTATCCAAATATTAAAAACTAAGTTGCAAAGCAAAATGCAACTTCTGAAAAGATCATTGTTTGAAAAAATACGTACTTCTAAAAGTGACACTGAAATTTCGAAAACGGATAAAATCATGAATTCCAAAACTAACCTCATCATTGGTCATCCAGATAACATTACAATAATCAAAGCAGACATTCACGAAAATAGCACAGATTCAATCAAAACTAACAAATATTCAACAAGGATGAATTCATTCAAAGCATGTGAAATTTATAAATTTGAGGATATAAATATAGATGAAATAGAAACTTTTGAAGAGAATGGTAAGTCGACATTAAGTGTTTCTCCGCTTATTTATGAAAGAAAATAGCCATGATGGATTCTAAAAGCTTATGCTTATTCTCTGAAATCGAAGTCGTTTACCAATTAGATAAGAATTTTCATTCGCTGGCATGTAGTGAAGAGTCACAACTGATATTTCCTTTAGAAAACATAGAAAATAAACAATACGGTTCAGTAGAAAGTAGTAGTCAAGGTACTAGTTCAAATAAAGAGCACGTGTCTGAAGTGGATAAACATTCTGGATTACATCAAATTAAAGACAAACTAGTAATTACTCAATCCATAATAAATAAAGAAATAGTCAACAAAGAGGTTCTAAGGGATTATAAACTACCGTAACTCGGACTATACAGTGTGCTAACTGTACATTTTTCACCATTTCGATCAAAAATATCGAAATGTATGGCATGCAAGAAAATGATCTGTTTGAATTGTAGTGATGGTTACAGTTATTTTGATTATGTCTGTACCAATTGTCTTGAACAATGAAGAAGACTATAATAGTTCATAATACGTAAAAATTTCATAATTATACTTAATTGAACCCTGTGATCGGTGCCTTATCTTTCCACTTAGTCACTTCATTTTTTCCATTGACTAATTGTTCTCTTTAAAAATATTCGGAAATTGGTATTTTTTTTATAAATCACTGATAATATGCATGCTTTTATATCTTTAATATAAATTTAATAAATATGTTAAGCAGCTTCGTTTTATGATTCAATAGACGGTATTGTTTATTGAAATCATATTACGTAAAATACATTGCGAATTCACACATTGGTTACTCAGAGGATATAAAAGCTGTAAAAACGTCAATTTAAAATTTCGTTGGCTTGTTAAACATGTGTTTTTTGATGATAAGTGCAGTATAGATAGTTAATAAAATTAGTAACACCTGTCTAAATGTGTGTTATTTATTCCCTGTGTAATATAAGATTATGTTACTCAGTGGAACATTTATGTGCTCCAACTGATTGAAAATGCATTTTTTAAGTAATACGCTGTAATAATCGAAAACTTCTATGTTTTAAATGAAGTTTAATTATTACAAAATAATAGACGACCAATAAATCCGTAAATGCTACCCATTATTAAAAATATGTTTTTTTTAGATACTTTTAAAAACCGCCCATAAATGGATATGTGGTTAAAAAGCTATTAGAGAATTGTAAAACGATTAATTCAGAATGGTACACGACCATTTGTTTGCCAGAAGATTTTGAAGAAATAGGAAAGAACAACCGACAACGCAGAATCATTCTTCATCATGACATTGCTAGCTGTCACACGTCGATCGAAACAACTCAGTTTTTGGAAGGTCAAAAGATCTAATTGACGGGTCATCCGCCGTACACCCCCGATTTATATTTATTCCCAAGCGTGAAGAATAAATTACGTGGTCAACGTTTTTCGAGCCGCGAAGAGGCCGTTCATGCGTTTAAAATGCACGTTTTAGAGATACCTCAATCAGGATGGAAAAAGTGCTACAAAGATTGGTTTCAGCTTATACAAAAGTGCACCTTTCATTACGGCAAATATTTTGAAAAGTAATAAAATCATATGAAATGAGAGATGTTGTTTCTTTTTGATATTCCGTACACATCAATAGCAGTCCTCGTAGTACACCCAGACTCAAAATAACTATTTTAGCTAATTATTTACCATCTGTACGTATTATTTTCGTCATTTTTATTACAGATACTGTTGTTTTCGAAAAATTCTGAACATGTAATATAAATTTTGCTAATGTAAGTCAAAACGGTTCTATTAAAATCGACTCGCTTAAGCGGTCTGTAATACTTAATAATATTAGTAATACTTTGAAATTTGTTGAGCTGATCTCAGTTTCATTAAACGGTATGCCATTCGGTGATCTTCAAGCATAAGAAGTCCCCGTCAAAAACTGGGGGCTTGTAATCAAAACTATCTCTATCACTCTTCATTCTACTAATAAATTTTTCACTGTTGAATGGAGTTGTCCATACCAAACGCAATTGTATTACTGAAATATTTTATAGTACCAGTAATGAGAATTCGCGATTATTCAGTGATTTCCTCCAAGTACAATTGAGCATAATTGAATATTCCGGACAAAATAATACTGAGTGAAAGCGATACTTTTAAAAATCTTGAACTGCTGACTAGTACAATTTTTAATTTGACAGTGTTACGAAAAGTGTATAAAAGTACAATGCTCATAAATTTTATGTGTGATCTTCCTTCCTGATAGTAAAAAAAAAAAACTACATCTACCTACTATATTAAAAGTTCACTGTCAGCCGAAAGGTAGTAGCTTTGTAAAAGCTCGTCACAGCCAGCGTTAATAAAGTCCGTAGCGGGCCGCTGTTGGACGTGAACCTGCGTCAAAGCTACCGCCGTCCTGCGCAGACGACGGTCACCTGGAGAATATTCTACAATTGAGTTTGTTGCGAATACAATAGATCATATTTTTTTCGAAAAAATACAATGGATAAATCGAATAAGATAAATGGAATTGATAAAAAAAAAGACATGTGTGCGGTACACACGCATTAGAAGTGAAACCTTCAGAGAATTAAACTGCGAGAGAATGAGACGAATGCGGTATCAGGCGTGGGATGATGTATATATTTGTCTCCTTTTACTGTTGTTTTTTCGTTTCATCGAGTTTCAAATCACAACGGCGCTAAAGAAGAATTCACTTCAAAAAGAATAAGCAAATTATTTGCATTACTAATAAAGAAATAAGGAAGCGAATGAAGAGAAGCAGACGAATTAAAAAATAATTATTACTCACGAAAGGAACGAGTTGTACTTGCTAGTTTCATGTTATATTGAGATTTATAATGTATTTTTATTTTTAAATGAATATAAATGTATAGCATTAGTCTAACCCTGGGAAAGGTGGTTTTTCTAATAGTTCTTACTATTATGCAAAAGCTAAATGTTATTTGTATGTGTGTTTCCTTTCACACAAAAGTCATATTACATCAAAATTGGTTGTATTCATTACTAAAATATTAATAATGTTAAATCTGTTTCTCTGTTTGCTTCGTAACTTTTTCACTTAATATTATTTGATCATTTCTTTCATTCAAACTATTGGTTCCAACGATTAAAGTTTTACATACAAAGTACTTGTATCCGTGAACAAAATATACATTGACTCAAGAAAAAGCAACATATAGCGTAATTTGGTTGGATTAAGACGGTGTTTTCAGGAGCAGAAAAATATGTAGTATATTTAAGGGAAAAAACATTGAAGTTCTTGTAAAGTATTGTATGATGAAAATGCGCTAACACCACTTTAAAGTAGACAGTTCTTGTAACACAGCAGTGAGGTCATTCATTTGAAACGAATTAAAGCTAACTGAAATCGGCTTGAAATGTAAATATAATTTTTATATGAGGACTTAGTGTAATTTATGTTAGTTACAAATTAATATCTCGTTGACAGCTTGTACAAGCATTTATTGACTTGAGAATAAGAAAAAAGAACAGGTGAGTCACGTGCTTCTGCATAAAAGTTTTGAATAGACTTTTTTTAGTTTACATAATAATATACATAGAAGTGGTATTTTGCCTTTTTATTTATTTACCTAAAACTATTGAATACACATGGATCATAAATCACGACGTAATCAGGTTCGTGATTGATAGCTATGTTGAGAGGTAAGCCCGGAGTAAAAACTATTTTGGTATACAAGTCGGTGTGGAGGCAATAATATTAAACTTAAATGAGGAGGAAGACTGGGAGTTTGAATCATCTTTGAGAATTACCCAAATCGTAATCAAAAACGGAATTACAATTACAATAGTATCGGAGTAAGGAATGAAACTGGGATCAAAACCTAACGTCGAATATGAAACCTAGCGCTAGGGATAATGAACCGGAATTTAAACCGAAAGTTAGAATGAGATCAGAACCGATAGAGTAACATTACGGGTGAGAACAACAAAAAGACACTGAAATTGCTTTCAAAAGAGTAGATTAAGATTGAAACCGGCATTGTGATTGGTTTTAATAACTAGAGCGAGGTCGGAAGCGTGATTAGATTGAAAAAGTTGAGGAATTTTTTTTTTGTTTCTTAGATAAGGTCGCGTGCATGAACTAGTATTTAATAAATTAAACAATATCTGTGAATGGCCTGTTAAATCATAAAATAAAATTAATAAACCAATGGTCATAAGCGATACGTAATACGATTATTATACATTTACCTAGACACATGCCCAATAATTCGTACGCATCTATCTATTACCGTTATAGCTTGAAAGTGGTAGCTAGAGATAAGCGAACGTTACATTTCACGTGGGCTATTGTGGAAATTCGGATACGATATTGCGCAGTCATGGTTTATCCAATTTAAATTCAGTTTGTCTAGGACGGATGCCTTTGGTACACTCAAATTAACGGAGAACCAGGTCAAATTTCCGGTCGCTCTGTTTATATTGAAGGCGTGGATATTTATTTGCATCGAGGATGGTTCAAGACGACGTAAAAACACCGAGAAAATGTATTTAGTCTAATCGGGTAAAGAAGGTAATGTATCTGAAAATGTTAACGTGTAAATTCAACTTTTATTGACATCTAAAATGAAATTTTTCGCTTTCAGTGTTTCAGTTGTAGTACAGTATAAAAGTTTATCGTTAACATCAGATCTCGTTTTCGATGTCGTTTTATACAAAACTCATATTGAAAATTGTTCGTGTATTCAATTGTAGGTTTACTATTCTACGCGTGTATTATCAATACTATATAAGGTCGAATCGTGACAAATAATTGATGTTCGTTATTGAATAATCAACTTCTCGAGCAAACTGAACTTCAAATTATGTCGGCTAATGGAAAAAATGTTTCATCTGTTTTTTTATAAAGTCGTATACGGAGCACGGTCTGTGCTGTCCAGGTACGTATGTACTATCCGTACGTGCTGCTACGCGTATACATTTGTTGTAAGCCGCGTACGGACACGTATATACATACACTTCTCTACGGTACGGACTGTGCATTCGAGGGTTCGCGTGACTAAACCACGCTTACCTGCGGGCTTAGCATGACGCCTTAGACAAGAAGCTCTCTATAGGGCTATCCTTGTCACACCAATATGAAAAAGCGAAAGGGACGGTCCTATAGAGAGGCTCTTGTCTAGGGCGTCATGCTAGGCCTGCTGAACGCGCAGTCCGTACGCGGCTTAATAAAGAACACTAAGTGATCCGTGTGATTGCTTTGCATCGATAGTGGTCAGTTACGTAATGTAATAAAGTAGAAATAAGTAAATGTATTATTAAACTATTTATTAATTTTAAATATTTTATTATAAAACTAGTCACAAAATTATATTAATATTATATAGAGTATTATAAACGTATTTTTATATATTTATTCTATATTTAAATATTTCGTACCGAGAAAAAACAACCATAGGGAAATAATATATAAAGATACTAAAACATGGCTTTGTATAAACTTTTTAAAATGTTAATTTAAAAATATAAATATTAAAAATGCAATTGTTTAAAGGAAATAAATTAAAAGTTATCTGAATTAATTTTTCGTCATTAGAGGGAAAAATAATCTTCAAAATGTCATACATTAAGTTTGATGAAACATCACGGGAGATATTTCACACCAACAAAAAAACATCTTAGAGAAATAATATATAATGATAATTACCTTACTGTATTACTATATAGATCTACTAGATCTAGAGGTACAATTTTGAAGTACAAAATATCTATATACTATTCAAATGCAACGACGTTCTCTAACCTTAAGTAATAATTTAGTGTCACATTTCATATCAGTCTTAAACTACCTGTGTAGTAGTACGTTGAAATGTATTTGTGTAGAAGTTATTTTTTTTTTTACGTAAAAAAGTGATTACTAGAAATCAAAAGGGTAGGTAGCTCTTGCTGTAAATATTATGTTTATGGATAATAAATATAATCGAACTAAATTATAATAAATTAATTGAATCCTCTATAACACAAATTCTGTATCGACACAGCTTATAATACAAGTGTTTATGGCAAAGCCTAATGTTAAACTAATAAAATTAGCATGAATAAAAAACGCTTAACTTTGAAATTCTGCATTTAACGTAAAATACTGCTGAATTTATTTTTTCTTGTATTAAAATAATAACCAATAAATACTCTATTTTATTTGGGTGGAATAATATTTCATAATTAAATAGTTATTCTCCAATTAAACCTTAGATTTTAAATGTACGTAGATTGATTGTTATGTGTGTGTGTGAGTGCGTGGGTGAGTTTGTGAGAATATATGTTTTAGTATTTTATGAAATTGTACGTTATAATATTATATGATATTATATACTATATACATAGATTTAAAAAAAAAAAAACTAATGCCAGAGTTATTGGACGGATTATCTATTATATATCAATTCAGATATGAGGTGAGTTAAACGGATTTGTTAGCATAGCACATTTGGTAATCAACAGTTGGCAACTAATGTCGTCAACTCAATAGCGGTAATAAAGAAGTCGTACATCATTCTTGTTCTTCGCGAACACCACGATGTTGCACACGGCATTCTGTTGCGAGGCCTACATAGTAATTAATAGACGTACGATGAAGTGTCTTAGATTTTGCCTAATGGATCGGTTCGCTCTCGATTGGATGGAATTTTGCGGTCCGCGGAGCGCGAACACCCATTGGGAAAGCAATACGTGCTACAGATTCGCAGTGTTGATGCGGCAACTAACTAACTGAATTACGTGTTACGTCGGGCTTTAATATTTGATAAATAGCGTTTGCGGGCGATTGGCGTCGTCGGGTTTCGGGATCGCTTGCCCGCAGTGATGATTCAAGGTGTGCAGTACTGGAGCGATGTGCGAAATCGGCATATAGAATTCGTGAGGTTGACAGGGCACGTATGTACATTGAAGTTATTTTGGTTTGTTAATTTCTTCACAACCGCGAATGCTTGTTTGTCGACCACACTGAGGATAAAAGTCAATATTGGGTTTTTGTTCGTATAATTCATTATTTAATTAATTTAGGAGTAAGGATAGAACCTATAACCGAAACATTATGTACTCTTAGACTAGATATGCAGGTATAGCATAAGAAAGAGTGACATGTCAGTGTCAAGAGTGCCAAGTAAATAATATACTCGGAGATGTGGTTACAACTACTAAAAGTGACGTGAAAGATAATTTAAATTTAATCGGTTTTCAATAAAAAGTGGTTCAGTGGCTCAGCACTTAAGAGAGTCACCATCGAATTACAAGGTCCCCGATTCAATACTGACCACCGGCAAAATTGACCAATCAATTGTTAATTTAAGCAAATCAAATCAATCCGTCTGTGCCTGGGAAACACCTCAAGCTATCGGTCTCGGATGTTGCCATCGCATCAGGGACGAAGGTCGTAAGAAATTCCTTCGGCAGTGGACCAAAGTGGGCGCTTCAGATTCTCCTCCGTTTGAAATAAGGAGATTATGGGAGAATATGTCTCAGCAGTGGGACTATTAAAATTTGACGCAACAAAAAACTGGAATAAAGTCTGTAGGACTTAATCAAAAAAAGTAATGTAATCTGCAGTTCGTCAACGTTATAAACTTAATGAGTTCATTTTAAGATTGATGGCGCCGACGAAAATTGTACATAATATTATAAAATATATGCATTTACTAGCTTTGCGTTTACATAGGGGTAAATAACATTAAAACGACTGTTAGAAACATAGCTATAATACAGTTTTGAAAATTTCATTCTTAGGATTTCATTATTTTTCCATAAGTACGCCAGCAGTGAGCAGATACGTAGGTTTCAGCCATTAGTCCCGCGCCTGCAAAATGGGCAAGGGCTACTAATTTATGAGGGGAAAGCTATTGCGGCTACGTATACCCTTTTCGGAATCTCATGGAAACCGTGTCCGTCCATATTGGCTACGAATAAACTCGTGGAATTGGGATTGCTGTAAGTGTGTCTAAATACAGAACAAACGCTGTAGTGTTGGAACATAAACCGGTTTCGAAAAATATAGTAATATGAAAATGTTTTTTAATCCGAATATGTTGCTAACACTAAATCTATTAATCATAGACAATCTACTAGTTATTAACGTGGAGCGTCGGTGGAGAGCGTGATTTCTGGTATGTGTCTGGTCACTGGTGTGTGCATGGTCAACGAGAATAACGTAGGCGAGTGTGTCTAGATAACTCCGCTTAATTAGGTTTTTGAAAAAAAATTTTTTTTTTGAAAAATGGAAAGATCATATATAAGTTTTATAACAAAACAATTTTAATTTTTTTTTTCTGCAATAATTAAAACGCTATATCAAAATAAAAATTAATTTTTGAATCCAGTACCGAAGACGCGCCGACAACTCCCGAACAAATCCGAGTGCGTGTGACGTCATAATGTTAGTTGTCACTGTAGTAGTATACGGAGATAATAAGTGTAGTGCTTTTGAGTTTTGATTTATTTTATTCTGTCATTGTTAAATACTCAAAAATATATAAAATGTCAAATCTCAAAGTTACCGCTCTTGTTTTGTACCATTATGTACAAATACTACAAAGACAACCGGAAAAATGTTTTAAATGTTCCTCAAGACGAGAAACGTCGAAAAAATGGTTTCAAGCAGTGCTCCGAGATAATCCTAAAACAAAATCGAACTTTTTGTTGTGAAGATCACTTTGATGTAAGTATTTCATATTCATATTGCCATTAGTTACTTATAATAGCTGTAAACGCTGCACTGTTATGGAATTGCTATAACATTATGACGTCACAAGTATGGTGGCCAATCGTGGCGCGTTCACAGTCACGTGATTTTTTTTTAAATTTTATCAATTTTTAATCGCTTATAATTAATTGAAAAAATTGTTTTTTTCGTTTTTCTAATAACATATCAATAAAATTAATAATTAAGTTTTAAAATACATAAAAAAAAATAAATATATTTCTTTTTTCAAATTCCCAATTGTCTATGATCTCGATTGACATGCGAAAACTAGGCGATTTTTTTTTTCAAGTTTAAACGAAAATTACCCTCTGTTAACACGCTCAAAGTCATAAAACATACAATTTGCGATGTATTTAATTTATTTTCTTATTCGATGCAATCTATCTTTGAATGTTTTCCGAGTGTACCAGCTCAGTAACATCTATCTTTTACACAATTAAGTGTCTACCTTCGGAAGTCCAACACAAAAAAAAGACGAAAGATTCACTTCGACATCCGTTTGAGGAGAATTTATTGCGGGCTCATAAAGTAGGACCGAATTTTGACCGCTCTATAGATCCGCTCTATGCGACTCTCTGGATTTTTTTCTCTACTGAGATTCCTTGTAATTCACTGCTAAAGCGAAATTTAATTCGACAGAGTGCTTCGAGTTTCGTCCAGTGCCTGAAGTGATCTCTGAAACACAATTAATCTTGCGAAATTAATGTTTTAGCTGTTGCCCGCTTTAATTTGTTTAACTTTGACCCGAATCCCGGCGAAGTGACACGTGACGTCACGCCGTACAAATGTTTCAGACACAATATTTGCTTTAGCTTAGCTTAAAAACTTTATACGTAAGAAATTAGACATATATTGATCTATTTAATACTGCTTGTTTGATAAATATTAAAATACACTTAATAATATACATAAAGTCAGTGGAATGTTTTGAATGCAGATAATTTTAATTAAACGACTTCGAAATAATGATTTTTTCGGATACAATCTATTTTTAATAATTTAATTCAGTAACAATATTGGCTATATCATACAAAAGGGTAGAACAAAATTGTGAAATTGCGTTTATTAAACATTTCAAAGTTTTTAGTGTAATAATTTTGCATAAGCATTAAAATACATGCAATTTAAACTGTGGACAAACCATAGTTATTTTATGTACCATCGAATACAAAAAATTAGTAATGTCAAAAAAGCATTTATTTATGGTAAAAGGAACAAAGTAGTAGGTGCATAATATAACAAATACCTTAGTTCTTGGCCTCATTTTAGATGCTAAGTTATGTTGGAAATATCATATTATGGCATCGGTGAAAAGTCTTAGATCTGCAGGGTATACAGTAAAAAGAAGTCGGCGACTTATCGATGAAAGCACCGAGAGACTACTTTACTTCACAATTCCTTTCATAATTTCATGACCTATGGAATTTTATGGGGTCATGCAGCGAATATTGATACAATTTTTTGTGCGGCAGAAACGAGCTGTTCTTGTAATTTGTAATTTTAAACCAAAATCATCTCTCAGAGAAATATTTAAAGAAATTAACAATTTAACTTTAACATCTCATTACATATACGAAAATCTGGTATATGTCAAGAGAAATTTAGAATCGTTCCAGTAAAGGAGTAATATCCATAATATTAACACTAGACATAAGAACAATCTTGCTGCTCATAAGACCCGTCTAAAACAAATTTAGCAAACCACTTAAGGGGCAATGTATACGCTTTTATAATAAGATACAAGCTAAAATTAAAAAAATCCATTTCATGAATTTAGGCTTTTCGTTAAAAGGAAGTTATATGGCAAAGGTTATTATACTGTGTCCAAATATTTTATTAAAATGGATTGAGTGTGAAACTCGGCTATCAAATTGCTTCATATTATATCTAAGTGTTGTACTAATTTACTAATTATTCAATATATTATATCGATAAGCAAAAAAGAGTTTAAGTTTTTTGTCCATTCTTCTCAAGATGAATCAGTATTTGGAATGGATGGCAATGTTAATGTCTATTAGAATTCGTCAATGAAGTGTTTGAAGTGCGCGAGTTACCTACAAAATAATATTTGTTTTGATTTACTACTACTTTGCATAATATTTGTATGTTATAATTATATATGTATAATTACTACTTTTTAATATTTGTGTGCTATCGATCTCTGTTTGCGACTTCTTGGCATTTATTTGTTTTCATACTATATGTTATACAATCAACCAAAAAATACATCGATGTGAATTATGCTTTAAGGGCATTTATTTAACTTTGATCTTATAATATTTGAATATAAATAACACAACAAATAATTAAAATAATAGTAACTAAAATGTAAAAGGCACATTGAAAACTTCAAAGTTTTAAAATTTCTCGTCTTGCGTGTTATGATCAACATATTTCTACATTGCTTTCGGAACAAAATCGGATCTCTCTATTGCGATAAACAGAGTCGTTTATCTTCATCTTTTCAAATGAACAAAAATATTCATCTCATACGCTGGTTCTTAACTGGCTTTCTAATTTTTTACGGTTCAAAAACATCTTATTGAAGTTACTGCGAACATTAGGAGTGTGGCAAAAATACATGGTAAGCAGCTTTTTTATTTTAAGAAAAAATTGGTTCTCCCACTGGTCAAAAGTTAGAATTGTTTTTTCGCCCTAAATTCCCAACGATTCTATCATATTTCATATTCACTTGCAAAAGATTGACTTGAGTTTATAATAAAAATAATAACTTCAATTTATACGGCTTTATTTTATGCTGGAATCATTTTTGACCTTCTCAAGCACAAGCATTCGAATTATTTTAATTATTTTTTCATGGGGCTTAGTGTTTGTATTAAGTTCTAGTCATATGTCTCATGAAAAGATAAAGTTAAATATACAAGTGTGCAGCAAAATATATATGTGCACAGATAATGTCCAATATTCCATGATTTTCTTTTGCTAAGGTTGGTGTTTGAACCCCCAATACGCCCTTGCTGTATACTTAAAAATGTCTTTCAAAAAATTAGAACTTGATAAAACCTCGACCATTAAGGGAATCCCTTACCAGTCAATGTCCTTTTTTAGGACATATGACAATAAGTAAACGAATGAAAGAGTACATCATATACTTTTTGCTGTATTCATATAAACTTTTCTGCTATTAGCGCGTGTCCTTTCATGGAGTTAAAAAATAATTTAAATAAGTACATTATTTTTTGGAAATATGGAACTTTTGTAGATAACGATGGAAGTGAATAAGTAAATGAATAAAACATTACATTAGTTACATCTGTTACAAATTGTAACAATCAACAAAGAAGTTGCACTTGTACCGCTCACAGAACGGTGGATGAAGCTTACTCGTGTTTTCTTTTTGTGTATGTTTTTTTGTATATTTCTGAAGAAAAGATTACGTATTGAGATGGATTTGAGTGTAGAGACAGGAATCAACAAATGGACGATCGGACCTCACGAAGGGTCATCCGAAACCCCCTAAGACGTTTGTATATAAAAGACAACGGTTCTCTTTCTAGAGGGCGCTATTGCGACTGCTCAAAACGCACGATAAAATTCTTAGATAAACGAATAAATCTAACGGATTCAAGAGGATGATCGACTATCGTTTAAAAATTAACACCCTTAGAACGGTGAAGCATCACTGATTTTTAAGTTCCTTTTACTTTTCAAAGCACTATTACATTATTTTTATTACTTACTAGCATTTCGTTCGCGGCTACGTCTGCGTGGACATAGAAAGAATTCCTTCATTTTCCATACATGTGGACTTCGATGTCGATTCATTTCTACTTCCTGTCCTGATTTCGATTCAACTGCTAGCCTAGGTTCCGATCTGGACGAAGCCGAAGTAAATGTTAGTAACGTAATAATATTTAAGCTTTATTACTCGGCGATTCAACGTAGTTGTCTGTGAGTTAATTTTTATTTACACTAAACGTAGTTTAGTTCAATAGTAAAAATACCTAGAAGGTATTTAATAAAAATGCCAATACATACATAATGCTAGTACGCACGTATTTGAATGCAACGTGGGGTCGACATTTCAAAGCAATCGGTGAAAAACTCTTGAAGACGCAGGATTTTGAACGAGCAAACACACTTACCTTATATAGACTATTAACAAAACTATATTTCTACATGATTTATTCCACAATCAACGACCTCTTTCTATATCCGGCTTCGCTCGGCCGCGTCGTCGGGGTTTGTCCGTTCTTCGGTTCGGCCACTCCGTGACCGATTAGTGCAGAGGGCGCGGTGGGCGTCTCCAGGGCGACGACGTGTTTCCAGTTCCATCTCATTACTAGAATTTAATTTGGGCGCGGCGTTGCGGCGGCGGTCCTTTCATTAAAAAAAAAAAACGCCACTCTCCGTGACGCCGCGGAAAGTCGATATTTTACCGCGCGCCGGTCGCGGCGGATGTTTCAATGCGAATATGGGAGGCGGAGAGGGGCGGGAGGAAGAGAAATCGTATACTTTTTTCTAGTATTTTTTCCAGATTTCCCCCTTAATGTCCGTCCCCGGGACAGATGGAGACGTCAACGAGATGAATAATAGTCCCTTTACGTTCGGGGTCCGGCACTCGTTCCGATGGATTTATGCGATTTGTTTTCTTTGCCGTGGGTGCGTTCGCTTTTAAACTTCGCTTTCGTAACTTTTCTTTTTTTTCTTTTTTTTTTTTTCATTTCGCGAGAAAGGAATCCATGATCTCTATTAATTACCTTTTACGTTCAGCCGCTTTCTGTTACGATTTGCTCACCCGATGGATGAGTAAATCGTAATGGAAAGTGAGTCTTCTTTCTTTTTTTTCATTGAGAAACTAATTCCTTAACTGTGCCCCTAAGCTCTGTTCTCCTGGCCAATTCAACGGCCCGTGTTTACTTTTAGGCCGATCGCGTCTTACTGTTTCGTTTGTTTAGCACGATCTCCATAATTTTTATAAATCGCAGTACAAAGGTCCAAACAGTCACCCCCGACGCAGGTTTGATCCCTGACACGCCACTTTATCATCGTGAACGAACGAACGACGGGTTGTCGCTGCCTTTTTTCGTCCCATGTGACGCCACGGGATACATTTGACGAACAAGCGGCCTTGTCTCATTTAATGGAGGAAACGCGTATTTTATCGCTGTTGAATATACGCGATATAATACTAAAAAATAAAACAGGAGAGTTTGTAAGCTAGAGAGACAAAAATTAGTATTAAAGCTCCTTTATACAAATAAAAAGATGCATTTCAAAGTCATTGAATATTCACTTTCTCGAAGTGGCTGTGTGTAGAAGCCAACGGTGGCATGTATGCACTTTGTGCATTTTGCTGCACCAATATATGGATCCGTTTTGGAGATGTATCATAGTGTGGTATTTTATTCTGTATTATAGTCTAGGTATTAACAACAGAAAGGTAAAAGTCTAGAAAGGGAATAGAAAAGCTGTACAAATATACAGATAGTTACAGAACCGCCTACTAGTGAGGTCTGATCGCACTTGGTCAATTTTATTAAACGAATCAATGGTGCATAAAGAGAAATTTTCGTACGTTGATTTTTTTAATGCTTAAATATAATTATATATAAATAATATAAGTGAAAAAATCTAAACTAAATGTCATATAAAGTTATAGACCATAGTGAGTGCTAATAAGTGCCCTCATTTCCTATTTTATTATAACGGCTGAAAACTTATCTGAAAAACAGCTACGAATGAAATGTATGCCTTATTTTCGGAAAAATCGATTCGAATGTGAAACAGCGCGTTAATACGTCAGCGTTATTTAAAATTAATTACTTTACATCGGGAAATGTGACGTGAATTCAGGTTAAAAATATTTTAATAATTACACGTAATAACAGGTTTTAACCTTAGCAATATTGATTTATAACGAGTCGGAGACGTATTCCGCTTACTAAAGCACTAGTATTGTGCCGAAAATGTATTGCTCACCTATATATTTACTGTATATAATAATTTAAAATCTTAAGAAGTCCGTTAAGAAGTTACTTCTAAATGCAATCAAATAAAAATACATTTTTTTATAAAAATGGGAACCTTCCCAAGATCACTTGGTTGTACGTCTGTCAGTCTGCCAAGACTTTTTTTAGGAACGAATAGAAATGTCAAGTTGCAATCGAAACAAAACAACAATGATCAGAATTCTTTTCAAATGTAAAGAAAGCCACGGTCCTCAGTCAACGAGATCAAAAAACATAGAAAATTTGTCACATATTTTTATGTTCGCAAACGCATTGAAAAAAATCTACACGGCACTTCCCGCTGATCTAGAATCATAAATTTTAATAAAAGGAAATGTCTCCCAATACAAATAAAGTGAAAGATACGAAAATGATTAATTTCTAATTTCTAATTCACACATTTTTTTTTTGTGACTATATACTAATATTTTTTGTTGGACTATGTAAGGATCATGATGTAAAACTATGTTCACTAGAATATTTTATAAATTTTCAACGAAAAATTGAAAATTTAATAAAACTCGACTTTTTTTTAATTTTAGATATGAAAAGAGAAAAGTGTTGGATTTTTCAGAACCGATATCTCTACCGCACCGGTATGAGAAACAGGGAAAAGTCGTTCTAGAGAAAGAGTAAAAATAATTCTCAATGTATGAAATACCTACATACATTATTATTATTGTACGGAATCTTCAGGGTACGGGTCCCTTTCGGACTTGTCCGGTTTTAAATAAATTATCCCAATAGTAAGAATAATATGAAAATAATATCGAAAAGAACTTAAAAATGTCAACAAGCAATTCCCAATACGTATTGGGCCAGCATGGGGGACTTACACTCCTTAATTTGAAATAAAGAGATTGTGGGACGATAGAATGCCTCTACGGTGCACTAATAAAAACTCAATGCGACATTTGTATGCGCAATATTTAAATTAACCGATTATCCTTTTATTGTTAAAAGGATAAACGGTTAATTTTGAAAATCTTCATTTTGGATGAGTCAAATAATCGTCAGTGTTTTCTGAATCAAAAATATTTTCATTGAGATGAGAGAGTTCTATTTGAACAAAAAATATCATTTTTATCGAACAAAAGAAATACCATTTTTTTTTAAGATAAAAGAAAATTGCTTAATTACAACCGAACGTGTATGCGTTATGTCTTACAAGCTTTTTATTATAAATTATTTTTATTTACGATTACGAACAAGTACGATTTAATCCTTTTTTAGTTTGATAGTACAGACATTAATTCGAAAAAAGATCGATGGCGGTACGACCTAACACTTCGAGATCTAGACTAATCTGGGTCTAATTTTCACTGTAGCGCGGCGACGTCTCTCGGAGGACCGCCTAACAAGCCCAAGGGCGGGCCCCCCATCAATTTCTATCAGGCCCTCCCTCCCATAGATTTATTTTGTTCAATCACAAGACTTCACTTGGGGATAAAGAGGAATTTTCCCAGGCTTACTCGGCGCAATCTGTCTTCATACAATATTAAGCCACTCATCTTCCGTTGAGGTAATCTTGCAGCCATATGGGAAATGAGCGAACTTTGTGTACTCAACAGAATTGTGTGTAATTTTAAAATGTTCCCGGCGTAAGCCCGGAGCGATTCCGCGCGTTGGCGAGTCCTGCGCCACATCAAAGCGTACGGATGAAATATTTGAATCGTCATAGACTCTGGCGCAGCCTACTTCAATATTCAATTAGAGGTATCGACGATGATACGGCGAAGACTATTTGTTTCCGTGTAAAATATGTTGTATGGTTAAGGACGGTAACTGTGTTAACTCACCTTCAACTATTTTTGAGTTGGGTAAATGTCGAAGTGTCACATATGACAAATATATGAATTGCTTTATTTTATTGCCCGTAGCGTTCTTGATATTCTTTTTTTTTTGTTAGACACTTTTTAAACGATCTTGTGCTAAAAGTTGTTTAGGAATGATTTAGTAATGGAAATTGAATGATTTTATCTGAAAGATATTTATAAAACTAAACAAAAAATATACATAGTTTAAAAAACTAAAAAAGATTTTTTACTAATAAATCGAATTACGAAGTGAAAAATAATTCTTAATATAGGAATAAAATAATGAGGGAAAAATATTAAGTATTATTGTAAAAAAAAGCTTGGGAGGGTGCTCTATAAATCAGTTCTCGAAAATATTCAATCGCTACGATTAGTTTAAGATTTGTACGAAAGGTATAACACAAAGCTCCTCACGCTTTTTTCTCAAATCGAACTAATATTTTTCTTTCATTATTTCATACCGATATTAAGAATTATTTTTCACTTCGTAGTTTGATTTATTTGATTTATCATTAAAAAGTGTTCTTTAGGTTTTTTAAACTATATTTTATTATCTAAATTTTTAGTCTCAAAACGATATCAATAGTATTTATAACCCAGAGCCTTGATTTAACAATATCCCACGTGTGGAAATGACTTTAAGTTTATATTATTATTCATGTCTACGTAACCTTTTCATTTTTTCTAATACATTGGTTTATATGAAATTGGATTGGGTAAATCCAAAACTGAATGAGGCGCTCGACATAAGTTAGCGTTGCATTGTACAACTTATATTTGTGACATACACACTTTTATACGATTTTTACTTTCACATATTACAAAATTTCTTTTAAAATTTTCAAATTTAACTATTTATTATGTAATTTCAAAATTTCAATTTTTTTCCAGATTTATTAAATTTAATTCGTTTTTCAATTTTTTTTTAATTATAAATAATGATAATATTTTAAGTAACTAATTTTTTTCTCAAATTTTCAATTATAAACTACAAAATTTCAGAAATTCAAATTGTTTCAAAATTTTATTTTAAAAAATATAAAATTATTATATTATCATAGGTCCTTGATAAACCTACAGAGTTTAAATGAAATATGACCTTTTAAAGTGGTCAAAATCGAATTAAAAGGAGTCGGTTACTAACATACATGCATACATACAGACGAAGCTAATAAAAGCGTGTTAAAAACAGGTCAGTATGTTAAGTTCAGTTGGAGTTCACAAACATGCACACACGCGATCCGATTGCGAACACGACAGTGAAAATCTACGCTCTGCTGAACTTCAACATAAGAAAAAACGTAAAGTATTATTCATAGACGACGCGGCCATATGTCCGCGTCGCCCGCGCCGCGCGAGGTGAGTCTGAAAGAACGGAGCCTTGTTTATGTCGAGCCGGCGACTCCGTCTCGGTTTTTATGAATATTTCAGTACGCCCTCGCGGAGACGATCGTTTGTCCGTCCGTCCTCGCGCGCTCTGATAGCGATTTGTCATTTGGGACGAGCACGCGATTTGAAATTTTCAGGAATATCTCAAGTTTCATTTGTCATGAAATATCCACAGAAATTTTTCTTATCGGAACGTTGTAACGTTTAATTCATTCGCTTCGGAGAATTTGGAAGAATTGAAATGCTCTCAAAGAATATGGTGTACATTTGTAATGTCGGGTTTTAATCAGCCTATTGCTGAAGCACATCCACCCACAATTTCTTTTCATTTCAAATCGATGGGTTTGGACGTTAAACCCTTCTCGTGTTGGAGATTGACGCGGGTTGAAGACTCCTAACGATGGTTGTCGTCAATATTATGCTGATGACCGTGACTGACGGCTTAAAGTGCTCTCGGAGGCACCGTGCGAATGTTTTGTACTTCACTCAAGTTTTCATCACTTATTATTAATTAAAGCCGGAACTTCTCGGTGAAAACAAACTACGATCGTATAATATAATATACACAATATAGGCAAATATATGATAGGAAATTTTTCGTTACATAATGCAGGTTAATACCATGTATTAGTATAAAATTAACAACAAACGCTTATTACGGTGTAATGAACCCTAAAAAAATGCACTGGACCTAGTCAGACGTTATATATTCGAAGGAAAATTTTGGTTACTTCTCAATATGCAGGTCTTAAAAATTAGGATTCAGTATGATGTAGGTTGTGCAGAGCACCGGACGTGGTGTAAATTGATTAGTTTAGGTAATAAATTGAAAATGGTGAAAAATAGAGATACGTTCTAAAAATAAGTGCGATAGATCATTCGATCCGGTATAATCTCTAGAAAAATATATTGAAAGCGTTTATTAGCAAATATAAAAATTGCAAAAGTTATAAGCAGTTGAAGATGAAACAAAGATCTTCAAAGAGGAGAAAATTCTATAAAAAACCTACTTCCATTATTTATAATCTTAATTTAATATTGAAAATGGGCCTCCGCACGGCATTTTAAGATAGCGCGCGCAGCGTCAAAGTCGAGTACGTCACACTAAATAATTTTTTAAAGGTATTAAATATTAATTTACAAATTTCAAAAAGTTATCGTGTATTTAAGACACTTAAAAAAATTAGTTTGCGTTGCAAATTTAACATAAAACTAATTTTATAACAAGTCAGACAATTGTTAATTAATATTTTTTTTTCTTTTTTTAAATGGGCCTTCATTTTCAATGTTAAATTAAAATTATAAATAATGGAGGTAGAGTTCCGAGTGTTAGAGGTATTTCATAGTATATTTTCTTTTCTTTAAGTATTTCAATTTTTTTAAATATTAATAGTTTACGAGGTATCGGCTAAAAACAAAATACATTTTTTGTTTTATCTTTAATTGTTTATAACTTTTGCAATTTATTATGTGCTAATCAACGCTTTCAACACATTTTTACAGACATTATTCCGGTTCGAATGATCTATCGCACATATTTTAGGACCACTATCTGCGTATTTCCCCACTTTCAATTTCAACCTAGACAAGAAGGACTGACAATAACATGGCCGAATTTGTAAACTTAATCTAATTTATGAAAGTTTTGAGTAACTATTCAATGATGACAATTGAGAAAATAGGTTCTCAAAACTGGGATTTTTATTTTAATGGCCGTATCAGTTAGAAAAATAGGTATTTAAAAATGGTGGACAAAAATGTTTAAGTTTCATTCCCACTATTTGTATAGTGATCTTTTAGATTTTCTTTGTACATAAGAGGAATATTGTCATTAGCAATGGCAATCACTTTTTAAATAGAAATAAAAAATACGGGATTAAACGGAGGATCTATCTGTCTATCGGTTTAAGGCTATAGAAAAAAAATGATAATTTATTTTTCATTAATATCTTTAGTGAGACAGATGAATCTTTATTAATAAAAGGAATTCAATAAAAATATGTTTTCTCGCTCAGTCCAAGGAATTAATTGAATTCAAATCTTTTTTTCATCCCGCGAATACCCTCTGGCGTAGGTAGGCGAAAAAATTTACAACCTTCGGAAATTGGAAAAACATCAATTATATTTCTCGAGGGCCCGTCTTTTTTGCAATAGATAGAAATTTCATTACGAAGAATTCATGAATCAAACGGCTATCTGGTGAAAACTTTTTTCTTTGCTGACTGTACACGCATAAATATCCCTTTGCCCTTTTTCGGGTGCCCGACTATCGCTAGATAGATCTCGCTAACTCCGACAACTGGGGATAGTTAGATGAGTTAGGTACTGGTAATAGGTTACTATTCATTCTACGAACGGTTGGTTACTTCTCTGTATTTTCTGTTCCTGTAGGTTTCTCGGTTTTTGTAATTTTTTCCCATTTCCTATTAAGAAAAAGAAAAGCACTTCAAGAGTGTCTTAATGGATTCTATACTTGTTTACATGCTTATTAAATAACACATATTGGATAAACAATTAACATATTCCTACATATCTCTGTAATTTAAATCTTATGCCTACATTAAATAAATGTAACTTTGGCGGAGATTAAAAATGAAACGAAGTAACTTATCCGTATGTTTTATAAAGTAACCTGCCCTAGACCGAAGATAACGCAAAATTTAAAAGTTTCCTATGAATTAAAGCCCCTTATCCATATACACAATACAATAAAACCGTTGAACCCGATATGTGTGTTCATTGAATGTATGTATGAAAAATGGAGAGGAGACGATAAGAGATAGGTAATATAGACGAAAACAATGGTTTTTAAATACTTTGTCTGTTTGTCGCTCTATTTGTTTGTTCTTTCATAACTCTGAAATTGCTAATCGGAATTTATTGCGATTTTTACAGATTGATAAAGCTTGGCTTTGCGCAAAATGTAATAAAATACATTTAATTAATTGATAACGTCGAAGGCTTAAGAACAACAATGTTTAAAATAAAAAATAATTTCCTCGATTTTCTGATCATGACGCGATCACTTAGTGAAATATATACAAAGAGATAGAGAGGTAGTGGACCGGTGAATGCGGGAGGGGGTTGAATTGCGATGAAACCTTTACGTGAAAGACCGGATTCCATGCGGGTGAAGCCGCAATCGGAAAGCTAGTAAATACTCAAGTATATAAACGCAACACGACACAAGCTCAAGGAAGTGTTTTTTCTGCATGTTATGCCAGATTTTAATAACTTGACTGATAAGGCATACCCATTCACATTTTCTATTTAAGAGGTTCGGATCGTACGCAAAGGGCGTCGGTCCCCTGCTGGTTTTGTAGACAGTTATTATATGTTGTGATCATGTATCATTTTTATTTATAGTTTATAGCGCAAATGATTTTATATACAGGTAATTTAACTTGTGTCGCAGAAGGCATTATTTCACATACAATAAACATCGTACATACTCGTACCGATTGCCGATCTTTAACCACAGATAGGACATCCTTTACAGTCATCGAATTTTAGTAAATTAGTTTTCAATCATCGCTTACTGATTGTAAATGTATCATGAGCCATTGTTTCGACTAGTGTGAGTGAGTATTCCGGTGGCCCACTCTACCATCCATTACCCAATTGCCTTTATCAGCCCACTCTCCTCTCCAAAAAGTATCCTAATCCTACCCAAGAGGCCGGCAACGTACTTCTCTGAACTCACGAGTGTCCATGGGAGGCGGTGACTACCTACTCTTTGATGGCACGCTTGCTCGTTTTCTCCTAGAAAATGTTATAAGAAATAGTTTATACAGACAGTTGTAATAATCACAATACGACCGACTAGCAACGCAATAGCTTGAATATTCCGACTGTAAATTCGAAAATTTTGATAGCGCCGATCGATATTCGACTCGGTTATTAATTTATGCACGGCACTCACCTATTCAGAACGTTAATTACTAACTAATCCGGCGGCCGACCGAGCACAAAGGTGGCTAAGTCCGGCCCCGGACGGGAGTAAACACGGGGATTACGCCGCGAAAGCCTCTTTTAACTGGAAACGACTCGGAGCCGGTGCGCCGGCCGTTGTTTTCGTCGAAATCGCGAATTTATAATATTTAGATAGTCTTTTAGGGTCGTCCGGCTGGGGGCGCGAGGCGCGTGCGCCTCTCCGTAATAAAGGTTATCCACCTAATGATGTACCTGCGCGACGACCTTTGCCGTATTTTAATTAATACGGTCGCCTACACTTTTTTCCGCGGTCGACGTTTTAACCGTATTTCCCTCGAGTTCTTACCGGCGTCGTGCCGCTAGCGGTCGGTGTGGAAGTGCCGATTTTTACCTGAAAAAAAGAAGGACGGTTATTGTAATTTGTCATTGTGTAAGAACTTGTCTCACGTTTGTAAGGAGATTCAAACTTTCCTTTTTTTTTGATAATTAAGGATCATCAAAAATCAATTGTCATATGTTAATATTACTCTTGAATGACAAGAATGACAAGTTTTTCTATTAAGTGCTGCTTAAGGAAAGGTTTTTTTTTTTTTAGTGATATGTAACAAACAATTGTAAATAATTCAAATTCATTATTTTTATGAATAATTGCTAATAATCTACATATAAAAATAAATTAAATTAGCGTTAAATAGCAAATTGAATAAGGATTATAAGATTTGTACAGATTAAAATTAATGAATTCGATCATCATTTTAACGTACTGATGAGCATATGATTCTCCTGAAGTGTAAGATTATGCATCATTTTCCATTAGTAGGCAGGCTATATATCGTCTAGTATCATCCCACAAACAGTCGACATAACATTGGTTCGTATGCATCAACGATGCTTCTAATAATGGTTAGCTTGTGTATTTCATAAGCCCGGCATATGATAATCGTTCCGCTATATAATGACGGTCAGTTTTGTTAACGGCCTCGTATCCGTTACCGACCCCGACCTCTATCACTGACTCGATTCTGTTTTGATTGCGGTCTCCGTATCGATTTTTACCTAAGGAACCATAAGTAAACTTTGAAATTTGATAACCTACAAGATTTGTCGAGTGAACCCCTGCCATTATCTCTTTGTTAATTTCTTTCACATGCCAATATGTAAATTTAACGACGCCGAATAATTATACTTTACATCAATTTATTTATCAGATTTGATTAAAATTGGTTTCTTAATTCAGTCTTGAGTATGTTTAGTGGAATTGTGCTCTACTTCTTTGAACGTAACGCAAAGAATCCTGCATCAGATAGTCAGGCATGTCAGAAAGGGAAGAATTCGTGGAATGTGTAGTATTGTATAGGGAATAGGGTAGGCATAGAGGGTAAATGAATGCAAAGGTAAGAATACGGTATACACAACAAGTTCGCATACATGACCGGTATTTTTTTTTATATTTGGCCATGTATATACATAAACCCTTTTGCAACATCACGCCGACATTCACCCTATTGTAACCCTATCGCGCGAACGGACGCACCTTTCGCACCCAGAGCTGGTAGGTGTGAAGATAAAATATCTGCAGAGCGCCGAGGAGAGAGGAAAAGCAGAGATAAGAGCGGAGGGGGAGGGAGGTCGCGGGAGGTATTTTTAATAATCCATCGCATTATCCGGCGCAACTTTACAGAATAGGCGTTCAATGATTGATGGCGGGTCGAAGATTACAAAAATGTCATCCCGGTAGGTTAACTGCTTTGATAGCGTCTAGGCGAGCCTCGCTCTGAATGGAATCTCTCTTTGGGCGCTTTCATCGGTGAGCTGATTTTGGTTATTTGAAGATTTGTATATTTAGTAGCGAAAAATCGAAATTAGTAGCAATATACAAAAATTTGTAACAAATTATTTGTCACAAATTTTTGCCTGTTATCGTTTGATGTTACATCGTAGATATGTAACGTTTGATATCTTTCCATAAGTAAAAGGATATGGAACAATGTTGGATTTGATTTTAATCTTTTAGGGTTATCCACGAACAAATTCAAATTCTAAACATTTTACGAAATATAGATATTTAGAATTTGAATTTATACGTGGTAAAATTTGAAAACAATATGTAATTATATTTTGACATATAAAGTTTGTTTATATTACCATTTTTTTTTTAAATTACCACTCGTTTGTAAGGCTAAGAACAAACGTATCTCTAAGAACGAACACGAAATACAAGATAACTTTTTTATAACAAAATTATATAAAAATACAATCTTATATAAAACTATCGCAAGAAAACCAAATCTGCCGTTATTTCCATTTATCTTTAAATTATTATAAGATTGTATAATACAGTTTATGAAAAGTGTTTGTTTAATAAAGACTTTAACTTTAAGGGTATTTTTTATATGTCTTCAGCAATCTTATTGAACATTCGCACACAAAATCCCTTAAACGAATTAGTGACCTTGTGCAGTCGGCTAACACGTAAACACAGTTTATTTTTAATATTGAAATTATTACTACCACTATTTTTATTAAAAATTATGAATCTTTTCCTGTTATGTTTTGGTAAATAAACTGCGATGTCGCAGTTAAAATTCCAACTTCTTTAAACTTACTTTTAAATAGAAGCACGAGCTTTCAGCTCATAAATGGCACGAATAGCCCGCTTTTGCAATCCTCTGAACAAATCACATCCCACGCACTCGGTTTAAAGTGACTAGCCGTAGTACAGGTATGAAATTATTTGAATCTGAACAAAAGTACACTTAGGGCGTCAGTGATTGAACACTTCCTAATTAATGATGCAAATATCGTTTCGTGTTCATCGTTCTGTTATGTAAACTTAAGTGTAGCACAGAAGTCGTTAAAACTGTAAATTGTTCACTGAAAATTATTTGGTATCTGGTAAAAAAGTGTGATTCCCAAGTCAGTTTAGGCAAGTTAAGTACGCATTTTGAACTATGTTATTCATGATACTATTATAAAATCTGTTCAGACCATATGCAAATATATATTACGTAAACAAATTAATAGCGATTCATTAGGTAATAGAGCAGGAAATGGAATTGATATGGAAAAAAAAAGTTGTTCGAAATATAAATATTTAAGGAGATTAAGGAAGAGAATTGAAATAAGATAGCGAGACTGAGAAAAAAAAAATGCATTAGAAACAAGGGCAGATCCAGCTTTCGAGCGAGGGGGGGGGGGTCATATATATATAAGGTTCAGTAAGCTCTAATTCGAGTACAATAGAAATATAACAACCCCCCTTGGTCTGTTCTTGATTAGAAGTGCGTGCCGCTGAAGGTGTAAAAAGTATAAAGTGAAATGCAAGAGAAATAATTCCACAATATCCAAGTGTATATATTTACTAGTGACTACAAACGTTCACCATATCTCGAACGGTTTCAAAGATGTTACACTGTTTATTTAAAACCATCGACAAAGTAAATTTCTAAGTAACATCTTAAACGATTCCATAAATATTAAATATATCGAACGATAGAAAGGAGTAAATATATAAGGATTGGTATGTAAAGATAGGATTGCGGCGAGTCAAAATGCGTTTAGTATCAGTTCCACGCTAAATACATAAATATAAACAAAGTAAAAGTTGTATTTGGCCCGCGTGAAGTGCTCAAGATGCGAAATCTTTTTAATATGAAATTAATTAAAAAAAAGGCGTAATAGTTAAATGAAAAGACGAAAACAAGATGATGTTAAGATCATCCAATTAAATATGACAAATATTTAAAGTCGGAGGCATACATATAGCAAGAGTTGCAACGAGTTACGAACAACGAATCTGATTACCTCGGACTGCAAATGCTTTAGTTGTGTTTAAACAATAAACTAATATTGTTTTTTCGTTATTAGCCGTGTAAACGTCGTGTCTTGTTGTGATAATGGTTATAAATTTCTATTATTAATATATTGATATTCATTAATTTTAATAAGTTATATATGCAAGTTGTGTAACTCTTAAGTAGAGGTTATTACTGACAAATAGCTTACAAAACATCATAACACTTTTAAAAGACCTCAATTATATCACTCAATATAAAAAATTTTTTTTTTTCGTTTTTACTGCCATTTTGTATTTTAGACCGATATTCTGGTTTAATAATGATTTATTTTTCACTTTAATAAAACCTGTTATATGATTATAAGGCCTTTATCACAGTTTTATAAAAGTTAAGTGAGAGTGGTTGCTAACCAATTTTAAATCATTATAGATTATGAACGGGCAATCAATATGACAAATTATTAAAAAAATTGGTTGTCTGTAAAGTCGGTTTACGAGCAATAATGTACATGATAACTTCATAAGAAAACATAGATGTAAAATTGCATACTTTTATGAATTGAATTGAATTATTATCACTTGCCGCAATTGTTGTTGTAATAAACAATGGAAACCACATTAACTTTTCACTTCACTTTATAAACAGTTGACCAAACAGTTCACGTGTAGGTTGTGTGCGGCCGCTGTCTCTCTTCTACTCGGACGCATCGGCCGATGGAGTGGAAGAGAGATCGCTCGTTCCGCGCTCTCGCTCGCACGATTGGCTCAGACGGAATGCGACATTGAGTCATGCCTTTTCGTGTCTGTAGCCAGCGTTTATCGATTTATAAGACGTTATCACGTCAAAAATTTACGATGATTTTCAAAAAACTATCCAGTGCTACCCTACATGTTATATTTCGTCGATTTTCATTTCTTCTTTTTCTAATATGGTGTCAGGTTGTTGCTATATTGAATTTTCATTACTGTCATGTATTTAATGATAATTAATGTAAGAATGACCAAAATCGGCTCACGCGTTTGGTCTCTAGAACGCAATAAAGAAACAAACATAAGTACATATTTAGGCTAATATCCAAATTTAAATTCTAAATATCTTCATTTCATAGATTATAAAATAACACTTGAAATACGTCATTGCTTTTTACGAATATACACTTTACCGCTCGTTCGGAAGGCGGTTTTTCCTCAAGAAGAACGAGCAAGAAACTTAAGAGTAGCTCTTTTCTAATTTCATTATGCATTTTTGGCTATGCATGATGAAATACAAAACCATCAATGAACTAAACAGCCCGGTAATAATTCGAGCCGCTTATTCTCATGGATATTTGTTTTCTAAATATTTGGAAATTGTGTAATACCATATTTTACCGAGCGATTGTTTAATAATACTCTTTAAATTTTTATAAGTGTAATCACATTACCATCCTTTTCGTCGCGTAGTCGGGTTAAAAGCATCGTGAAGCATGGTAACCCGACGATAGGGTGATAAAAAAAACCTGAATCAGCAATAGATCGGTATTTAGTCGCTTTCAGTTGGTAATACAAGAAAGACTCAGTGATTGTTATATAGAACGAGAAAAACCATATACAGGCTTGTACGTCATCGTGTGTATTATTATACAGCTGTTAGAAAATAATAAATAAATGGTTAACCTATTGTTATAGGTACGTTTATGACAACATAAAATGGCTTCATAGAAAACAGTGACTAAGCGTTATCCGCGAGCATCGAGATTGTCGGATATTTGAAACCTTTCTAAGGTAAGTGATTGCCTATCGCTAACCCTCAAAGCTAAGTACATTTAAAATATTTGTTATTCCCTAAGTCTCCTTTACTTTGATGAAAATCACTTCTTAATTTATTTTAACTTATTAAAAACATCCTTTTTATATCAATTACCGAGTTCTCCATCTCTCTAAAATCTCCATTTTAAATTCGTATTATTTATTATTGTGAACATCACAATAATAAATAATACGAATTTAAAATGGGTTTTAATTTGGTTCACTGAAGTTTTCAATTACGATGTTTCCATAATGGTGTTTTAATGTTTGAAATAGCATAATTTAAGCTTGATTGTCTGATGACAATTAACAATTCTCTGATGACAACACCTATGGACAAATTATATGATTATAATTTGTGAATTGATTTTAAGGATACTCGTAATATAGATGCATTTATGCAAATTTATATTGGTAATTATTTGGTGAATTAAATTATGATAATGAATGAATAAAAAAATAACGAATGCATTCTCTATCAAGAACCATAAAAGCAGCCTGTAAATTTGTCTAGATAATATATTTCATTTCTAAAAAGCATTTTTTTTTATTATTAATAATATAATATGTAAAATAATTTTGCCCGCATATATTGTTATTCACCACTGTGATTAAGATTGACCGTCTTACACAAAGAAAATATGAAGAAATGTATTCTGAAAAAATTAAATTTAGTGAGGTCTACGTCCCAAAAAGAGTCACTTTACTAAATTTCAAGTCAATCAGACATATAGTTAAGCAGGTGTCGTGATGAGTCCGTCAGTCGGTGGTATCTACCTTATATGTACACACGTACAGATTGAATAGCTTATTTAAACTAAAAAAAACACAATACAAGCATTATTTTCATTTTATAAACAACCTTATTATATATATACATCACATTAATATGAAATTGAGCTTATAAAAAACGAACCATGATAATAAAAATAAAAAGTAATAAGTACCTCCTTTAATTTAGAACCATTTACTGAATAGACGAAATGTTAAATTTCTGAATACTAAAATAAATATTTTACAAAAAGAATTTCTTAATTAATTTTTGTACTTCATTTGACTTGTTGTTATCGTAACGGGATAACTTTGATCGCCTGGCATGTGGACGTATCCACGTGTTTGTTTTTGTATTAAACATAATAATAATATATTATATTTATGTAATAATAATATTAAATAATTAATAACCGCTTCCCGCTCGCTGTGTCTTAAAATTTTATCAATGACAGTTTCTGATCCTGATCCAATTCTGTCCGATTCTGACGTCGATCTTAATTTTCCTTTCCAAATTGCTCCTATTCTTTTGGCATCTATATAATAGGTTCTTTTCGGGTAAAATTTATTGTATGTCGTACTTCATAAGATAGCTTATCTCTATTCACGATTTCATTACATTTCGTTGAACAGTTCCGAAGATTAGTTCAGACGAATGGACAGACAGACATTCAACGACATTATACGTACAGATGATTGACCCTTTTTCTACGTGGTTTCTTTTTTAATCCCAGAACGCATAGGAAAATAGTTCAATGGTGTTAAGAAGAGGTGTGCACTTCGTGATACTATTATTCTGATTTCATGAAATAATATTATCTTTATAATATAGAAAGTGAACAAAAGCAGATTATAAAGTGATTGTATAAAACAAGTAAAAATCCTGGAGCTTGCAGGTTCTAAAATGTTTTAGGGCTAATTTAGCCTTTATATTTAAAAGGAGATGTAATTAAATTGGCTTAGGTTAAGTTAGGGTACATGATTAATGTATCTCTTAAGATATTCATCACTTTAGATGTTGAAACAAATAAAGAAAGATACTTATAGCGTCATGCCGTGACAAGTCGCGTACGCCACGTTCTGGCGATAAAAATTAATTTAGATCGAATGTGATTTTATAAGTTCGCACATTGACTTGGGCTTTTTGAGAATGATTATCGTATTAGGGTAGGCATACATTTAATTGTCTTAGTTTAATCTTGGAGTATACGTTCAACGGCTTGCTTGTACCTTTGTATTGAAACAAAAGGTTATGTAAACAGTAACACTATTTCTAATTTTAAGCTATTCTCTAAGAGCAAAAAAGTTGCCGTTACATCTAATTAAAAGCTATTGGGAAATTTCTTTTTCCATGAGATACCAGGACTAAGAGATCTGTCTTAATCGGTGTCTAGTTTCAGAACGAAGGCAGAATTATTGCAAAAAATTACATCTGATTAGCATCTCTATGTAAATATATCGCACATCTAGAGCTTCTTATTTTTTTTTATCTCAAAGCCATCGCTACTAAGAAATGTCGGAGGATGAGCCCAATAACTTTCCAAGAATTGAACTCACCAAGATTACGGGTGGCATTGATGTTGATGCTCAAAAAGGAATTCTTAATCACAAATAATGTATTCCATAACGAAGGTTTTGCGCTGTATTTTTCTTTAAAATATTACGTTAAGCGTAACTTTTTATATTGTCATCAAAATAGTAAAATGGAAGAAGCGAGATGATCTGTGATTGCTTTTCAATGACGACAACTTTATTGCGTTCAACGTTCTTTTGATTTATAAACAATTACCCTGCCTGACGTGATGATTAGAGCACGATTTCGAAATAGAGATTGCCAGTACCGTCACGTCTTAATTTAGGTCTTTCGATGGGCTGTAACTTTAGACTGAAAATCAAGTGTATTATGAAACCTTAAAGAAATACTCACTTTCTATTGAAAATTCTCTCGTTTTCCGTTCTGCTTTGCTTTATGCACTTTTTCTTTCTTTATAATTTTGATGGAATATACTTTCATATTTTATAATTTCTAAATCCATAATTTTCTAATTAATTTCCGTTCAATTCACTTGTCTCTCTTTGCAAATGATTTCATTTATAAAATTCAAACCGACTGACGTTAAGAGAATTAGCTCTATATACCCAGAGTATATAATACAAAAAGGGGGATAAGGGCGAGCTAAGCGTACGGATCCCATAATATGCGAGCCCAACTCGCGCTTGGCTCATTTTTTATTTATCCTTTTATTTGCGGATCCGAGCTACAAAGTAATCGAAACTCGCATACGTCACGGACTGCGGGCTGGAATCCGTCCGCCGGCGCCGAACGGCGGCGGAATTTATTCCGTATGCGGAAATAAAAAAAAAAAAAACTACGCCATTTTGTCACACACTTAGCGTTTTGAAACACTTTCGTCCTTCCGTTGGAAAAATGTTTATCCTTTAAGACCGAGAGCCCTTTACGTTCGGTGCCGATTCTGGGCGGCGAGGGGAAATACGGAAAATTGTTTCTTTTGGCCCTCCGAGCTGGATATCGAGGGAAAATCTCGTAATTTGTGTTTCGTTGGCGTCCGTTATAAGTACGAGCGCTTCGTGTCGTTATTCAATAGATGTCATTACAGTTCGGCTTGTGCGCGCGCATGTTGCAACGAGAGTATTTTATTGGTTATAAATGTATATATAGTTTTTTATTAGTAAAATTGTACTTTAAATAATGGCCGCCTTGCCCTTTCTGTGTCCGCATTATTTGTAATTTATAACTTATTAGCTTCTGCTCGCGGTTCCTCTCGTGTGAATATGAAATTAATTACATCAAATTCTACATTAAATGTTCCCACTTTCTGTTATGATCCTGAATTTGATCCTATTTTCAATTTCGATTCCTATTGCCCTGTCTGTTTAGTGTTCAAATTGTTCCTGGTCATTCTTATTTCCCATCCCAATCCTGACCATTCATTATATGGATTGTTCGACCTAGGGTTCACTCTCATGGAAACACTTTTAAATTTCGGTGAAATTAAAATCCCAATGGAAATATATATATTTTGAGAACAAAATATCTTAGGAGCCATTTGAATATAAAGGCAACCCATAAATCAAATATCATTAAGAACTGTTGGCTAATTATAAAGTTAGTTATATTCACTATTAAATAAAAACGGTTGATTTTTCCAGGATAAACATTATCTATACCACTTTTTAGCCCATAAATCAATTTCAGATGCATTAAATTAAGTAGATCCAGTACTCTGTTTTTGAGTAAAAGTAGAACAAACCCAAATTAATATTATCATACTTTCGCATTGATAATAATAATTAGATATGTATATTTGACATGAAACTGAGTAATATAAACTTACAAAAAGAAAACATATCATTGGTTTTTTGTTTAATAGTTAAACTGTTAACTAATGGTATTGTTTAGATGTTAGACAATTTTACTTTTTTTTGTCACATTGAGGTTAAATATTTTTTTTAATTAAAAAAAAATTAGTTAAAAATGAAGTGCGTCCGCATTACACGATGTAAAATTAGCGTAATTAAGTTAGCCTACACAAATGAGGCGAGATAGAGGCTAAGTCAATTCCAGTGATTAGTTCAGAAAAAAATTCAAGCTGTATTCTTCAGTTGAAAATAACGCCAAGTCACGAGAAAAAAAATATTAAATTACTTCCTTGACAACTAAATGTCGTTCAGCAAATTTTGGAAAAAAATGCTTTAAGAATCTCCATCGAATAAGAAGTACGGTGGTATTAAAGAATGAACACATCTCAAACGGACTAATTTAATTCAGGCGTGTCCAAACACATAAGATATACCTATAACATACGCACGTGGCTTACTACTATTCTATTTTAAATGTTTTTAATATAATAGCTATTAATTTTTTACATTACGAATTCGAGTAAATAGAAATAAACTTTTAGGAAAGTAACTGATATGACTATACATAATACGATAGACGACATACATACGTAATACGACAGAAAATACAATATTTATCTTTTTATTTGTTTTTAAAAATATTGTTCTGACTTTTAAAAAACAAAAGGACTCATTAGATATTTCTTCTAAGGACATATAAATGGTTTCATTTATTTGGAAAATTCATGTAAACGCTAATGCCTAATACTTAATTTTATCTTTTGGCATGGTTTGATTAATGTGTTTAAAATAATTAAGTACCTTTTAAGTATACTATGTGGATAAAAGGAAAAAAAAAAAAAATTAGTTACGCACTTATAGACATTTTATTATACAAAAGGAGTTAGAAGGAACAACGACCTTTTCTGGTGATCACGTATATATCACATAGATAAGTATAAAACAATTGATAAATATAAGACATTTTCATCCAATGTAAACACACAGGCACAAATAATAACAGTAATTGCGTTAGGAGCTTTTCCCTTTCTAGCCGCGAATAACCCAGAAATCTCCTGGATCACGTATCTAATCACTTTCTATGGCCATTCACCCCGTCCCGAACTTCGCCACCTCACTAAATGACTATTGACATATAAAAAGGTAGTAAAGGAGAAGAACTACGTCATTATTAGTTCCGCGAACGCAAACACCGGCGCGGCGCGACCCGCCGCGCGCACTAGCACGGATTTTACGCGCGATTTTATAGCCGACGCGGAGTTTAGCTTTTTTTTTTCCTTCCCCTCGCTTATTTTGCTGATCTCGTTTTACGTAAGACACGTTTTGCATGGTTCCGCATGTTTTTTCAGCTTTTATGGGGCTAATACGCGGAGCGCTTTTAGCGCACTCCGTGTAGGACACGCGCGATTTCATCGAAGTTAAGGAAAGGCACGCCCCGCCTCCGCGGGGACGCCTCGTCGGCGTGAGTGTATGCAATCAGCATTAAATTCGCGGCGCGAGCGGGCGCTGTTTCGTAGACGCGAGCTTTTAAAAATTTCGAGTTATCTCCGCGTTCGGCCGAAGTTATTTGCCGCGTCTGGCTTTAGGCGGCTGAGGCGGGGCAAAAATGCGGCACCGCGCGCGTCCGAAGATGTTACTCGATTTGCCGCGAGCGAAAAATAGAAAGGAACACTTCCTTTTACGACTATGCGAATCACAGTGACAAAGGAAAATTGGCACGAATTAATACGCTATCTATATCACTGGTAATATATATATATAATTTAAGATATGGCGCACTTGATATATTATTACATTAAATACATATATTAATTGTGTATTTTTTTTTTGTGTTCAGTTTAGGAAAAAAATGTTTTGTCTCCTGTTCCGTTGCTTCACAGTTTGGAGTATTTATTAATATTACTGGTATTGTGACTTTTTGAATTCCATGTTTAGCAGATAAACTTTTATTAAATATTCCTATGTAGCTTAAGTATCCCGCGGTGTTGTTCCCTGTACAATAAAACTTTCGATTTTCATTTATTAAAATATCGTTTTGATTTCTTCTAATTTCTGATAACCTACGGTGTCGTACATAAAATTCGCTAACGAATATTTTAGTAGTATCTTTCATTGTGGAGATAGAGTGGTTTAGTCTTGTGTGTACAGGTGGTCATTGACGAGTGACCAGCCGTGTCGGGTATAAGTGAGTTAATCACAATTAAAACCAAGCTCCGTCAATGGTTTGTTTTTTATAACAAATTTTAATCATCAACTGAACCAAATCTCTGGATTTGGTTCTTGATTTTTTTTCAAGTCTTTCACATAAGAATCCACAGCCGGTAAATACTGTCATTAAATTATTAACTATATCTTAATCATAATCAGCTACCAAAGACGATCCAGTGCTACACTAAGCCAAGAGTCTTATCTAAAAAAAAAAAAAAACCTCATTTTGTGGCATACTTTTGTGCGGGTGGAGAAACAGACGGATGCTGGTGTAAGATATTCTTAAGCCTGTATAAATTATACAGTCTTTGATAAATACTATAAATTTTCACGTGCTTGTCAACGATTATCTAACATGACTCATTAAATAATGTAGCAATAGGCATTTTACTAAAATACATAACTAGCATCATATTTAATTTATCAAACCGTACACACATCAGTCGACCGCGCTTACACGTCGACAGTCCAAAGTCCGTGACACGCTGAAAAATCGATGTCGACCTGGCTTCGGTTACAAAAGAAAATAGCCGCTGCACAAACTGTGTTATGAAGGAAGTCGTTCATTTTGTCCTAGAAGCAAATAAATTTTCTCACATAACGCAAACAGTGTAACGCACGATAAATTGCTTCGACGCGACAACTTCCGGCCGAAACACGACACAAAATTAGTAGGTATGTACGACGCTTGCGCGGGGCGTGCGCGCCCGCCTGCCGCTCTTAGATTTCGCTCTTGCTACACGGGAAACGTGTTTGTTCGACGACGCACGTTATACAACGATATGGCAATACAGTTACGATACTGTTCCATTATTCCAAGCTTCGCTTTACAGTGTCTTTATCAAGACCTTGGTAAAGCCAAATTATGTAGACTGTGAATTTAGAAGTCTATGATTCTCAATGGATGTTCATATCTTTTCTCTTAATAAAAAAACTCTTCAATCCCATTTTGATATAGTAAAGCATGCTAAATCCAATATGGCGGTGGGGGTGTAAATAAAAAACCAAACGAAAAAATAATGTACTGCGTGTGAGTATCGAATGCAAAATAAAATATGATCATCGTAACGTCTTTGTAATTATCATTGAAGAAATCGTTTTTCCTTTGGACGCTGTATCTTAGTATCTGTAGGTCTCGTTTACAGCAAAAATACCACTAATATCGTATAGTTTTAGAATTAGTGCAAAGGTGATCAGTTTTACGACTTAATTATTTGTCCTTAAGATTAACTTGCATCGAGAAAGACAATTTTTCATCTGGGCATTGACATAAAATGACGTCAAAGCTCCGACTGCGGAAAACATAAGAAATAAGTTAGTATTTTTCCCTAAATATTAGTAATATCGAATAAAAAAAACCGAAAATGATTTCATAGATCAAAGATGCACACCGAACAAAAGATTGGCATCTCAAAGCATCTATATGAATTCATCATTCATTGTCAATCCATTTAAAAAGACAACAATGAAATTCTTCTTTTTTTTTTAATTTCAATAGAATTTTAATAGGCGTGAATAGTTAAATAGGCAATGATGTACCTATTCTCCAAAGATTTTCCCTTGAGAATCATTCGACACATTTCAATAGATCTAAATGTCGAATGACCTTTTCGAATGACCTCTTTGAGATATAAACTTTGTTTTGTAGTATGAACAATAAAACCTTAGTGTCTCGGTTCAAAGACCATTTAAGCCGATACCACTCTTCGAGTTCGACCATAAACAAACGTTTTTGTTTTATGCATTAACGTAAGCGGTATTTAAGGGCAAAAGGCTAACATCCCTTCTCTCATAATTTCCGCTAAGTGTCCATTCGGAGGCATATTTGCTGTACGAATGTGGGTTTTTATTATTTTCGCTTCCGTGAGTCTAATACGAGCCATTAAGTATTGTTATTTGTTGTGACGTTTACTTAATAAGAATATCGAGTTATCGACGTGGTAATCAAATTACAAGTGTATCATTCTTTCGGATTTATCATATTCCCGCTTAGATTCAATACTACGAAATATGCATTTCAATTAATTAAAGTGCTAAATTTAAATTTTTTTTTTTAATTGTGCTCATGAACTAATTCATGTTTTAATACTGCAGCAGCAGCTTATTTGTTAAAAGCGTCAACTCCGAATCAATCACGGTTTCCATTCTGACGGAGACCGAACAAATTGATGAGCTTTTAATTTGAAACAATTCAAAGCGCTCGCTGCGCGCCTTTGACTTTGTCACGTGTTGTGACGGTGGTTATTATTGACCTCAGACTCGCACTTGGCCTGCGTCGGCGAGGACTGCGGTAGGGGAGGTACGCCTCGGCGGTAAGCCCGATGGCAACCTGATGGGACTTAAGATACATGTATTCTTCTAGTATTCATTTATTTATTAGCTTTTAATTTTTGAAGTGAAAACTTCTTTAGGCGCGTTGGGCATTTTTGAGATGGGAAAAAAATTATTGAACTCGCGACACTGTTACCGTTACCGTAACCGATACCTCTATATATAAGTATGTATATATTAGCGAAGTGAAAATTTCAATTACATGTACGGAGAGCACCAATTGATGAAATTTCATATTTCATGTATCTGTAAATTTACGTTTTAAGTAATAGATTGCAATTTTTGTTTGTTAAATAATATGCATTATTTTTCATGTACAATAGCACATTAAATGAAAATTGAAATACAAATTTGTAGTAGTATTTTATAATAAAGAATAAAAAAATATTTCTTTTAACAGTATTTCCTGCACAATATTTTTTTTTTTTTGACGATTAAAAAAATAATTCCTGACGATTCAAAAAGTACACACGTAATTGTTCAAGTTTTCACCTCTGTCGGCACTCTCGGAGTGCCACTTTTTTTAAAATTATCATTTTAAAGGAAAAAACGAGAGTGTAAGTCATCGCAGTAATCACCGCGGCTCATAGACACCCGCATACCCCAAGCAGTCACCAAGGCACTACCGGCCTTGTAGAAACGAATAAGCTCTGTTGTTGAAGGCTCCCCTGTCGTAGTTGATCGGAAACACCGCTGCCGGACGAATATTCCTAAGTTTCACCATACGTGACAGAAAATTGCGTATAAAGATTATAGCTATAGAATGCCAGCAGTCAAGATGGTGCTCATGATATTTCTGGCAACTAAAATGATGGAATTCAGCGGCAGGAATAATGTTTAATGATTTTTCAGATAATAAGCGATAACCCATTAACAGAAATGCCACATCTCTTTCTTTGGACCTAGGATTGAGCTACCCGGATAGCAGAAAGCCATCGACTATTGAAGACGATCGACTTTGAACGCGGCATACAAGCAGGAATTAATATCGTATATACTAAATTATAAATTGAGATGACCCAGCCCAAAGAGACTGTGAGCTGAGTCAATTCTTTTTATACAACAACAATAAATAATAATATAAACTCACGCCTATTTTCCAGAAGGGTTGGCAGAGACTATAGATTTCCATATGATATCTCTCTTGCATATCTCTCATGCCTCACTGATAACCATCAATCTTTTCATGCAAGCTTGTCGGTTTCAGGTGCTTAAAATTTGGCCCTTTTTTTAATATGCAACCAATTTGGTTTGCGTAGGTTTTCTAGGATGATCGTTGTCGATCTTTCCACCACATACATTTGCTCTGTAGATTTGTTTTGTAAGTCTACTTTAATTCATCCTTTCCAGATGGCCAAACCACCGCAACATACTTCTTTCTATTCTGGTCACTACATCTTCCTTCAAATCACACCGCTCTCTAACATCCTGTTTATACGTCTATCTTTACGAGACACTCCACACATACTACGCAGCGATTGCATCTCCACTGCATTGACCTACTTTCATTTTTCTTCTGCTATACCCAACTTTCACTACTATACATAAACGTAGGGGTTAGAACACCATTATGGATAGCCAAGCGCCCTTATCGAGAGACGCTTTTACTATTCATAGTAGCAACTACCCAAGTATACAGACTCTTTCACTTGTTCGACTTTCTCATATTCTATAAGTATATATATAGCATTCAGTCGTGCTTTCGTCCCTTACAAACACCATCACCTTAGCCTTACCAACATTCACCTTCATATTACGGTTAATATTACTTTATTTAAAATATTAATTTGGTATGTTTCGTTACTTTGTTATTACCCATAAAGCATTTTTTTATCTTATGTTATTTGCCAATAAGTAGAAATATAAATATTTTAAATTTACGTGGTACTTTTACTGTGTAAGCTTGACAGAATTTCCAGAAACTAGCGACTAAAATTAAATTTGCTGAATCTTTATAACTAAGATTGTAAAACCTATAAGTAGCATTGTTAATCCTAACATGCTTTCGTAGGGTAAACTGGGTACGGTTGTACCAATTTTTCTTTAAATTTACAACTATAAGCGGCAATTAAAGCCTTTGCGATGAAAGCTTAGTCATTTGTCTTTAAAATAATATTAAAATCAGTAGCCCAGATGTAGCAATTTCACAGGAATATGTCATTTTAACGAACGTGTGCAATTGTTACAACCGACCCCATACCGAGGGCGGCTGTAACACCAATGAGGGACAGTTGTAACACTCAAAAATAATTCATAAATGAGGCACTTAAAATCACTTTTATTACTCGAAAATACTGAAATATACTTAAACATATTAAAAATATTTAAGACAGTATCCAAAGTGATTCGCGATATTTTTAAGACTATGCGATAACAATTCAGCTGACACGTAATAGCATTATCCATAATGGAAATGGATATCTAATCACGAAAATTAAATATTTAACTCCAACCACGTTATTCTCCGAAACAAGTCCCTTAGAAATTTTGTTGTTTAGAATAAAAAAAAGTAGGGAACAACTTTTGAGGCGAAAGAAAGTCCATTGTCAGCATATTTTGAAGTTTTGTGTTTGTAGTGACTGGGAGATCGAGCTTCGCTTTATAGGAGTCTTTCGAAGTTGGCGTGAGAAAATATAAAACTTCCTACGGGAAAACTTGCTTATGTTTATTTCCTAAAATAAATATTTGGGTGCACGAATAGCGTTGTCCAGTGTTTATGTCACGAAGTGCCTTGTTGAGAAACACGTAATCGTCTCAACATTACTAAATGGCGCTAAATAAATAAATGTTTAATTTTTTTTTTATCTCCTGTTTTTCGGAAAGACACTTATATAGACATATTCGAAAAGAAATATTTTATGAAAGTAAAAATTGAATCCGACATCGTTAGGATCCTTTCCGAAATAGCAATGTTTACAATTGTGTTATTACTTCACGTGATGAGCAATTATCGCACAAAAATACAAGGATTGCTCATCATGTAAAGTAATAACATAATGATCAGATTCTGGGATCAACATATATTATTACTATATAAAATTATGTATCTATTCAAAACGATAACTTTGAAATGATAAAAATGTGATGCAATTGACAAGTCATATAGTTATAGAACATTTATATAACCATAGTCGTGAAAATATATAAATGAAAGCTGAGTGCGTATTTCAATCAGTAGCAGATGCAAAGAGTGATTTGTGCAACATATGAGAATATACTAAGAAGTAATAAATAGAATGGCTAAACACTCATAAGAGCCTAAAAAGAAGTGTAAAAAATGATTTATAATTTCATACAAAATGTTAAAAAAAAGATGTAAAAATTTTTAATCAAAATATTTTGATTAAAAAATTTAGTGAGAACTACTTTTTCAAAAGAATAGAAATAAAAGATTATCGTCAAAGCAATGATTCTACATATCATTTATTTACTTCAATAATTTAATGAATAGAGTAAAATAAATATGTTAAATATGCATTCTTTATTTCATGCCAAAGTCACAAATTTCTAATGTCGAAAGCAAACGATGGAAGTATGCTACATTGCGCTTTGTTCAGTTCAAGCGGGCACGAGGCTTACACGATATCTCTGTATTCGTTTAATTTTTTAACTTCCCGTTTTGAAAATTGAATTTTTTTCATAAAATTGGGAAGTTAGTGTCTTCACTCCAATTTTCGAAAATCGAGTTTTTAGCAGATCTTGATGTTTTAGGGTTCTAGAAATTCATTACAACCATTTTCTAAGCGATATCGGTATGCCAATTTTCTAAAAAGTTTTTTTAGAACATTTTTTAAATTAGTTTTCCGATGAATTCCAAAATACCAATGGCTCTTTTGCATCAAATTATATCGAAATCGGTTGGTTTGTTCGGGAGATATCGTTAACCGAAAATTCTCAAAAAATAATTTATTCAAAATAACTTGTAAAGTTCTCGTCCTATTGATGTTTGGTATCAGTCTAATTTTTTTGCTTAAAAATTCTGGTGAATGCGGCAAAGCAGATAAAAATCAACAACATAATTGATAGATATTTTAATTTAAAAATTAAAAAATAGTATTTTCTTTAAACATCTATATTTTTAAACGTTTCTCCAAGGACAAACATTCAAAAAACACAAAAATTTATCTTTTGTACTCAAATTTAATTATTTACTGCTAGACATATTTTTGAAGACTTTGAGCTCGAAAGTAGAAAAAGTTTCACGAATTGCCTAAGGTCTATGGTTTTTCAAATTTTTGAACTAGATTAGCTAAAGATAAATCTTTGAATTTTGTGATAATGTATTTTGGAACTTAAGGAGCTCAAAAACACAACTATAAATCATAGCAGGAAATTTTGGATAGGTCTGCAGGATCAACCGTTTTACAGATTTTTTTATTGCTTACGACGTGAACAACTTTCATTAAGCAATTAAAGATAAAATGAATTTAATGCAGTCGATTATAATTATTGCTTTTAATTAATTTTGTTAAATTGATTTATATGTTGACTAAAATTAATAATAAATACCTCTTATTTGAATTTTAAAAAAGTCTTGTTTAGATACCTATGGTTTTAAAACTTATATTTTAAATTAAATTTAAAATTATTTTTCACTCTCAGGAGTCACTTGGTCAAGTCACTAATAAAAACACAAAAATGTAATATCGATATTTTAGTTATTGTTGTATTTCCTCGAAATTTGTTGAATTACTTTACACTCTATGTGTACATAAGTATAACCTCATCGGTTAAATGAAAACTCTCATTTGTAATATTCGTTCAAGCTCTACGTCGCCTTAATTATCCGTCTTAATATGAATATTAAATAGAAAATACAATAGCTAAAACCTTACGGAAAATTTTCTCTTCTAATTAATTTATAATTAATCTATTTTTCATTATTCTATTATCCTTAAAATGAAAACTAAACACCAAAGATTTTGCTTACTGCTTGGTATTGATTAAACTTGTACCATGTAACATTAGATTGGACTACGTTTAAGCCAATGTTTTATGAGAAAATATTTTTCAGTGAACTGAAATTCATTTTGAACTTGAGTTCATTTATAAGTTTCAATAGCTTAATAAGCAAAGAATAAAAACTTTCATGAAATATATTGTAGTAAATTTGAAAACAATTTATACTTTTCTTTTGCGCGCATTCAAAAAGGGTAGGTTAATGTAAAATTTAATTTATAATTTTTTCAATGAAATATACAAACATAATATGGCCCTTCTATATTTAAATAGCCGATTTGAAATTATTGTTGTATTTTCATTACTTATTGTTAATTGTTTTAATAGACTTTTAAAATTGTGCGATATGCGACCGGAGTTTGGAACGAAAGCTAGTTGTTTACGTGACTTTAATTCTTCTGCGCGAAGATATTGAGTACCAGCCATTGCTGGAAGAAAATGGAATCGTAGACATTAAGGCCACTTAGCGAAAAACAATATCAAGGGGCTCAGCCACGTTAATTACAATTTGTTTCTCATTCGCGTTCGGGCCACGTTCTGTGGAGGCGACTAAGGAGTAATCTTATTAAAGTAAGGTTATTTTTTTCGTTCGTCACGAGCGACCATTTCCCTTCGCATTTTAGTTTTTTCTTTCCCTTTTCGCGCTAAGCCTATTGTGTCAGATTAAGGTGTTAAATAAAATTACTTAATTCCTTTTAGCCTCGTCTCCTTTGCATTTATTTAGTGTACAATGTTGGTACCTATTTAAAGTACTTTGGATTATGTTTATTTAAAGTAGGCCGTGATATAGACCTGCGAAACTGTTTATTCTTGTCGTGTTTTGTGTGATATGCTGGAATAGAGTGAATTAATTCGACTTGAAGTATAACAATGTGAAGCCCATACATATTATAAAACACGAAGCCTTTCTATTCGTTTAAGTGTTGCGTTCACAATATTGACGTTTTTGAAGCTAATATTGTGTGTGATAATATTTAAGTGCTTAATAACACGCCTTTCACTGCTATCGAATATTCAAACATGATTTATTGTTGGGAACTTTGCAGAGGTGACATTGTTGTGGCTCTAAGACTTTATAGTGAAACTTACTTAGCCTGGAAGTTAACAACCTGCGAGTCCGCAAGTAATATTGCGTGCTGTGTATCATTTACGCGATAATTTGCCTTAGTCTGTCTTGTTTGTTTAGAAGTGAGTGGAAATCATGTGGAAAATCAGAGACTAATGTAATAACACCTTCAGCGACATCACTGACGACATCAAGTGTCATTTGTAGATTTGTAGATAAATGACTAGACAATGAAATACTCCACTAGACTGAAGTGATCGCGCTTCAGTCCAGTCGAGCATTGCAAAATTGTCCTAAAAAGGCTAAAAAGGGGAGATTATAGTTATGTTTGCCGAAAAGGTGTATGATCGATTCCATCCTGTATATCGAACTCGAGATCGAAATTAAAGGGGGACTGGGGTCGGGATCGGAAATGAGACTGAGTTCGGAATTGACAGCGTGACCGACTGATAAGTAAGATGAAGGAATTCACTATGGTTATTTACACTCAGACGAAAAATAATATTTACTAATTGTGACCGTATAAATGTCAATTTGTTTCATTAAATCTGGCTCATTTCATTCGTTATAGAGTACGCAAGGAAAACTAGTATAATACCCGTTACTGTAATGGCGTCTTTTGGAAGCTGAAAATTTAAAGTCTTATAATCTTCATAACTTCATAACATAATTTACTATGGTATTTGAACGACAAGATAATAATATACGAATCCTATTGAAGTAACACTCGCTGTGGAGACTTAACAGAAATACATGTAAGTGTAATTGTCCAAACGTCAAATCAATTAATATCCATTATCAATATTGTGATTACATAGCAGGTTGAGACGAGTAAACAAATCTATCAATGATAACCGTATTGCATTGCATAACAATCTTTAATACACTTACAGTTTTGTTGCAATAAGTTGAACAGAAATCATAATTCGTTAATTCGTATACTAATTAAGTATTTAGCATTATACAATTCGATCACGAATGCAAATACAATCAAAAAGTTTCGCTTAATATTAAAACATATCACAAGTGATATTGATTGTAACATAATTATGTTTCACGTATCTCCGCTGGATGATTAAAAAAAAAACGTATGTTTATGGTACAGTATAATCATACTTGGTATTTTAGATGGGACATCGTGGCCGAGCAGAACAAGTTTTTCGAGCTATGCCACCTGAAAGTGGTTGTTCTTCAGGAGCAAACCTATACATTCACTACAATAAAATATAGTTTTTGGGGTTAAATAGGAAAAATTCGATAGTAAAAAGGAGAAACCATAAAGTATCACTTTATTACACGCCTAAGCGCACAGACAAGTCTGACAAGACCTTCTTGCTAACAACGGAGTGAGTACAAAACTGGGTTTAATATCGAATATTGATGTGCCTTTCCAGCCTCATAGCCATACAGAAATTTAGACTTAGACACACTTAAATTCGTTTTATATAACCTTCCATATACGAACTTTGACGTTATAATCAGTTGATTATTAAAATGTTATGAAGTTTCTTATTAATTTACATTCTCGTTTATAAACACGAAAAAAAACTTCAAAGTGAAAATGAAGGGTTAATTCTGAAATTTGAAAATCGGAAATTTGTAGTTTTAAGAACTTAAAAAAAAAGAATTGGAAGACAAACCTTTTTAATATTCATGAGTACGTGAGTCTCATCTGTTTACTCATAAACTGTTGGATTTAAGAACTTTGTACACTTTTGGTATAATAATATGAACTAAAATATGTTGTAGCAGTCACTATATTAAAACGTATAACATTTAATTATTTTTTATAATTTTATTTAGTGATTCATCAATTGTATACGTCAATTCTAATTTTATGAAGTCTCTTCTTGTGAGTGTTACTACAGCAAATATTAATAATGTCTGTTTTTGGCTGTCTATCGGAGTAATCAAGTAAAGCAAGAAAAAAGAAATATGTAAGTTAATCATAAAATGCAAGTCCGATTCAGATTAAAACATCTTTACCACCGTTACAAAACAAAAAAATAGTCAAGTGGAACTACAACATTACCATATTAAAGGTCAATTTGAAGATTGCTCAAAGCACACGCGGAGTAAAAAAAGACTTAAGTCACAATTCAGTGACTGTGAGGGTTTCGTTATATAATCGATTTAAGAACATTTTAATCTATACTGAATCTTATAAGAGCTATTGATAAATGATGAATCAGCTATGGTTTGATTAATTAAATTGATTTCAAATATTATTGTGATTCATTAATAAAACCATAAAAATCTCATGCCAGCTGCGACATCAACAAGTTTTCATAGTCTAGATCATTCCGAAGAAAGAAGTTACGACATTTAAAATAAAGAATAATTTAAATATCAAATAAAAGGAAGTATTTATGCGACAAGTGTACGGCGGACTTTACCGGGAGGCATCAGCGGCCTATGTCCGGTCCGATATTTCGTGGCGAACGTTAATCAGGATTCCGAGCGGCTCACTGTGTTAAACCTAGAATCAGGGGCCGCCAAGATAACTCGCTCTCCAATCGCGACGCATTATCGCCGCCCGCCCTCCGCGCCCCGCGCCCCGCCCTCGCCTACTCCCCATCCCCTCCCCGCCGCCCTCTCAAACACCAACGACGGCCGCATAAAAACTGCTGTAAGTGCCCCGAATGACCATTAAGATTCTCTCCGCCGAATGTTCCGTTGTTTTGTTAAGTATTTATATAAATTTCCCCGTCGAGAACGGTTCCTTTGGATTACCGACTTTTTCGAAAGTTGGGACCGATCTGACATATCGCGTCTGCAGATGTTCTTATTGTTGCTCAAGAGTTGTTGTTCATCGGAACTAAATATAAATCATGAGGCTCGAATTTGGGTATTTCGCACTTTTATTTTTATGCCTCATATGAAATGATTTTATCACAATCGCAATACCCATATCACAAACGAAAGCTACATTCATTTCTTCGGTATGTCGATTTATCATTAAAGCTTAAAACACTATTTGTGTGATTGACATTTCACTTACAAACTGCGATCGGGCGGTTTTGTTATCATTGGTATAATGATGTAATGGCGATGCTTAATCTAGTTTTGAAATTAATAATTTCAATTGATGTCTTTTATTTGAAATCACTACTATACGAGACTTTCGTATATCAAAATGAGTTGCGTTGGTTGTTTATTTTTATGTCTATCAAATCAAGAAAGCTTGTAAAATCTATTCGACGTTCACAGATCTTGTAGGTGACCGACGAACCCCTTCCTCGAAAATTCTATGAGTTGAAACGAATTACGATTAAGCTCGGTAGGAATGGAACAAAGTTAAATATATTTCGATGAGTTTTATCTCGAATCTTCTCATTCGCCCCGCCGAAAAGTGAAATAATGACACAAATGAAAGCGGTCAATAATATCGCTGCAATAACCGCGACAGCGATAAAACTAGTTTATTATCCATGGCCCATTTCAGTGGAACGCCTAGCCACAAAGCTGGGATACTTCAACGAAACACGGCGCATCGTAAATCGGAACGTAACTGTACGAAAGTCCCGCGGATTTTTATCGCGCCATCCTCTACCCACTTCCGTGGGAGTGTTGCCAACTTCGGAAACTTAGATTCTTCGGTGGGAGATCGTGGAAACAGTCGTTGTTATTAAATTTATTGTCACATTTCGCCATGCGGGTAGGCAAGATTGATTTTATATTAACGGTCGGCCGGCGCTTATGCACATCTGCTTTGTGGAATGCGTTTCTGTGCGGAAATTGCAAACCGCATTATCGAAAACCCCTATTAGGACTTTGTTACAATTGAAGAATTTGTTTTTAAAATCGAAGGCACTGAATCCTTTGATATTTGTGTTGTGAGGTTTCTAGAAACATCTCAAAGAAATATATTCTGTAAATTACATTTTCAAAAAACATACAATATTTCCTTATTATGACTAATTGATGTCGAAATTTTAAAAATTAGATTCATTTATTTTTTGTTGACGTACAGATTTAGGGACAATTATACTAGAAAGGCCACAGTTTTAATTAATAACTGATTTAGTAAATGTCGAAAGAATCAAACAGAACAACAAATGTGGCTATTTTATAGATACAGGCGCTCTTAAACTAGAATGCCCTATATGTTACTATAGATTTATCAGCAAATTTGCCCACATAAAAATACACTATAAGTAGAAGCTGCTTGTCTATCTGAATTTGTTTAAGCTACCAACGATAGTCACGCGAAATTTCAAGCTAAAATCTTAACCATTGTTAAACTACGTTTATAACCAAACACGATTCCTTATAAAACATCACAATAAAATTTAATACTTATCACGCCCATAATGATAACTCTAAAAAGTAGGTGTCAACGTCTTATTTGTTGCCGACGTATATAGCGGAATATACAAACCCGTTTGTATCAATGTAGGCTAAAATCCCGAACGCCCCCGAGGAATATAAGTTTCTAGGCCCTCAGACGAAGGGCTGAAATCTGTATTTTGTCCCAAAAGCAAAAGCGACATCCAATATGCGAGACATTCGCGTGAGGGGCGCCGCCCACTCCTGGGAGTAGAACTTTCTCATTGCAACATTCCTCAGATTGAGTTTTCCTACAAGTTGCTAGGTAGTTTGTTCTTAAGACAACTAATCAGTGATATATTGCTACCCTCTGAGTGGTTGATTGGTGTAGCAATTAGTTTATATAACTCGACCGGATACACTAAACACCTATCGGCTGCTTATGATGTTCGTAGCTTCGGCGTGCGTGTGGTTTCACAATGATATATATTAGTCGATATGATTGGTGTATCGTACATACGTACAAATCACTACAAACCATTGGATTCTCGGAGATTTATCAGATGTAACAAATAGCTTTAGTTTCACTCAATCACTTCTGCCTTCTCTGGAGATTCCATATCTCGTTTGCATTTCCAAAGGTTCTCAAGGTGAGGCGATGCCGGTGGATAAGAGTTTATTAATTTTAGTTGTTTGAGTTTTAATTGTTTGAATATGTGTCAAGTGCCGTCAATTTACTCCACGGATTTTTTGAATGAGATACTTATTTGAAAAATGCGCATTTAATTGGGTTTAAATTTATCGGGCAAGCATATTGCAATTTTACTGTATGAATTCTGTACGGAAAATATTTTTTTTTTCAATTCGAGTCGAGGAAAAACAAACTCAATGTTTGATCAATCAATAGAACTTAGTAATACTTAACACATTGTATTTCATCGTATTCAAATAATAAAACCATTGATATCATAATGTTATAAAACAAACATAAACTATAAAATAAATAAACTTCAACATCACAGTTATAACTTGTTCGATTTATTCAAAAAGTAGAGCTTTTGAATACAATAGTAGTATTAAATTATATGCATGTTTTCACGTTTACACTTCCACTGTTCTATAATTTTTATATTGGCTTAAAATGATCCCTTTACAGTGAAATGTCATGTTAAAATAATACCTTTTTTGTCACAATTCAATGGACGTTTCAAATATTCCATCTCATTATAGACAGTACATTTTTGAGCTTATAGCTAAATCAGAGTATCAACTCAAGCCCTACATTTCAGTCCTACGCTAATAATTTTTTTTTAATGGAACTAAATTTAACACCCATTAAGGCTTTATTCAATAGCGTAATTTCTTAAAATCATATATATTAATACGCTAAAGTTAAAATGTTAGCCTCCCTTTTTAGAAAAAACCTCCCAATTAACCCACATAAATTTTATATCATTTTATAGATAATTGCTTGCTCTACCGGTATCAACAACTAAAAAAATTATTAATGTTTTTGGTTTTGTCAATTAATTAGTTATTAAAATTATATATATGCTGTCATCTGACGACTTTAATTTTGAAACCACGTCAACATGATTGACGGTCGGTAAATTCTTTGTTCAAATATTTCTTCGATTTGTCGTCTGAGCTTCATAATGCAATGCAACAAAAAGAAAAACATTACAAACAGTGTGCAAAATAAGAAAAAAATTGAATAACTGCAATAAATTTTGATTCATTGATTTAAATTGAGTGATTTATTTACACGATAATTACAAAAATGATAAAATAAAATGTCTAGACGACGAACACTAAGAAATCAAGCAGAAAGACGTCGAAGTAGATCAAATTGTATCAGATGTATACATATATATATATATAACTTAAAATATTGTATGTGAAGAATTTTTCTAATGAAAAGTAAATAAAATTCATATTTACAGTAATTTTGTAAACTGATAACTATTATACATAATTTGTGCGAATTCTTCGCGCAGGGTACGTGTAGTAAGAAATAGTATGGTATTTATTCTCAAATCACAATTTGGCACCAAATACAATCATGCAAAGTGCAAAGTACAAATTGCATTATCAAGTGCACTAAGCGTGATTGTCTATTAATTCATACGGGTACTTCGCACGAGGTTACATTACTAGACGCCAGGAAGGAACTTTCAATACTTTGATAAAACCTCGTTTGAAAATTCGTCATACTTAACGCAATTCTTGAATAACTAGAAGTAAGTACTCACTCATATCACGAATCGAAATGGTGAGTTTTCCTTGTTTCTGTTTCCTCTAAAGAAACAAATGTGATTAGTTGACTGTTTATGTTCCCGTCATTATTCATAAAAATTGTCTTTGTTCTATTTGATCGACTTTTATGTTTTTAAGGTTCTAATCTTAAAAGACCTAAATGTTGAGATTTGTCATCTACGTCATTCTGTATTTTCAAAAAGCCTATACATTTTTGGTTTCACTTCTATTTGTAGGTCTTAATGTCATGTGTGTATAGATGTACTCGATATGCTACTGCTTAACGAAACAACTGACTTAAATCTGATTAGTGCCACTCGAAAATATTATTGCTTAAAACAATGTGGCAAGTTTTGGGGTTAGCCTGCAAGGTCAACCTCGTCCAGATTCTTTTAAGTCAATGGTGCATATATGGGTGTCTGCTACGCACTAATACCACATTGATACCACGATTACAAAAGCAGAGAGTGTCTGAAAATGTATGGTTAAAAGACATCGAATGGAATGAAATAAAATAAATCGTGTATTATTTACTTTGTTAAACACTAGTATATAAGTATAATTTTATTCCATCACTTACCCCATATTTATTACTTTCGCAATGAGATGTAGTACAATGTAGTACAATATATATTTACAAATCGCAAATAAAAGGAAAGAGAAAGAGCAAATACATTTAAATAAAAATTACATACTTTCTTAATCATGCAAATGTTGAGAAATACCATTGCGGTGAATTTATTGAAACGTATCTGACATTGCATCAATTTTCAATTAACTACTCCGCAGCTGAGCCATAACCTCCCGCATTCTTCTCATTTCAGATAAACTCCTCCACGGCTCGGCGGGGATGGGGGCTGCTGACGACGCGCGAGTCGATCGAACGAATGACTTGAGTCGACTAAGTCAGAAACTCATAAGTCAGCGAGATCGCGGTCGGAACCGACCGCGAAACCTTCCACTTTCTAAAGCGATACCCTTAACCATCGAACCGCCGCCGATGGCCGTTGATGGCGGTAAAAATTAAGTTCGGACCTAAAATCGTAGCAGATCGACCGACTCGAATAAACATTCTAACGAACAACTCTTATAAAATTCGCTTGTAAAATTTACGGCCTCCTCCTTTTACGGTTGCAACACGGCCGAGTTGGAGAGGGTTGTAACTTAAAAATCGACATCTTGTAACACCTGCCGTCAGGAAGGAAACGCTACCCCCCTCCGCGCCCGTCATGAAACCGACCCCCTTCCCTTCACCGACACGGCGAAACGAAAACGCCTCGCAAGTTGCGGACTACGTCAAAGTCGACTAAGTAAGATGGGCCTTAACTTAGTTATAACTGTTGGCTAATTCCTGGGATACCTCATGCATCTTAATGTTTTGGGACGGACTCGCCTCGCTACTTTCAGAGTCCGGCCGTGAAGTCATATTGCAACAATATGATTTGCTATTTTTAGCCGGATAACACAATCAGCTGATTGGACGAAAACGGGTTTGGAATTTTCGATATACAAGAATAATAGAATGTTTATCGTTTATTTTACGATTAATTATCTTCGGGAATCTGAATAAACACAAATTATTCCATAATGCTCGATTAAGACAAATAATCATTTATTTAAAGAGACGAGGATGAAAGTAAACAATAGAAATAGAATCTACAAATTTATTTCTTGTTATTTGGAGATTAGTTCTTATTAATTTCATTAGTAAACAGTATAATAGAAGTCAACATATTTATATACCAAAAAAAAAAAAATGCAAATATGAATCAACCGATAAAACATTTCTAAAAATAAATAAAAAACGGTCCATTAGATCTTTTGTCCTGATAAACATATATTTCTATTTGCATTTATGTTTCTAATGTTTGGCTTCCTTTACCATTTGCGTAAACAAAGTAAAGCCTATAAATTTGAATAAAATAGCTCTCCTATGAATTTTATGAATAACATTCTTATATTTCAAATCAAAAGCAGGTTTCAGACAATACGTAGGGGAAATTCGGGAGATTTGACGAGATGGAAGAATTGAACCATTATTCAAAATTGTATTTAAAACACCAAAAAACTACAATAAGGTCATTGGTCACATGCGAGAGGTTAATCAGAAGTACGTTGCCATTTTGAAATATGGTTGTTTTGTTTGGTAATGAGAATGTAAGACGTATTCTTGTTACTGTGCAGGGTTTTATTTTAATCTAATTAGTTTTGTGATAGCCGACCAGTTAATGAGGTATGTATCATATGTTGCTATTATTATATTACCACATAAATGTAGTTTGAGCTGTGCTAAGTGTTTTTTCTCTACGATCCATGGTTTTCTATGGCATAAGCTAAATGTCCAATAGTGTGAGCGGTAGAGTCGCACCACGGTGAGTGCGGGAAACATGCTTAGGGGTTCATATCTCCTTTTGTAGGAACTATAACGTAGTTTCATTTACGCGTTTTATTTTTCTGCCTTAATTTTACGTTTTATGTAGTTTTACGTATTTTACGTACATTTTTTGTATTTTACTTATAGTACCTAGCTACACTGTGCACTTTTAATACAAGCCTTCTGAAAATGCAAGCAAAAAAATACTCAAAAAAACGTTGTAGGAAAATGCTATAGATGAAATTAAAGAAGACGCTTCTATTAAATAAAAATCAAACAAGTATAGCATAGATAGAAGGTACATTGGAACGGTACAAATTAGAACAAGATAAAATTCGTAAAGAAAAAAAAAACAGCCAGTACAAAACGTCACAGATGTTTGAAATAGTGTTGGCTGTTTAGTTACATTTATTTTTAAAAATTCATGTTTTTGAATTAATACACACATCACACGCATACGCACCTATCCACGTGTTATTATTTATCAAACAAAATTTTAATTGTGTTTTATCATATTATTATTTACACATAATTATAATAAATATTATAATTGAAAATAATTATAAAAAATATATTTTCTGTGCAATTCGGTGTTACTGGAAACGCGCACTCCCATTGAAGTTGTGTTTTACTTTGCGTATGACGCAATAAGAGTTGCAATATACCCTCAATGCCGACCTACGTCGTCTAGCAGTTTTTCACGGACGCAACGGCTCGCCGTTTAAACGCATCATTTAGTTTTATACTTTATGTGTAATAATACTCCTTCTGAATTGTTTGCTATATTGTGTTACGTTTTTATGTTAATAAAAGTCTTTAAGTCTTAAGCGTGTTTTCCTGTTCGCCGCTAACGATCTAAAATCCTGGACTGTCAAGGTAACACATACCACTTACACCTAAATAAAACTAATAACCATATAATAACTTGTATGTATTATAATAATGACAAATTTAGTAACGATACAGAGTTAAAAAGTAAAATTAAAAAAACTCAATCAAATGTTTAGACTAATGATATGGTAAGGAGACAAAAGTTAAATAGTATTTTAAAAAAAGTTTTTGACAAAAGCGACATTAAAGACGAGGTAAACTATTGTATAAAAAAAGGTAAGAAGGGAAAAACTAAAGGAAAAAAAGATATGAAAATAAAACAAGATGCGAAAAAAAATACAAGAAAAACCAATTCATAGACAAGAAAGCCAATATAGGGAAAAAAGGTAAAAACAAGAATTATGATGCTGAAACAGAATCTGATAACAAAGATGTTGTGCCGTACCGTATTTTAAAAGAATCCTGATACGAAAGATCATTGTTACTATTTTCTTTGTCAAACGGAAAATTATTATGATTATGTGTCTTTATCTTTTATGTGGTAGATGTGTTCATGAACTAGGTTTAGCGCTTACATACAATATCGATGATTTTATTTGTCAGAAATGTGATCAGAAATAGCTTTCTGAGTAGTATTACTATACTAAAATTGATTATTTGATTTAAAACAATTTTGAGACTGATGAAAAACTTACAAGAAGTTATTAAAATGTTATTAATAGTTTGTAAAAATGTTATTAAAAACGGATTGTATCAAAGTTTGTTAATATGTAGTCGGAATAAATGTTTAGTACTTTTATTAAAGTAATATTTTTGAGAAAGATATGAATTAAAAAACATATTATATTGATTTACAAAAATTTTGAGATTAGAGAATGATGACAAGTTATAAGAAATAAGTTAATAATAATAAAAAGATAAATACATAGTACTATGTTCATTTAAAAAGGTTATTGCTGTAATTTTGTTAGAATGTTGTGAAAACATGTTACCTATTTACATTTTCCTTACTGGGACTACCAAAAAAAAAGTTGAGTTTTGAGTAAGACAAGTTAACAAAACTATAAATCTTTTCCTAAAAATAGTAAGATCAACTTTCTTCATGCCCCGGTTCAAGTGTCCCTGCTGTTGGGAAGACTTGACTCATATCTTATTTTTTATTAAAATGCAAATAGAATTTTACCTGCGAGTTATATTAAAAATGCAATCATGCACAAACGTACCTACTAGAGTAAGGTATCTCAAAAATGTATAATGGATATTCTAACTCTATGAATAAGAAATTACGATGTTTTATTTAAGAAGCGGTTCAACTCTTACGGACTTCCCCTACCTACATTGTCAAAAATCGGGCAAGCATCAATCGAATTTCCATGGAGAGGGTTCCGTATAACTCATCGCAATAGCCATCGGTAAAATTAAACAAAACATTTTGTACACACTTTCGTTTACGATTATTTTTCGTTTCCGGTAGGAATTTAAAAACATTTTATCAAATGTTAAGGATTTTCGATAAAGTTTTCCTACAAATAAATAAAGTCTTGCATTTAGTATTTTTTTCAAATTAGCAGGCTCAGTATAGTTTTAGGGACAAAGGGAAATGGCTGATTTTTGTACATTTTTTTCTTACACTATGTATTTCAAGATTATAAATAAATGTATAAGTATCTTTCACAACAGCCTCATTTATTTGATTTATCACATAATGTATGTAACTAAAGTTTATTTACTAATTTTTTGATTGGCTTAAAAGTTATCTATATTGTAAAAATTATCTATAATGCGGAAAAAGGTGACTATATTCCTTTCCAATAACAAATATTTAGATACAGAATGTACATTAGATATCAATGAAAATTTTGTCAAAGTTTCACAACGAAATTCCTCAGAATTCAATTATTACAATAGATTTTCTCATTTAATAGTATTAGATAAATTGTAACAGCATTGTAAATTATATTTATATTTCCCATTTAGAAATGGAGCCAATTAAAAATAACAATAAAGAATATACAAAATTAAGGCATTAGCAATTTTCTTTTATAGTCTTTATTGATTTTCTTTTGAGGTTATTATTTGTAAATTTTATATCAAATAAAGGATGGTTAATTTTTAGAAATAACGAAGTCTTAAATTATGTCTGTTCTATATCTAAAACTATACAGTAGCAGTTGAAGCATCACTTAGAATTAATACAGTAGGATATAATGGCACAACTAATGAGGGTTCACACTCCGAACATACTGGCACCTCAGTTTCATTTTCTGTTTCCCTAAACTTTTTTCTTATACTCAAATATAATTACAAAGTAAAACATTATTTAAATAAAAAAAATTCATCGAAATCGTTGGAATCGTTTCCAAGATTTCCATTACGTAAAATTAAATAAATGTAAATTGATTTGATTTACATTCATTTAATTTTGGAATTAAATAAATAAAGAAGTTCTAAAAGCAGTGTATTATGATCGTTATGCTTCACTGTGTCATGTTAACAGGGTAATATAGAACAAACAAATGTGATTAATTTCGAGAAAATAATACCAATGTATATTTTATCATTGCCCACTTTCTGCGAAAACCAAATTATTCATAAGAAGACGGGCGTTGTCATTTGTCTTCGCGTATCCAGTTTAAAAGCTTCATAAAACATTGCCATCGATCACCGCGAAAAGCTCCGTATCGGTGGCGATCGCGATAACGTTTCGCCCGTCGTAGAAATCTCGAAGGCGAAACTAATCCGTAGGGTCGAGCAGTAACAGAGGCCGCGCCGGTTCAAACGCGCGCTCGGCTCCTCTGGAAGTTCCCCGCCGTTCAAACCGCTTCCCTTTTTCTGATTACATGAAAGCAGTTCCTCGTCGAATATTCGAGCCATAAACAGGAGGACAAACTCGTTTGCTTTCGTCTTGTACTGTTTTTCTCCTGGTCTCCGGCGCGGCCGGCGATGGATTTGGGAAAACGATTTTCGGATAAATATCCACTTCGGGACTCGCTACATACGGCGTGGTAAATTTTAGAGCGGCCGGGACGAGGTATCTTTATTTTTGCATGCTTCGAGGGAAATTTCCTGAACTTTTTAGTATCTAAAACGAAATGCTTGGAATTAAATGAACGAGCGAAGCGGGCCCCCACATACATCATTATGACACCTTTCTGTGTACACTTTACATAAAAAATAATTAATAAGCAGTTAGACATGGAGTTTAACATAATTATGAATACTCATATCTAAATGTATTATGTATGATTATTTTTGAACAGAGAAATTAATTTGTATGAATAAAAAAATGTTATTTTTTTACTGGGACTGTCTATAGGCTCTTTCAAATATTAATATGCTTCCATAGAAAAGGTTGGATTTTGAGATTATTTTTGTGTAATATTAAATTATTCTACACATGTGTGTACAGTTAATAACACTCTAATGGTGATAAATAATAATCAAGAAGCAAAGGAGAATGCGAGCCACCAGAGAGTAGATGGTTAACGCAGCCCTTAACGCAGCCCACAGAAGAGAGATTTGCCGGTTTTCTGTATATAAGACATTTAATGCAGGGGATATAGGGCCGATGGAGAAGGATTGAGCTTATGGGGGGAAATGGGTGACAGGGGGGAGGGTGGACCATCGAAACTCTCACTCACTGAACGAAATGCAACAGGGGAAGATGTTACTTCACGTCCTTATTATGTGAGAGTATGGTATTTCATCGATGCGCCGACATGGCCACAGCTCTACCACGAGTAATAATTAAGCTATCTCCAGGAAAAAATGGCTATGGTTTTTGGTTTTTATTTTAAAGATTACACATGAAAGCAATTATTCAGTAATTCATTAAATTATTTCTTAATATCATGAAGTTGGACTTTGACTGACCGTGAAGAATACGATCGACAGTGATTTTACTTGATTTTTATTTTTAAATCGCGCGCCATCTTTAAAGTATTCCTATAGTTAGTTGAAATAAGCAACAACAAACACTAGTACGACAATTACACACGACGGTATTCAATTTGATGTTTATCGATGACACTTAATATATACGCTTAAATAAAACATTGGAAACAAAAATCATGGCATTGCAATCATTGCGTTTTGAATTATCTTTTTTTGGTTTTGAAACACGAATAATACCCATTTAAAAAATCTGCTCACAAATATTGGTCTCAATTTTAATACATTATCTTACATTATAACATTTTTCTTAAAGCAATAATCATAAAAATAGCATCTGAAATATAAGATTCGATGAAATTAAAGTACAAGAAATTTGTATTTGTGGAAAAGATACAATCTTGTCGTGGTGTAAAATTTCTTTTGATTACAGGAATAAAAAAATAGATTTTTTTTTGAGGCATAAGAGCAACATTGATCTCTGAAATTTTTACTTAAAACTGTCATGTTAAAACGGACAATGGAATGTAATTTTCAAACTAATATCTGATATATCAATTGTAGAATAATTGTATTCTACAATTATTTTAAGCATATGAATCAATGTTGTGGATCATTAATTATCCATGCGCAAGAATTCGCTTCCAAAACGATTCTTTTATTTATCTACTTTTTTGTTTTCACTAGCCTATGTTACTTATGCGATAATGTAACCTAGGAAACCATTCGCTCATTTAGACGTTTCGGTGTTACTACCGTCTCATTCAATCGTTTGTAGCCACAGTTAAAATATATGTGTTGCATGCATATCTAATGCACATCTTACCCGTGCAATATTTATGCATATAAATCATTGATCTATAAAAAAGAGAAGATGCACAGTTCCGCGCTCAAAAACGGCCTCAGTAAATGAGTGTTAAAGCAGACAGTTTAGCACTCATTGCATTTAGTGTAGCTTCATTGCACTTATCGTTACGATGTCAAAGTGTTCTGTTTGAAATAAAAAATAACAGGTTAAAAGCTATGAAAAAGGATTGTATTTATTATTTTCGATAAGTAAAATTTTGTTTACTTACATTAGGTGTCCAATCACGTAATATTCGATGAGTATTTTGTATTTCTTCATTCAAAGTAGCATCAAAAGCCGAGATGTAAACCGACTTAAAAAAAATAGACCTAAGCAACATCGGTCCCGTATTTCTTGCGTTGTCACATTATTCGATCATTTAGCAATAGAGACTCTGTTTTTATACTAATGGAGTCGCTTTTTAATATTTTTATTTATTATTTGTTTTATATTTATACAAATCTTAAAGTTACCTCTAATAGGAAATTATACAATATATTATATGTATTCCAAAAAAAAACTTTTATGATATGTGAATTTGTTTTTAAGTAAATTGTGTATAAGTATTAAGTTCATCAAAAATATGTTAATTGATTATCTTATCTATCTATATACATAAAAACGAATCGCCATAATGTATGTACGCGCAGCACTTCTAAACGACAGCATCAAATTGGATAATTCTTTCTTTTTATTGGTCATTATTATCAGGACAAAGATTGTATGAAAAAAAATAACCCTTTCTATCTGTCTGTCTATCTGTTTATCCCGGGTATCTTTGGAACGGTCGAACAGATCAGGATACGGCTTTCACTGGAAGGCAGAGGAGCTCACTGAGCTACATTTAGAGTACTATTTATCGCGATATCCTTTAAGGTTACTTTTTGAAAACAAACCCTTAGAAATGACATAATCTACTATAACCGAAGCAAAAGTGGAACCGCATTCGAAATCAGGAGCAAAAGCGGAATCAGGATTAAATCGAGACGATCCTTTGTATTTTTCTGTCTATCTATTTGTCCAGGGTATCTTCGGAATGGCTGAACAGATCACGATGTGACTTTCACAAGGAGGTAGAAGAGCTTACTGGGCTACATATAGGTGCTTTTTATAGCTATATTTTTACCGTTCTTGCGTGAAAAAGAAACCTTTAAAAATAGGATAATTTATTGGAATTGAATCAAAACCGGTACCGCAATTGAGATGGGGAGCTAAACCGCGATCGAGATTTGATCGAAACGAAATCAAGGACGAGGAGCGGAATCGGAATCACGATGGACACATCGTTATTTCCAAAAGACGGGTCGAGAATGAATATAAAGACCAAATCTTAATTTAAATTGTAAGCGGGATGTTCCACGTTTTATTTGTTATGCCACTAATGTTTGTCCCCTGCTTCGACCACGGATTTATATCATTAAACTGAACTTCTACATCGATTCAAAAACTTCATTTACTTATAGAAATCTGAACTTCTCTCAAATAATATTAGCTACAATAATAACCGAAATTGTGAACAGGACTAGGGTTGAAAACGAATGTGGGGGCAGGGTTAGAATCAAGTGTAACTGGGATCGGAGTCTAAAACGAAACCGGGATTGGAATTGACGTCGATCGATAAAAAAGAAGAAAAAGTCATTCTACGTCCATGCTAGTGCAGCTGCGGGTATTAGCTATTAAGTCACCTTCAAGAAAGTGCAGAACAACATCTGCTGGGTCAGCTAATTTTATTATATAAATAATAAGAAAGTTTTAAGTTACTGTACTCTATACACTTTAAAAATTATCAAGTTCTTTCATGTATACTTTTACTATGAAATTACAGAATCATATTAATTTAAATCTTAGGTGATCACTATATTAAGTTTTATTGTGAAGAAAAATATACAAAAATTCTTTACGTACATTCAAACAAAAAACAATAACAAAGATTTAAAATAACATAATACCACTTCATTAATTCCTTGTTTTAGAATAGCATTGCATTGTAAAAAATAGGACTCATTGTCTTCTAATAATAAAGTGATCGTTACTTATTCTCTTTACTTTAAAAATGAACCTTATGTTATGACATTTCGGTTGAAATATATATGTGCATTTTCTCTTTTTTATGCATCTGTGATATTTTTGGAATGTGCTAAGTAAGACCATCAATTTGACACCCATATTGTAATAATGGGTGAAAAAAATTTATTTTCACATTTAAAAATTCAGCCATACCGCCGCAATATTGAACTTTAAAAAAATATATATAGCCATGTCTCTCGGAATGATGTACGGATTGTAACGATACCCCATACATCAAAATCTGTTCAGGTATTTAAAACTTATGGTGGGATAAACAAACTTACATACATACAGACATGAACCTTGAAAATATTTGATTCCTTTTCAGACAGGCTATAAAACTACAGATTTTATGTTTTCGTAGAGGCATTAGAAACTTACTAGGTCTTGCTACGCAGTAATTTAATCGTCGAGGTCGGTGGTAAAGCCAGAGATTATAATGAAATATCGTTCTATACTTAGTCAGAATACTATGCTAGACGTCAAAAAATGACTGACGCATAAGATGAAAATGGTCACGTTATGGTCAAAAGGTTATGTGCCCTGGTCGGTTTTTGGTTCTTTAAGAAAGTATTAAAAAAAAATTACAAGTGAGTGTAACACGATTGAAATGAATAATTTTTTTTAGCGTTGTAGCAGATATTATAGTGAAGCTAAAAAACAATAGGTAATTTTAGACTTTAATAATGTAGACCGATTTCGCGACCTTGGTCTAAAGAGAAATCGCTCGATATAAAAAATGAAGGAATTCAACATATGTCCGTCGGGGCGGAGCAGTCGGCACACCTAGTTATTTGTGGCATAATTTTAACAAACGTATTAAGGGTTCACGTTGAGTTGCCGGTTTCAAATATTGGCCACTTTCAATATTTGACGAATCGGAAATTAAAATAATAAATGCGAAATTACTCTAAAATAAATATAGATTTTACCGATAGTTACTTTCGTTTAAAAAAGTTATCAGTCGCTCTCATACTGCGCCTAAAGACGTTTCATTCAAACAAAAAAATGAACTAATCATCGAGTCGGTGCCGCCCTCCAACAGCAGCGATATCTGCCACCTCTCAGGCAACTATAGGTACTAATGGCTGGCACAATTGCCTTGGGTAGCTAGCTCCTATTGCTTTATAGAAATAAAGTTAGGACAGAATACAAATTAATTTTGTTCCCGATAGTTTTCCTTGGAGAGGCGAATTGGTGGGTCAAGGGCAGAACTGGCGACGTGGCGACGCGACACGCGTACGTGGGACACGTTCATGTTCTGATTTGCTTTTATTTAACTCGAGTCGTATGATTCGCATATACCTTAGGAAATATCTCGAAACAATAATTCATATAATCGTAACGTTATTACAGTTCTTAACTATTACAAGTCCCCCATCAAAGTTATTTATTTCATAATTTTCTGAGAGCTGAATACTCAAAACTGTATGTAAGTTTTCAGCATTGTCTAGTGTCGTAAATAAATATTTACTAAAAAAAATAATATTTTAAGGTGAAGTTTATTCAAAGTGTTTATGCATTCACCATTAACTATTAACCTTCACCGTTAACTACTCTCTTTACAGCGTGCAGTTACAACTATATCGAACGTGTCCATAACCCATAACTACACACATACACGATCTATTCGCTGTTACTTAGTCAAACGCGAACCGAATGGAACTGATGAGCAACGCGATTATGGTGTGTGATAGATCTGTATATATACTTTGTAGATAACTTTACATAGAGAAAATGATTAGTTAGTCTCGGAATATTTGAAAACTTATAAAGTATTTTAATAGATACATTCATTACATAACTTCAAAATATAGTATATATTTCCAACAAGATTTACTTTTATCGAGAAATGCGTAGTTTCTTTACCTTTTCATTATTACCAATCACGTTAATCTTATAGTTTTAAATGGATTTTATAAATCGAATAGATTATAGTACTACCTCTAGTACTATAATCTATTATCCATATAAATCTATAATCTATAATTTCTAGAATAGACTATAGTACTACCGCAAAACCATAGAAAACTGAAGTTGTTGAACATTTGAAGAGGTTAAAAGGTCATTCTCGCTATAAACGTCTAGAAAGTTCAGCGTCGGTGTAACTGTTTCGTTTCAATCGATACACAGCATTCACTATACTGCAAGCGTATACACGACAGACAAAAGAATCATATATTTGCATAATACATGAATATATCAAAGTCGCCATTCGTTTACGCTCGGACCATCGCCGACTTCTAATAACACGGTGGATGTCCGTGCGGCCACGTCGTATGCGTAGAAGGTTAACCCCGTTGCGTGTACAAACAGACGCCCCGCCTCATCTGTTCGCTATCCCCGTGCGACTCATTTATCTATATGATAATGCCTCGGAATTATAATAATCATTTCGTCGATAGAAGCCTCCTCTGTTTGCCGCGAAACGACAAAACAGACGTGACGTGCCGGGGCGTTGGCGGAGTAATCACGAAATGAGGTTTGCGCGGACGGGCGCGCGCACCCCCCGTCGGCGATGTGACGTGTCGCGTCGCACGTCTACAGCCATCGGCTGTCTAACTATTCGATTACCGCTATTTGATAATGCGAGTTTTTTTTAACGCAAACGGGGGTCATCACGCTTGACTCGGCAGCCGGCAATTGTTGCTAAGGTGGTCGTAAAAATCATAAGAATCATAAAAATAATACGCTTATAGTACCTATTAGTTATACACTGGTAGTAGTTACACATAGTTATATATTATATACTTCATAATGTATAACTGTGAAGTTAAATTCAAAGTATATGTATTGCTGTTTCTATAAATGTTCCTTAATTTTCTATAATATTAATATAATAAACTATCCGCATCTATATTTATCAGAGCTATTAATAAGCCATTGTTTAAAGTCGTACCAAGCTAATAAAGCACAAAATGAAAACGTCTTTTAATCATATCGGAACACACAAAAAAAAATGTTATACAGAGTATTTAAGTACATATTTCGATTTTGAACCAAAGCAATGCAATTTTATTTGCAACGAAAATAGTGCAGATCGCTAATCGTACAGAACACGGCGATCGCACAAAAGCGGCACGCATTACAGAATTAAAAACGCGCACCCACCCAGATACCCGACACGGAAAAGAAAACCAGAGCGCACACAGGAAGGAGGCGACCCGCACAAAGAGGTCGTTTCTTCAAAAATTAACACACAATAAAAACAAACGGAAGTTGTTCCGTATAACAACTGCGAATTTCCGGCGCGCGCCGGCGCAAAGGGAACAAAGGCGCAAGGTGTTTAGAACTGTTACTTAAAAAACAGAGTGGCGCCGCGCCGCCCGGCTAATGATATTTCTAACTGGCACTTATCGACTTTAACAGCCTCGTTTCGGGGGCGAGAGCGTTTTCGGGAAAAAAAAACCGGCCCCCGGATTATCCGAGTCACTACGGCCTAATGTTTTCTTTGCACTCGAATTTCCACTTAATCCGGCCTAAGTAAAACGGGCAGGGGCCGGCGGAGTAATTAGTGTTTGAGGCTTCTATCATTATTTATATATTTATTCGGGATACACGCTCTCTTTATTTGGGCTCTCCTTTCAGTCGCGTCGGACTTACATCATTTTTATTATTATTTTCTTTTGGTAGTAAATGATGGTTATTTTCTATTTGGTAAAATAGTTTTTGGCGCAAGTATACTGTCCAAGATAATGTTAACTGGTTATGGTAATATAGTATATTAAAATTGGTACTAGTTTATCGACATGAGTTTAACACTACACACACGCACACGCACACACACACGTGCACGTGTTAGTAAGAATGACCATGTAAATAAAATAATATAACTCACAGAACACATTATGTGCAGCGCCATCAAGAAATCTACATTTCTGAATTAAATATGTAATTTAACGCTGTTTATCGAGTAACCACATTCAAAAAGGCGAATTATTAAATGCAATTAATACAAATATCTCTTCAATAACAAACTATAAGTGCTAATGAAAAAAAAAACCAGGTTTTCATCTTAAATACGACGTTGGCTTTAGGCAAAAAGAAATTAGATTTAATTCTTTTCACGACAGTAATCCCTTCAGGCACGACAAAATTTTCTAAGACTCGACAAAAAAAAATTTAAAGACCTCGCAGCGACGGCGTCCGGCGAAAATTTAAGCGACGACATTTTTGCCGTAGTTTTTTCATTATCGTCACGCACCTCTCAATTCACGGCGACTTCCACGTTCTCTGCCGCTGCGCCAGTCCCTCTATTATACACAAACAGGGACTTAATAAGAACAGGAAGCCCTTTCAGAAGGTCTTCCGCCGGCCTTAATAATTTTATTTTTACGCCCGCCTCTCCCCACTGTCAGCTGTCTGGATGATTTTCCGCGGGAGCGGGATGAACGTGCCCTTTGTAAGAATATAACTCGGATATGGCCCGACCTCCCGACTTGGAAGGTATTCCATCATTCTCTTTATGACCTTATACAATAATACAGTAACATTTTTAAAAAAGCGACCGCTCTCATTTCACGAATTGCACTGCACAGCCTCTAGAACATTTTCTGGAACACCGCGGACGATTCGGTGTTAATAAAAGTGATACCTGTCTTGACAAACTTTTATTGCGACTTCGCCTGTTGACGTGTTAGAACAGTTAGTTCTACGATTACAGGCAGATGTTAAATACCTGCATATAAACGAGAACGCAATAATTTCTCTCTTGGTTTCCTAACGAAGCAATTCTCGATTGGTCGACTGCAGTGACGACACTTTACACTGAGTTTTAAAAGGAAAACAATTTCACTTCACAATTCGATGTTGGTTGAACGCTATTCCTTTCCTATTAAAAGTACGTGTATAGACGATAAATTGCGCTAAATTGGTATAGAAAAATATAACGTACATTGCTGAACTAAAGTTACAAACGTTTTGTAGTTTGTCTTGCTTTGAACTACTTTAGCTTTTTTAGAGTCAAATTGTCAATCAGAACATCAAAATATTCTTCAATACGATTCGTCATCACTTGAAAAATATTAACTGAAATAAACTGGATAAAAGCGTAAATTTAATTTTTCTTTGTTACATTTCGATAACAGAATATGTATTAACGTCTATTTTTTTCTTTAATGAAATACCGCTTTGAAAAAAAAAATCAATAACTGCTTTATGCCCCTTTAACTTGACTATTGTCTATCAACTTATGTTTTCTCGTATCTTCCTTCCTCACCCTTTTTCTTTTCTCTACGGCAATGAAAAATAGCAGTCGCGGTCGTAAAAGTACTTCCCGTAGCTATCCTCATGTAATAAAGATCCTATCTGCTCTATATAGATCGATGAGCGCAGGATGGAGGGGGAAATTTTTATACAGTCACATTCCACCACTCCACGGCTGAAAAATCGCCCTTTCAGATTTATCAATTCTGATAAATTCAGGCTACATTCGCCGCGTCGGCGTCGGTCACACGGCCCGACGGGGAAGCCCCGAGAAATATTATTTTTTCAAGGCGCGCGAAAGCTTCCAAATTTTTCTCTGCGAGAGATTTTTTTTTGGTTGTTTATGTGTGCGATAAAATATTATACCTATATAACACCTAGATATTTGACTGTAACTTGTCGAATTTTACATTAGATATTTATAATTATTATATGCATAAAAGTATGGTGATTCATTAAACTAACAACGTTTGTCATACAAAACAATCAAAGAATAAAAGTTAAGTCCAGTTTAGCGGTTTGTCTTTAACGAGAACGTATTATTTTGTTGGTTTACAAACGATTTGTTTACATCATTTCGGAATTTACTTGGACAAACTGTAACGTAGTCATAACTTAGGTCATTTCTATTGATTTGAAGATAGTTTATACGGACTCGTACTAAATTTATTGGTCCATAAATTGATTAAAATTTTTAGATGAAAAATAAGACGATCCTGAACAAAATAGTCTCAGGTCGGATTCAACGGAGTATTATTTAGCACAGCGCGTGTCTTTTGTTGTCGGCGCCTATCGACGTCGGCGATCGACATTCTGACGATCTGTTTTGTTCTCTTATTTTAGTGAGACACGATAATTCTGGGCTTTCGTCGACCTCATTCTCCGACCTTCGTTTACTTCACAAAATATTGAATAGTATGACATAGCGTGTATATAAATTGAATATCTGAACAAATACACTGCAATTTCCGAATAAAACACAACCTGAAAACAAACGAACTCGACTACTATGCGGTCAGAACTGGTCACGATCTGTATATAAGGTGATGCATCCCCTTCTTTCCTAATATCTTTAATTAAAAAAATAAAAAAAATGTGTGTCAGCTCCGACACACGACTGGAGTTTACTCCTTAAGTACGATTGTCTAAACATACGCAAAAAGAGTTTATTTAACTGAAAAATTTCGTTTTGACTAAAAATTTAAGAAAACCACGTGTTCATTTGATATTCCAGCATTATTATCTACACCACTTTCTTCCATAGTTTATATCAATTGCACTTCACCAAATATAATAATAATGCATATAAAAATTCACGATAATAATAGTAATTATTAATAATAGCAATAAATCAAATGTTAATAATAAATATTTACATTGTAAAAGAACACTTTAAAACACAAACAAAACAGTGGTGACAATCCGTATTAGAATTGTATAACTGATACACTATATATATATCGTTTGTAAACGTTGAACTTTTATAATATGTATAGGTATACACACAATATATGCGTCAGCTGCCTCGCTGCGTTGGCTACACACAAGTATACAGACAAGTAAACAAGTACACACATACACGCGATTGAAAAGTGAAAGGTGCGCCAATAAGTTGCGCGCCAAAAACGTAACGCGGATTTAGCAGTAGATTTTACTCCTCAAATTTTTCTCACACCGGGCGCCTTATATGAAAATCGATTCTTAAGGAGTAAACTCCAAAATCTTTTGTAGTATTATGTTATGTTGATGTTATACTAAGCCTTATTTTAAACATCCATTTGAAAGTTTTACGTCATCAATCGCCGGAAGTTTATGTAAGTCGAGTTCTATGTAAGTCGCGTCCAATTCTTAAGTTATCGATAGGCTTTATTAAGTGAAAGCTTAGCTACTTCTTCGAAACTACAAGGATATACTACTAGCTATAGGTCTACTTGAAGCTGACGCGATAACATCTAGTACCATATACCGCCAAGTCTTCTGATACTAGTCCGATTGCGAGTTGCATATGGGATCATGCGTCGTTGAAAATGTTGGTGTTCTACGTTCTTTGACTTCATTACTACACTTTATTGTATCGTTGAAACAAGTAATGATCACATATTTTCAATCTATGTATAATTAGAAAAATACCCAGCGGAGCAACATTTTAGGATTTGAATTCACGTCTTTTCTAATTCTTGAAAAATGATAGAAACTTTGAATATGTACCGAATCGCAACTTTTTCTTCTTTCTACTTTTTTCCAAGAAAATTGGTTGCGACAAACGGATATACATACAGACACGGGAATTATCATACAAGGGTTTCGTTTCTCTACTCAGCTCAGGTAACATTCAAAAATGTAGTTGTCTATCAAACACTTTACTATATTATTATTTATGATCCACGTGCCGATCGCGAATCTATAGGGATGAATTTCATGTAAAATCAACATGCCAAATCAAATGACTAACGCTTATGTCGTCGTATTTATTTCAACAAACGCTAACGCTTTAACAATCCTGACATTTTCATAGTTTAGATCACATGATATCACTTTAGTTAATCTCAATCCTAAATATTTATCATTTTATTCCGCTGGCCTTTAGCATTAATTAAAGGCACTTGCCTAAGGCAGCAGGCCAGATAGTAGCTTTATTGAACGATTTTAAAACATTGTTAGCGTTGTATAACTCCATGTAAGCCATAGCTTGCACAAACATAAGCCATAACACAAGCTTGTACATGTTTCGTCTAATAAAAGTAAATATTTTCGATTAAGTTCTACTAGCGAATTTTCTAAATATCTATAATTGCCTAGACTGAATAACTTTTACTTTGTCTATTGTAGCTAACTCTACAGAAAATGCTCTCTGTTGAGTTTACGAAAACAACTTCGCAATGGTGTTTTATAGAAGTAGAAAAAGCAGTCTGTGCCGGCTGTTTTTAATAATCTATAGAACACGTTTTAATAATATTGTTATCATTATTCATTCTAATTATACCTTCATTTGTATGTTAATGTCTATGTTTCTTTTTATGTGGACTTAATTCTTACGACTACAATATCTTTTTGCTAACCGAAAGCTAATTGATTTGATCCTTTACTCTAGTTGATCATAGGAATGTTTAAATATCTAGATTTTCGTGTATTTTCATGTCGAAATTGAAAAAAAATCTTTTTTTAGTTTAGAAGTTTAACATTGGTTTGATGTGAATGAAACGTGTGATATTATTAATGTTATTTAGAACTGACCGTCGAAACGGCTCTTGGCGTACAACATGTCCTGATAGCGGCACTATTTGCACACTCTCACAAAAATAGTAACATATATATGAATGACTGCTTCTGATATTAATTTTAAAATGGATGCTGAGTGCTGGCATTTTCTTCTAAAACTTTTCATTGTCGCCATGTTTCTATAATGTAGGGGTAAGGTAAACGGTGTACATTCGTGAGTTGGCGTATAAGATCATGAGACATTTGTCTAAGTGCTTCTGTATCTGCGGCTCCATCGCCTAACTGTAGAATACCGCCCTCTCGGACACCCCATTTCCCCTCGCTCCGTAACGACAGTATAACGACTGTTTGTCGACGGGATCTCAAACTTCGCTTATTGCAGACCATTCTGTCTAACCTCGAAGACCACGTTTGTCACGTAATTCTTCGACGCCCGCGCCGGTTTGATTGTGAGCCAATACGACTATTCGTCCTGCGCCGGCCTCCTTGATAAAATGTTATAGGCAGTTTATAGGATTTTAGTTGCTTTTTATTTATTTATATATAAATGTCTTATTGATCCCTAAGAATTTATGATTCAAGTGCACTTTCAAATTTTATGGTTTTTATTCATAGTAACTGGAAAACACATCACCGCCAATCAGCGCTGCACGCCATCAGGTTTAATATTTCTAAAATAAAAAAATATGTATATTCAAATATATATTTTTTATTTTTTGAGGTTGGATAGCGGTGGCGATAGCAACATTTGATTCCTTTACTTTAGGCGATCGTGCACTCGTGGCGGGCTTTCCCACTTTAATGTTTAGAGTAATAATTATTAATTTTAATGTCAAAAATAATTTATCGTTAATTAATAACAAATTAAATAAATTTACGAATAAAAAATTACTTTATGTCACTCTGTACTTTGTCGTTAATGATTTCTCTTAGGGAACTATAATTACGAGCGATAAACCATGTCAAAAATACGCCATTGTAATTGGTATAGGTTGTATGTGTGACGCTTAAAAACATTTAAACTAACATGTAGGTCTGAAATTACTTTGAATTTTGTCGTCCAATGTAGGTATTTATTGTCAGATAATTCCTATTCTGGGCCAAAAGACACAATAGTACGGACAGTCAGTAGCACTCGTTAGTGCGTCCGGCTTTGCATTTCATTTCGATCTTGTTGCGTCATTATACCCGTTTAGCGAAATTTAATATCGCAGCACTTTGATCGCGCAAATTGTGCACGATTCAGTTTTAGACTTCAGAATTACAAGAAAAATCGCGATTCGAGAATTTCACACGGGCTTTAGTTTGCCTTAAAAGGGTACGTAGACGGTTCAAGTACGGATGAATATTGTGCATGTAATTTGGAAAAGTTTATGAGATGGTTGGAGAGTACTTGGGGGACGGAGTGGGCGTACCTAAAAGTACCTATAGGTTCGTGATGCAGCGCTATTGTAAGTGGCGAATCGTATATATCATAGAAAAATCGTATATAAAATATTTTCGGACACATACTGCACCGTCTGGTCCCAAATTAAGCAATGAGACTTGTGCTAAATTGTTGATAGAATACAAACACACTTTTTTTTATAAATACATACACATAACACATAGAAATGTCCGGACTCAAAACAAACATTAATTTAAAACCAAATAAATGTCCGTCTTATGGGAGAATAGGACCCATGCTCTCAGCACAATGCGTGGACAATACCTGCAACAATAAATAGGCAAATATATATAAATTGTATATACAAAATGCGCAAATACTCTGTATCGCTGATCGGCCGAGTGAGACGTTAATTTAAATGTATACAAAATCAGTTAAAATGTACCGTTGATCGGTCTTGTAAGCTTTCAGAATGAAAATTGATTCGTGTATGTGTATGGGACACAAAGAAAGTTTTTATTATGAAATTTCATACTACACACGGGATCAATCCACTTATTGTGTTTCTGAAGCGAACATGTCTTATGTATCGATTTTTTCGACGCATAGAAGCCGGTCCATCGCCCCGACTGCTTGTTATTCAGTGACGTATTCCTACAGCGAGCGATACGTCACACTGAAATGCGAGTGACGTAATTCCATTTTCACGAAGTTTTTCCGGCAAACGGGGTTCCGTAAAATTTCACCTCAACACGACCGATCGCGACGAGACGCTCCGCGGACATCGGAGTGAGGATGGAATTTTTGGAATTTTCCAGAGATTTCATTCCGTTTGTCACAAATAAGAAAGTGGAAGATTTTGGAGGGAAAAGTCCGCACCTAGGCACTTAATGAAATCGGGCGCGAACGGAAGTCGGGCCGCCGTGTTATGGACGAACTAAGTATTTGAAATTAGTTACGCGACTGCACTGGACATTAATCGAATATATTATTCCTCATGAATTTGTAAGTCTAAATAAAAGGAAATATTAGGTTATCTGTCATTATTGAGCAGTCGCAGAACAGACGAACTTATTTTTGTAGCTCGTATGTGAATTTTCACTATTTTACCTGAGTAAGTTTTTGATAACTGATAAAAGGATCCTTCTTTGTATTACATTATCGTTCTCGTGCATGCTACTCCATAAAATGATTTTTTTTAGCGTCTTTGTTTACTCGGACGCTAATATAGCGGATATGAATATAAGATTTTTCAAGTAAACTTTTTATACTTTGTCCAAACGCTCGTGTCAAGCGGAGTCATAAAATGTGGGAACGAAAAAGCGAATATTGTGTGCTAATTTGCACTTGTGGCCTTGCGGCCTTATGGCGATTATAATGATGTTACAAATTTCCCAGCTATATTTTTCATGCATGAAATGAAATATAATGTGATGCATGTAATGTTTCAAATTAGTATAATTATTTTAACTTTTTATACGTGAATTAAGTATAATAAAATAAAAATGTAAAAATTTGCTTATTAAACATGAATCAGCCCTTTATTTTCTCTTCGGTGAGACGAGACGAGACTGAACCACCATAGAATAGCCGATCACCGCCATCCATTGTCCATGGATGGCGGTGATCGCAATACCAGAGCAGTCATTAGTATGTTGAAGAATATAAAATAAAGTTAATATCAAATAAATTTCAAACATACAGTTTTGCTTGTTCTAAGTTATACTTTTATACCATTGCAAAGTATTTTCTATATTTTGTACCTTATAATGATTCATAATATTCGTTGTACATTTCGCGTATTTTCAATACTATAAGTGTTACTAGTTTTTTTTTGTCGATAAGAATTTATTTCATATACAAATACGAAAATCTATAAGATTAAGTAATTAATTTTAGGATACCCTAGAATTTTCCATTTAATCATCTTTTTCCGCGTTATTTACATGATCCGTTAATGGGATTAATGTCGCTTCGGAAAGGACCGTTCGCGCACATGGGGATGGGGAAAAAAAAAATCGTGTGATCAATAATTGATTGACGCGAATCAATCGCGGGGAAACCGATCCCGTTTATCCGCCAGATTGAATAATAAAACATGCAATCCGTATTGATGCCGTTATTCTAACTTCGATCCATCAATAGGTTTATCCCGCGCGCATAGACGCAATCTACCTATATAATCTGCACGGCGTTATACCGGAGATGATCGCTCGATCGGCAACGCGGTCGACATTTAAGTAATCAAAGCCAATATTTTCTTCATCAATCATACCGGATCGCGCGTAACGCCGCGAGATAGAACAGAGAGATTTGCGAACGAAAGCGGCGGGCGCAAGGAGGGAATCGTCGGATTCCGCTTGAAAATTCTCGAAAAGTATTGTGCTTCGAATCGGACGAAATAGTGTAGGGAAATATTTAAATTTCGACAAGTTGGATTCAGAGGTATGGTAATTTATTAAAATATTCCCGTTGTAATTTATTGAATTATTCACAGACGACATAGAAATAGAGAGAAAGTTTTCTTTGTCTGTCTGCTTTGATACTGTGTATTTCTAAGTCATACTTTGAGATAGAATCGAGTGTTTATTATAAAGTTACATTGCAGATGGATATTTTTATTCTGATGCTTGTTGAATAAAATATAACCAATAAAAGAAAAGTTAAGTTCTATAATTACTTTTATCAGAAACACGTTTAATTTTCCAATAGATTCGGTACAACACATAAATGTAATAAATATGTTTACAAAGATACCATAAATAAAACATTTATTTTTTTACACAACGTTTCTATGAGTTCCTTTCATCTATGTACCGATGATATTAGATCTAGGCATACGCAGTTGAAGGTTTTCCTCTTGATGTCTGCTGAATTGACGCATTACGAATTCTTTCGACTCCTCTCTAGGTATTGCGAACAAATGATTTTTGTGTGTGTTGTGCATTTTATTTATTCATTGGTTTTATTATAACATTTTATAATAATCTACTAGTATAATTGGCAATTGAAAGTTTTCTTATCTTTGTCGTAATTACAATTAAGAAAAAAAGAATCTATGCACTTATGTAAATATATTTTATTTTGACGTGATAACGTCTTATGAATCGATGAACGTCGGCTGCACGCATAAAAAGCATGACTCATTGTTACGTTCCGTCTGAGTCGAGCGTGCAAGCGAGAGCGCGGAACAAGCGATAGAGAGGCACGATCGGCTTAAGCGTTCAGCTTGTGACACATCTATCTAGAGATAGATATATGTGTATATAATAGTGAAAAATAATGATACAGTAGAACCTCGATAACTCAAACCTCGGTAACTTAAAACCCTATAACTTCAAAATAATATGTTCCTTCCCATCAGAGCCCAAAACCTCTATAACTTAAAATACGCAACCTCTATAACTTAAATAAGTAATCTCTGTATTGGCTCAGTAACTTAAAAGAATGTTTCCACAACCTCTATAATATAAAATTGTTTGTCAATGAGTCATTTTGAAAGAGGGTGCAAAACAAAGTTTTGGTATTTATTGCTTGCACGTGTTCACTAGTTAAATTGTTAACGTAAACAATACATGTCACCTATTGTTTGCTTCTTCGAAATTCTTTAAAGCTTTGGCGGTTAGCTTTAAGACATAAGTAAGCCTTGGATCATAAGTTTTTGATCATTGTCCTGGAAACATCGCTTTACTTACTGTGTGATAAAACTGGCTTAAAATGAGTTCAAAAAGAAAACTAACAACACTTACATACGCTGATAAAGGGAGGAACAAGGGTACATACATATGTACATACCTACCTCTATATTAACCTATCCCTCACATAGACCCTTGATAACTTAAAACCTCTATAACTTAAAATATTTTGTGTTTCCCTTGGACTTTAACTTATCGAGGTTCAACTGTAATTATTTTGTATATCTCATGATGCTACAAAATAATTATCGTTACTAGATGATATAAAATAATGATAATTCGGTGATAATAATTCAGTTCAATTTATAAAAGTATGCAATGATTCATCAATGTTTTCTTATGACGTTATCACGTATAATAATCGTCTGTAAACCGACTTTACAGATATCCATTTTTTTTAACAAGTCTTCAGTCTCGCGCTCGTTAGTAAAATTAGTCAAGTATGCTATTAATTAACGAACTTCATGGTGTTAAATTTTTGTTGAAAGCACGTCCGTATATCGGAACATTATAAAATTCACTCACGCCATTTTTTTCTAACGCGCTAAAAAAATATAATTTAAAGAATTGGTCTTCGCTATATCACAAGTAAAAAAACTTCAGTTGAGAATATCAATAGTACCAGTTTATTACAGGTTCATAAGACTGTTTTTTTACGTTACTTGATCCAGATTCGCATCACCGTACCCGTTCATGTGCAATTTCCTGCGACGGACGGAGAAACTTTGGAATGATCTACCGGCAGCGGTGTTCTCGATCAATTACGACGAAAGCCTAAAGGCTTTCGAGGAAAGAGCCTATAACGTTTTGAAAGTCCGACAACGCATTAGTGATCTAATGGGTGTGCGGGTGTTCATGGGCGGCGCTAATCATCTGTTTTCCGGAGGCTCACATGTTCGTTTGTCACTTTAAAATGAGATCCGTATGGAAGAAGAAAAAAACGGATTGTAAATACAAAATAATAATTGCGATGATTTAAACACGAAATGAAACCAGTATTAAAGTATGAAACAATATTTGTATAGCATGTTATAATGTAATATTAACGCGTTCTTATGGCTTTCAATAACAACTGTAAGACCGGATACTTCGTTTAGTATTACGTTAAAAATGAAACCTAAGTATAAAGAAATTGCAGAAACAAAATAATTTAACTCACAACACACAAAATACAAAACAGAACGATTTCACTTGCAGCTTTGATTAAGAATGTTTTAAAGTTAACAATGACGTACATTTTCGTGACAGGCACGTTACAAACTTTTTCAGATTTCAGCAAGTAAATACAGGCTAGATGTAATAATTCATTTCTACTGGCGAAGCGAATTAGGAAAGTCTCCCGTCGGTAACTTACACAGATTGGCATCGAACGGGGACTCGAACGAAAAACTGAATCAGATCATTACGAGATAACCATAAAGTACAGTCGTGCGCCTTCGATAAACAACTGAGTCGACTACTGCTGAACTGTACCGCGGTGCCCTCAGGCCCCATATAAAATTGGTTTATCGTTATTGGCCATAGTCGGTCGATGTAGTCTATTAACTGGCGCTCCCCGTCGGCCCTGCATGTCTGCCATTGGGTTTCTGTAATTGCCGGGGCAAAATAACGATATTGTCCCCGCTATGAGATCTATTGTATGCGATATGTTAGAAATATTCTTTTTCCGATATTTAAGCGAATGTGTTGCGTTAAATAAAAATCAATATACGACTAAGTCATTGATGCTGTAGTCTTTGGTGAAGATTTCGGAGTAGCGACTGGAGTACTCCATATTTTTTTCAGATTTTGTAAGCGCTGATTCAGCAACTGTTAGAAAATCTGATCGCTGAAAAATTTCGGAACATTGCCACGAATTTACAAACTTACGAACTAATCTCTTTAGAGTATTAGTAAGTATAATCATATGACAACCGAATACTTTTTTGTTTGAAAACAAATGATAAAGAATTAAACGACAGACTTGCATAACCCATCAATCATGGTAAATCACGATAATACTATGAGTCACACGAGCACTCGTACACGCGCTCGCGCAAGCTTTCGCAAACATGCACACCCACACGTGACTATATGTACAGAAAGCTAGCCGTTACCCGACCGCTTCGCTGAGCTTAAATTGACATTTGGCATAAATTGTTTCTTGTGATTCAAATGTGTTTATAATGAAATCCTTCATCTTTTATATTAGTCGTTGTCGCGGTCGATTCTGTTCCCGATCACGGTCCTGTTATCGACGTCAATTCTGGTTCCATTGTCGAGGCCGATTCCGTTCCCGCTGTTCTAATAGTGACCCCGATACCAATCTTGGTACTTCCTCGGCCATGAATGTTTATGATAATCGATTACCATTTTTTACAGGTATTTATATTTTTTTTAGCACAAGAGGTAATCTTGTTGTATAATATAATCTTATATTCTTCCTGTTGAGAACATAATCTACCTCTATACAAAATTTGAATATAATCTGTTCAGCCGTCAGCGTATGACAAACATCCCTACAAACAAACTCTTACATTTTTTATATAATAAATAACTTATAACTATCTTGGGCAAAGAAAATCATTTCAATTACACACACAGAAATACATACACACACATATAATGAATATGGTTACTAAAGAAATAAATAAATTATTATTGCTTTTTTTATAGTCCTTATACGGTGCATTGAAATCACAATATCCTATCATTTGGACAATCGTGTGTTCAGACAGACAGGCGATAGACAGCAGATCAGATAGAATCGACAGAATTACAACAGGAAAAAAATCTGAACTTTTGATAAAAAAACTGTTGACCATACACAGTAAAAATGTGTTGCAGCAAACAGTGGCTAAGTGTGTCTTATGATGTAGACACATTTTCGTTTAGCGTCAGGCGTGGCTTTCAAAGTGTTGATAACTCTCTCTGCGATTACTTTGATTTGTGTGAAAATTACATAGAGTATACTTAACATTACTTTTACATAATTAACAATTTTTAAATATACATACACACACGTACGCATGCACGCATGCACGCACACACACACACACACACACACAAACATATATATATATATAATATGTCAATAAGGTAGTCATAAAACAAATCTGTTAGGAAATTTATTGATAACTAAGATAAACTTAGTAATTTGTATCAGAATCTGTTTCTCTCACGTAATTATCGACCTATCACATCGTGTACATATTTAAACGTAAATACTGCACCGATTAAGATGATCTTTCTCGCGACGTCACCATAGACGCGGACGCAAGTGGGAAGCTTTAGGCATACACATCACTAATATTTTACAGCACTTCAGCTGTTTACAGTAGCTGTTCAGCGATGTGGCATTAAATTTGTACGTGCCATAATGAATACGGAGCCCAGTGTGTCACGAGCCTGGCGCGGCACTCGCTCCGCGTGCGCCGGCGACTTAATAATGAAGTGTTTATTAGTCCAGAGGGTCGAATGTGAATTTTCAACTATTATTGTCTCGTTCCCTCTTGTGAAACATAAAATATAATTTTTAAGTTACTTCCAAATCAAGGGGTAGATAAAGGAGACAAAAGAAATACGGTCCGAAAAAGAGAAATACAAGGAAGCGTTTTGTCTCCTTTTTTGAATGGGATATCTATATTAATTGATAAAGAGAAAAGCATTAAATGGTTATAGGAGACATGTTTATATTTGCCTTCTATGCGTAATCAGATGGGTACTAAATAGTTCAATTACCGAAGCATTCAAATGTAAATTTTGAATATCTGACTAGATTTTTGATGTGAATCTTAACTTTAATATAAATTTAGGATTTTAAAATAAATTCTAGTGAAAATAAATTATTTACAATCCCTGGAAAAAGTTAAAAAAGAATATTTTTTTATGTAATTGATCTATTAGTTATCGATCATGAAAAAAAAATCAAATTGAATTTGTAGAAATTGAAACTTTACACAAAATAGAAGTCTTAATATTTTTTGTATTGTTACGAAAACTAATAGAGTTTTTGGAGTTTTTAGTTTTCATAGTTATACAATAGTACAAATTAATAATAGACTTAGAAGACAAAAAAAGACTGTACATTAAATTATGAAAGTTTTTTTATTGATCATAACAAGATTAATGACATGAAAAACTAATCAATTTAAAACTGTTCTATGTAATGCATTATTAAAAATTTAAAACTTTCTTCAATAAAAAAATTTTTTGTTTATGTTAATTTATACTGCATTTTAAATTTATTCTAACAAAACATATACTTTTTTTACTGTGACCCTCTTTTTAAATAAATCCCTAAGATTATTTCATTATATAGGTCCTTAGATGATGACATATATGTTTTGTACGTCCTTATTCCAAGATAAGTTAGTCCTTGCCTGGAAAGATAAAATTAATTACCATCGGTATCGAATAGTGTTAATAGTTCTAGGAAAGAAAATGAAAGGCTAAAATCGAATAATATTCAGGCGAAGGGATTATTTCGCTTAATAATATACACATAAAATTTTGGTTGACCGACTGACAAACTCATCAACGCAGGGCCGGAGTTAGTGTAACAAGAAGACTAAATTAGTACTGTTTTTCTCACTTGGGAATAAACTGTTTGTGACATGCGTATCAGGCACGCGGTACTCACGGATTTTCGGAAATCGGGATCGTAATAATAAAAAAAAACAAGTGATCTTATGCGATAGTCTATTAATAACCATAACTATTATATTTGACATTGTATTTCTGGTTGGTAAAACAAAAAAACTTATTTTTCGCGGCGCTTTGGAAAATTATTCCCTAAAGAGTCGGGAGAAATTTGAAACATAAAAGATCATGGCAGAATATACCTCAGCAGTAGCGCGGGTAAAACTTTATAAAGTATTTTAAAGTGAGAGATGAAGTGGTATAGCGATGCGGTCATTTTCTTAACGAGAAACCTGACAAAGGAATGCCGTGATTTCAATAGAGTTTTGTTTCAGTGTTAATACGTCATATATTAACATAATTTGTATCGCGTGAAAGATCAATGTTTACACTTTTCGAATTATTACTTAATAGATTTTATTTGGTCACTTCATATCATATTATTTATTATGACACATCAGGTCAATAAATATCACTTTAGAAGGAATCGTAAAATAACCGCCCTTATAAAAATAGAAACCATATGAAATACTTAAACACATTTCATTTTGACATTATAACTTTAATTAATGATCAATTTAGTCCTTAACATTAAAGTCAACTTACAAATAGTCATCTCCAAAATAAATTATGTAGTTTCCTATCCTACGTGACTCCGTTCAGAGTGAATGATGTATAACAGGATATATAAATCTCTCTTGCACACTCATGTATTTGAACTATAAATATTAACGGAAAATAACAAAGAAAAGTATTGTTCATAAAATAATATTGTTTGTTTGGAGCCCAGTTATTTAGTACTTATTAAAAACATTTTTTGTTTTAATTTTTCAATGGTACTTTTATTTTTGTATATTTTAAGCCACCGTCTGGTATTCTTTTTTGATATTAAATTCTGATTCAATTTTCTTTACAAAAAGAGTATGCAGTATTATATCGAAACCTTTTCATTTTTAAAATCAGGACCACTAAAATTACCATGTAAGGCTAACGTTACAAATGAAAGAAAAATATTACAGAAAATTTTTGATCAGCCTCATGAAGGCCGAAAAAAGAGGTCAGAAATTTGCATAGAAAACCAGAGGATTTTAAGAGGAAATACAAAGTTAAAAACTTTCTTTAAATATTTGAACAAAATACTCGGCGATCTAAACACGTCTGCTGCTACCGTACGAATCGGCATACACGCCGACTAATCAAGGCGTCCCAACACTCGTTCCACAAAAACGCCCGAGACATTTTAAACCCGACTCGATTAAAGTAATGGTAGAGAGGGAGCTTACCCAGAGAACGTGGACTGTATAAATATTTCTTCATTTGATAAAATCTTACTTTTACAAGCGTCTACTTCTATTATTCGGCACAGCCTTAGCTAACAAATGCTACTTCGTTTTTTTGCTACACTGAAACAGGCGCAGACATCTCTGCGAAACGACGTCAACACAAGTCGGAATAATTAATTACAGCAACACCCGTCTCGAATGAAGTCCACCTCGTTTGGAACACGGGAATGCACTCGATTGCATTAACGTTCGATAGCACACCCGAGATTAATAACTAAATAATGAGGTCCTCTTGCGGGAGGGCCCGATGTTTTATTATTTTTTATTCGTTTTCAAATCTAAAGCAATTAATTAATACGTTCAATAAGCCCCTTAGTGTTTCACGTCTTTTGAATCGGTTTACACATAAATAAATATTGCGCTGGACATAAATTAATGCTTAGGAATTATCCTTTTTTTTATGGTTCAAATAAGCTCGCGGTTTCGTTTGCTTGGTCATAGGATGATCTCGTAGGCCGATCTCTAATCTCGATAACAATCCTATTCTCAATATCAATTCTGGTTCCTCTATCGGTCTCGGGTCCGCTTTTGCTCTCAACTACCATACCGGTCCCAATATTGGTCTCGTCCCCCCATGTGCGTTGATGTTAGTGAAAACATATTACAATTTTTACTGATATTTCTTACATAAATTTCGGAATTCTTATTTAGCCTTCTGAATTAGCGATCTTAATTGGTTTTTACTTTTAAGATTTTAAACATATTGTTTAGGGTTGTGATCACTGTGTTAACTCAAAAAAAGGATTTTTAAAATTTCCTTATAAAACTTTGTCGGCTTGTTCTTATGGCATCGTTTAAAGATTACTGAAAGAAGTTCATTGAAATATTTATACTTTGTAAAATGGAGTCCTATTTAAAATGTGTCTAATCAGAGTTTCATTTAATTTTAGAATCCATGCAGGCGAAGCCGCGAGAAAAAGTTAGTAGCACAATAAAACGATAGGGACTGTACCCTAACATGAATCCGCACCCCTATAAAGGTAGTTCCTAAATCCATACCTTAAATCCGTAACCTTTTCAATCTCCTAGCCTCCACGACGTGATGCGCGTTTGAGCCCTTTGAATTAATAGGTACGACCCTGCATATTTATTCACGAACGCTCCAAATTACACAAAATGTAGAGGTCAAAAGGGTAGGTACATATATATCGACTAAACTGTAGCAATTAATAGATACCTGTGAACTGTGAAGTACTAGTAGTAGGGAGATTACTTATCTACTATAAGTAATTAAGAAGGTTTGTGATTTGGTCTGCATTATGGCCCGCTTCAAAGAATGTGTGTTTTTTGCACAATAAAGAAAATTTCGTTTTTAGTAAAGGATTAACCGATCGGAATACAATTTGCGACATTCTAAAGCGATTATGAAAAGTCTAAAAATTTTAATTAACTCCTGGTAGATATCGAGATATTACAAAAATGAAATTTTCACTGAAATGATTTGTTTAGATAACTTTTTGATTACTCTATCGATTAACTCCAAAATCTAATCAGATGTTTGCCTTGAAAAATTATGCCAATAGTTGCAATCTGCATTAAAATTGATTGGTTTATTCCAAAGATGTTAACGAAAAATTAGAAGAAAAAGGATTTTCTCAAAATAACTTGTAAAATTCTTGCTGAATTTATGTTTGAAACTTAGTCATATTTTTGTGCTTGAAAAACTACGTCGAATATCGTAAAGTGGATCAAAATCTAACAATGTGTTCGAAAGATAGCGTATTTGAAAAATTTAAATACCGTTTTTTAAGGAATTTTCGTTTTTAAATTTGAAGAGCTCAAAACGTACTATACCTGTATTTTTGAGCCGGAAGAACTAGAAGAAGTACTATAACTTACAAATTTTTAAATTTTTGAACGCATTGAGTACAAAACTAGCTAAACAATTCAGAGATGGCCTGCAAGTTTAATCGTCTTCCGAAAGGCTTTTGAGCTTCCATAACTATGTTATGGAACTCAAGTACCTCAAAAATACATTGATAAATAGCGGAAACTATTAGAGATGGCTTGAAGGGTCAACCGTTTTCTGTATTTTTTCATATCTAAGAGCTTTAATGTAAACAGTAAACATATTCTTCATGGTTTATTGTTAAAAATAAAAAAAAAACAACAGAGTTAATTATTGTCTATTAGCCACATCAATTGTTACGATACGTTTTGTGTACAATGACGTAGGTAATTCGTGTTGCGCAAGTACAAAGTAAATTAATTGATATCGCTCGTTTAGCCTCGAAAATGAAATATTGAATAATTTTCGTCGCCAACGCTAACAAATATTACTTTCCGTTACGGCAGCGTCATGAACGCTACGAAATTAAATCGATAAATGAAATTCTGTTAAGCACGAATCAGACCGACGTCCAGGGGTGCTGTAGGTGCCCATAATTACATCATGAATAATTTAATGATGTAATGATGGACACTGTGCCTTTCTATATTATTAGATTTATTAATGATGTAATGATAAGCATTACACTATCAGTAAAAATAATTTAAAAAAATGAGAAAAAAGTATTCAGTTCAAATATATATAAAGAATGTGTTGTGAACGAACGTAACGGTAAGCGAACATATCTTGTAGTAACGATTTGAGTGTGTTAAGTGGGATGTAAAATATAAAATTAACAAAATGGGTTACATCATAGAAAAACTAAGTAAACATATTCTGCTGCTTAAATTGAACCTAAAGTTTACCTAAATCAACATTTACTCGAAGAAAATGGGTTATTTCCATAGTCATAATAAAAAAAATCGACTTATAATAATAATTTAAATTATTAACCTGGCGATAGATGCACATCAATTTTTTTATTCACCATGCATAGTGAATGAAAAAAATTATAACGCGGTAAGAAGTTTAAAACATTTGTTTAAAGGCCATTGTACACATGTATGCGGTCCGGAACAAGAGTGAAAACGAGAAGTTAAGTCAATTATTCGTATGCGTGTACACAATGTTGTATAAATAAAACTGTTTGATGTGAATTTTGAGTTTTGTTGCTGTTCTATTTATTTAAGTCGACGTTATTATTCTTGGTAAATTGGTTTTCGGGGCTCACCGCAACAACCGAATTTAGCTTTAACACTTCATTATTATGATTACGTTTAAGCGGCCACTAAACGAAACTTTGTAAAAGGGTTAGGTGTAACCTACTGCTTTCGCGATTACACTGGAAGTGTCGAGGAAAAAATATTGGTATAAAACAAAAAAAAAGATCGTGTATAAATGCAATGAAACTGCAATACCATAAAGACAGCCTTCGAAAATTCGAGGTTTCTAAAGCGTATTGAAACCGATGTGCATATATATTTTTGTTAAGTTTTTTTTTTTATTTTTATATTGAAGACTGATTCAATATCCAGGGTGTCTTATTTTATTTTTTTTGGAATAATGAAAGTTTTTGGAATATGATTTTTTTTTTAATCGGGTGTTTCACGACTTACTACTTGCGTTGAATTTGAAAGGGACTACCGATAAATGTTGGTTTATAATAAGGAAAAAGTTAATTTCCATGTATCACTAGACTTTTTTGAATTTTCAAATAAAACAATTTTTGTTCTTAAAATTAGGAACAATTTTTGTATTACACTGGTCAACAGTGGTTTTGGTGCCGAGTAGCTGTATTTTTTTTCTAACTTAGGACTTTATACTGACTACAACAACAGCAAAAATTTTGGATTTCTACGTGTAGTTTATTAAATTTTGATTTGTACATATAAAAATACAATTACGTAAAAAATAGCATTTATAACATTATTATGGATTTAAAACTTTCTTTATCACGATTTTTGTGAATGAGTGTAGTGGAACAATTACGTTGTATCCCCCAACAGTAATCAGCCATCATATGCTGATCGTATCGACCTTGACACCTTTGTTCTATAGTTCTTAGGTCCTGGTGAAACAACTCCCCTTGTTCATCGCTATAGAATCCAAGATTCTCTGGAAATTGATAAAGATGACTGTGTAGGTAGTGCATTTTAATCGAAATATTACATAGTAAGTTTTTAAAGTTGTCTAGCGTTTCGTTTACAATTTCAGTGTAGTTATTTGACTTGTGATTTCCGAGAAGATTTTTTGTAATTTCAGTAAACGAAATCCACGCAGGTCGTTCCACATTGTTCATTAAATTTACGAAGTCTGGAGCTGGAAAATCATTAAAAGGCATTTAATCTCCTTTTTAACCTCCTTTTAATGGTTTTGCAAACGCAAAATTCATTTCAAAATTGGCTTTTTATTAAAAATCATTCTTAAAATGAGGCGGTGGAAGAATCTCTAAGAGATACTTTATTTCACTGACTAAGACCCGTCTTAACAAATCGCAGTCAACTCTGAAAATGCGCATGAAATATGAGGGGTTGTCCTAAAGTTCACTCTTAATCACCCGTAACGCCCACAGTTCACATGTATAATACCTCATTTAAGAGTGAACTTAAGTACGGCATATTAATTGGGACAGCACCTGCAGTGCTAACTCAATCGCGGTCTCAATGTGAGTATGATTTATTAATACAGGCTTAAGATATTTTATTCACTTTAACAATTGATGCTGGCGAGACGCGCTATTCCACCCGCAACCGGCCTCCGCCTTGGTTACCACGGCTGTGTGCTTTTTATGTTTTATCTATAATCAACTATGGAAAGCCAAAATTCATTGTAATGATTTGAACATAAGTTAAACCTACTTATGTTCAAATTATTACAACTTATAAAAAAAATATATAGAACATATTATAATATTTGAAAATCTAATTTGTTGTCAATAATTGAATTCTAAATATGAATCCCATTTTTTGTTGTAATTGGCATATATGTGACAAATTTTTGATAAAACAAAACAAAAAATGAATTGCAAGAAAGTACTTGTTTATCAATTTTTAAATAGAACAAAGCAATGTTACATATTTTTTGCTATTGTTAAAATATTAATATTATAAGGTATCGAAGATATTAACGAATTGTGAAAGCTGACAACCTTATATTTTTTGGTACGTATATAATAAATACTGTATACTTGCTTTTCAAGATCAACACTAACCAGCAATACCATAATTATTTCATTCATTGATATTGATGCAAGTTTGACTTTGCGCAAGTAATGCGAATACTAAATGAAGGAACAAAGAAGTCGTGAAAGAAATATACCGATTTTAACTGGAGCGACACATAGACAACTATTCATACAACTATTGACTAACGATCTACATTAGATTTGTTCTATTAGCTTTTCCTCCCGGCCCCGCGCCGCCCTTGTAGTGAAATGAAAGGAGTAGCTAAATTATTTTAACTAATATGAAAATTAAATACGATAAATATTTTAATTTAACAATGAAAAAATAAAAATAATGAATTTATATAATAATTTCAATTAATTTATTCTGAATTGATTTAACCTATATACATATAGGTTAACTAAATAAAACTTATCGAATTTCGGAAGGAAGTAAATGATAATAGAAACTATATGTATCCTTGTTAGAATTAATATGGTACCCACATTGTTAGTTCAATTACAAATGAACTTGTTTTTATATCAAATCAGCTTTCATGATATACATAATTTTACAGTTGTTTTATTTAGTATGACGTCAACTAAGAGAAAATCTCTCTAAGTTAATCTTCATTTCTTAGAGTATATTAAAAGCTATCTTCGCGTTATCATTTCAGATTTTCCATACAAGTTATAAGTCAATTATAACAATTATTAAAAAAAAGCTATGATGTCAAAAAACTTCCAGTAATCTTTTTTATATTTTTTTAAAGTTAATTTACAAATACGGCTCTAAGCAATGTACCTGACAAAGTTTTGTACATAAGTTGTTAGAAATCTAACTTTCAATGGCTTTTAATTTTAAAAATGAAGTTGGGATATTCGTGCAACGTTTTATTTTATTCAATAAAATGTGTGTCTCTAATACATTTTGTTGAGCAAAACAAGACATTAAAAACAAATGAAAAAAACACCATCTTTGTGATCCATCGGAATACATTTTCATTTTATAAATAATTCGTTCCGTTTCCCATAAAATTTTTGTTTTCGCTCGTAACACGTGGGAGCTCCCGATGAAAACGCGAAAAAAAAAAGGGATACGAAATTTCACGAAACAGACATATATTTTATCCGCTTCAAAAATCGTAAATAACGTTCCGTTTCACAGGAAATTAGCGTGTCCCTCCAGGGCCGGTTTAATATTTGCGGGCAAACAGTAGGAAGGGCTCGCGGCTCGTTAGGCGCGGGCCCCCGGCGCGCCCGGCGCGCTTCGCCGTTTGTTATTTGAGCGTCAGCGAATTTTCGACGTATGCGTTCGCCGCTTTCAGAGTTTGGTATCCGAAGGATTTAAACGAGACCCTACTGCAGCGAGTCCGACCGTCCTTCCGTTTCGCCCCTCAGCCGTCTGTCAGAGCCTATACTAATTAATACACAAAACGAAAAGGGGGTTTCGCGCGTTAGTTTCTAATTATATTACAAATATTTACAAACAAAAATATCTCAATTACAGTTCTAAAATATTTTTTTGAAAATGTTCGCTTATGTACCTAACACAGAGAAGCTCATCGAGTGCGTTAAGTCGTTGGTCCCGTCGATTGATCGAGTTGGTGATAACGACCGGAATGTCACTTTATTCGTCCAACGGGAGAGTTTAAGTTCCAAAGTCTTTGATGTGCAGAGATTGTGAGAGGGTGTGACTCTACAGTGGGTGACCCCAAAAGTGGTAGTATCATCTGGTAGTTACATAGTTTAAAAAGCATGTTACAAAATACGTAAACACAATACTGTTAGTGTATTCCAAAAAAAAAAAAAATATAAACAAAACTTTCCATATGACAGGACAAAGCTAAAAGGGATAACTACTGATAACAAAAAAAATACAATTTAAATTAATTGTGTAAATGTATTTGAGGTGTAGTGAAAACAAACGTAAAAATGAAATGATTTACGCTCAAAGGGGATTAAATTTTTCACTGTTACAAGTAACATATATATAACAAAGTGCATAAGATGAAGTCAGAATTTCGCATTTAACACGAAATGCCGATAACTTACTGTAACGATTTTGGCGTTGATTGCTTTTAAATTATATGTTTGTGATAATTCGCGAAAGGGATAATTTACTAATATACTTACGTCGTATATAGCAAAGCTACTGAGTTTTTCTTATTTAAAATAATTCTTTTTTAATGAATTGAATTGAATTGAAATGAATGATTACATGGAAAAACATTAAATGTCATTATAACGTTATAGGTTATTTTTTTAAAATTGGTGGGTTTGGGTCGTAAAATATGGGAAACCTACTGTTAATATTTACTAAAAATCTCAAATATTTTTGGTGGTGTTTAGGACTTTAATGTATAAATAAACACTAACAATGAGTAAAATTATGACAATGACATTAGCGAAAATAAATAATATTCTAGACTATAAGGATAAAACTTACATCCTTGTATACAGAAAACTTTTTCCTTCACTACGAGTTATGCAAAATTCCAATATTTTTGAAGAAATCGGTAATAAGAAACGGGCAGACGGACAATGAATAATAAATACAAGCTCACGACTACTTTCAAAAAGGGTGGGTAGGGACTACGGATTTCCGCATGGTACGATCTTTGCACATCTCTCTTGCTTTGCTGACATCGTATCAATCTTTTCACGCATGCTCATCGGTTTCGGGTACTTAAAATTTGGGCTTTTTTTTAATATGCCACCAATTTGATTTGCATAGGATTTTCTAGAGCGACCCTCATCGACTCTTCCATCACACACGTTGGTTCTATACGTTTATTTTGTCACTCTACTTTCATTTATCTTTTCGAAATGGCCAAACAACTGTAACATACCTTTCTCTATTTACTTTAGCCAATCAATGAATTGATTCTGTAGATATTCCTTTTCAATTTTTGTACTAAAACTCTATAAAAATACCACAAATATTTTTCAACTACATTCAATAAAACCGGTTTCGAATTATTCACATAAATACAAAAATGGTAAATGAACAGATCTTTTGACTTAAATATATGCGTACACGTCGTTTTTATGAAAATATGTTCATCTATATCATATATATATATCTAAATTACGTGTTGAACCGCATCAACATTGTTTTCAATTTGTGTTCACATCTAAATTTAATGGATCAAAAGTACACTGAGTTACAAGACAAAGTTTCATCATGATCTAATCTAATCCAAAAGTCATCTAAGAAAACTTTTAAAACGAATAGGACTCGCAACCAAACTTAATTATGTGTGTAGATATTTTTTGCATCAAGAGTCTCGATGTATTTTTCTGTTTTCGATGTGATTCGAAATATTTGCTTTGATTCGGAAAAAAATTGTTGTTTTTTTAAAATAACCGAATTATTATAAATTTTTAAATTTACATAGCGCGAAATTCAACAATGTTTTTTCATGTATTGGTTGGTCTATATCACGATTCATATTCCAATTACAAGTGAAAGTTTGTAATGATATTTTTTCATATGATGTTACTACAAATTGACGAGTTTCAAATTTTATTACTTGTGTTATAAGACCTTTTTTTTACCAAATTTCGAGATTTTAAGTCAGTGGAAAGTACGTTACATATTTCGATTTTTTCGCGAGTTTCAGAAATAAGTAACTATTTTAAAATAAATTGCCATATCGTTTGATTACTTGAAGCTTGATTTTTTTTTACGCATACAAAAGACCGCAGACATAAGTATTTATTATCAATTTGATTTTGATACTTCCACGCGTTCCTAAGAAAAAGGATCTGGACAGACAGATAGACGGACAGACGGACAACTAAGTGATTCAACAAAAATCCTCTTTTCCTATAGAGGTATGGAACCCTAAGGACGAACTCTTTGACAAATATCTATGGTTAATTTATGGTACAGTGGCAATCTTAAAAAAAAAAAACTGTTACATGAACTTGTGAAGTTGAATTCAATCTTAACTAATGTAGAAGCAAAAAAAAAAACAAATTACAACAATAGGACGGAAAGTGTACATCACAGGCAATGGCTTGCGTTTTTAAAACACCTTCAGTACCATGTGGTCAGTTTCAGAAGTTTTCAGTGTAATATATACACGTTATGAGTTTCGATGCGACAAAAAGTTGTTACAGTTTTTGTTCAGGAAACAACTTTTGTACGAGAGGTAGTTACGGAAGTGTCGTTGTCGCACCTAAAATCGATGGCGAAGCAATTATTCAATAAATAATGTGATTGAAGCGAGAATTTTTTTGAGCTCGTGACGAAGTTTCGTGTTCAAGAATTTCGTATAAAAGAATACTTTTTCCATTAAACTTCAATATTGTTTGAGAAATTGGAAGAACGTCAGTATGACTTATTTGTATCTCATTTCAGGCGCTTTCGAAAGACAATTCAAATAAATAGGTGCCATTTGTAGTCATTGTAAGGGTGGTTATTTGAAAATATTTGTATATAATCATGATGTGTAATCATTAAATTGTACTTATTAGTACAATATAAACTAAAAACAATTTTCATTTCTTTCCGAACTGTTCACTTCGATTTTCTAAACAAAAATATATTATCTGTTATCTACTAATTATAGCATACGAAAATGTACCGATCAAAGAAATCCCTTTTCACTGAAAAAGAGTATTACTTATTTTTTTATACTGTGGTTGGATTGTCTAGTATCCAAGAATTATATTCAATATCTTTAATTACATTTCCATTGTATCTCATTCGAGATTCATTATTCTACCAGACAAATAATTCATACTTCAGTAATTCGAATATTTTTATTTCTCTAATTCAGAATAAAATTTATCTAGATCGTGATATCGCAACGCATTGAGTTGGCGATTCCAAAATGACTTCGATATTGTGTTGTAACGGGAGAACGGTTTGTGAGGCTGTATCTTCGGCAAACGTCCAAACAATGAGCTTTTTCTTATATTCAGAACTTTTCTTAGTCTTCACACCGACATATGACCAATGTCTAGTTTTTCGTCAATGTAACAAGCCAATCTTATTCCACTTATTCACAGATGGCGCTGGCTTTACCTGTAAGAGAGGGACCGGGGGATCTTCGTTCTGTGACTAAAATTTTTCGAATCAAAACGCTTGAACCACATTTATCCTGTTATTATCGGCATGGACCTTTAGATCCATAACTTTTGTTTGCTGTTTCTATAGTATTTAATATTTTTTTATGATAAAAATTTCATATATATAACATTCATAAATAATAAAAAGTAATAAAAATCCCTCATAGCATACGTCCATTTTTGTAAAAAGCAAATAAGGAACACATATTTGTTTATGTGTTATGATTTTTTCTATATAACATTGTCGAAGACATTGAAACCATTTAACAACAATAGATTTCATCACAAGTTGATACGTTTACAATACGAAAACTCCTTTTTTTGTTTGTATTGAAATTGACAATTTATTTGTATTTTGAATTGCGGCAATCAGTCTACTCATTTGAAACATGACATAATTCATCTTTAATCACGTTATTTGAAAGAGTTTGTCTCTAGAAGTCCCTGACAATTTGAAAAACCGATTCCATAAAAAAATGTTTATAATGTTATATTATTCATTTTGTAGCTATAAACCTTCGTTACAGGTCTTTTTATAACACACCTTAATAATTAGTTCTTTGACGATTATTGAGAATTGAAATGTAGATACTTAAGATTGCCGTATATCTATTCTAATACTAAGCTGTTGTAGTAACCGAGTGCACAAGGCCGTTGTCATCGATGTAGAAGGTATTAGGTTCAAATTTTAAGCACGGGGGACTCGACCAATAAGTTTGTAATTTAAGTCAGATTAAGCCGTTTGATGGACCAGATAATACGTTAAAACTTCTAACCGGACGTCGTCGCCGAACTAGTGACGTCAATCGTTAGACCCTCGATCAATACTGAACCACTGTGTATGACTTAAGGCTCAAGATTATTTATCTGAGATATAAAATACCGGACAGTACGCCTCGACCGTGGAATACAAATCTGTCAAGCAACGATTCTATTGAGCAATGGCAGAATGTTTAACGATCTCTTCAAAAGTGTTTTTTTTTTGTTATGATATTTTTGCATGCGGGTCCAAGTAAACTACTAGTGTAAAAGGCATACATCCGTTTCATGAAAATCACCTTGTAGTACTCGATAGGGAAAAGATTTACCGCACGCGACAAAAAATTGCACACGAAAAGCGCACGCTAAATGAATGCTAACCATGAAGATGATGATGCATATTGATGGTCCTCATTTTCAGTGTCTTCATCTAGCGTTTAATAGATGTTATTTAGAGTTAGAGACGAATTTTTGTCGAGTCAGCACAAACTTTTCGACGAATCAAACTCACACATTAAATCTCAGCGTTAAGAACCAAAGAAGGTTGAAAAAGGGAACGAACTTTTTCATTAGTCATATTTTCGCGTGTTTATTAAAATTCGACCCACGGCAGCGAGCGAGCCCGTGACTTACGAGCGACCAAAGTTCAAAATAGAACTTAATATTCACTAATTCGGCCGAGTAATTAATCGACGTTGCCCTAGTTAGCCCCCATAATTATATTCTGTATCGCGGTGATTAGCGCGTTTTCTTTCGTCACACAATAAATAATTAACCGGTTTTCCTTTTAAAACGGCAGCGTAATAACGTGACGCTTTCCCGGCCGCCGCGTGGCCGGTGTGACGTGACGAGTGTCGGCGGCCGTTATCGCGCGTCTGCCGGCGCGCGCGCGGGCGCCATCAATCACGGCGGGCGCCGCACGCGCGCTCGCTGCGCGATCGTGTGTTTGACGTCGTGTGGGACCGTGAAAAACTATTTAACGGGCTTTCGGTTTTATGAATTTCCCCGTCGCCGAATCGTGGTTGTTACTGTTTGTTGTCCGTCCGCTACTAAAAAGTCGGTTTTTGTAGGGCTCCTCGGTATTATTTACCGTTGAACCCTATAAAAACCGATTTTAATAAATCAATAAAATAAGTGCAATGCAACACAAAAATGAATAGTCTTTATTTTTATGGAACTGTATTTTGTTCAATAAAAACAATTTTCTTGATATACAGCAAACATTTAAATAAAATAAAATAAGTGAAATGAATTGCGATTAATGCAAGATTATTTAACTAACTTTTGAATTGCTAAAAAATGCTGTTTCATTTTAATTATCGATTGTTAGTTGGTATTAAATAACAAAATCTGTTACGAAATTTTGTATTCTTATGTCATTTTAAAAGACATTTGGGAAAATTTGACAAATTTTATGGCTATTCCATTAGCAGCTTCACTTTTTGCTAACCTATTTTAATTAGTGACTTGAACGCCATCTCAAAGTAAGCTTTATTTACTATCGCATTATATAAAACAGTCGAAACAGAAAATTAATGAAAAAAATATACATAAACTTCATAATGAAACAAACTTGGTCAACGAGATTCGAGAAGTTTGCAGCGGACAGATAAGAGACAGACGAACTGAGAGCCATTATAGAAAGTTCAGGAGTTCCAAATTGCAACTTTTCAGGGGGAACTCCAAAAATCAGCGGAATAGAAGAAATAACTCGTACGAAGAAGAAAGGCGACGGAGATGTGGCATTATTAAAAGTATCGGAAAATACCGGAACTCATAACACGAATGCAGTACACAGAAAAAAACCGATTTTCAATGTCTATTTACTTAAGCACTCTTGTATGGTATTGCATTAGATCATTTATGTTGTAAATCTGTGAGAATGATAAAATTATATATAACAATATTAAAATTTGAATAGGAGAAATAAAAACTCATGAATATCCCGCCGAAAAACTTACGTCTGTATTTTGAAATGGTTAGCGAAATATTTGTAGATAGAAATTCCATTGAAAAGCAGAACGCTAGGCATAACATAGTTTTATATAATTCTTTGCGGAACTTTACATATATAGACGAATAAATATACTATTTCGTTTTAGAGTTCGGAAGTCAACAAGTAACGAAAATGAAACCTTTTTCCTATGACATGAAATTAACCCTTATAATTAAAAACGGTCTATCCACGAAGTAACGGCTTTTACCTCAACTCCTTTCTATTTCCACCGGTCTTGTTAAAATTTTAGAAACTAATGTTTAATTTAATGTCCGTAAGTAATTTGGGCTAGCTCTCCGCGTAAGTACAATTAAGGGGAAAATTTCCTTTTATATCGCATGCTGTGGGATGTGTGGGATGATGAACAGGCTTCAAATTGCATCAAAAGTTTGTATGTAACCTCTTTTTTATATATATATATTTCGTCATCAATGACGAAATGACACACGAAGGGCAAATTTTCAGAACTTCCGCTATACTATAAGCTATGTCAAAGTAACGCAAGAACGTTCGTTCACGAATTAAAAGTACATTCAAAAGAAGGAAATAATATATTTATTTGAAGATGTAAAATACATGCTTTCAAAGAACTTAAAGAACTTTCAAACATCTAGTGTTGTCAAAAGTGATAAGATGGAAAAGTATTAAATTAATTAACGCAAAGAAATAATAATATTAAATGTCACAAAAAAAGTAAATTGAAAATACTCAATTAGAATGTATATAAAGTTATCGAGCCATTATTCAAAAAAAATTTCATATTAGTGAACAGCAATTTTAGTTTCATAGTATTATTAAAAACTTCCGATTAAAGTATCTTCATCCTTACAATTTGGAGGTATCTGGAATCTCATTTTTTTAAATTACCCTTGATTAAATATGTAGAACATGCAAATTTTATGCCATAAGTAATATATAAGATAATTTTCAATAAATAAATTATCACGTGTTTCATAGAGTTCGCTAGTCTATTCCTCAAAAGAAATCCTTCATTAATCCATTGGGTCATCGATGGAGAGATTTCCAATAATCGACTCGGCTAATAATGAAATGCCACCTTCATCTTTCTTCAACAACTCCACGGGCTGATTCGTCGGAACGAGACGGGGGGCCGGCCCCACTTACATCCCCCCTCCTCTCTAGCCCTGTAGCGATGAAAAGGAAAATGTCTTACAAGTTGGGCAAACTTCCGTCAAAGCAAACTTAGCCCGAGGAGGCCTAACTCGGTTATAACTGTTGCCTAATTTGGAGCTACCTCGCGCGTCTAAGACACGGAAGGATGTGCCGTCGCGCTTTATGGTTCAACTTTTATTACAGAATTTTACAGCGGATTTATGTAGATATTAAGACAGCAGAGCTTCTGCTAACGTTCTGTGTGTGCATTGCGTTAATACCTTAACCGGAACTTGTACAAAGTTACGAATGTCTTTATTCGTCATTATTAAAAACGAGTCCGTAATAAGTGTGGTATATTATATTTATATTGTGCTTGCTGTATTGCTTAATGGAAATAAAATGTGAAATGAAATAATTAAGTGAGAAAATGAGATATTAAATTAATATAAAACTTTCGTTCGTGATACAAAATTAACATTAAATTCAGTCTTGTAAACAATAAAATATCGATACTTTGGTTGACTCATAAACAATGTATTGATTTAATAATAGTTCGATGTTTGAACTATTACTAGTATTAATCATATTATACGCTTATTTCTGAGAAGGATAGGCAGAGGCTATATGTTTCCACATGGTACCATCTGTGCATATCTTTCTTTCTTCTATGATATCCAGCAATCCTTTCATGCAAGCGCGCCGGTTTCGAATGTTTAAAATTTGAGCCCTTCTTAACATGCCACCAATTTGGTCTGCATAGAATTTTTTAGGGCGACCCTTGCCGAGCTTTCCGTCACAGTCTTCCGTGTTTTCAGTCTACTTTCATTCAACCCTTTCCAGATGGCCAAATCACCACCACATACCTTTTTCTACTCTAGTCACCACATCCACAATCAAACCACACTGCTCTCTGACATCACCGTTTCTACATATACCTTTCAAAGACACTACGCACATATTACGCAGAGATCATGTTATTATTAATTATTACTTATTAAGTTGTCACTAATAATTATTACTGATCATAGTAATACAGGAAGATTGTTCAAAGTGGAAACCGTAATCCCCTACTCTGGGTTCCGTATCAACGAACGAAATGAAGAAAATTCTGTAATTGCATTAAATGTATATCAAACGGTCATGTCTTCAGCCCAACGAATTTCAAAAATTGAACTGAAATTAATACCCGCACAAATATATCTTTGGATGACAAATACTTCTGTACTAAAATTCACAAGCCCTCCCATATGGCCCTGCTAATAGATTGTGATAATTGACAACTGAAAATTATGAATATCTAACGTACTTTTTAAAAAAAAAAGGAAATGCCTACTTTGTGCAAAGCTTTGATATACATTTCTTTTTATCATGCGGTCAATGAAATTATTTTCAAACTAATGTATCTACCATCCCCAACAAATCAATATGTGACACTATTGTTCCAAAATGATCCATTCTAAGTATTTCCATAATTATTTATAAGCAAAAATCAGAAATATTTAGTCATATAAGAATTAATTAGCTGTTTTATTTTTAACATAAAAAATAATTAAATATATTTTTAATTAATACTTTTTACAGCATAGTATTTAGTCTATATATAATAAGGTTATATTTATAATTATGTTATTTATAATTATATAATGTAAACAAATTTTTATATTTCTTAACTGCAACGCTTACGCAAAATGTTATTTATATATCTACTGTTTTGATTAGGTTAGTAGATACTTTAAGAATACTATCATTACCCACCGCAAAGACAAAAGGCCAATTCAAAATTGGTACTGACCATTATTTAAAAATAATTTTGTTTAATTTATTTATATATAATGTTATGTTTTTCCGATTTTTGAAATACATTGTTCAAAACATAAAAGAAGAGGTATAATAAAGTACGAAAAATATCTATTTCCGATTTTCAATTTTGTCTATGAAAAGCTATGCTAATTTGTTTTATCGCATTCGCTCTAGAAAATGTATGCTTTACGTTGCACATGAGACACCCGGCTGTGTAATTTCATCAAATTCATTGAAAAAATAACGGAGTGTTTATGACATACGAAAGGACGGCCATCACGAAACTATAAGGAATCCGTTTTTCTTTCTTCTGGCTATGGATCCCAAATAATCTCATTTTAGCACTATAAAACTGGAAAACGCTTGCAACATTTTTTTCCCCTAAGTTTTTTTTTAATTCAGTCATGTTAAACATAAGTAACAAAATAGTTAAGAAGCTTTACCAGTAGAGACTTGCACAAGGTTTGCTCGAGTAATTCAATACGCCTGTGCGCGGCGCAGCCACTCCCGGCCAATGGGAGGATATGGCGGATAACCTACTTCAAGGGAATACGAACCTTTGAATACACAATTTGAGTGAGTATACACATGAAGCGATAGATTTAGAGCAGTGATTTTCTTTCCGTATAAATAAAAAATATGTAAAATAAGTAACTTAACTAATTATATTTAGGTCGCATGATTATTGAGAGCGAATTAAGAAAATCATAAAGCGAACATAAAAACAAAAGTGTACAATAAAAAAATATTAATGCAATGATCATTTAACTACTGATTTTACCAGCTTTTTAATCAACGAAGCTATTTGCACTATTGGGTATATATTTCTTTCAAATAAGCCTTACCTTTGGCAGATCAATATACATTTCCAAGCATAAGCATGCGTCCGTTAAATACGCTTTACATTTGACGGACTAGTGTATATTGCTGGATATATATTTCTCTCAAATATGCCTTGTATTTGACGGGCCAATGTACACTGCTAGGCATAGAGCTCTCTCAAATACACCTTACATTTGATAGACTAATACTGCTGGACATAGACATTTCTCAAGTGCCTCTTACATTTGACGGCACAATGTACACTGCTAGGCATAGACCTCGCTTAAATGCTTCTTTCACTTGACGCGACAATGTACACTGCTGCGCCTACACAGACCTAACGAATGCGCCTTACATTTGACGAATCAATGTACATTGCTAGGCGTATACCTCTATCAAATGCGTCTTACATTTGACGGACCAACGTGCACTGCTGGATTTAGACCTCTCTCAAGGAGCGCTCTGTCACTTCGTTTTACTTGTACCTGTATAATATATTATAATAACAAGAAAAAGAGTGATCCTCCACCCATATAAGCTCTAAGAAGAAGTGACACTTTTTTGTTAATTAATACATAATAATACATTTATTATTAAAGTCTTATTTTATTAATTTATTTATTCACTTTAACTGTAATTTCTATAAAATAATACACTTGAATAAATTTTCATTAAAAAAACTTCGTGACTCGATGAAAGAACACGCGCTAACATCAGAAGAGTTTATATGAATATAGCAAACAGCATGTGTACGACGTCCTCTTTAATTCGTCGACGCGTAGCCATGTCCTAAAAAAGGACATTGACCGTTAAGGGATTGCCTCAATCGAGGACATTGACTGTGGAAGGGTCGAATGTGCTGTTCTCTTTTTGGTTACGATTTTCACTGCGAAAATTTCAAACTTGCCATCGTTAAAGAAGTTTAACTTCAAACCAAAGTCGTAAAACCTATATATACATGTAATACAATCCAGGATAAAAGCTACCATGTCTTTTGTAACATTATAAAATGTATAACAAAAAAAAATCCGATCAAAATCTTGAAAATATTTGGAAAATCCAAAAGTGCACGACTCATAATGTTCATTAGTTTTTTGTTAATAACTATTAAACGACACAAATCAAGTTAACCATTTTCAATACCGATCTCCGGACAGTGGATCTCAAGCTATTAAAAAAAAAATGGATCAAATTAGTTAATTAATACGCTCGCTATCGTGTCCGGAACGAAAAAAGTGTTGATTGACAGGAAATTTCTTTTGACAATTTTGATAGTTTTTTCTAATTGTATTATGTTAAATCGATTTGAACCAGTGATAGAATTAATCTTCATTAAATTATCTATCAAATAGTGCACAGGTTAATAAAATTACATGAATTATTAATCGTGTTATTGATGAAAAAAGTTACGAAATTGAGGAAAAAAAATTATTCGTTCGTAGAGCACTTCTTAATGCTTTGCATTATGAGTCGTGCAATAATACGAAATATTTCTATAAATCATGAGCTGGACCAACTCATGGTGTAAAGAAAAACCTAAGAGAAAGTCTAAAGTATTTCAATTTCTATAGGAAGCTCATAATAATAGTGAAGAAAAAATATGTTTAAACTTCTTAATTTCACCACCTTTTCACACGAGAACGACTGGTACTTGACCAGCTTTAATTTTTATGCACCATACCCTATTACTTTATTTCTTTGACATATTATGTTTTTTATTTGTCATTTTGTTGGCAAGTTTTCTATTACAATCAGAATTAGGCAACGATTCTGTTCATGAAATTGTTATTAAACTGTTGATTATTGTAAAATAGATCTTATAATATTTTTTTGTTACTAGATGGAGAGCGAAAATGACAACACAAATACAACTCGAGCATCCAGGTGAATGGTTTCGCTGTTTTAAATAATAGTGGCTTGCATACAGGTTTAAAAAAAAAACACGTGTGGCACTCGGGGACTGCCGCGGTAAAGCTATTGCATAGTATTTTTTATCAACTTATGCAATTATAATCATTTATTTATTTTATTTATGCAGTATTTTTTTTTGAGGAGGTGCCCTAACGCCGAAACTCTAAGCAGGCATGAGTCACCAGATTGCGGGGCGAAGAGGGGGATTACGTATGCGCAGTAACGCCGATACAACCAATGCCACCTAGAGGAGAGTTGCTGAACTAAAGAGACAAGCGTGATATTTCAAAAAAGTCATTAAAAGTTCTGCTATTCATCGATAGATGGCAAAAGTAAAAAGTATCACCGCTGTGCCGGTCGGAGTGGGAGGTGTTAGGTTATTTTCGTTACGGAATTTCTGGATTCAGTCTCCACGCTCAAGGCCCTCGATAGAAGCTATGCAATAGCTTAAAAACTAAAAATCACTGTTAATTTCATTATCTAACTGAAAATGTACAATTTTTATATCATCTACAAGTTTCCGTCATTAGAATTAGATTTAAAGTACATTACCTGCTAAGTGAAAATACGTGATAATACTTACACAGCAGTAAAACAACACAAAGTGTTCAAACTTTAAATCAGATTTGTACAATTAATCTTAACCTAGACCTAGATCGTTCTAAGAAATATGAAATTAGATATTAAGTTTCTCTTTTCAAAGAAACAAGAAACTTAGTAATAACAAAAACAAAACGAAATAAAGAGGTATCATTACCATTGTCAGTACTACAACTATACATCACTGTAGTCTTGGAGTTCTGTAATATATACATTATATACGAGTATATACATAGCTCACTTAAAATAACAAAAAAAAATGTATTCAAGTAATATAATGTCAGTAATATAATGACACTGTATACTCAGAAAGTTCAAAATTAATCGTGATGGGTCATTTTTAAACCAACATTGTAGACCCCGCAATGAATGCAATCAGGCCACAGCGATTTAAGCAGACATTCATTTTAATTTAAATGTGCGTGCCGTTTTAGCGAACAAATGAATTAGATATGGAAATGAAGTTATCTAATCTAAATTAGTTTGGATTTGATGTATTTTAGATATGGTTTTTTTCTTTGATCCCGATTACATAAAACATTTTGATTTAATTAAATCTCAACGATGATGATGACGGGAGGAAAAATAAAAATACTATTATATTTATGGTTGTTAATTTAATTTATTGTAATCAGAATGATGTTTCACACTAAATATACATTTCATTGTCGATTTAAAATATGCAGTTCTAAATCAGAGTCTTTTATGTCGAAAATCAATGCAATATTCTTATTATTTAAATAAAATTCAACTATTTCAAATAAATAGATAGAATAAAAACATTTAGGGAACATTTAAGTATCAGACGTGATTCGATAAATTAAAAAAATATATATAATATACTTCCGATTGCTAATTAAAAAAAAGAAGATAATTTTCTATCGACAAGTACTACGTAATTATCTCTATTCGGTTCGATATTTTTTTTATTAAGCCGAAGATATTAAATCAACGAACAACGTATACAAAGGATATAAATTATAAAGGGTAACGTAAAACGGCCGTACTAAATAAAGCTTTTAAGCTCCGGAGTATTAAGCCTTCGTTAAATCTCCTCGAAGTTTCTGATTTACAAGTCCCGAGATTTTCTCTCTCTGTGCGCCGGCGCCGTATGAGGCGTCCGAGACAATAAAAGTTTTATTTACGCGGATCCGCGGCAGAGCCCGGGGCGGCGGATAATTTAATAATATAGTAAACGTTCCGGAGTGTTTCGTGATATCGAGACGGCGCGCCATTTTGTCGGAAGCGCCGAGTGTTGCGAAGTTTCGAGTTCGATGGCGAATAGTTGTATGGGGTTTGAAGGTCGCCCTTGTTATTCACGTGGGGGTATATTTTAATCCCGTCCTGACAGATGCAATTGAAATACCTATTTTGATAAGAGATAAATTTGAAATGACTGCGCGTGTTAGACAAATAGGTATTTTTATGTTTTCAACCCGATAATGTGTATGTTTATGTTGTCGTGCGTGGAAATGGAATTCGTGGCGCATGTTTTTTTTAAGTTCAGCTTATAGATCACTTTAACTACCTATTATGCTTTACGATCTCAGTCCTGATACTATTAATGCATTATGAACGCCAAAGTGACTCATTTTATTTGTTTGCATCGCGTTCCGGTTCAACGAGGGTCTAATGAAAATGGAATTGGGATTGGATGATGCATTTATGTGAGAAAGACAGCACATAGGATACTTTAGGAGTCCAGACTAATAACTGAACTGAACCTGAAATCGAGGACGGGATAGGGAACGGCTGGTGATGAAGTCGACTTCGAGGCGAAAATTTGGGTGAGTCCGATAACGAGATTAAGATGAGGTTGTTGTAAAAGACGAAAATGTATATTCTACGTTCAGTTGGGTAACTTTGAAGCGAGAATCTATTTTGAAACAAATATTCTGCATTTGTACAATGCGTTGCACTTATATGAATTTCACTACAAATTTCGATGCAATGTGCAATCGGCAACATCAATAATGATTCACACGATGCCTCACCGGAGAAAGAGATCATTATGCAATTAAGATACACGTACTCGTCGATAATAAAATTATCGAATAAACGATTTTCGCGTTGCAAGCATATGTTACATTGCACATGCCTATTAACAATATTATAAGGTTGTTAATGTTTTTTTAATTGATTATTTTATTTGATAAGCAATAGAGAAAATGATTTACAGAAGGCGAGCTCTATATCCCAACCGAGACTAAGCGTTCGAGGCAAATCTCTCCTCGGGCAGGCCGGGGACGACGTCGATATCCGTTCAGGCGCCTTCGACGTAAACGGCCGATCGATTGACTGTACACAGTCCGCGAGCGCCCCCTCCCGGGGCGGACGCCCGGCCGGGTATACATAACCGAGATTACGCATCCACGCCGGTGCGTATATACGGACGGGCTTTACCTTTGTCGAATCGCTAATGTTTGGAATCTGGCTCGGTCTATTACCGGAGGCAAACGAGCCCTGAATTTCGGTAATCGACGTTGGATTGTCTGAGAACACGCGATAACATCCGAAGCGCCTATTCCTCCACCTGTAGACTTGCAGATGTGTATATACCCTTTGGTGTTTCTTATTTTTCTTCCGATAGTACAACGTTTTGGAACGTCGCGATGAGGGAGCGTAACGTAAAGTAAATAAATTGGCGTCATCAGATGAAGCGTTTGTTTAAAAAAAAAAAAACTTCAATTTACATTATTTCGACTAACTTTTATTTGGATTTGTTTGTATCAAGTTTGTTAGTATTTGTCGTGTGTTTTGGTTATATCGGTAATGAGAGGTTTTCAAAATGACGGTTCTTTTTTTTTTTTTGTACTTTCAAAACACATTAATAGCTGGCGTTGTTATAAACACTTTATATCGACAGCTTTATTGCCATAAAGTATACGAAAATCATAAAAAAATGAAAAGCGAAATATTATTCTTTCGAATAAATATTTCATTTTGTGTGTACATAATACAACTATTATGCTAATTAGAAATTATTAACGAGCAAAGTAACGAAACGAGAAATATCGACTTTAAATAATTGCATTTAACCAACGTAAACGATGCTAATTTTTTTCGGTCACTTCGAAAAAAAAAATGTATTCAGAAGTGATTATCTGTATACTTATATATCACATAGTATAATTAAAAGTCAGCTTTATATTACAATACCGATATCATTTGCTTAATTTTTGAATATTATGTCGGGGAAAAATAGTTTTTTTGTATTTTATAAGCAAAAAGTTGCAATAAAATCACTTACGTTGCGCTGTTTGTATTTGGCTAGTTTTGATACCATTAAATAGATGACATATTAAAAAAGGTAAAATTAAAATAAAAAACAGTGACCCGCCATTTTTCTATTGGTTTCGCTAAAATAAATCTAATGAAGAAATTCGATACATTTTGAAGTTATATTACAAAAAAAGGAAAAATGTAATACAAGCCTTGAAAAAAATTTGTGACGTCTGTGGACTTAATGATGTGTCGGTAAGAGTAGCGCAAAACTGGTCCAAGCGTTTTCAGCCCCGCAATTTTAAATATTGATAACTGGTGATGAAAAAGTGATTACCTACAACAAAAACTTGTGAAAAAGATCATGATCAAAAAGCAAGCAAGCTCCATAGATTATAGCGAAACCCGGATCAATTCACAATATGTTCACGCAATATGTGTAGTGAGATTGGAAGGACATTATTCATTATGACCTCTGCTGCCAACAACTGATGAGACTGAAGCAAGAAGTAGGGAAAAACGGCGAAATCGCTCAGCAGAAATGGTGTGGTTTTTTACCATGGTAAAAAAGATGTGCGTAGTTGGCATTATCATGATAACGCCAAACCACACATATATTGAGCCACTCAGCAAATAATGAAAGAGTTTGGTTGGGAAATGTTAATGCATCCACCATATAGCCCTGACTGCACCTTCAGATTTTCACCTGCTTCGGGCTCTTTAAAATTCTTTAGTTAGTATTAGGTTAACATCAAGAGAGGACTGTCAAAACTACTTGTTGTAGTTTTTTTGATCAGAAGTTCCAAAACTTCTACAGCAATGGAATTATGTCTCTACCTACAAAATAGTACAACAAGTTGGTGACCAAAGTGGCCAAAGTGTATATATAAATATATGAAAAATTATCTTGAATTTGTATATAAAATACAAAGAAAAATTTTGCTTACCTTATACAAATTATCTCCTACTTTATCGTGCACGATACGATATGTCGTGTCATAGCACGAGCATAGCAGACGACATATATTGTAGTCTTTAAAATATTGAAAAATTAGTTGCGAAAAGCTCTCATAAGTAAAACCTGATAAAAATAAGTATCAGTTATAACAATTTCAACCATATTCATAATTTCTGTCCAATAACTTATCTGTATATAGTATAATTAAAGTTGTCTACTTGAATACTTTTTCCAGCTTTCAGTTAGTTATAATGCCTACATTTCACTCGCTACGCGCATTTCATTATACCATCCGATTTGCACGGCCTATCGACACTTTCGACAAAGTAATTCATACATAACTTACATCGTTTATTCGATCTGACTTTACTTTTTTTTTTATGGGATATCCCATTAGTTGGATCTCAGTGGCTGTCGAACGGCGGCGAACAGAGTAAAATGGAACTCCGAATGATCAATATGGAACTGTGAATCGTTTAACCCAATTTCAGTGAAGATTGAAAATCCGGTCGGAGCCATCGGTCCGTTTCAATGGAATTATGTCGTCGCGCTTAACGAATACGGTTAGAAGGAGATTGTGTTTTAGTCAATTTCGATGTATATCTATTTGTAAGAATAGGATATTTTGACATCTGTCGAATAGATGGAAGTACATGTGAAGAAATACTTAAAAAAAAATTGCTAACTTGCACTAAAAGGCAAATAAATGACTCGGACTCTCTGTAATTCATAAGAAAAAGAATTGTGTAATTACGATTTAATACAATTCATTCGATAATAATATCATGACTGTTTTGACTTCAAAGAATTGTGGTTAGTAAACAAAATTTTTTTGTGCCCAAAACTAAACAATGTTTATAAAAATACAACATGCTTCATTCTGAAACTGTTTCGCTATATATTTTCACATCAATAACAATACTACGATATTCAAAAAGTTTTTCCTTTTATGTTCACAAAGATACTAAATACTATGTATTTCGGAGTTATTATTGTCATCTTTTTATGTGACTACAAATATAATGAAACAAACAATTAAAAACTTAAATGTACTATACTAATCAGAGTCTTGTGTTGAACTTTAAAATGTATATATAATAATAGTTCCGGAATCAGCATAGGAAATATGTTTAATTTACTAATAGTGTTATTCATCGAAGTAGTCAAATACGGACAGAGGCTGTTTAAAGTCCATTTAAAGCTTATTTTAAGGCATAAATGACGTATAATCGATTTTAATCTTTCTTTAAAAGGATATTTCGTGGAAAATTTTAAGCTATCACGAATGAGAAGTCATTGATCATTAGTGAAAAGATAAAAAGAAGTCAAATACTAATAATGAAATAAAAAGGATTTTGATTGATTCTTCCCTATAAACGATGGATGATTTTAGTAAACTTAATTTGAAAGATTTGTTAATTGTGGCAATTTTGACTTTTAAATGACTATTTATAACACTCGATACTTAATAAATTTTATTTGATATTTCATGATTATGATACTTGATGCTTATTATAAAAAAAAATCATAATTTTAACTGAAATTGGGGAAAAAGAACAATTATAACATTAATTTAACTTTTAGTTTGAATAAATTTTGAACGAGTAGGTTTATCGATAAATGAAATAAGGGATATTTTTTTAGAGCGTTCAATTCCCTACAAAAATATGTTTTAGTAATTCAAATTCGTGTATTAGTTTCTATGATATAAGATTCGAAAATTTAAAAATTGTTTTGTAATGTTATTTAAATGGAATTTAAATGGAAATGGAAATACAATTATTAAGAATTCCAGTCTTTAAATGCATTTTTTTCTCGTCCCTGATGTTATTGTTGAGGTGATTTTGAAATAGAAACAAATAGTCAACTTTTTTTTAATCAGTGTAGTATATTTTCAATTGATATTTTACTTTTATATTTTTACATTCAAAGTGCCTTTCTTTCATTACAATAGAACTAGTGATGTCACCAAAGATATTTGAATATGATGAATATCTGTAACAAACAAGGCGATCACTGCATTTCTGAAATAATCTTTGTTATATTTTGTTTCTTTAAACACATATATAAAATCAACACCAACGGTTGCGAACAGGCGAAAAGCTCGGGCAGCCAGAAAAAAATACACGTGGCCACCGCAGATATATCGTTTTCATATCGCCAATTCGCTCACGTTCCCGTCGCTCGCACAATTGCGACGGCGTCTCGCGGTAGCGGCCAGCGGCGTTCGACCATCGCGTCGCTTTGTCCGACGACAAACCGCCCGGCGGCCGGCCTAATCCGCATCGAAGCGGACCCCCGCCATTCATTCGATGCTGATTAAAACTGTATTGTTCTTTTTTTTTCCATTTATTCCCTCCTTTCTAATAACCCGCCCTTGCAGCTGTGATGAAACGAAGCTCCGTTTCGTGATACCTTTGTTTAATGTTCGGGCGATTTTCATTATTTTCAGAAATAAAATTTCTCTTTGGAAGCATCGAGTCGTAATATGACGACGTTTAAAATAAACAGGAACATCTAACAATGTTTACAACTTCAAGGTAGATTGTTACTAAAGAATTGATGACTTTTTTTTTATGACTAAAAGGACAAAACGATCTCGCAATTCAAGCAAAGCGATAATTAAAATCGTTATTTACATACAAATCTATTGAAATAAATGTACCTAATTGTGTACAATAATAACCAGTACTGAATACTTACAATACAAAACTTAAAAGATAGTTGATAAATCACTCGGGTTATCTGAATTTGTAACATTTTATGATGCAGCTATTTTCTAATTTTATTTGTTGACTTTTACATAGAAACGAACGTATTGTACCGAAAACTTTTTTATACTTCAGTTTGTTCAACGGTATAACAAGAGTTGGTGTTACTTTACAGTTTAAAAGTTACTGATCCATCCAATTTATGAAAACTTGCTTCATTTTACTCTAATTAAAGTAATTAAAATACGTCAGAAATTACCTTATTAGTAGGGCTTAAACTTTGTAATTGGACCCCGAAACATTTAATAGCCCTTATAAATACTCTGAAACGTTGAATAGTTAAGGTGGCTGCTTCTCTTTTCTTTATATCTATTAATGACTATATTGGAAAGGACCTTATATTAAACGTTTAAATGCTTTAATATTCATAATTCCATTATGTTATCCGTGTGTGAGAATCGAAATATTTGTTGTGAATAGTCCAAGCTTGATTGATATATTAAACGAAATCAAAAATTACCCTGCAACCAATACTCTGTTATGTCAACATTTACGTTCTGTAACCAAATAATGGGAATTGCATTACCACAAGGAAAACCTTCTAATGTCGTAACATTATACTCGTTAATTAGTAAGTCACACACCACAAAAATAAACAGTATATTAATAGGATAGCGAATGCGAGGTGTTACCAGCGTTTACAATTTCCATCGTGTTGTAGCTTTTCAAAGGTTTCATCAATCGCCGTACGTTTCACGTACTGATATGTATTTATTTATTATGTACTTAGGTAATGATGAATTTGATTTTGCTGTTGAGAGCACATAGGCAAATTATTGGACTTAGAAACGCATTAAAACTTTACTTTATGATGATAAATACCTGCACGTTTGATTGTGTCATTTAGGCTTGATACACACTTGGCTTGGTTTGGGCACAGCATTAGGTGTGTAAGGTTCGGAAATAAGTTTTTTACATATTCAAGCTGATTTTTCATTACATTTTATTTACATTTGATTATAGTACATATATGCCATTTTGTTCAAACAATTTGTTGCCATTTTGTAGGTAGAGACATAATCTCATTGCTGTAAATATTTTGTCAAAAAACTGTGACAAGTAGTTTTTACAGGCCTCTCTTGGTGTTAACCTAACACTACGTAAAAAAATCTGAAGAGACCGAAACAAGTGAAAATTTGAAGATGCATGGTCCAGGACTATATAGTGGATGCATTGTCACTCTCCAACAAAAATCTTTAAATTTTTGCTGAGTGGGTAAAAATGTGTTTGGTATGGCATCATCTCGGTGAAAAACCACACCCTTTCTGTTGATCAATTTCGGCCGTTTTTTTTTACTTCTTGCTTGAGTCTCATCAGTTGTTGGCAGCAGAGGTCATAATAAATAATGTCCTTCCAATCTCACTACACATATTGCGTGAACATATTGTGAATTGATCCGGGTTTCGCTATAATCTATGGAGCTTGCTTGCCTTTTGATCACGATCTTTTTCACACGTTTTTGTTGTAGGTAATCACTTTTTCATCACCAGTTATCAATATTTTCAAAAACAGTTTGGTTTCATTACATCTCAATAAAGAATCGCAAATGAGTACACGATTCATTGCATTTCTTTCAATGAGCTCGTGTGGGACTCAAGTATCGAGCTAATTTGTATATTCAGTTTTTACAAAATTCGTCAAAACTGTTTGCGGCTAAACCTTAGCTTTTCAGCTGTCTTAAGAACTAATATACCCATCTGGCTCTTCTTTTTCCAAAATGTCATCGACTTGGTCCCTAGCAAGTCGACCAGAACGAGGTTCATGTTTGACATTAAAATTGCGGGACTGAAAACGCTTGGACCAGTTTTGCGCTACTCTTGCCGACACATCATTAAGTTCATAGACGTCATAAATTTTTTTTCAAGGCTTAATTTTTCCTTTTTTATAATAGAATTTCAAAATGTATCGAATTTCTTCGTTAGGTTCACTTATTTTGGCGGTCAGAAAAACAGAGAAATGGCGGAAGAGCGTTTTTTATTTTAATTTTTCTTTTTTAAAATGTCATCTATTTATTGGTATTAAAACTAGCCAGATACAAAACAGCGCAACGTCATGTGATTTTTATTGCAACTTTTTGCTTATAAAATAAGAAAAAAACTTTTACCCCGACCTTAAATATTTAATGATATATCACATATTTCGTTAGATTGACATTAAAGCTGTTGATTTTTTTTTTGTAAAACATGAGAAATGGTAATGAACTGTAATTGATAAAATGACTAAAAAAGCGATTTATGATTCGTTGAAAATCTTCAACTCCGTCTCGTTTTTACGAAGTTGAGTTACACTTGTAACTTCATATTCTTTGGATTATTTATATTTTGCGTTTCAACGGCAATCTAAAACTTATGTGCGTAATTTTTTTCTATTGTAATGTGGAAGTATAAGTTGTTTTGCGTTTATAAACATTGCACGCATGAAAAAAAAAATAAAGTGCCTTCATTATTGAAAATCGTTTTGTTGACATCGTATGAATTTATTTACACATTCTATTAAAATACACAAGTCGATCATATTTAATTATTTTCAAATATCGTTTTTTGACGTGACAACGTCTTAAATTAGGTTGCGGCTGGGAGTCACTTATGAAAAAGTGTAACGCTCGGTAACGTTACGATGAGTCACCGAACGAGAGAGAGGCCCGCCGAATGCCTTGCGTCTCTCTCCCACTCAACTATGATCGGTCTGCCGCGCGCGCAGCACTAGAGAATTAGTGCATAGCTTGCAAATGTATTGCAAGTTATTGTATGTATATTTGTATATAAATACGTATGTATGTGTAAAGGTAAAAATAAAATTTTGTTAATATGAAATTCAGTGCGAGATTCTTTGTATAAATTAATGTTTTAAATATAATTCTTTGTATAAATAAATGTTTTAAATTGTTACTATTATTTCATCCTTCTTCCTACTATACGAATGAATATTCACATTAAAATGATTTTACCATTCAAAGTCGTTGTCACGTAAAACTTTCGCCCGTATACCGACTTTACAGGCAACCAATTTTTTCTAAATATTGTTTGGATATAATAACATCACATATTTATCGGGAAAACGTGATTTTTGATCGTTTCCGTTATTCATTCCAGGTGCCGAGATTCAGTCCAGCTAACCGAGTTTCGTGTCTTGAAAGTCTTTGAACTTGAAACGAAAGAAAAGAGAACTTATCGAGGGAAAAATACGATTACAAAGAATTTCCCCTTCGACTCCAGCGCGTCGGGCGGCGTCGGGCGGGAAATATTTCCCATTCTCGATCATTTCAAAGAAAGTGACAATTCAATAAAAACTTACGTCGCCGTTGGATGAAGTCGCAATTAAAATCAATCGAGCAAAAAATCCTTTATTTTAGTGGATCGGTGATAAAAGTCAACGACCGGCCGGGTCCTTCTGTTCCTGAATGCTTTTTTTTTAAGTACGCACGCGCAGTTATTTAAAGCGGCTTATAACAATTTTTTATTCTTTTTGTCAGGTATTTTATGTGTATAGTATGTGTTCGGGCTCAAGTAATTATCTGCATCGGGTATTTTAAACAAACTGTTTAATGTCTTCAAACGTCAGAACACGTTAAAAAAGTCAAGTTTCTGTGGTGCCGGATAAGCAAATATATTTTAAAGTAAGCAGTTCTTGCAAAGAATTACTGAGACCAAAGTAAAATTAAATTCTGTACGTGACGTATTTAACTCATCAGAGGATCGAGACCTCTCATATGAAAGCACTTTTTTTAATTGGGTGTAAAGTTTATGCGGGATATTGTTATAATTTGAGTTATACTATCTATAGCTTTCTTAGTAACAATTGCGATCGCCTCGCACTTTGCAGTGAAATACAGTACTACTAAAAAGCACCGCAGGCATTTTGACGCGTTGATCATTGAAACTAAGCTCTCTCATAAATATCATCTGTTACTATATTCAAATTTAATATCAAATCAATTCAGAATAATAATACTTAGAACAAACGCAAGGCCAACGATACATGATATATTTTGCGTTAATAATCGTCGGGCATATTTATCTTATCAGGGGAAAAATATTCATATTATATAACCAAAAAAGGAAAAGCTGAAGCCATCCACTTTGCTGCGCCGATACTTTGAAAAGACCGTATCATCAATTTCGAAGGCAGAGATCGGTATCGCGGCCGGGCGCGCTCGTAGCAGAAATTGAGATGTATAGAAAATATATATTAAATTCCTGGCGGGCCTCCCGGAGCTGTTCTCGTAATTTGCGACATTAAAACATGATTTTTATGCGCGCGCGTGCGTTATGAGAAACGATTCGTGAAAAATTGCGGTACGCGCGTCCCGTTGGTATTAACAAAATTTACGTATCGCTCGGAAGGCGGGTATTTACTTAAGGTCGTGACTTTTACTTTGAGTCGAAATTCATAAAAGAAGAAAACATGAATTGGTTTAAACTCTGAATTGATTAGAACTCGTCGCGTGCGAGCACTAAAAGTTTTGTATGGATAATTTCACAACTACATTTAACTGATGGTTGCAATTTACAAAGTATCACGTAATTAGACACTGACACTTATATTTCTTATTATTTACCTTTGTCTTATATTTTCTATTTTATACTTCTCTATTAACTTCTGATCGAGACTTATACAAAGTAATAATGTAGGAAATATTAATAATCAAGGAATATAGTGATGTAAAATTCTCACATGAATGAATTTTTAAAAAAAATGCATACACCATATGAATATGCTGTTGTTGCATAAATATAATAAGACTTTTTTTTCGTGTTTATGTATCGAACGCAGAAGCATATGTAAAGCTTAAAGAATCCACTGGCCCCAGACTATCAGGTGGAGACTCGGGCGCTGGAGAAGCATGGGAGCTACTGATCAACGCCTGCGGTATCCAGCTTCTGTCCTTGTGATTTATATACCGCCATAGAGAAGCAAACAGACACAGAAGGTGCAGGACTTAGAATTGAAAGAGCCCAACAGTGGCAATCGAAGGTGTACAATAGATAATGACTACCGCTGAAAACAATTATGAAATGTTATAATGATTTCCACATCGAACCAGTTGCGGACATTTTCGGTGAAGGTCGGAATAGGTTAAAAATTCTATTAACTACTATATATGAAGCGAAAATAAATGATATTGCAAATCTATCATCGATTTCCATATGCTGGCATGTATGACTTTTTTTTTGAGCAAGCCCTGAGTACCTTTCATTAAAGGTTATTTAATACACTTATTATTCATGTATAGTAAATGCAGAATTTAGTGCAGTCTACGTACCCGTTGTTGGTGTAATAAAAAAATAGATAAATAAATGAGACATTGCGCCGCGGCCGCAGCCACTCAGAACCGCGGCCTCGACGACGTTTCGTTGTAATCATTTTGCTCGCAGTCCGGTCACGTAGCACAGTTTTGTTGTTCTTAAATAAAATTATTAATTGGTACGCCAACTCTAACTCTCAGTTCATGGGTCGGAAATCAGATGCGTTAACAGAATTTAAAAATTTTGTTAGACAATTTGAACATGCTCTCAACCCGCCACAGTTTGGTATATAAATAGATGTTTTTGAGGTTGTTTTTATATCTCAATAATCTTATATTTTTTTACTAGTGAGAGTGGTTCTTTCATGGAGTTCAGGAAGATCATGTTGTTGTTAAAATATGTTCTTTTTGTATAAATAGATTTTTAGAGTTCCGAGTAAAAATGCCAAAAACGGAATCCTTATAGTTTCGTCATGTCCGCCCGTCCATCCGTATTTAAAAGGCACTTTACTCAAAAATTACAAGATGAATACTGATAAAATTTTGAATATAGGTGTCTTGTATAAGCCGCTACTTAGTTTAATAGTTAAATAATGAAATGAATATTTTTATAGGAGGGCACTTCAAACATGTAACAGAAACAGAAAAAAAAAATTTTTTCGGCAAACATCAACGTGTGGCACATATTTCGAGTTACTTTAAAAACACTTTAAGGTTTATAAGCAATTTTTCTCATCACATGAATAGTTTTGGAGATAATCGATCTGAAAATAGCAGAAATTGTGCCCTCCTTTATTTTCTAAACCGTATGTCCAAAAATATAAAAAAAAATAGCGAAGGTAACGCTTAATAAATACTTTCAAAGAAAATTATTTTGAACATCATCGAATATACGTTTTTTGAGTTATTGCCGAAAAACTGCGCTGCTCTATAAAAGGACATTAGTGCCATCAAGACATGCTCTTTTGTTGATGCACTTTAGTTTAAAAGTAATAATCGACATACCTACTTGTTTTTATAGTTATAGGCGACTAAAGTGCTTATAACTATTCTGTGCGGAAAACATGGAAAAAGTATAACAACGTACTTTTTTCATCTGTAGTGCATTTGTTTGTACTAATGGCTTCGGAAATCTAATAAGCATAGTTCGACATGCTCTTGGCCAGTTTTTTTTCATTATAGCGTGGTAGAATATATAGTTTTCAAGTTTATTTGTATGCTACTAAATCAGAGAAAAAATATCTAAATCGCATCAATACTTTTTATGCATTCCTCAAACAAATCTTTACACAAACGGCCTGAAAAAATGTATACAAGTGAAATTAATTTGAATTCAGAGAAGCTTAGTTAATGTGGCTTTCCTAAATATCTTCAATTAATAACTAAACACATGTACTATATATCCTATGCGCGAAAAATTGATAAAATCTGGACTGACATAATAAATCTAATTGATAATATCAAAATCTAGGTCCGTTACTCATGATAGCTTCACAATCCATATAACTAAAAGAAAGTTGAAAAACTCAGAAAACAACGGATCGCAATAGAGTGTGGTAAAGGAAAACCTAATACTGTTTCGACAGCGGGGTTGCCAGAGCTATATAGGATTCCATCAAATTTCTCCACCAAATTGATATTGCCGTCGCGTCTAGGCTTCAGAGCACAAAAAAAAAAGAATTTACCCAGTCACTTTGTTTGCGAACACTTAAATGTCTCGTACATTACATAAACTGAGTTGGGGCTTCACGAAAACAGTAATGGATTAATATATTCATACTATATTTAGTACAATTATTTTCTAACAAACTCTCGAATAATTATTGTAAATAGATATGTTGACGATTGAAATTAACGATAAAACATGACGTCGAATCATATAAATATAATAAGATTACAAATGAACAACTTCTCAATTCTTATTATCCTGTCTAGACAGGCACAAGCATAATACATACAGTGGAAAATTACTTATGTACAAGCAAATAATAATCGTTTATCGTTTATTTATAAACCGAAAATTTGCGATGATCGTTTCGGATCCCGAACCCGCTATTCGATTCCGATCTCGACTATGCCTTCAATTTCAATGCATATATATACATATATATTATAAAGTATCCTACCTCGTGTTCCACAAAGATAATCGACACTTACGCAAAATTTCATTACAATTAGTTTGGCCAGTTTGGAAATTAGCCTGGATAATAGTCCACCAAGCGAAACATGATACTAATGAATATTTAGGATTCTTCGTATAACCATACTAATCTCGGTTTAAATGTCAGTATACGCCATTGTTTAAATTGAAAAATTGATCTCAATCTTACGTACTAATAATCATTTTCTTATTTTGTCTTATCTATTAACTCAATTTTTTAGATTGTACCAAAAGCGTTTAAGGGCTATTTTAAAACAAATGTATATTGCCTGAGTTAACAATAATCTTGTTTATTCTTGTCACGTAATGATTCTTGTCAGAAATAGTTTGTTATATTATTCTATTTCCTCGTCGAAATGTTTTAGCCATAACGAAAATCCTTACAAAGTACTTATAGAGTATTAATAAATGATTAACTACACCAAAACTAATTTTCCATACTGCTTTTAAAGATGCCAGGCTAAGATTTTTAAAATTTCTTACTTCTTTTTAATCTCAACTTTTGCTTGTCAGACTAACACTCGAATTTTGTTTATTTGTATATATACACAAAATCTATTTATGTAAATGTACAAATAAAAAAAGTAAGTGCGTTTATATTTTTATAGGAACCTCCGAGAACAGGAAAACTTAAACTTCTGTTTATCCGGTCGTAGCTAAAGCATCGTGCACGTTCAATCATCACCGGTCTATAAGCTTTGAACTCATAGAAAACGAGTCGTAAGATAAAGTAGCACGCGACACCTTTCATCGACAACGCAAGTTTCCTAGCTGGCTTAGCGCGAGTTACACAGTTTCCCAGCCCGAAGAGTCCATTGGATGCGCAGGTGTATTCTTGGACTTGGAACTTGTTATCGCCCGTACGGCACATCTGATCTCGGAGGCGGCTTATGAAACAAACTACTGTAGAGCAGGAAGGCCCTTGCGCCCTGAACTCTGTAGCCGACAGCTAGTCTGAATAGAGTCTTGAACGATTTTCAATCAGCATTGAAAGCGGTTTTCGCTCAGAGATCATACGCTCGAGAGTGAGTCCGATATGGTCGTGGATTCGATTCCATTAGTATGACAACGTGTTTTATTTTAAGTAAATCGTTTTGTTCGTTTATCAATACCACTCATTGGTGGAGAAATTTGAACTAATCCTATACAGCTCTGGCAACCCCGATGTCGAAACAGTATTAGGTTTTCCTTTACCACACTCTATTGCAATCAGTTCCGGTCTAGATTTTTTGAACTTTCTCTTAGTTATATAAATTGTGACGCCGCATGAGTGACGGAGTTTGATTTTGAAATTTATCAATTACATTTTTTATTTTATTTCAGGTTTTATCATTCTGCCGTGCAAAGGATTAACTACTACTTTTATTTCTTTGTATATTTAAGATATTTAAAAGAGTAAGTTTAACCTCTCTTAATTCAAATTAATTACTGGTATGAATTTGTTAAGTCTGTTTCTGTAAAGGTTTATTCGAGCAATGTCAAAGAGCAACAGTGAAGGCGATCAAGAGCATCGTACGGGAAAGTATCGATTAAATAAATCGGCATAAACTCTGGTCGCTGCGCACTTCGGAATGAATGTTAAGTCGTCGGTTTTGGACATAGCCGTTACAATGTTTATTAGCTATTCTCAACTTGCATTAAGTCAGCGTGGAGCGTTTAAGGTTCAAGTACTAATGTCTGAAAGAAAATTGTCGGCGAGGGTATGTCTCGGCGGTAGGTAGCAAAATCTAACACAAAAATAGGAACGCTGAAGGAAGACAGACAATCTGAAAAAACTCATAATTCGATTATGGGTAAAAAATTTCCACGTGAATTTTACGTGAAACTTTTAAGCGAAGGACTCCTCTTCTCCTGACCTGCCCATTCCTGTTCAGGTTTTTGCAAAAGGCAGACTTCTTGCTTTTGTTTTTAATTTGGATTTGTTGTTGTAGTGGAATCAGGTTTCTAAATATTCTAACTCATTTTCAGTAAGTTTCTATTAAAGGCATGACCTTGAAATAAGAGAATGCATTTGTGAAAATGATTCAACCATTTTCTGTGGAAAGGCAGGAGAAAAGGAGTTCTATTAAGTAAACTAGAAATAAAAATATCGTTGCTGGATATTAGGAGAGAAACTGAATATGTCAAACGTTAGAAGTAACATTAATCCAACAGTTAATGTTTGTTGTTAATGTTTAGTGTTAGTAAAGAAAAATATCCAAATAAATAGTCATACATATTTATAAAAAAACTGAACTTACCCGATCGTCGAATTAGTATAAGAATGTATATTTTCGATTGCTTATTTCAAACAACAGAATATAAGTAGACTTAATATGAATTTAAAAATTTGTAGTTTCTTGACCAGTGTTAAATACATTTATAAATGAAAATGAGAATCGATTTTTTTTGGTAAATGCAGACCAGTAGTATAAATTAAAAACGTGAATGGACAAACGAATCTTTAACAAGAAACCAAGTTCAACACAAAATAAGAAAATAATTTTGCGTTTAAACTATATGTACGTAACTACATGTAAACAAATGTTTGAAATACATAATTAATGGCTGAATTTGAACGCGAATCATAGAATCATTCACATCACACGCAATATCAATCTATGATATAAATGAAGTCGAGTTATAGCATTTCCAATTCATTAGGTTTTCAATTCAATGGGCAGGACACATTGCGTGAATGAACCGCGAGCGATGGACCAGAAAAACCCTCGAATAGAGACCGAGGATGACCAGAGGAGGGGGAAAGGGCGCCCGGAGACAAGTCGAGAGCGAGAATATGATAATCCCAGATAGAAGCCATTGGAAGAAGTGACTGTGATGGAAGACAAAATTAAGCTGAGAATTTATTTACGTATATTTTCTTAATTTGAAAGTCCTTATTGACGTTTTTGTCATATTTTCATTAACGATTGAAAGATATCCTCCTACAAAAAAAGCTCTTACTTTTTTTAATTCAAATATCAGACTAAGGATTAGGGTCTATTGTCTTATAGCTTCGCGTTGGCCCAACGTGGGTTCGGACCGATTAAGACCCTCGATACGGTGGTAACCTACTTGACCGAGTGTTTAACGTGCTCTAAGAAGCGTATAGTGTATAGTAAGTATATTGATTTGACTCAGTTGAAAACTCGTTTCAGCCGTTGTTAGAATTCAAACCTAGTACTTCTTTTTTTTTTGGAGGCAAACTCGCTCATCACTTGGCTACTGCCGCTTTTATAGTATTTTCTTAATGCAAAATATAATATCGTTAGTCTCGCTAAAGCACAAAAATGGCTTGACCGATTTGGCTTATTTCTTCTTGTTGCGTTCGTAATAGATAGGACAAGGTTTGTATAAAAAAAAAACATTTTTGTATCTGTCTGTCTAATTCTTAGGACAATGTTGTCACTATGAAACATTTAAACCAACCATGACGCGGCTTTTACTGAAAAGTAGAGGAGCTTACTGGGCTATATTTAGGATATTTTTATTCCGGAGATCTTTAGGGTTCCTGCACGAAAATTGAAAAACCCTTAATATGGAATAATTTATCGGAATTTAATCAAAATTAGACCGGGATTGATGTCGGAACAAAAGTACATACGATAGATTTTTTTGAATTCTGTTTTAAACACTTAGAGAACTCTCATAGTTTAACCGCTTTCAATAAAATATAGTATTATAATAGCTGGAAGCCAGTGAAATATACAAGATAAATATTTTAGAGTGCCGTGAGAGTTACTAAGAACCCTTATAGTTTGACTAACTTGTTTGAGAATTGTACAAGCTTTTTTTTATTAACACAGGCTGTTTCAAGTGTCTTATCGTTGCATGTTCGTGTTCTATAGGATTACTAAACATCCTTACAATTTGACAGATCTCAATTAAATTTGGCAAAGAAAAGGATGTAGACTAAATTATTTTTTGTAGCAGAATCGGAATAGAAAACGTTATCAATATTAGAATCGAGATTATATTAAGGGTTAGAATCGATAACGTGACCGAGATCGGAATCAGGGGCTGTATCGGGACGGAAATCGAAAGGCTAACAACTAGATTAATAACGATTAACGTAAAAGACGGAGGAATTCGTTCTATTTCTACATAGGTAAAAATACGGACGTATACTATTCAGGCACGCTACCTAAAGAAAAAGTAGAAAAATGTCTACCGAGTTATTTTTTTAGTTATTTATGTTTGTCAAATATAAATTTTAATAAGAAACAGAATTTTTGAAACATATTAGAAGTTAGATATATAATTAAGAAAATCGACTTATTCATGATTCATTAAGTCTCACGACTAAGAATTTTTATATTGTATCCATGTGACACGACTTAAATGTGACAAAATGGACAAACAAGTTTTTTTATTTCTATATTGAAGTCTCTAAGGAAAAACGTTGTTACAGGTGGCTGTTCAGATAAAATTGACCTCAAAGTATTATTTCACCGAATACCCAACTCTAAAAGAAAGAAACAAAGAGGAAAAGAAAAAGTAATTACGAAAATGTTTGTATCGAATAGAAAATAATAGGAGAATCCGTATAACTGTATCCAATTTGTCCTTTCGATTGACGACTCTTTGGAATTGTAGGCCGCGCAAGCGACATTGTCCCGCTTTGAATAGTCTACTAGCTTTTGCTTACGGCTTCGCCCACATGAACACAGAATTTATTTCTTCACATTATTCATTTAGCGATTTCTCCGTCAGCCATGATTACGATCTCGGTTCTATTTTTGATTTTGAAACTTGTCGTCGGTTTCGGCCTCGAACTCGATTTTAATTTAATCCTGCTTTTGCTTTGGATTCTGATAACGGTCTTTCGATCATTTGCGATCCTGGTTTCACTCTTGCATCCGACGATGTTTTTGCATGTGACTTGCATGCGAATGTGATTTCTCTCTGGCCTTCGAATTAGTTTTCGATCTAGCTATCGATTGTTGTCCGAGTTTCGATCTGGATTATAATTTCGATCTGACTCTCAATTCCAATCGCGATTGCATTCTCTATTCTAACCCCGGTTTCGCCTTTAATTATAATCATTTGTTATGTCGTTGTTAATATAATTTTTCTCTTTGTTCCTGTGAAATTTAAAAACATGTTCTTTACACAAACAAGTATTGTGGGAAATTTCAAGTTCTTACCGGTTTCGAAACTCATGCATAAGATTTTATCATTTATTTCACAGCACCATAGAGCTGATTTTCCTATAACGATCGAACACTTTGAATTTTTTTTAATAAACTCATGCCTATTTATGAGAAGAATTGGTAGATCTGCACATGGTACGATCTTTAAATATTCGCCTTGTTTCCCCTACAATCATTAATCGTTTCATGCAATCTCGTCGGTTTAAGGTCTGTTGGCCTATCTTTGATATCTCTCTAATTTGATCTGCATAAGATTTGTCATAGAAACTTTTGTTGACCCTTTCATAATAAACGTGCTCTTTAGAGATTCTTTCTGTCAATCTACTTTCATTCATGATTTTTAGATGACTAAACCACCGCAATATACTTTTTTCTTCTCTAGTCACTTCATACATCTTTTTTCAAACCTTACGGTTCTCTAATATCGTTATTCCTTTATTTTTCAAGGACACTCCATAAATGATACGTAGGCATCTCATCTCCAATGCGTTAACTCTGCTTTTATGTTTGTCCTGCCATATCCAACTTTTACTACTTGTGAAACTTTCACCATAACCATTCGCTCCTTTCATATATTTAGATATTATCCGTTATTCCTAACTATCGGCTGGAATCCCGATCGTCTATCGTTTCCATTCCTGATTCTGGTTTTGATTTTAATTCCCGTGTAATATTGGATCTAGTGTGGATTTTGTTCTTTCTTTACATTCTACCGTTGGTAATAATTAACCATCATTTATAGGCCTAAAAATCCAATGTCAGTCCCGTTGCAGGACATTTTACAAATGATTAGATATTGGGCCAGCCCTCTGAGCGCGTATAAAAATAAATACACTTTCATATTTATTATATGAAAAGTATGTTTGTTTGTATCTTTTGGGTCATCAGATCTTTATTTCGCTGCATCTCTATTTATGTTAATTAACAGTTAGTTAATATTTTTTAAGTACATCATTTTATTCCAATGCTTTTTTAAAAGTTTATAAAGCATAGACAGACAATTTAAAAAATATAACAAAAGAAGTTGATAATTATTATATGAATACTATAAAATAAAAATATATATGGAATTTGGCTACGAGTCGCTGAATAAACTGTAATGAAATTTGTGTGACAATGAGAAGTATACCTTTGTATGAGAATATATTACAATTTACAATCAACGATGATATAATATCATTACATTATATATATTGAAGAATATTCCCCATTTTGACGTAATTGTGTATAAGAATTTTTGAGATTGGTATCGAGGTCGTCAATTTCGTAAACAATAGCCGCCTATTCATTACTGAACATGTGTAAGAAAATTGAATATAAAATGCAATTTATGCTCACGCATCGAGCGATATCACGTATGCCGCGCGTCATTTGTCATAGCAATGGCGTGTGCCCAAAAGCATTATCATAATTTTTAAATTATTACTGCGTCCAGTTTCATCGGACACAATGTATCTATCTAGGTATACGAACTGACCGGCGACGGCTGGTGAATAATAGAATAACAGGTAATTTGTACAATTGAATGGCTCCGTGTCGGCGTTAATAAGCAGGTACGTAACAATTGTTATTGCGTTAGCTTTCTTTTCCGAGGGCGAAGAATGATTTTGGGAGTGAATAATTTTCATAGAATATGCTATGTGGAGTGAAATTAATTTTGTTGATGTGTAGCGAAACGGGGGACCGGATGTAGATAATTTTGATATTTCACTGATGACCGAAAATAAAAATAATAACGAGAAGGCTTGTGCGTGTTAAAGCTACAGAAAACGAAGAAGTTACGTTTTAACAATTGCGCAGAAACGAAAACTTCTATACTATTTTTCTATCATCATACCATAAAAAATAGCTACTTTTACGCTTTTTTGCTGATTTTGTTAAAATGACTTCTGAGCAAGTGATAAAATGGTAAATTTTGACGAGATAATATAACTACAAAGGTTATAAATAACCTGCGAAATAAAGACAATTTGTATTTTAGCGTAATACATTGCCACGTTTATCTTATTTCATAGTTATTTGTAAAGTCGTCTTTGAGCGAATGCTTATGGTAGCGGATTTTGTATTTTCATGAAATTTATTGATTAATTATAAATAACAATGTTGTGTTTAGTTAATTAAGTGAATAATAATGTAGCCCACCTATCGTCTATTACAAGTAATCCTCCCGAACACTGAGTAACTTGTTTTTCTTACATTCATCAGCTATTTCTTCCTTTTACCGCCACAAGAAATTAAGGCCTCCTACATCACTCGTATTCTCCTTGCTATTTATATTTGTCTATATCCGTCATAGAGACCTACAGCCCTTTCCGTTCCATTACAGAATCTTCTTTGTCCCTATCTTATCCTTAATTCAACCATCCCTTGCCTACCTTCACCCGCCTCTGTTCAATGTATTTAATTTAGATTCCTAGACTGTGACTAGCCCGGTTTCTAGATCGAAGCACAGGCACGTTCGAATGTAGCATAGTTTTGAGGGCAGTCTACGAAAAGACTCCAGCGTGGACACACGTCACCCATAGTATTCCATTAATGAACCAGATGCCCGCCTTGTCGTGCCCAACTACCCGTTCGCTTTTTGTTGTTCTAGTAGAAGATCCGAACTTAGATCGACCTTCACCGAGCTGATAATAGAATGAAACATATTTTATAACAAAGTCTGTCCAGGATTTTTTTAGCAAACCCATTTTTAATATATTTTCTAATATACGAAATTTGTTATAAAATATGTTTCATTCTATTATCAGCTCGGTGAAGGTCGATTTAAGTTCGGATCTTAGACGATTCTAAACGGGAGCGGTGTCCCGCGTGTAACTGATAACGAACAATTACTGTATAACGAGTCAATCTAAATACAAGTGTTGTAGATCACTTTTTCTATTCTATTTTCGATACACGCTTGGTAGCACTAAAATTGTAGTTATATAACAGCGAAATATTGCAAGCAAATATCTAAAAAATTTAAGATTGGTGGAAGGTTTTCGCTTATTTTAGCACACAATACAAAATTCATGTGCTGGATATGGGTGTCTTTAAACAAGAGGTTATTTTTATATCATAATCTAGTTCTAAGATCATAATTATTGCTCATAACAATTAGTGTCCATATTAGTTTGAAATTTCTCATTTTTAAATAGCCTACTTGCTGCAATACTAGCAAGAGTTTTACATGGATTAATTGTACATGGATGGAAGGAATAATTGCATACATAATTAGGTTTATACGGGAATCTCAGGACGCGAGTCCCATTCGCACTTGTCCGGTCTTTTTTCATTTATAATACGGATTATTTAAAACAAACCTAATTTAGTATGCTATAATACTACGTACTTAATAGCGAATAAGTACTAAATGAAAAAAAAATAGACTTCGTAATGCCGTTTCATCTCTCTGTCTCTCTCTCTCCTCTCTCTTTCTCTCTCTACCATTACAAGCGTCTCCCTATCCTTCCATAAAGATTATTTAAAATAAATTCCGACAGGCGAACCTTCTCACATAAATTGAAAGTCCTAACATCAACAAGATTTACACAAATATTTCCTTATACAGCGTTCGTTCCCTTAAAAGCCAAAGTGAAGATATAGACGGCGCTTTTAAACTCGGAGGCCGTGATCAATCACACACGCTCCAAGGAGTTTGTCAGGTTCGAGGCCCCCGCGCCGGTTAGGGGCCCGTAAATGCCGGCGCTCCGGCGATTAGCGGAACCGTCTTTTTTTAATACGAAAACCCTCGAGACGCTATTAGCTTTCGATGCGACGCAGGCCTCCGATTTTAGGTATAGCGTCGCGTCGGGACTCTTAGCATGTGTCGTACGGTGCGGCACCTTATCAATCAAAAACCGTCCGAGTGCTGCGCGGTTCTCCCGCGTCTAAGGTTCCGTAGCGGCGTTTGGAGAAAGGCACGTTCGAGGAACCGCGTCCAAACGCGCGAGAGCCATAGATGAAGACGAAACAGTTATCGCGATGCTAACTCAGTCGAAACGTGCGAAATGATGGAACGTATTTGAAATATCATTCATTACTATGGGAAAGGCACATCTGTACACAAATAAATACCTCGACCTAATTTTGTTATTATTTTAATTGATCTAATTAAAAGTCAGTATTGTCTTCTACGTCGGAATACCAAAGTTCATTGTTTTGTAAAACTTCAAAAAATGGTAGATAGTGGTGTTATGAATTAGGGATATTATTTGTTCCTTTACAAGATTTTGTCTAAATTTAATATTTCTTTTATTCTATTAAAATTTATATTAAAGTGTCTCCTATTAACAATATAGAAAAGAAATCTCTAAAGAAATGCGTGCGTTTAATAAAAAAAATTTCCAAAATCATTCGAAACACTTTCTAAAGGCCCTTATACAGATGTTTTATTATGTAGACTTGGAAAAAATGGAACTATGTATATTTATTGCTCTAAAATTAAATTGGATTAATATTGATTGAAATGACGAAAGCTGCTGATTCGGACAAAACAATCATTTAATTTAGTGTAATCCATCAGATTCAGAAATCATTTAGTGTATAAATATAATTTCGATTTTTCCGGGAACCTCTCCGATGCAATCATTGTATAACCTTGTAATAGCGAATTGTGTTATAACACTACTGTTGTGTAATGACATCAAAAAGATATATTGTTAAATATAAACTAAAATTACATTTAATCTTTCACGTTATCAAGCAGAAGAATAAATTACAATATGTAAATAATGTCAGTATAAAACTTAACGCAACGCAAAATGAGTTCACTCTCATTTCCCAGTAGAGTAAGTACAAGTAAGTAAGAACAGTAAATATAAAGTCTACTATACTCAAGTGCTCTGTGTTTCACAAATATTCATCTATAAAATTTTATAATTATTGTTTTAACTGTACATTCACGCTTAGCAAAATTTGGGGTTAGTATTAATCTCAACATATACGTAACCAAGTTAAATTTGTTCTCATTGTACATAATTTAATACATTAAACCGCGAACAAACAAAAGGTCAGAGAACGTGTAATAGAGAAACGGCATTGTTAATTGCTGTAAATTTGACAATAATTTGCTCGCGATCGCCTCGCGTCAAGTGGTAATAGCCAATATTAATCTCAGAAATCCCTAGTGTATTAGGCCAAAAAAACTCTTTATTATACGCCATCGAGCGGTAGAGAATTTTAATGAGAAACGAAGCCCATTCGTGTGCGTCCAGAACGCGTATTCGACCGCCATGAAATTATCCAGATAAAGTTGGGAATGCAAACATTTAAGAGCGGCATTAAAAAATTAACCGTCCATCCGAGCTCCCCCTCTAATCCCCCTCCCCGCGGCTCCGACCCTCATGCGAGAAACAACGAAAGTGGGTCTCCTCGCGCCTTAAGTTAATACAATTGGGTGTGTGCCTGGAATTCCTTATAACTTGGTTACGCTCTAGCTTGTCTTATCCAGTAGTAGCGAGTTGAGAGTTTGGAGTTTGCTAAAGTCCTTTGATCCCGCCCTACTAGGACGCAGGTACGCTTCGAAGCGATACTTTATAGAAATCCCTGCACTTGTTTATTTTATGTATTTTCAAGCCGATCTCACATGATAAGAGCGTCTATAAATCGGAATATGTCGGATGAACGATATGAGACTATTCCATAAAGAACGTAAAATAATTATTATTTTAGTTTTTAAACAAAGATTTATCTAGTTATAAAAATAAATTCTGAAAAAGTGTCAAAAAAAATTCCTTAAAAATGACCGCGCAGTCACGAAAGACAATTAATAATGACGTTACAATAAATATTTAAAAACCTTCACAATTTAACTTATTTTCCTTTGTTTCTTATTCATTTACATATGCTAATTGTTTTGTATAAAGCCAAGAAGACACGTTAACTAATTGATCAAAATAAAAAATAAAAAATTAAACTAAATATTCGTAACACAACAGCAGCATGTATTACGTAACACAATGTAAGGTAATGAATATATAATCGTATATGTATCAAGTTCATAGTAAACGGCATCATCGACGCGGGCGACGTCGTGCGTGGGCACGGGGACAGGAAAGCGATACGCTGTCGGCGGCGACAGATCGCGAAGTACGCCCGTCACCGTGTCGGCGGACAGACCTCGAGTTCGTTGGCTTCGTCTTCGGGGCGATCGCTTACGGCCGGACATGTGAAATATGAAATAACAATCGAACCCTGAACGCCAACGACCGATCCGTCGCTCGCGTGCCGCAATCGGATATTTTCTCGCGCATGTCCAAAACAAACGTATCGTCTATGGGATAGAGAAAATATTTTTTATGAATTGGCTTAGTATATTCATTGTTAATATATTTTCCGGGAATTTTATATTCTTCCTTGGTAAAGTTACCCTGTGTATGATTCTAAGGTCACTTTCAGCAAACGTTGTGAATTTCACGTCTTTAGCATTTGTATTTTATTTCCATCAAAACTAAAGAAGAAGAGTTCTTGCGTTAGATCTACTTAGCGTCAAACTTAATCGATATGGTGAAATTCTAAAATGTCAAAACTAGACACCTCAGTTTTACGTATATTGTTGTAATTCTGTATGTTGTTAATTAAATATATGGGTAACAACACAGAAAACGAATGTATTTCTTCATCTTTTACATCAATTGAAACCTGATGTCAATCCCAATCACATTCTCGCCTTCAATTCTGATCCCTTGGTCCTTCTTGAATTTAATACCCGTTCCACCTTTAATTTGGATCCCGGTGAATGCCGTCTTTAAAATGAAATATAAACTATTTTACTTAGCGGTAGTGTAGCTTTACATTAGGAATGAATTTTTAGAATGGGTGTATTATTTTTATCTAAATAGTACAAATAAGCAAACGAAGCCGGGGACAAACACTAACAGGTACAGTAAAGTATGCGCGTATTGAATGCAATGTTGTGTCAAAATTTCAAGTCAATTGACCAACTGCTTTTTGAGTTTTGAATCCACAAATATACACTGAATTCAAATTTTGTACGTTCTATATTATTACAAGCTTTCACGTTGAATCTATTAAATGAAAAGATCTTAACATAATTCACCTTACGTTGTATATAATGATGTGAAACCTTCGAGCTGATAATCATTTTATACGAACGTCGATGAAAACACATAGCGATCCTGGTTTTCAGGGAATCGATATTCTGAATATCTTGAAATTACACGAAAAAGGCATCGCGTGATAGGGTGTTATCAGTCAGGATCACGTGACATTGATATATGGGTAATACAAGGGATTTGAAACCGCCGCAGACGGAGGGAAATATCGTAGGCATTGAATATATTACATTAATGTTGGCCGCTTACCGCCGCCGCGGCGGTAACACGGCCGCCGATGTGGGACAACAATTTTATTTCCAATTTAGATGTTTTGGAAAAGAATTCTATTAAGTTTGTCGAAAATTTATATTCCCCGTTCATAGATTAAGTCTTGTTCGATGTTTTTATTAGACGTGTTTATAATATATTGTAAATAAAACTAAACAATTATAGTTTTTTATTTATCGTTATACCTGTATTTCCAGTGATACATCGTATGCATTGTATATATGTTAGTATATTACTTTGATATACCACTAAATAATAATAAATGTCGGTGTTTATGCGTCGGAATTTGTATGTGAGTGTCGGGTGTGTTTAATGTGTGTGTGTGTGTGTGTGTGTGTGTGTGTGTGTGTGTGTGTGTGTGTGTGTGTGTGTGTGCGTGCCTTGTTCTACGTCTATAAAAAAACCTTTTTACCATCATAATTATTGTAAATTTTGTGTAACACATCGACGGTAAACAAGTAGATCACATTCCTTTTATTCCTTCCAAAACCCGTCGGCTGATCCATTTCAAAAGCTATAATAATTTCTAAACTGTCCAAAAAATGGCACTCTTTCAAAAGGGATTGTCACAAAAAATCTCCATGGACACTTTTAGTCTTTAATTATAGCGAACTACGTAATTCGGTTGTTTACCAGGTGCTGCCACAAAACATCTCGCCGCGCGGGGCGCTGTGCCCGGACGTCGGCGCTGTGCCCTATTTACACCGTCAGTCAACTGCACTCACAGAAATTGCTGTTCTCGCCTAGGGCGAATCTTTTACTGTGATCGTTTCAGTGAATACTACCATTAAAGAATTTCGAGTAGTAAAACGTGTCTGCTGTGCAATATATATAGATTTTAAAACAATGCCTACATGTAACAATTATGTAAGTATGAAATTGTAAAAGTCCGTATACCTGTTTTTATCGATGTTTAATTGTAAAAACGACGACAACACATGGAAAGATTCGATGTTCTCGTTATAGCGATACGACTTGTACTATGCTACAAGGAGATCAACCGAAACCTTTTGACAACTAGGTGTCAACAAGCCAAAAGGTTGCGGGCAAATGAGAAAGGGTAATGCAATTTTTTTAAGTTCTTTCTTTCTTCTTTAAATGAATTACAATTTATCTTGAATACGTGATAACGAAATTATTTGAAGAAAAAGAGTTAATTAAATTTAATTAAAAGTAGTAGCGGTCATATTTTTATTGCCAACCCGGCAGAAAGGTATTCTTCTATAATAATTATCTACAAAAAATGCATTTTAATTAAAAAACAGATGGATATAAAAACCACACAGTCAGATCTTAGACTATTACTAAGGATTCTTAACACTCAATCGCTAAGAAACACCCTTTTACAATTATTTTTATAACGGACTAACATTCTTAAAATATTTTCCTATGAAAAAAAAAAGTAGAAAAATTATAAAGCAAGTATTTCATTACTTACTGTATCTAGTTTTATATTGTCTGATTCTTAAAAAAAAAAGTATTTGCGATGAACTAAGAACATTTATTTTTCATTTTACTTACAGATTTTCAATTTCCTGCCCAAGCGCCACAAAAATATACCGCATTCGGTCACTTGCGCGATGTCAAAAGTGACTGCAATTTATTTGGCCTCCCGACGGCCGTGTCAGCCCCGCGGCGACATACGTGCGCGTGTGTGCAAAGGGTAACGTTGTTACGTACAAAATAATTAAATTCCTAATTTCGGAGCTTCGACGTGTACCTACACAACTTGAATATTAAACTTTCGCCTGTAATTTCAGCGCGGAGAGCTTTTCAATTTTATAATACACTTTCCCAACGGGTTCATTGAAAACTGGTATAAATTTTCATGAATACTTTTTGCGAAACATCGCCTGGAAAATTTAGCGATTTTTCAGAAATACGTTGTTACGAATTTCACGCTCGGCAAAAGCAAAATAGCCTTTTGTATATAACTGAAATACTTTGAATATAAAACCTTATTCATTTAGTATGAAATTGAGAGTGCAATGAAAAAAATATAAATGGTGGAGATAAATTAAATAAATCTTACTAAATTTCTAAATAAATTTATAAAGAAAGTTATCAAGTTTTCTTTTTAAACTTAGTATAGACTTTGCCTATTAATCAAATCCATGGAAATCGGAGAAATTTACCGAGATCTTGAAATTTACAGAAAGGAAACCTTACCACGATATCGTTCCCATTAAACACACCTAAGTAAGGTAAAATTTAACTTATTCACGTTTAAGGATTGACTACAGGCGTTATTAGAGCACAACAACTAACAGGAGGGACTGACGATTTAATATTTTAATTTGTACAAATAAAAAACAATTAGCAACACTAGTTGTTGGGTTAAAGTTAAATGTGCCTCATAATAATAGCAATAATGTATTAATTTAAGACAAAAATAACATAATTAGAAAGCCTGTTTGTAGTGTTTCGCCCGCTAAGTACATACGCAATTGCGTTGTGGGAATTCCAGTAACGATCACTAATGCATTACGGTCTAGAACAGAGACTGTTATTATCCATAATAATTACATACAGACGTATTCAACCTTCTATAGAAGCCCTAATACCATTACAAAACATATTATGCATAGACCCACCAGAAATATACATACAAATTGATACACATGTAGGATGTAAAGCTACATTTTTTTTACAACGTTTTCGAGGGGTAAGCGAGCTTGCAAGCCGCCAGAGAATAAGAATTCAACGTCGCCCATGGACGCCTACCACCACAGAGGAGTAACCAGTGTGTTCCCGGGCTCTATTGACTTCTATCAATCTACATATTGAGATAGAATTACATTATCGTCCACCAATCAGCAAAGTAATTAGCTATTTACTTATTATTAACTTAGTTTGATATTATTATAGATTTACACCATATTTACTGTTACTTTATCTGGACTGCTATATAAATCTATAGGCTATGTCTACATACATACAAATATTTCTTTTTGTAAAATTTTGAAATTAATATTCTTTTTCTGACTCAATTACCCCAAATCTACTGTTTTTAAGATTTTTGTCTATCTGTATGTTTGTCCTTTATGAGATGAGAGCGGATAGACCTATCTTGTATCACTCTCGCGGCAGAGCAAATCGATAGGGCATCTAATTACCTATTCGAACATTCCCTTCAGTGCCACAACTATATAACGGCATCCTAACGCATTGGGTAATAAGAAACCAATAGAAATAGTAAGAAACTTATGTTATTTTCAATGTATGGTCATCTCTTGCACGTTTGTTTTGGTGATGGCGATTGTCGCAATGTTCCATGCGACATGCAAGTTCAAAAGTGATTCAAGGCTTTGAGTTATTTTTCGATCGTCTAACATAAACCTCCATTGTACGATTACGTCGATGGGGTTCACGATACCATCTAGGAAATCATCACTGGCCCATAACATTTGATATAACCATGACTTGAATCCCATCTGCTCTTTGTAATATAAATGATAATTTTCATATAATCTCCTTATAGCTGTTCTACTGGGATGACTCGAGTTATTTATATAGTAGACTAACACAATAGCTGAATTAAACAGTAATTCTAAGACGTTGTTACAGAGCGTTTTCAGCGGTACAGCACGTTGTAAATTCCACGGAAGATAAATGTTTTCCTAGAGCGTAGTAAGTAAGTCAATTACTCAGTGTTCACAAGCAATTAAGGATCTAGTATTATTGTTTACATTATACCTAAATATGTCCTAAATCAACTCTGCACGTTGTATTCGATTAACGAAAATAGGATTTTGGCGTTGTTACTAAAAGCACTTTAATTTTATCGAATTGATGCGTCTTTTTAATTTCGAATTTAATTTACATAAAAATTATACTTGTTTTTTGGGTGATTTACATTTATTTTCTATTAGTTATTGTCATAAGTTCTAAGTCTCAAAATATCATTTAAATCGATTTTATGTAATACTAATGAAGAAAGTGGTTGGATTTTCAAAATTTCAAAACCACTATTTCAATTTTAAAATGCTCTTTATATCAATATGGGTTTGAGACACTTTATTTTAAAGAGTCACCGAAACATGAAAAGAAAAATTCATTATTTACTATTCTCAAATCTTATAAAAATCATGTTTTGGCACATTTGTTAATCTGAACATATTTTTTTTATTAAATAGTTCATTATTATATTCGTAGAATAAAAGTAAAAAAAAATATAAGAAGCTATAAATGTAATAGTTATTACAAAAATAAAATACACAGTATTAATATTTTGTTCTCTATAGATATAATCTATTTATAAATGAAAATCAAAATGGTCACACAAATACATAATGAAAAATGATCTACCAAAATTACTTAAAGTAACTTTAATAATTAACCATTTCATTTCTTAAGATTGCCACTCTTCGAAATCACAAGTACTGTAACTGTACCTACAGTCAAAGCCCTGTAAATAATATGTAACGCTGTATTGTACTTCACCTTTCCTAACACAACATTTTCTACGTAACAAGTATCTATTCAAACGCTTTTAAAGAGAATATCGAAGCACTCGCCGGAGAAAAGTTTCACGTTTACTTACCGACGAGAATACAACGGGGTCTCATAAAGTTTATTCTCAGCTTACCTTCTGGAACCTTCAGAGGGTTAGGCTCTGAAGGAACACCTCCACTGGTCTCTAGTGGGCATATAAAACGCTTACTCGGGACGATTTGTAGTTTCGTATCCAAAAAAAACTTACATCTTTAGTTTTATATATCGTAAACTTTTCTTATCTGTATTCTGTAACAGAGACCAATGTAGTGTTGCAAGTTTAAGAATCCGATTACGGTACCCCTTGCCTATAAAGAATAAATTGATTTGTTTTTTGCTACTAATTGAAATGTATTCAACTGTTTCTTTATCTTTGAATAACCTAATAATGTAAGCCACTTTTCAGTGTCTATATTATACGTGTCCAAAAAACTAAAGGGGTCTTTCATACAAAATATACAAGGACTACCGAATATTAATACCAAATTAAAGTTTTGTAAATGCTTAAAATAAGAAATGAATCATGGAAGAATCAATTATAAATATTATAATTTGTTTATACTCTTGATCCCTATTATAATTATGTCGTTATTATATAAATAAAGAGAAAAAATTAAATATTTTATATTTTTTTTTATAAAAACGAAATGGGTTTGTAGTAAACTTTACATGTGTTTGAGTTATTTTAATCATACAATAGTGTTTATTATTATTAAAAATTAATTATCATCACGTTACTTTTGAGGTACTTTATCGAAATTTTGGAAAACAATTAGTTCATTTTATAGCATAGATGTCAAATCAACAAACAACATCTAACAATATCAACAGTCAACGTTACCAACTTTTCCGGTGTGGCGGAGCATTTTTTTTTTAGCAATTAGCGGGAACGCCATATCACGCGTTATTAACCGCAACACATACGTACGCAAAAGCTGTAGATTATAAAGGGCGGGCGGGGCGGCGCGAGAGCCCCGAGATACGTATGATATACCGCCGCTCCCGTTCGTTATCGGCGCCCTGATAAATTATTTCCACCGGATAATGATATATGAGTCTCCGAATACGGTTAGGTTGCCGGCCTCCGTCACCCGTGGCGGTTACTATTGTTTATAGGGCCCGTTTGTGTTGCGCGATAGGGCGCGCGCCGCGTTCTAATTGATAACGCCGCGTCCGAAACACGTGCGAGGATAGATTAAGGTCATACCTTCGGAATGTCGAGGTATGAGAGATGAAGGAAATATTAAACGTTACCTTTCTATGTCCTCGAGGACGAATGTGTCTTTCGTACGAAAACTTAACATAATTTTTCTCTTAATTATAGTTATCTGCATGTTTAGTAAACTAGTTACGTATTTGAATATTTTAAGTTGTAGTTGTAGTACCTATAGTTACACCATCATAATTATTTATTATTGCCATAAACTCACGCCTATTTCCCAGAAGTGTGCGTAAAGACCACTGATTCCCAAAGGTTGTTGTATTTGCATCTCTTTTGCTTCGCTGACATCCATCAATCGTTTAATGGAAACTGGTTGGCTTCGAAAGTTTAAAATTTGATTCTTTTTTAATTGGTGCCACCAAATTTAGCCGGTATAAGATATTCTAGGGCGACCCTTGCCACCCTTCTATCACACATATTGTGCCCTATAAATTAACTAGTACGCCTTGAAACTCTAATGTAATCTGTTATCGCAATTATGCAAATGTAAGTTACCAACTTAAAGCTTGAACTTATAGTTTCATCGTCGTCCAACTAAATTATGTTTTTGCGCTTTACTTTCTCTTTAAAATATTTTTACTGGTTTTATTTTAGCTAAGTAACTGCAAATTTATAAAAGTATTTATGATACATAAATTTGTTCGAACGTCAAACCTTCCTAGTGAGAGTTATGAAACAGATTTCCTAATAAATTACCCTTGGATTATTCAGTATCTAGGGCGGCGATTGCGGCAAAGTGCCTGAACTCTATAAATTTAATTCGCCGCTCCTAATGTTTATTTTGGTTAATTTCCATACTGATTCCTTATTCGCGCGTTCGTCTTCTCTGTATTTAGTGCATATACCAATAAATTTAATATCCATGTTAGTTTCTGACAGACACTGGCGCTTAAATAATCGTTGATGTTTACAATTAAGATATATTCTCACCCCGTCGGCTCTCTTTGGGGCGGATTTATGTAAGTGATGACTTGATTTAGTGGTAACTCTTGCTTATGAAATCTCTCTCATGTATAAAGTATACATAAATTATCAACGTAATTCAGGTTTACTGTGTAATATTAATCAGGATTTTGGAGTTTGCGCCTGGTGGATTGTTTCTAAATTCAATAACAGAATAACCAATTTATGATGCGACGATCGTAGTAATAAAAAAATGAATTCGTCATCACCACCGTCTGGGGGCGCTGGGATCGATTTATGATTTTATGATACGTTTTTAAAGAAGTTTCATAATATTTCGCAAATATCTGACCTTATGACGATGCATAAATACGCTTTCAAGTGCGTCGTGTCAAGTACTTCCACTTTGCTTATTCCTCCATGCCCTCTCTAAGTCTTTTATTTTAGTTCGAGCAGTTTGGCGCATACACACTCAACTTTGGTTGAGTATATGTCGGAGACTGTTAGCAATGGGTAAGCGGCGACGACATTCGAAAGTTTGACACGCTCTTAGGGACGAACCGAGTAGATTGAATTTGATTCAGTTTAAAAACTTACTAGTCGATTTACGTTTGTCTACTACTGGAAAAGGGTTCATGAAGAATAGACATCGATTCCTAATGTAATCTGTCATTACAGAATATCTGTGTTAGTATTCATGTACTTTCTATATATTTTTTTTATTTATTAACCTGATCGTTACTGTTATACAATATTGCTAGCAAAGTTTAAATAAAAATAATGTCATCAATTTGTTACAGTTTTATATTCCCACTTGAAGTTTTAAAATGTTCGAACTACGGACACAGATTAGTGATAAAGATAGCTATAGCGTGAACAAAAGTAACTTTACGAGAACTCATTAACAGTCAAATTTACTTAGGTCAAAAAAGAAAAATTAAATGAAAACGAGATTTTATACAACCCTTCAATTTCCGTATATAAATTAAAATCTCCAAAGCACTTAAGCAACACTAAACAGCGGCGGGCGGCCGAAGGCTGTAATTTCAGAGGCCTTGCTCAATCATTAAAAAAAAGGAGCCATTAATGATGTAGGTAGGAGTGACCTAGTTAGGGGTTCCGCCGCGAATTAATTCTAATTGATTAGTTGCCCACCGAACCTTGCCAGTATTTTCGGCTTCTTTGATCTGGGATCCTTTGTGAGGTACGGACCCGCCGCCGGCTGTCAGCTAGAACAAAAGACGGATCGGAACAGGCGTGATTAAAGATGTACGACGGGACGGGTCAGGCCGCTGACAATTGTTGGATGTGGCCGGCGCGCAAAGGGTTGAATTGTCCCCGAGGGCGCCTGGGCTATTGATGACCTCTGCTCGCCCTCTTACCTCATATAAATAACGGTAAATTAAACACACGGCGTGTGAGATCTGACGATAATGTAAAGGGTGTTTTAATGATATAGAAAAAGGCGCATTTTTGTCGTCAGCAAGAAGTAACTATGATAGATCGCTAACGCTTGTGGTCGGTATTGGCTTGGGCGTATAGCCTGCATTCAGCTGACGGGTCCATTAGCTGAGTAAAAACATGAAAATCTTTGTACCTAGCAATGTACCTCACACTCTCGGTTACTGTATGTGGTTATATTGATCTAGCTCTCACCTCCATACTACTTAAAGTTGTGCTGTCACGATTCGATACGCTTATACAGTTTGTAGTCCTTTATTTTGGTCAGAATATTTCGGGACAGATAAAGAAGCGATCTACACAAACAGTTCACCTTTACAGCGCAATCGAAATTAGTAAGTCTGTTTTTTTTTGCATTATATAAGTAACTGGTTAGAATAGTGGTTCGCATACGGCAGCCTTTACCTATTTTGTGGGTTATACCAATATCAAACATATTACATAGTCGACACATGTGTCATAAATATAACATTGTTTGAGAACGGTATAAGAATTGCTGTTCTGGAATCGGGATCGGCATCACTAATAGCTCATCTTAAGTTTCAAAATTTGAGACGAATGATAATGATTATTGTAGTTAGTTAGTTCTATAGGTATTATTTTGTTATAAATTTGATTTCAACCAAAAATATAGGAAACGTTTTACTCACAAACTCTACAGATAACCCTTTGTCTAAGACCAATTGTAGGAAAAGCTGTGCTTTGTATTAAATCAAGAGATTGATAAGGCAGAAGTTCGGTTACATTTATTTTTATTTTGCCCTGTTATTGCATTTCCTAAAAAAACCTTGAGGTTATAACGTTAACATTGATTGTTAATTTGAAGTTATAATGCATTTAAACCAACGAAATTGCGTAAAAGAACAAAGCGATAAATTTTCATAGCTGTGATTGTATTTTTCTTTATTCGTAGTGATTCGTAGTAAGTTTATTCTGTTTATTATAACATTATTTTTTATTTCACACTCTCTCTACTTACTAAAACCTAAAGCTACTGATGTAATAGTATAATATTCAACTGATTGACGTTGGCTTGTTGTATCACCTCATAATCATAGCTCGGTAAAATAGAAAAACTTGACTGTGCACTGTCATGTACACCAGTATAAGGCAGTGCACGGCCAAGTTCTCCGCGCTCGCTCGAACGAATTGGGCTCGCTGCGTGCCTTGTTGCCATTACGCATAGTTACTTCGTTATTATTTTCTTAAACTCCCTCCAAGGCGAGTGCACGCTGAGATCCGAAATAAAATACAACCCATAGGATATGAGTTACGACACCACCATAATATGCCCGGAACGTAACCATCACATTTGTTTTCATAAATTTGCTTCAGTTTTTCATGCAGGTGGAAAGGCTTATGACTTCTGTAAGACATATATGAAAACATTATTTCACATAAGCCCAACCCGGACGTTGTCATCGCATCTGTGACAATGGCCGTTAGCAGTCTTCAACTTCGGGCCAGCGTGGAGGGCTTAAGATAAAAAGATTGTCGCAGTGTATGCCTCAGCAGTGGGGTAACTGAACATCTGACGCATAAACACACAAACTCATATACACACACACTCTCAATCAAATAAGCACAAATACGCACGGTTTCCGGATGCCTGTAACCGACGATGGTCTACGACCTGCACCAGATCTTCAGTTCACCTTGTGGGAGGCCGAGACTACGGAAGTATAGCAGATTTTTATTTCACCGATTTCAGATTATCAGTGACTTTAGCAGGCTGTCATACTACTCTCTGTGTTGATCGTAAAATTTGACAAACATTTAGAGTATGAACTGTGTTTCGTAGCAAAGTAAACAATAAATATTTGCATTCATAACATACAAAAAAAGCTAATGTATAAAAAAAAAGAAGGTTCGGCGTTTACGAACCAAGGATCTCCGAAATTCGTAACCTCCACGTATATATATATTTTTTTATAGAACCGCTCCTATTATTTTCTGCGTTCGTTATTCTTTCCTCGTTTTATCACAACAATGAGTCTCGAGTATTGTTAAAGTTCTTTGATTCTTATATTCGATTTCCGTTCGACCTTTTCCTCGAAGACGTCGAGGGCTTTCAGGTGAAATGTTAATAATCACAGAAAACGAAAGCGAGATTTATTTTATGAGTACATAGAACACACTGGATTTTCTTTTTTTATTTTTTTCTAAAAAATAAAATTTTTTGCAGATAATGCCTTTCGTTATCTAATAACGAAAGAAAAACTGCGTGCGTATGTATGCTTTTGACTGATTCCCCACACGTATGTCCTCGTGTACGTACCTACCGTGTTTAGTCACCTTTGATGATTTTGCGTGATTCCTTAGGCATGTTATGAAATCACGAAATCAATCACATATTGAATTGAAAGGTTCTGTGGAACTCGCAATTCTGTAAGGAATTTAATGATTACTATGAAACTTATCGTATCAAAGGCCCTCTAGGTTTTTATCAGCTGTTTGAATCTTCTATTCCATTACAAAGAAGGTAATACAAAGTTTTAAAGTTTAATACCTCCAAGTCCTCTCATATTACAAAATGTCCTTTAAATAGCCCTCATAAAGACGAAAGTATAAGAAAATTCATTTTTCGTATTTATTGGACTGGTCTTAAATCTTGCTCACTTGGCTAGATAAGGAAGCCCAGGCCATTAAATTCTGTTAAAACATTGTAAGGTACCATATTGGTAATCGCCTGAAAAAAAAAATATGTATTTATTGGAATTAGGCTAAAAAAAAATTAAAACAGGGTATTCGACAGACTCTGACAAACTTACATTATTGCTCAAATATAAAATTGAACAAAATACAATATTCAAAATGATAAAGAAACCCAAAATCAATGACAACGATCTCGTGAAGCCGTCAAAGATTTTTCGTGTCCCTTTTATTTTGTCGACACTACTATTTCCGTCACAAAGTCGAAGAGTTTTAATCATCGCAATAAAAAAAATAGTCGAGTACTCTCATAACAGACTATTTTTTGTGACCATTAGGATAAATTGTTCAATTTGTCCATTAAACGATTTTATTAATTTGTGAGAAAACAATATCTTGTCCATTTTTATAGCAACGGCTGTCTAACTTATTCATATATAGTTTTCAAATGCGTGTTGATCCATGAGCAAGCAGTGTAGGTTTTCGTAGTCGCTCGACACAATATGCGGAATTGGAAGGAGGCTTTTCTGTTTGATACTAAGAACTTATTGATCGAGTTCACGGTTCAACGAGCGATGTCGTCCGAAAACGGGCCCACATTGGACGGGTGTTGATGATCGATGAAGTGGTTTTATTTCTCCATAATTTTAAATGGTTGATAAGCTTATATTTATTACCGGTTTCATATGACCAACAACGTCATCTAAGTAATTTTCACAAGAATTTGCATAGAATTTCAATTCATAATTCTCCAACTATATTTTATAAGTTGGTCGACTATTATCCGTTAACTTGTAAAGCCTACTCAACTTTCAATTGCAATTTTTTTTTAAACTTTGTTAATATAGGTACTATTGCCATATATATGTCCATTTTTAAAAGATTAACCATTTAGCTAGCAGAGGGGGAAACATTTGACTATGATAAAAATTCGCACCTTAAAGCTTAATATTTCACAAACGGACCCTTAAATAGAATAATAGTCTCCACAAACATGCAATATTTATGATTGAACTATTCAACGATACTCCATACTATGGTATAGACGAAAAAAAAATTATCCTCACTTTACGTGTAGGGTAAGTACCTTAAAATTTTTTTTATTCAAGACTTTAATCTAACATTTTGTCGACATTATTAATACACCTATGCCAAGTCACAGCCTACCAGTAATAAGTCTTTGAGGTAAGCCGCGTACAGACAGGCAGATGGACGGACATAGTGAAACTATAAGAGTTCCTTATTGACTACGGAACCCTAAACTACTCAAAATTATATAAACTTAAAAACAGAATTAAACAAGAACACTAATATAAATAAAGACTGTCATTATTTAATTTCATAGTTTTTAATTTTCTTATACAATATTCGTATTGGTATAATCAAAAACAATGCCCACATAATTATCGAATTTAAGTGACTTGTATGTTTAAACGTATACTAATAAAATATTGGGTGACGTGCATTTCTACTAAATCATTTTTTTTAAATAGATACAAGAATTCAAGACAGAAAAAGTCATTTTTTTTCGTATAGGCCTTTTTAAACACAGTAGGAATTTTTTTGGCAAATCATTTCAATTTACAAAAAATACCTAGCTCACTTGATTTCGTTTGAGCTATGTCTTTCTGTTTTTCTATTTAATCATCTCTTAATCGATTACATTTGCTATTTTTCGCATACTAGTTTTGTTTGACTATAAACAGTTAAATAACATACGTTACTAAATTATTCACATCTGAAAGTCCACGGATCAAGGAATTAATGGAAACAGGGCTTTGAGTTTTTTTAAATTACTGACAACTAGGTATTTAGGAAAGGTCTTCCCTTCAGAATCAAACGATCAACATCACCTGTAAACTTCTGTTAATTATATCAAAGTGTTTCAAGACGAGAACACCGCCAAGTTCTATTTGTATACGTATGAATAGTACAGTGAGTTCATATTTAATCCCATTACAAACAAGGCAAAACAAAGTTTTTCATCACATTTACACATGACTAGACTCTTATACTTAATTTGACACATATTGCGATGTTTACTTTAATAGAAAAAAAGAAACAAAATAGTGAAAAAATTATGACGTAAGAAGGCGAAGAAACATATTTGTGTCACGACTTCCGCAAAAAACGCGCTAGTTACATCGGTCGCAATCCCACTTATATTAGATAAATTTAATTATTGATAACGCAAAGATAACAGCTCATGGCACGGAGAAGCATGACGCGAGATATCACTGTTTTGGACCGAGAGCTGAGAGTTGAAAAAATGTAGTTTGTTAGAAACAGTATTTCTTACATAAAACTCAAAATTCATTAAAAAATGTCGCCATATATATTTCGAACTTGCATTCATTCGCCTTAGCATATCGTGGTAATCTGTGAAGCGTAATATTCATTTCAGATTAGTTTCGGGCTTTGATAAATTTTTCTTTCTTGCAATTTCTGTACAAGAGTTATTGTCATTAATATTTTTAATTTCATAGTCTGAAATGTTGTAAAAACACGTAAAAATCTATTGAATTTTATTTTAAACGAAGCTTGTATTTAAAAAATATGAATAAGGTTAGTCATGTGATTTTTTTACTTACAGTTTAACTAAAATAACACATTTCTTATAATAAGTATCGTAGTAAGTGATAGCGTAAATATACAAAAAACTATAGGGAAAAATCCATTTCATAATTAAAAAAAATATTACTCCAATTCGATTATGTTGGCAAAAAGATGATAAGAAGGGAATATGTAAGTATGAAAAGAAAAGTTTAAAACGACAGCACTATTAAAAGAGAGTATGAAAAAAATCCGATAACTTTGCTTAATAGAAGTAACAATACTTCTCTAGTACTACATAAATTTCGTTATAGCTGTTTCGAATGGATAGAAATTTGTATTTATTTTAGAGTTTATGCTACACACAGCACAATTTTATTTATTCTTTTTAAAAAAGTACAGAAAAACTTCAATTGAAAACGAGACACATGCTCTTGGTCTATTTAATGTACAGCGTATGAGAAAGATCACTTGATATATTTCGGCAACATGCAAGATGTGGTACACACGATGTGATCTATTGTGAAATACATGTCGTATTTTAATCAATCTTAAAAATGAGTGAAGTTAATATTTCTGCTATGGCGCAGGCCGGTAAGTACATTAATTAATTTATATTAAGAACAATTTCCATCTTATTAAGATATTTGAGGATGTGAATTCATGGATAGTATCCATTTTAAATCCGTAAAATTTAGGTAAGTCCAGTTTTTTTTGTGAAATGCGGACTTGCTAGCATTTGTATTCAATATAAAAAGTGTTTCGAGTTAAGTGTTGTAACGATAAACAAATTCCAAAATAATTCATTTGAAATAGGTGAAATTGTAGATTTTTCGCCTAAAATAATCTTACTTATTAGAAGGTGAAAAAATTCATACTCACGTTCCCTCGAAAATACGGTTAATTTGTGTTTATTAAAATAAATATTTTTATTTATAATTAATGATAAACAAACAAGATCAAGTAAACGTTTCCCAACCAGGGTCTACATAAGAAACATAATCGGAAAAATCCATAAATTCATGCATAGTGCCGAACATGTGAATCCTTTGTCTTTTTTTACTCTCTTCTAGATTCAGTATAAACTTGTCCTTGTACAGTTCTTTCCAATCGCTTCTGTTATCGAACTTATCACCTTTGAAATCCCTCTTGCACAGGCGACACCAAAAATTCTCGTCGTTCAAAATAGAATGTAATCTGCGGCAGGTCTTCCCCAAGTTTACAACATCACGGACAGGCAGATTCAGAGATATATTTAGGAGCAACTCTTCAGGCAAACCTTTCAAGCAAGCGCTAGATAGTCCATAGTGATTTAGGATGCTGCATTTGATGGGAGTCAAAATACCGTCTTTAATACGTAGTATCAGATTGCGCAACTCTCTCAATTTTATCGGCTCACTTGATGACACGTAGTGGGGGATAGGTAGACACAATGAATAGGTTTCGTTATTGAGATCGAAGAGAACCGCGTTCAGTATCATGACGTCACCCGTCAGGATCGCCACGACCCTCAGTGGCGTGGCAACAAATTTGTCCCAAACAAATGTAGCAATGAAATTTCCATCCTTCGATTCCCGCGCCGACAATATCCTCTCGGCTATGTTGTTCACGATGTCTAAATCTCTATTAAGCAACGTGAAATTCGATTCGATTATAATTACCAATATTAGAGCAAACAGCAACTCCTGTTTTTCGCATCCTCCAATCAAATTTGTTTCGTACATTAACTGTTCAAGAAGTATTGGACTGATTTTAGAATAGTCTTCGTTTTCCTCGAGTACATTCATAATTTTGATTGTTTCATCTAAAATGACATTTTCGTAATGGATGACAACCTATCAAAAGTTATTGCCATTTAATTGTAGAATAATACCACAAACTACAAGTACTTTTTGGTTTTTATGATCCAAGGTTGACCTTTTCAATCTACCTTTTTTGTATGATATAGTATTAATAAAATGATGGGCATTACGAATATCGACATATTTAGGTATTTGACACAAATATTGAAAAAATAAGCATGGCCTATGTGTAATTTTTTATTTAACATTAATATTCGTCCACGGCTCAGCCCACGTGGACATCAAATGCATTCTTACTTAATTTTTTATATAACTTGATAACGCTGTCAACTTTGCTCCCGATCTCGTTCTTGCTTTCAACATTGGTGTGGAATTGGAATTCGAAAAAAGCGGGGGCAGGATTGGTCTTGGTCCCGCTTTTTGTTCCGATTCTGGTCTGGACCTAGCTTCCGCTTTTGTTCAGAATATGCATAAGGTAAGAGATAATAGCAAAATGGGATAAACACTTTCCTATACGTTGATTCAGCGGAGAAACTATCACTGCAACAAATTTTATCAAAACCTGTTTAGTATTTTTTGTGCAATTCGCGTGTGGACATACACAGACGGACAGACTAAAATTCTAAAAATCATTTAAATGCTCTGCCAACATTTCTAATGCCCCCAGAGTAGTTCTTATGAAATATTTTTTAAATGTAAATTTTTTTTTAAATATTTTGTTATATGTATAGATGTACACCAATTAACAAAGAACTATCGCATTTACAGGAGAAAGCAAAATAGAAAATACAATGTTGAGTCCTATGCAAGAATATAATCTAGCTTTGAAAGATTGCAAATTTGGTAAATTCCACATAAAATTGTTGATAGCTATAATGTTTGGTATCTTTAGCAACCTTTTAGTAAGCATGGACACTTCATACATTCTACCCATAGCTGAATGTGATCTCGAAATGGATTTAGCGAGGAAAGGAGGTTTAAATGCAATCACTTATTTTGGTAAGTAAAATATTTGTTGTATTTATAATTTTCCTGTATCAAAATGTCTAAATTCTAATTGGTATTTTTGCAAAATCGTCACATCTCGATTGAACATCGAAAACCAAGAGGAAATCATCTTACAAAATTTACCATTTTATTTATATTTATTTTGTTTATTAATTACTATTTTTATGTTTTTGTATAAATAGTCAGATTTTTTTAATTAAACATATTGAACTTAACGAGTAAAGTGAAAGTTATTTAAAAAAAATGTATGTTAATGATTCTTAGTGATAACAAATAAGCATCTTAAATTAATATGAATTATCATAATACAGTTGAAATAATCACGTAATATTCGCCACATTTTAAAACTTTTAAAAATAATAAAAATTATTGATGTGTGTAATATCTATTGCTCAAAATACTATTATCTGATTATTTAAATATACCTATATATGAAGCTATACAACCTCTAAAAACATAAGACAGAGGCCTCTATTTTTGTTTGACCTGTTCGCCCCTGCCCGATTTTTTTTTCATTCGACGCTTTCGACCTTGAAAAGGACTAAATCTAGCCGGACACCGCTTTCCGCCCAGGTATGCTGTTCTCGTCGATCATCGCCGGCTTCCTAACGGACACCTTCGGCAGGAAGATATTCCTGCAATGCGGTTTCGGGGGTATCTTCCTCTGCACCCTCGTCGCCGGCACCGGCCAGACCTACCGAGTGCTCATCGCGGCGAAATTCTTTGAGGGCGTGCTGTGAGTGATACTAAAGTGACTTTTATTGCTTCTGCCTTCTCCCCTTTTACTTTTCAGATGTGTTTGGAAACGAAAGTGTCGGAAAGAATGCCTTTCTTTTTGCAAGGCTTTGTTCGGGAAAAATATTTGATGTTGGCTCGTATTCGTTCGCTTTTATTGTTATGTGAATTTTTTTTTTCTTGTTTACGTTTCGTGTGATATCTGTATAAAACTGCCTAAATATATTTAATGATATTAAAATTAATAAGAAAGATTTGAGACACTCGTTCCGTCACTTCTTTGTTTGAAGTGGGTAAAGTTGCATGAATCATTTTACTTCTTTCATGTTATGTCTAACACACGTATTAATGGGCCGTGTGTTGTCACGCTTTATGCATACGGCTTTTTTTTTAAAGAATTAAATTTATTTTACAAATATTTATGTATTCATATATATGTCTGTGTTGAGAAAAGATGCATTGACGATAGATCGTGTTTATTTAACAATGATAAAATAAACGCAATAATTTACAATAATAAACGTATTGAGTTATTTGAAAATTACACACAAATAAATAAACTTTCGTCTAAAATATAAATTGTTAAAAGATATTTCCACAATCGCTCCAAAGACTACATCCATAACGAGCTTTGTTATTAAGGCTTTACTCACTATGCTATTCGGGCATACCCTCCCGCAATTTTATTATTTCAGATACAGGACCTTGAATCTTAGGGCGTCCACGCCGATCCAGTGCAGTTCGGAGCTGCCAACGATCGTTGTTAACAGTATAGCGAACATATTTCTTATGAATTACAATTATTTAACATGCATATAGTGTCTTTAAGGTATGAAAACGGCATGGATGGGTTCATGGGATCGGCGAAGTCCCGTTTTGAGGCACCTGACAAATGCGTCCCGTTTTTCACAGTTCCACTATATCTAGATTGCTACTGTCTGCTAGACTTTTCGGACCTGTGATATTATAATTTTTAGACTGGATTTATAGAGAAAAAGGATATTAAACAGTATAAATATATTGCGAATAGTAGTTATATAGAGAACATATTTAAGAGCGCAAAAAGACAACAGACTAATTGATACTTGTATTTCCGAATCGGTGGAAAAGAAACAAACTTGTCTTGCCTTTAAATGAGTGTGCAAGCACTTCACGTTGAATGAAAATTATTTCTTTGTTTCATACACGTGCGAGTAAAGTCAAACATTGTAAAAACAAAATTAATTTCTCGGAGTTTTCGGGTTGAAATTAAATTAATTAAAAAACGAAGTTAGTACCATCGCGTTCTCCGGCTAACTTCAGTGACGATTGAATCAAGACTAAGTTTTATATTATTGTAGTGATAACTGACTACAGAAGTAATAATTTTGATTCTATTGAACATCGCCAAATAGCTGGCTGAAGATCTAGTTGGAAATTCGTATTCGTTGAAGTCATAAATAATTCACGTTTCTGCTTTAAGTTCTTCTACAATAGAAAGTCATTCACACTTGGGAGGCTCGGTTAAAAAAACAATAGATTTTACAACAGGAATCAAGAAGAATAAACAACATTAGCATAGAGTACAGTAGAAATTAGAAAAGCTGCAGATGAACTGTTCCAACTCGAAACGAAGAACAAAAGAAAGACAGAAGGAACATACCCTCCCCACTATATTTATTGACACACTATAGTATCTATTACCTATCCTGCATCCAGTTTCTGGCTAAAGGTAGTACGAATACCGGCTGGCTCTACATTCCCGTCACTCCTAATCCAAGCTAGAACCTACACTCCCCCCTATAATAACGCTCCCTTCCGTGTATCGGGACTTGTTCCTTTCAGTCATTGCGACTGGCTGAACGTTAAGCGATGATGATGATGATGAAGACATAAATAATTCACGTCTCAGCCATAGCAAAAGCAAAAGTAAAAATCTTTTAAGTTCAAGCATTAACTTAATCAAGCCTCATTGTGGGTTCATAGAACTATAGCAGCGGCTGTAACTTGATTCATATGAACATAAAAGCAGTTTAAACAATTTTTGTTATGTATCCAGAGTTCTTTAATTTTGTTTTTTTTATTTATTTATGATTCGTTTATAATTGTGGTTATATGATTTTCTGCAGTAACTATAAGAATTAAATTAATGAAATGAACTTCAACGAGATTTCGAATGTAATTTCATAAACTTTGACTATATATGCTATATATTCAGTTCCTTGGACATTTTTTCGTTTTTGCATAAACACTTTCAAATGAACAGAGAACTTAAACTCAGTATAGTTTTGTGGTTGGCAATTCCCTTACGTGTCCTTTGCTAAAATTTTGGAAAAAATAATTGATAAATTTATTTATTTCAAAATTGGTTAGAATGAAACTTCTTGGATTGAGAACGTTCATTTTAGAATTTTCTTCATCTCAATATTTTGGTATGTCAAAGAAGTATAATCGACAGCCAATAGAAACTCATTACGTATCTAAGATTTAAATTTAGTTTTATGTCTGATCGCGAGTAAATTTATAGTTTAATGGGTACAATCAAAATTTATGTAATGATCTTAGAAGTTTTCAAAATTTTAATTAAGATTAAGTATTAGATAAGTCTAAAAAAAGACACGGGAGAGGGGTAATTTATAAAATAAATAAATTCGTCTATTAAAATATACCTAAATAGAACACGAACGATGATGGTCATGTGGTTAAGACTACTTTTAAGTTCATTGGATACTTTTTATTCAAACTGGTGAAGAAAGAAAGGGTAATGATATTGTCACCCTTTGTATGTATGTATTTATAAAAAGAACACATATTGATGTTTCATTCTCGCATCGCTCCTAGTGAACTGATTTTGATAAATGACTAATCTATCCATTCGTTTTTATTACGCAATGTCTTAAGCTAGATATATTTTAATACCGATTAACAAATATGGCTCATGGAAATTAAAAGTTAGATTAAGCTTGCTTAAGTTTTTTGATTAATATAAATTAATTAAGGTAGCTTCTGAAATTAAAGAAATAGGAAATGATGTACAAATAAAATATGTTTTTATTACCCTACTCTAATAAAGAGTTGTGATTTTAGCAGGCTGTGTATGTATGTCTGCAGGTATGTTTATGTGTTCCCTAAACTACGTGTCATATTTAACCAAACTAGGTTTCGTTAGCTGCGTCTTATATTTCCGCATGTCATGGGCCTTGTGGCGTCATATTAAATTCAACATGGCGGATATGACTTGCATAATATCTTAAGCAACACCAAAATTATTTCACAAGGGTATCGAGTTTGATATAAAGAGAAAAGGGTTAAAGGGATTGAAATTATATTTGAAAAACAAATCATTACTCGGCAATATTACGATATATATGGGTATGATGGAATTCATCAACTTAATTAAGTTTTCATGAATATGGAATGTTCATATAATTATGTCACCAAAAATTCTTAAATAAAAGTTACAAAAATAAAATCTAAAAACGGTATAAGCGCAAGGTGTTTTATTCCAAGGTAATGATTGTGGAATTACGAAGTTTTAGGTGAAGGTCAGTTTTGGAATTCAATTTAATGAATAATACCTGAATAATAATAATAATTAAAATACCTTTTGGAATAAATAAATAAATATATAGAATATTTCTTAAAAAAACTTTATCTTCAACATCATAAGGTTGCTTTTGAATCTTGACCATCTGAAAATTGGTCAATGGGGCATATGTAGCAGAGCCATGGTGCGGTCAACTTAGTTGCAATACGAAAATGGGTTCAACAAGTGTTATGGCACACTCCTACAGAATAAAACATGAAGTATCTTCCGCTGTTGTATTTCATTCAGGGAATGAGAGTTCCGGTGGTCCATTCCACCTTCATCACTCCACTCCCCCTTCGTCATCCCACTGTCCCCTCCATCAGTATAATCCCCCTCTATCAGATATATTATTCCTACCCAAGAGGCCAGTGATGCACTGCTGACTCTTCTGGTGTTACGAGTGTCCATGGGTGACGGTGTCCACCTAATCTCTGACGGCTCGACTATTCGTATGCTTCTTGATGATGCCAAAAAAATGAGTCAAATGCAAATGTTTGTTCAATCTTTGTACGACTTATTTTTACTATTTCAAATGACTTTTTTCTCTAATACAAAAATCAGCTTTGTTTGCAACTAACCTAAATAATTATAAAAAGTTGGATTTATTAAAAATGAAACATTTTTTAAAGTACTACTTATTTCTTTATTATAATTATTTCTTTCCGTTTTATTTTATGTTAGAAATAAAGAGTTCAAATAAGGTAGTATTATTATACAAATATTGGATGAAAGTAAATAAAAAATAAATACACCCGATCATGCACATATGTACGTACGTGTACGGTATACCGGTTAATAAGTACACCTGAGGTATAAAAGTCTTAATGACAAAAGGTCTTAAAATGTAAAGACAACGGCATAATGCCAAAGTTTATGTGAGAATATTAATGATTTTTTAATTTTTTTTTTATTGTCTTCGGATATAGATACATCACCATCTGGTCCCAAACTAAGCAACGAGGCTTGTACTATGGATATCAGATAGTTGATATAATACACATATACTTTTATTTTTGCAAATATATTCATATAACAACATAGAAACATCCAGACGCAAGACGAACATTAATTTTTATTAAACAAATAAATAAATGTTTGCCTTTTGCAGGAATCGAACCCACGCCCCCAGCGCAGCAAGTAGGGTTACTACCATTGCGCCAGTTAGGCAGTTGAATTATAATTCATCTCGCATAGGCTCTAACTGAAAGAAAGTTTAACACTGAGATAGAACGAAAACTCAAGGTTTCAAATACAATCTACCTAAAGATATTAAAATTTATTATTAACTATATTTAGATATTAGATCGATATTATATTACGTCGGGTATATCAGAGCTTCTGAATGTGTGAAAAATTCAAAACTGTAAGAACTAGTTGAAAAATACTACAGGTTAATTTATGAGAGGAAATTAAAAAGGTAATCTTTAAACTATTGCAAATTTTATACAAGTGAAATTGAATCATGCTAACAGTATTGTACATTTTTTTTATTATGGGATGCATTTTAATTTTAAATATTGAAAGATTGAACAAAAAGTACGATCTTACTCTCTTACAGTAATAGCATATACTTGACAAATCACACTTACTATTTGAATAGTAAAATATTTGAAAGAAAATATATATTCTGAAACTATAAAGTACAATTACGACACTACTCTCAATCGGGATGGAATGTACGAATAACCTTTGATCTTTGACACAATCGATTATAAACGTCTCGAATTATTCCTAGATGCTAATAATATCTCAAAATACTCGTAATTTGACCTTTCCATTATTTGGTAAAGACGTTATTTGGTAAAGACGTTATTTGAAACTCGCCACTGAACTTTGTCCTTTACTTTCGTCATTAAGGCACGACCAGTTCTTCCTACAAATGACAAAAATGTAGCAAGATCTCATGCTTTTTTTAAATGGGTATTTTAGTCAGCCTTTTCACGATTGGTAATTCGTAGATGGCGCGATTTCGCCTGGCCACTCAAAGAACAGGCATCAGGCCGCAGGTCCGCCGATGTAACCGGATTACTTTTCTGCATCCACAGCTTCGCGTCGTCGTTCAACGCGATGGTGGCTATGACCTCGGAGTTCTGCCACGACGGGATACGGGACCGGGTCATGCTGTGCCAGTCCTCGTTCTTGTCCCTCGCGCAGATAGTCATCGCCTGCTTCTCGTGGGCCGTACTCACCCAGGACTGGCATCTGTCCTTGTGGGACGGATTTTTAGGTGAGTCGGTGACGATAACGAATGGAATATTTTGTAGAGTATTTATTTTTGTTTTAGTCGATTAAGAAAATTTTTCGTATTGTCATCGCGAAGAAAGAGGCAAACATGAAAACAGTTTGATTATAATAGTATTCACATGTCGTAAATATTTCTAAATAATATAGTAATGATTGGAATAATATCATTAGAAAATATTTTTTTTTCTTTCAACAAGTTACATGTACGCGTGAGCATGTCTCGTAAACAAAAATAAATAAATCTGAAGTTCTTCATGGACATACGTAGAAATTAATAGGCCGCTTATTAGATTTTAAAACACAAAGTTACATACGTAAGAACCTATTCTAAAATAAAACATTTATATATATTTTTTATTACCCTTTGGTTCAGGCGATTCGTAATACTGTTAAGCCCTGTTTATTTGTAATATGAATTAGGAAAACTCTAATGATTCTGCACTAAAACTTTGATCATTTAGTGCTTCTTCATTCACACATGAAGATGTACGGGACCAATTGCACTTATGCGCTGGTTTGCAACCGTCGAGCAGGATCTTCAGCCAGCAGAGTTTTAATGAAAAACTTTTTAATAAAGTATTTGTCGACCGAGGAGCAGAATTCGTTTAATTTTAAGTAGAAATCACATGTGGAAGTGCAGGGAACCGGGACACATTCTATTCTTATACTGTCTTTACACGTGTTCCCGTCAAAAAGCAGGGATGATTTTTAACGGTATATAACGTTTTTCGACAGTTAAACCAATCCCCGCTCCCACTATGTTTTTTATTTAAAAAACACATATGTTACACATTAAAAATTTATCTGAATAGATACATAATCTTTTTTTCTTACAAAAAATGGAATATGTGATAGTCAGCGACGTGAGGAAGCGAAGTGAAAGTCGATTTTTTCTAATTGGATATTTATATGGCCCCCTCCCCCGTCTCATTATTGTATAATAAAATTTACGCGGGAAATCGTACCTAGTGTTAGCTTAACCGTCGCTGACTACACGTACGCCTATCTATTTGTTTAACGATGCAACCGTTATATCTTTTATTTATACGATCAATACTTAAAACATCTATTTTGGCTGTCTTAAATAATGTAAAACAAGTGTTGTATTGTTTATTAAATGAGAAGTGATGTTTAAATTACGGTTAGTTTTTAAACAATCTATAAGTATTTACACTTTACAATTTAAATAATAACTTAAACTACGGCCGTTCTGAACAGAAAATATAAAATATTTACATAAAAGCTTTTTTCTCAGAAGATTTGTACAGTGAACATAACGCTACCTTTAATTCATTGTTTTCTCGTTTCAGTGTTAAATACATGGAACTTTTACTTGTACATCTGTTCGCTATGGTCCTGCACCGCCTTCGTGTTGTACACTCTACTGCCGGAGAGCCCCAAGTACTTGATCTCTCAAGGCAAGTACGATCAGGCGAGAAGAATCCTCATCGACATCTACGTCGAAAATACCGGGAAGCCGCCAGAGACCTTCAGAGTGAGTAGGTTTGAGAGATCTAATATAAGAATTATTTATCAGCGAGATGTTTGTGGTAGAGTCATTCCTCGGTAAAGTCGGCTACCGTATGAAAATGAGCCGGCTGGATTGATGAGACACCATCCTCTCATAGAATACGGACGTGAAGTAACAACTTCCGGTGTTGCTGTTTGTCCAGTGAGTAAAAGTTGCGGTGGCCTTTTCCCCTCTATTACCCCACTCCCCCATAAATCACTCCACTTTTCCCTCCATCAGTCTACTCCCCTGTTCGTAAGATATCTTATTCTTACACAAAAGGCAGGCAATGCACTGGTGACTTCTCTTGGATTGTGGATGTTCATGGGTGGCGGTGACCACTTGCTTTTTGGTGATTCGGTGCTCGTCCGTTCCTCGATCTTCTATAAAAAATATGAAAAGTGATCGCGTCCGTTACAGGTTGCCTGTGTTAATAAAGTAGAGCGATAATGTTTTAATTTTGATGAATGTATGAATAATTTATGAATATATAGTTCACGGTTATAATGGTATCTTAAAATGTAAAAACAATACTAAATTTGTGGTTTGAAGCTATTAATTATAGTCTGCGATTGCAAAAATTATACATCTTATAGGTACTTAATGTTATCGTAAAAATTTTCAGGAAATAATTTTCTTGTAAAATTATAACAAATATTTTAAATTGAAAATGTAATGATAAAAATAGAGCAAGAACATTGAAGGTTTGTCATTGCCTTAAAAATACTTAACAGGTATTAAAAACTTAAAAATAAGATGTGTGCATTTAAATTAATGTACACGAAAAGAAACTTAATAAAATAAAAAGAAACTTACTACATTCTATATTATCAAAAATACATTGGTTTGTGTCATTTACAACAAAAAATAGAAGTAAGAACTAAAATAGATCTACTTGCTACTTATTCTTTCAAAAGATTTATTATGTATTGAAATACTGAGTTTAATATAACAGCAAAAAATATGTAAAAAAGGAATTACGTTAGGTTAGATTACATGTATAATACTTACACAAATAACAAGTTTATAGATCTACATATAACATAAATCAAATCATAAATTTGCTTTGACAAAATGTTAAATAAAAATAACAAATATACATATTAGCTTTTCCTATCTATCCTAGCAACAAAGGATTTTGTCCTTTTCGTTCAGAACTAAAAAGTTCTACGTGAACGTATTTCTATATGATATACAGATAATCTTTCAGCATTTTTTTAAAAAGCATCTATATGTATAAATAAAAATTTAAATACGACTTCTTTTCAGGCTTGGTCTTTATGGAGAAACGGATCCAAAACCGAATTGTCGAGCACGGATCGATCGCTACAACAAAAAATACGTTCCAGCCTGGAAAACCTGAAACCGATGTTCAGGAAACCCCTGTTCCTGTACATCATACTCGTCTGCGTTTTGAACTTTTTCAGTATGTTGATGTAAGCCTTGAAATTTCAAATCAATATATCATCTCACAATTACATGCGCTGTCACGGTTTTCTCTCTAGCTTGGACGCCCCGTGATTTATAATAGTAAAACAAAGTTTCTTTTCATTTTATAATAACGGCACATTTACACTAGAGACTCAGTCATAAACCGGTCATCACACTGCTAAGTATATTTATGTTTATTTTAATTGAAACATTTTATTTGGCACGTATCGTCCGTACGTTTGGGATAATAATTTCAGTCATCTTGCCAGAAAGTTGAAATTCGCACAAAACTAACGTGTCCGATTGCGGAGAGTCGAAAGGGGTAACAGAAATTTCTGAAAATTATCAATTGAATTTATCGTTTTAATTGTCGAGAGTAGAGAAGTTCGTTTAAGCTGACAACCGTGATTTCATTAAGTCCACATCTACACTGATATAACAAAGAGGGAAAGTTCGCGATTTGCTCGGCCAAACAATCTCAGCCTACAGAAACGGCTTTGAGATTTCTTCGACTGTTGGAAATGAGTTCTTCGTTTGAGCGCAGGCCACGGTAACTTTTAAAGAGTTGATTGGAACGAGGACGAAAGTGGAAACGGAGATGACACCGCGATCGGCGTGGGCGCGCTGTGACGATAATGGCAGTGGTACTTCGGTCTTCAAGTGCATAATGATATTCTAGCGTTAAGTCCACATTCAAGAAGTCGCCAATAATGATTGTCCATTACTTGATAAAAACCAAAATAAACGTTAAATAAATTAACGAGGACTGTGCGCCAAACTACTCATAAAATTTTATATATGAGTATGATAAAAAACAGAGCCTTATGCATTATTGTTAAAAGCTAGCTAATATAATATTTCCGCCAAAAAAATAATTTTATAAAATCTTTTTTAGTGTATATCTACTCCTTAAAAAAATTACGTATCCTCTTGAAATCATCCGGTTTATTTGTCACATACAAATCGCTTAATAAAATCATTAACGTGTTTTTTTTTCTCTTACGATTACGGTTTTTTAAGTACGGTCACGAAAAATTAATATTAAAAAAATTTGTAAATCACTACTAAATACATACTTTATTTCAATAAAAATTATTCAAGGAACACCGATGACAAAAATTCTTATTAATATATTTGTTTACATTAAAACAAAATGTAATGTTAAGAACATTTATTATACACAAAACATGCTAAATATCTATTGTCGCTTTTTACTTTAGAAAGTATCCTATCGCTATTAACGCTAGCGGTTATCGTCTGGCGTAGCTGCGATTCGAAGACCGTAAAACCGTTCATCGAGCCTTTTTAGTAACAATAGTACCAGTCATTGTAGTCATAATTGGGTTTCCGTCACAGCATCGGTATTGCAAATGACATGGATGTTTTGTTTCCATCCCGCCAAGGCGCGAGAGTGGTGTAGCCTAATACGCGAAGCAGTTGCGGAATCTAGGACTTGCATCGATACACGATACATCTAAAATATATGAAATACGCATTACGTACTTTTTGAGATAGTTTTTTTTCGCGTCTCAAGAATGTACCCGTCACACACGTCGCAAAACGTATCTGCTGAATTCTGCACTGACGACAATCACTTATTGCAGTATTTATATTAAAAATTGTATTTTCTAAAACAGCTTAAAATACTAACATTGAATAAACATATTTTGCCAATAACGATAACTCTCTACCGATGCGAATAAAACGAGATTGTATCAAAAACTTTCGTTATTTCGGTATCTTCGGTATTTCAAAAACAAGACGCCATGGAAACAAAAAATATCCACTACCTACACAATGCATCTAAATGATATCTATTATAGCTGTTTTTCAGAATTACCAAAATTGCGTCACACAATGAATTAACTACTTCGTATTCTTTAATACGACTTACATTCGAATAAACATTAAACTTGGATGGCACGAAGTCACGAAAAGAATCAATTTAAATCTCCACAAGATTAATGCATTTCACAAACATTTTTTTTTAAAACGAACAGAATCGCATACGACATACAGACAGAATGACACCTGCCGATTTCTTACATGAACTGTATCAAAATACGGTTCCGACGGAAAAGTTAATTCGACATATACCGTCGCGAAGTCGACTATAAAATATTGTACAGTCGATTAATAGGCCTTCATGCGCGTACGCGGGCGCGTGCGAGCGACTACCCCGCGCAGTCTAGAGCCGACTTTGACGGAGCGGTCCGTGTAATGAAGTGACCGGTGAAAAATTTTAGGAGGAGAACGCATACGTGTACGGTATGCGTTCATTCGAACGATACGAAAGTACTGTTTTCGTTTAAAAATAAAAGTATATGTCATTAAGCGTCGACTCCCGACAAATATTCGAGAATTGCTGAATCTCGTTTCAAAGTTATAAGTCTAGGATGTCGGGCGACATTAGCCCGAATACGGAAGCGAACCGCGACTATGATCTATTGCTGCTATGCTGAAGCTATGATATACGGTATAGAAAAACACGTGCAAGACAAGGAGAGCTTTAATTTCAAGTCCTACAATTCAATGGAAAAATTTGACGGACGGCTTTATTCACAACTACAAATCTCAATCGTTGCATTCCATCATTCTGCCTGACCATCGTCAAAGTCATACTTTGTCCTCGAAATTGGACACGAAATTTAGAATGAAACCTATTAGCCGTTTAGAGGTTTTTAAGTGAGAATACACTCATTAGGCGCATTTCTAAATAGATGCCGTGAAGTCGGTATACACTTGTAAAATTTAACAAAACAGATATGAAACGGAAGCAGTTGAGATTTTTTCAAATGGGTTTAAACCCACTCGAAAATATCTGAATTTGTACCAAATAAAGCGATGTTCAATAAACGTTTACAAATATCATACAAGTACACAAGAAAGCGAGCTTTGCTTGGCGTCTTTCGTATTTGCCGTGGGAATATGCTAACCTCTCAGTTGCTTGTTGCAAAAGATGCTTGTGTTCAGTTTCAACAATAAATATTTAGATTCATAGTCAACATAGCGTAATTACAAAATATACATAAGTATTTTATTAGTGTCATCTGTAGTTGTATCGTTTCATTTGTTATTATTTATTTTTATGTAGTTTTTCCAAAGAAGACATCTGTATAAATAAACTTGGAAAGCAAAATATTACCAAAATACTAATTTACATCCAAATCGCTAGAGCCGTTTTTGAGGTAGCCAGAAATAAATTCACACACACACACACATATATAAATATATACATACTTGAATGTTCACTTAGAGTTTCATCGTCATTCCTTTTAAACTGACCTTTAATAAAAAGTCACTACTAAAAGAAAATTTGAATTCCATGTTCTTTTATCGGTTGTTAGAAATTTCATTTTAAAAGGAGATAGCGGAAGCGGCTTACGAAGCAATGGAATATAGTCATAATGATTTATGAATTATAAATTACCTTTTTATAAAATAATTTCAAGTACTTCAATCACTCAAAGGCATCATGTTATATTTTATAAAAGAAACTGCGTACGCGCGAAAAATAAAAATCATTATAAATGTTTTATATTACGAAATTCCTTCCTTAATATATAAATTGTGTACACTGCTGCGATGGCGTGATGAATGGCCGGCGGAACAACTCGCATATTGTTCTCGCCGCTGCACGGAAATTTCAGCAGGAATTTTTCACGGGTGCCCGCGATATTTCTAGAAATAACGCTGTAAATTTTTGAAATCGCTGTACTTTTTTTTTAATCCAATTAAAAATGTACGTGTACGCCCTTTTTTATTACCCAACTCGCGCCATAGGTGAAGGGTCCGCACGGAACCTTTCAGGTGCGGACCGAGTCGGGCAACGAAACACCACATCTTTGTGGCGACCACCTACATCCGTTCGGTTTTTAGTCAGTCGAATGAGTTTGTCTTTTTGACGGTATAAGCTTTATTTTTTAATTTTTCGTAAATACGTTTATTACGTTTTTATATGAACAAAAAGCGGAAACGAGAAATGTTGAAGAAAATGTTCGTAATAAATAATAGTTGAAAAATGTTTACCATGTTAGGTTACTAGGTGTAATTAATTAAGTCTTGTTATTATGTATGAAATATCATTATAATTCTGAACGAATGAGAGAAATATCACTATAATTGAAAATATTACTATTTTTAGAGAATTACATTCAGAAACATAGTGACATTTTTCATCGTTGAATACCTATTAGATAGTCAGTTCTGCTCTTTAGTTTTTATATCACTGACATTTTCATAGCACTAAAATATCCACTTTTAAAGTTAGATTATATTCTTAATGCTAACAATATACAAATTTAGCTAAAAATATTCCTTCAACGCAGTGTTATTTTCAAACAAATAATTTCAATTTCTATTCAGAACATCGATCTGTGTACGTAGTGTTGTTTTCTATCTCATCACTCAAACATGGGACAGTGAAAGACGATTACGAAAGTATTAGGATTTCTTATTGAAATCTTCTCTGGCGACTTTATTAGCATAAATATAATTCAGGCAGATGGCCAATTGTTTAAAATTTAATTAATTCAACTTATCGTTTATTTTACACTACGATACAGTTATTACTTTTTTGTTCCTTCGTTGGGTCGTTAGTTCTCTTGTAATAGTCATTTGCTCGTGATATTAGTTCAGACTTTTTGAAATTTAAGCCCTCGACCCGTATCGGGCCAGCGTAGAAGCCTTAAGGTTTTTACCATTCGATCTGCATTAAAAATAAATGTGGAAAGATATGACTCAGTAGTGTGGTAAATAAAGCCTGACGTAATAATGTATTGTAATTTTTTTTTTCAGATACAACGTGATCCGTCTATGGTTCCCTCAGCTGTCGACGATCATAGAGCACCACAAGGCGGCCGATGACCAGCCGCAAGGGTTTTGTTACATACTGGACGCGTACACGGCCGACGTAACAAACAAAGTGAGCAACGACACGACTTGTGTGCCGGTAAGTCGAAGGTATAATGTATGATACGTTAGCATAAGTGTAGCCAGTTTAAGTAATAGTAAATTATCTAGTTGTACAAATCTAGGAAGGCGAAATCAATCCATCTGGTTGAGCACATCTGACAGTAGAAGAGTAATCTATTTTGTTGTAAAGATCTATCACGAATTAAAGTAGAATACAACGCACAAAACTCTGCCGATCTCAATTTCCTGCAAATGATTCAATGCGTCGGTTCAGCCCTCTCCGACCCTTCCTTCTTCTCCCCCGTGTTTCTATTTTACGTGATTGCGATGCTTTAGTGACTAACTTCACAGCGGCAGAGTTTCACGTGTTTTATTGTAATTCACCTAGTTCTTTCTACAACTTAGTAATACAAAAGCTACTCATGTAATTGCACAGATTATTGAAAAAAAAAAATTCATCCAATTGTACAAATCTAATGATCGTCTACCCAAATATAGGAGTAGCAACGTATGTGCAAAATTGGATATATCCAAAAAGGATTTTGAAATGATATTGATGTTGTCAATAAATCTAATTAATTCAAACTCGTATTCAATAATACAACTAATTCAATTTATGACAAGCACTATTGCGAAATATTATCTTGTTTTGTGTATGTGTGAACATACTGGTTTGATTAAATAAGTGATTAATAAATAAAAAAATGTGTTGATCATGCCTATAACTTTACCAGTTCCTTCCATAATTTCGAATCGCCGTTTCACTTAATGTTTTCGTATTATTATTTTAAATAAAAATGAAGAATTTAATAAATTCTGAAAATGTAATTCGACAATGTTATTTTCTAAATAATTTTTTTGTGAAAATTAAGTTCTCGACAGTTTCAATTGAGTTGTAATACTGTAGAACTAAAATTAAAGCATTATGAGAACGGGACGGATAATCGCAAATTAAAAATTATTTACTAAAACGGAGCGTACTTTTAACAATTCATTTTGTAAATGACATTTACAGTGTTAAACTTTCGCTCTGGACTATTAACTTTTAAATTAAGAATTACATTAAATAATTACACAAAGACCGTATCTAAAAAAACTGCTACTTTCTGTACACGTGAAATCTCTGGCTCGAATTAAAAATGATGTTATATACCATACAACGCTTTCATTACATGTGACACGATTTCTAGAAAAATCTTTGATTACGTAGGCGTAAAAAAAATATTCTCCACCAGAGTACGCGGGTTTCAAAGGGCGATTCCCATATCTAATGTCTCGAATCAATAGACACTTTATGCGTACAGTGGAAAGTTATATTTATTCTAATAACACGTATCGAGTGTTATGTAGCCATGCAAATACGTTACAGAACGTGGTAATGTTTATTTTGCTACTTCACGAATATTTTTTCTAATATTTCTCCTTTCTTTGAACTCGTTAAACACGCTCGCGGTGTATTCTCAGAAATAGGAATGTTAAACGAGCCAATATTATGCTTGTCATAAAATACCCATTCGCCTTCGACTTGAATTGCCTTCGACGACTCAATAATGTGTGGTTAAGAAGTGATATAAAGATGGCGTCGGTAGTTGTTATAGAAAGGTGTGGTTTGAAAGGACATGTAGTGATTAGGAGAAGAAAATGGTATGTTGCGGTTTCTTCGGATATCTGGAAAGGATGAAGAAAATGAAATAACGCTAAGGAACATCTTGAAAAGTTTCATGCAGAGAAAAATGGTAGCATATTGGAAACCGGCCCAGAAAATATCAGACATGCTCACTGTAGGTTTCCAAAGCTGTTACTACAAAAAAATGTACTACACGATGCATGATGCGGCTAAATATTCGCAATTGTAATAATAGTATAATATTAAACTTATACCTATTTCTCAGAAGGATGAACAGAGACTAGAAATTTCCACATGGCATGATTTTTGCATATTCCTCTCGCTTCACTGACATCCATCGATCTTTTCATACAAGCTCGTCGTTTGTGGCCCTTTTTTAACATGCCACCAATATGGTCTGCATAGGATTTTCTAGGGCGACTCTTACCGGCCTTTCCGCTACACACATTCGCTCTATAGATTTTTTTGTCAGTCTGTTTTCATTCATCCTTTCTAAAGTGCTAAAGCACCGCAACATACCTTTTTCTATTCTAGTCGCTAAATCTTTCAGGCCACACCGCACTCTTTCATCATACGTAACACCTCAATAATTGCCACTATTGTAATATATTCGTAAATAAAAATAATTTTAGTAGTTATCGTTAGCGCATTATTTTTATCATTCTTATAGTTATTGTTATATTATTGTTTTTATTAAGCATTTTGAATTAGCACAATGAATAACATAAACTGCCCATTTATAGTTAGTATGCCTACATTTTGAACGAATAAAAAATCAAATTTTTATAGGTTTCTTCATGGAATAGAGATGCTGTTTGCATAGTTTTATTTAAATATTTTCTATTAATATAAATTATTTTTGGATCGTATCGATTATTATTAGCAAGTGCGTCATTTTTATTTACCTCTTATTCTGTTTTCATTGTTGGACTGAACTTTAGACATTCATTCAGTCATTATTTAAGAATAAGGCTTAGTTAATATAAGATTATTTTTTTGGTAAAACACATTTATTTCATTAAAACCATGAGTGAGAATGTGAGAAGTAAAAGAATAAGAATCAAATACATTTTCAAATTTCGTTCTCATTCGTATGCATGGTTTAAAAAAATGTATTTGCTAAATAATGACAGATTTTTATTATATTATATATTAATTAGATTAAGTTAAACGTAACTTTTCTAAAGCTTATAAATAAAAAAGTAGGAATTTATTACCTTAAATAGTCATCTACAACAGCGACAAATATGTTTAATGTGATAGGAAAATAAAGTTATCAATAACTGTATTATAGTATTTATTTGGTGCCCTGGGGCAGATTCTCGGGTCATTTAACTCAATGTTACGTACATAAGCAAAAAATATTTGACAATGTCCGTTAGTTTCTAACAGCCCGAGGACATCTCTTGGGTCAACTGACTCAACGTCCCGTGTGACATTGGCGAAAAATTATTTCACAATAATTTAATAAATGATATCAGGAACTTGGACAAATGAGTAGATGTTATTTATTCAAAAAAGTTCAACGTTTCGTTGGTTCATTTTCAACTTTATCAGGAATTTTTTTGAAGTTAACACCCTTATTGAGAATTCTGGTCCATGATACCAGGTCAGTGCGTAATAAAACAAGAGCAAATCCAACTACAAACAGCGGTCATTTGTTCTTTCCATTACAATTTACTTATCTAAAATATTAATATAAATCTTTTTTCAACAAACTAGATAAAAAAAAGTTGATGAGTGATAATCACAACAACAAGCGTTCACTCGTTCAGTCTTCTGGTATCATGGACCAGAAATCTCAATAAGGGTGTTAACTTCAAAAAAATTGAGACAATATTCGATTGTTTGTAATAGCCTGAGGGCAACTTTAGAGTCAACTGCCTCAACGTTCTGTGTGACATCGCCGAAAAGTATTTGACAATATCCGATAGTTTGTAACAGCCCGAAGCCAACTCTCGTGTCAACTGACTCAACGTTCTGTGTGACATCGCCGGAAAGTATTTGACAATATCCGATAGTTTGTAACAGGCCGAAGCCAACTCTCGTGTCAACTGACTCAACGTTCTGTGTGACATCGCCGAAAAGTATTTGACAATATCCGATAGTTTGTAACAGCCCGAAGCCAACTCTCGTGTCAACTGCCTCAACATTCTGTGTGACATCGCCGAAAAGTATTTGACAATATCCGATAGTTTGTAACAGCCCGAAGCCAACTCTCGTGTCAACTGACTCAACGTTCTGTGTGACATCGCCGAAAAGTATTTGACAATATCCGATAGTTTGTAACAGCCCGAAGCCAACTCTCGTGTCAACTGACTCAACGTTCTGTGTGACATCGCCGAAAAGTATTTGACAATATCCGATAGTTTGTAACAGCCCGAAGCCAACTCTCGTGTCAACTGCCTCAACATTCTGTGTGACATCGCCGAAAAGTATTTGACAATATCCGATAGTTTTGTAACAGCCCGAAGCCAACTCTCGTGTCAACTGACTCAACGTTCTGTGTGACACTGTCTAAAAGTATTTGATAATATCCGATAGTTTGTAACAGCCCGAGGGCAACTCTCGTGTCAACTGACCCAAAGTCCTGTGTGACACTGTCGAAAAGTATTTGACAATATCCGATAGTTTGTAACAGCCCGAAGTCAACTCTCGTGTCAACTGACTCAACGTCCCGTGTGACACTGTCGAAAAGTATTTGACAATATCCGATAGTTTGTAACAGCTAGAGGGCAGCTCTCGTGTCAACTGACCCAACGTCCTGTGTGACACTGTCGAAAAGTATTTGACAATATCCGATAGTTTGTAACAGCTAGAGGGCAGCTCTCGTGTCAACTGACCCAACGTCCTGTGTGACACTGTCGAAAAGTATTTGACAATATCCGATAGTTTGTAACAGCTAGAGGGCAGCTCTCGTGCCAACTGACCCAACGTCCTGTGTGACACTGTCGAAAAGTATTTGACAATATCCGATAGTTTGTAACAGCCCGAAGTCAACTCTCGTGTCAACTGACCCAACGTCCTGTGTGACACGTCAAAAAGTATTTGACAATATCCGATAGTTTGTAACAGCTAGAGGGCAGCTCTCGTGTCAACTGACCCAACGTCCTGTGTGACACTGTCGAAAAGTATTTGACAATATCCGATAGTTTGTAACAGCTAGAGGGCAGCTCTCGTGCCAACTGACCCAACGTCCTGTGTGACACTGTCGAAAAGTATTTGACAATATCCGATAGTTTGTAACAGCCCGAAGTCAACTCTCGTGTCAACTGACCCAACGTCCTGTGTGACACGTCAAAAAGTATTTGACAATATCCGATAGTTTGTAACAGCGCGATATCTACTGCCGCAGCAGCACTACGCCACGGACAAAACGACTGTTGTAATACAAGATATATTGTGACATTATGTAGTAGTTATCACCTTCGAGATTCCAATAGTTGGGTTTAGTCTTTCAATGTACCTACAACATCTTGTTATTGAAGTTTTTGGTTTTGCACACTTCTTTATTTTACTTATCGAAATAAAGTAAAAATATTTCATATGGAGTTGATAGGATAGTCAGGTATGATTAATCCATATATTTATATGATTACCATGTATATGAAGATATTTTTATTTAAGTAAAAGGAAATTGTATTTTTTTTACTTCATTTTTATAATATTATTATGGTAATAAACCAAACTCGCGTAAGTATAGATATTCATTGGACGTATGATTAAGTGAATAATATTTTTTTTTTACAGCAAAAAAGCGGCGACGAGACATATATTAACAGTATTATACTAGGGTTAGTGTGTATCGTACCTTATTTAGTGAGTGGAATTCTAGTGAATAAAGTCGGAAAGAAAGCATTGATAATTGTAGCTGGTTGCGCGGTAAGTGGCGCTACATTCGGTATACCGTGGTCCAGCAGGAAGCCGGTAATGGTATCGCTGTTCTCCATGGATGTGGCATTGACTCAAACTGCTATATCATTGATTCAAACTTTTGTGGTTGAATTCTTCCCTACTACTGTTAGGTATGTTATATTTTTAAATTATGTTTTTAAAATCCACCAACAAAAATAAGATCGAATTTAATAAATATTAATTTCTACAAAAATAGAACTATAGCTGGTTTAATGAGTTTTAAATTATTAATTTTTTATGCATATCTTTTTAGTTTCCTGTTTATTATTAATATAACACGAATATTAATATTATATACTGATATTAAATTTTGTTCATATTTAATTAGTATTAAAGGCAGATTATCAAAATAAGACAAATTTTGGTAGACTGCCTTTAATTATATAATTTCATGATTGCGTTTTTGAGCAATTTACATTGATACAAAAGTAGAAAGGAAAATCATGAATGTATAATAATTAGTGTATTGTACAAACACCATACCATTAACCTTAATTACTTTGAACATCCTATAATTCGATATCGAGATCGCGACAGCCGGCAAAACATCGGGATCGCGATCGGATAATGGGAAAGAAGTAAGTCCAAGAAGACAGCTGCAATCGAGAACATGAGGGTTAATAATGTCGGCAAAACTTCCCACATAAATAAATGCACAGCCTCAAATGAAAATAACGGCAGAATCATGAAAAGACATCGGTTTTCGCAGCGTTTTCGCCGCGTGCTGGCGAGTTATTGCCTTTTCAATAGACCGGGAAAGACAATAGGCTGACGCGGCGCCTTACGTTATTTTTAGTTCTTTTATATTCGACCTTAGACTGCGACCCTTGGACGGGGGCCTTAAGGGATGACAATGGAGCCTTCGAATTATGATACCGAAAAAGTCGGTATCGTTTTAAATTAACCATTTCATCGCACAGTATTTGTATAAATGTACGATGATAGTGTGCAAGTGAATAATAATAATATTAATCATTTTAACGGTTCAGTACCGTAGCTTATTGCTAAACCTATGTTGTCTGTCTGTCTTAACTTTACGAGACTGTATATCTTGAATCGTTAAAGGTGAACAGTATTAGTAGGTCGAAGTTTTCTCACAATAATAGGTACATTAAAAACATTAAAAATAAAAATTTTAAAGAAGTAGAAAAATTAAGTTTCTTATAAGAGGGTGCTGATAGGTACATGAGACACTCGTTTTTTCAACGTTTTTTGTTTTGATTTTTGTTTTTTTTTTTATTCTGGCGTAAAAACCGTTAGACATTCAAGTGTCAAACTTTGATTTTAAAGTGGTCACCCGTAAGTGCTATAACGGATAATAAAACTGGTGAATGCGAGTCGGACTTACTCGAAGGATATCAGTGGAGTGAAAAAAAAAACTTTCTTTTTTCGTACAGACAATACAAAAATATACTGCACAGTGGTACGGAAATCTAAAAGCACTAGTCCGCTTCACACTTGGCCGATGTTTGTTGTATTTTGTATCATTTTGTGCAGATTCGCCAGAAAACTATACTCCATGTCATTACGCTTTTAATATAGAGTACATTATCTAGTGGGTAAGAAGTATTTAATCAATAAATTTTAACTAATCCCCTATAAGCCATTAAGGGTTTTCTAGATTGCCCTCTCCCTCGTCGTCTATATTTAATGTAGTGTAATGATATAGTGAGTCAAGGTTCAATGGTTTTTGAAGGGGTAAGCAATATTATATCGCAAATATCCCTCTTACGCTGACTTTTTTTTATAAATTGCAATGTTTATGTGTACTTTTTACTCGACATTATTTAGTGTAATGATATTGGTATTTAAAATTTATTTTTTGAAAATAATTTTAACACCATTTATTCAACATCCTAATTTTTTTTTACTTATAGAGTATTTTCCAATTTTAGATTCAACCATTAATTGGTGTTAAAAATATTTGGTAATACAAACACTTGGTTACAAAAATCGTATAATCTATCTTTTTATTAAAGAAAAACAGGAATACTTAAAAGCACATTTAAATCTGTCAAAAAGTGATACTTTAAAACAGTAACACTTGTCTGTCCGTACGCCATATCAGTATGACAGTCTGTAAAGTGTCCCGCAACTTTGGTGACAACCAAATACATCTACGATCTCTGCTCAGCATTCCGCGAAATAGATAAGCGTTTATAAATAAAATAAGTTGACAAAAATCATAAAAACGAAATGCGATTTCTTACAGTGCGCATACACAAAACGCAAACGATAAACGACTATATTGTTTTTTTTCTGGTAGGTCGCTCGCCATAGGCATGATGATGACCTCCGGCCGCTTGGGCACTTTAGTGGGAAACCTGCTATTTCCAATATTTCTGTCCTATGGCTGCAACTTACTGTTCTTCACTTTGACCGGAATCATGATAGGTAAGTATTATTTGTTAATTTCCTCTGCTGATATCAGTTGTAGTAAACAGAAACGTGAGATATCTAAAGATGATTTTTTGTTTCAGGTGTTACATTAATGTTCTTTTTGCTACCTAATAGGAAGAAATGATTAGTTTATTGTTAGCATTAATCAATAAATGATATCGAATCAATGAAAACAGTATTTTTATTTATTTATAAAGTTGGTTAAGTTGTATATTTAGTTATATTTTTTGCTATGGATTAGAAATGCAAAGCATAAATCGGCGATGTGACAGTTAAAAGGGTAAGAGGTTAAAATTTGGGTGTAAGATATTTCAAAAAATAGTTATCAATCATATAGCTTAAGGACAACGTCGTTTTATTTGTTTTTTTTTACAGTTGTTTTCGCTATTATTTCGTATTTCGGCGTTAAAATTGTCCTTAAATATATTAGTGGGGAAATCTTCACGAAGAGACGATTGTCCTCGCGCGTAGGCGACTTGCTCGCTGAAGATATAAGGTAAAGGTCGAGAATGAATCTCTTTTTCGACCTCAGAATTTTGAGCGGATGAACTATTGACTTCATAAGTCGGTTAGGTCTACGGTAAAATTTTTTTTTTGCTGATCTGGAGTTAACCAAGAAATATGTATATGCAAAAAAACTTTTTTTTTCCTTTTGTAATAGTTGGATCACAGTAAATAGATAAAACAGTAATTCAACTCTAAACAAACGCTCGTGTGCGCTAACGCATGTCGTCTCGTCGCCGGTCAACTGCAATCATGACCGTCGATTTTCATATACCTTTACAGATTGTTTATTTATGACAAATATTATGTATTGCATTTATACACAACATAAATTAAGTGGCCAACGTGTTTATTACAGCCTAAGGTGTGTTCATCATTTATAAAGCTCGAGCTTAATTTTTTTAAAATTCAAGTTGATGTTAAAGGGTAATGAATAAAATTAATTAATTAATTTAAAAATACACTTGTGATGAAGAGGCAAATTCCGTCATCAACACTAAATAATCTACAGGTACAGAGGCTCTACCACCGCTAATTTATAGTAGTTTTTACAATTCCAAAACACCTACTGTCCCCATTCTGTTCTTTCTGCATATCAAGGACTAAGAAAATCAGAAACATTCGTTGCTATGCCGATGAAAGTACTGTGGACGCGCTATACGCGGGGCGCACTACAAGTTTCTGGAACTGACCACGTAATTAAACAATATTTAAAAAGTAGTTACTACATTTGAAAATGAAACGCTTTGGCTGTAGAATACAGTTTGTTTCATCTAACCATAAATAGTTTTTACATTGTGCCATCATTTTAAAAATTGCCTGTCTCCATCGCTATAGACGTAAGTAGTGAAAATTTTCGTAGTATGATTTTCTACGATTGTAAGTGTAATTTGACAGTTCAGCAAAACCTTGCCCGGCTTTAAATTGCTTTCAGCGATGAAGCTGAACTACTACTTATATCTGGTTTGAAGAATTCAAGTGCGATCGTATCAATGTCAGTGACGAATTTCATGATAGTCGTCCGTTCACCGCTGTGAACAACAAAAACATCGATGCTATGCACTGTATCATTGAAACAGGCCAGCATCTGACTTGTCATGAGATTCGGACATTCTTAGGCATAGGTATACGTCGGATACAATCAATCCAACAATAACATTTGAGTATGAAAAAGCTGTGCTCGCGGTAAATCCCATAAAATTTGACTGAGATTTAAAAAACGGACCGCGTCACTTGGTGCAACGCCATACTTACTATTCTTAGAAGCAAGGGTCGTTAAATTTTATGTGGGACATAGCAATAGGTGGTGCAACATGGATTTATTGCTACTACTCCAAAACAAAGCAGTAAAAGGTCTATCGAGATGAGCCGAAACCAACCAAAGTGGCGCTCAAGCGAACTGCCTCTAAGCGGATGATTGTTTATTTTCTTAATAAAACTGGACACATAGTTACTGTTTCTTTAGAGAATAGTTGTACTGTGAATAGTGATTGGTATACGACCATTTATTTGCTGGAAGTTACCAACGAACTCCGTAAGAATAACCATAAATGTCGTATCATTTTGCACCACGACAATGGCAGTTCTCACACGGCCAAACAGATAAATAAATTTTTAGAGGAGAAAAGCGTAGAACTTATGAGCAATACTGCAAGCAACCTCGACCTGGCACTTAGTGATTTTTTTTTCGTTTGCACAATAAGAACTCATTAGTCGGTCAACGATTATCGTCACCAAAAAGGCTGTTGAACTGTACGAAAAACATGTTTCCTAGGTCACTAGCGCAGAGTGGCATAAATGTTTACAAAATTCTATTAATCGTATGAAACAGTGTATTTATGCTATCGGATAACATTTTGAGAAACAATAATTTTATTTTTGACCATTCATAGTAATTTTTTCTCATTCATTTCAGAATTTTTCCGTTTCCCCTACATACTCCGGCCGCACTAATATTTCTCGGGACCGTATTAATGAGTGTTGGAACCAACTTGTCACTGAAATTGCGATCGAATTAGAATGGGGTAAACTTAACCTTGTTGAATCCAAACCCCGAAAGACACAACTGTACGCGTTCACCGCTAAAAGATCCCTTTTCATCCTTTTGTCTCTTTTTAGAAGCATTTCTATACAGACTGTATCGCAGATACTACGAGGAGTGCTCTGTAGAACTATTCGTTCGGGTTCCTGCCGCTGATTTCCGTCATCGTGCCGCTCGCCGGAAGTACTGGTTCAAGAGCCAGGTACAAATTTCGTGAATCATTTCCTGTCGGGCGATAACTCGTAAAATGTTTCAGAGTTGTATCTTGAAGCTTCGTGAACGTCAACTGCGGTTCCGTGGGTAGGTTGATTAACGCTAGCTACCCACTCACATAGCAGAAAAAATGATTTTTAATCCTTTCCCATCGAATTATTATTAATCAAATTATAGCTCACTCAATATCTTAACGAAGGAAAAAATTCAACCGGCTATATAATCGTGTATTCTACGTCAGCTCGTCATACGAATACAATATATATATATATATATATATATATATATATATATATATATATATATGTTCAGTGGTTTCTTCTCAGTTGAAAGTGAATCAGATGACAGTTAATATACTATTATGGATAAATATGGGTTGTAGCACAAGGGCCAGGCGGAAACACCTATAGCCTGCTAAATGCACCAGCTGTTGAGTTTTCTTTTGGTATACTGCTAGCTGATTTTCTTTGTCAGTTATAGGATCACATTATCGATCAGCTTTTTCATATTCAGAATTTTCAATTACAAGACACAACTAAACTATGAACTCATTGAATACGTGGATCGAATAAATTTTCTTAAAATAAATGTAACAGGCATATATTTGTTAATTGTTTCATTGACGCCTTGATTGTGATTCTACAGCATTTTTTTACTTCAATATTTTATCCATAATTGCTTTTTATTTCGTAAAAATCAGAATAATACAAAATAAAAATGAGGTTTGTTCTTTAATATAAAAACATAATGCTTTAAATAGCTTTTAAATTATTAGAAACACCATACAAGCTTTTGTAATAATTCGGTTTCTAATGTTTGGATAAATACCCGTAATAATTATGTTACATCATCACTTACCTAATTGTCACGCCATACAGTTCCTTGACATCTTTGAACACTTACCTGTAAAAAAATATTTCCAATAAAATATTCAGTATTTCATATTATTTCAGGGTAATAATTATGGTACAATGAAAAAATGAGCTAATTTTTTGTTATTTATTTTTCTGAAAAACCTACTTTAATCAAACTTATTATGTGTTTCTTTAGCGCCTATCTTTTTTGCTTGTTTTCATATTCAGTTGAATATTTCTATTAGTATCAAAGATAAATAATAGCGTTCGATTAGAAACCCTTTTGGGTTTACGAAGTTGTAGCATGATTTAATAAATCTAGTCGAAATTGTTGAAAACAATTTTACAAAATAAATTTTCTTGCACAAAAATTTATGTATAGCTGATTTTATTTCTACTATTTTTATCATAGCTTTGTATTTATAAGCCTTTTTAAGAATGTCGAATCTGGCGAGATAGCGTAATTAAAATACAACTGATTTAAGTTTTATAAAACATATCACTTAGAAATTGATCGAAAATGTTTTTCACAGACATTTTTGCTAAGAAGTTTTTATGTGTAAGTGCATAAAGCACACAACCAATAAACCAATAAAAAATGTTTATCACTTTTTGCACGGTGATACATTAAATCCATACCACGACCCATAAACAACGCGGGCTTCTAGAATATTCCAGGCATTACTAACCCTAACAATTAACTATTCACCACTATATCCCGTAGTTCAGTTTACTTTGATTGCCATTAACAGTTAACGTTTGACCCTGCCATTAAATTCACTACGAATTCCAGCCTTAAACGTAAAGCCGACAGTCCGGAAATCTCATTTTATCAAGCTTCGCGAACGTTCTACTTCGCTTCCCGAACTTTCTGGAGGCGAATCCCGGAGTTGGAGGCGAATTGAATTCGGCAGCCGCCGGCCGGGCCGGTCTGTTGTGTGCACGCCGATTTAACTCCTAATTTCGGTCAAGTTTGTCAAAGGGCATCTCGGCAACTGTGGTCAGTTGAATTACGAACGCCCCGCTCTGTGCCCACGTAGATAACACCCGACGTGGGCACGACTGAGGGCGTCAAGGGGAGTTCAATGTCAAACAGGAAATTATGATTCTGCGGGTTGCCTGCTTGAATAAAAATAAAGTCAAATAGAGATTAATGAATTACATAAATCGTAAGTGCTCTTTAAAAATTTTCTATGACGTTAAGTTCAATCAAATAAAGTATTATTTTTAAATATACTGCTTTGTGTCATAGTGGCTTCACGCTACTCTTGATTTTACAGCTTCCTTAGCCTGGCAAATGTAGAAAGTGATTTATTTATATTACTACTTTGAACTAGTTTTATATAAGTGAAATTAGTTCTGCCTCAACTCCTTCTCCGTCACCCCGCTCTTTCTCCCATCATCACACCACTCCTCCTTCGATATCCTATTCTTATCCAAGAGGTTAGCAATGCACTTGTGATTCCTTAGGAGTAGCGAGTGTCCATTGGCGGCGGTGGTCACTTGCGCTCTGGTGGCTTGCATGCTCGTTTGTCCCTCCAAAATGCCAAGATAAAAAGTTAAAAAAATGCTCAGTTTAATTTAAAGATAACTCAAAAACGATATAAAAATAATGACTGTTTTAAGTGTAAAATCAACGATGCTTGTTTATTGTTCGCCATACCTTAAATACAATGGAAAATACGAATAATTGATCAAGACCAAAACCGTCATAACGCAGAAAATACTATAGATTGGAATATTTAATTGGATTAAATAAAATTTAACAGGAGCATAAACTGTAAGTATTACAATAAAAACTTAATTTAACTGCATACTAAACAAATCCATGAAGTTTACTTGACGTTTCAAGTGTGTACGCTGATTTTCGAGGAAAAAAACATGGATAAGTGTTTTACGTAATTAATTCGAAAATTTCAAGATTCTATTTTTAAATTAAATTTATTTTTGTGCTACAATGCTGCGCGAACGTCGCAAATCTCATTGAAATATATCGTTGAAAAATTAGTAATAAAGTATTTTTTCAAAGAACTATTAGATTTCTTGATGATCTATTTCTAAAATCTAAATTCTTTTGAATTCATAATATTGCATCTAATGCTGCAAAATTCATTCAAATTATTTGATTCATTGGAAAGGGACCTTTAATAAATTGTTTGGAAATAATAGTTACGTCAATTTTATATAAACTCAATAACTTTGGAAAAGAGCGCTGAAAATGTGAACAATATTTTTTGTGTTTTCCGAGCTCGAAAATGTTATCCCTCAAAACAGTGCGAGAAATTTTGGGACTGGATCGCAAACCTAAACGTTGTCCAGATTTCTCACTGTGCAATTTTATAGTTATGGTTGGCGATTATAGAATTTTAGATAGACGGTAAGGTCTATCTAAAATTGGATTGGATTGGATGGGTTTTGGAATCAATCGGTTAAATAGCTTAGAAATTATCTTTATAAGCCGATCTCCAAAAAACAGTTTTTGGCATTTTTCAAGATCTACACAATACATTGTTCTTCTTCCAAAAGATATTCAAACACACACACGCGCGCACGCACGCATGTCAACGCACACGTATACAAGACCACACACACATTCATATAGACAGAGACAGAGGGAGAGAGATAGAGATACGAGTATCTTTAAGAAAATTGTACTAAAAGCTTCTTAAGACCTCAAAATGTCGACACTAAATTCGATTTTTGAGATTAGGAGTGAAAACAATAACTTATTTATTTTACAAAAAATTACAATTCTTTTAACGCGAAATTAAAAATAAAACTTTTTGACAGACTGTGTACTTTTTAGACACTACAACAACGTAAACTAAATATAAATTCTTATATATTTTATCCAGAATGAGATAATAACGAAAAAAATATAGAAAATTTTAGGGAAAAATTGTAAAAGGATTTTAGTAAGTTAAGAATACGGAAGAGTGAGAAAATTTACTACCATGTTCTTTTATATGACCGCCAACAATACAGCTATCATCATTCAGTTAGTCTACAGCTGCAGCTTGGTCTTGGTAGATGTACCTTGACTCCCACGCTGAACATACAAGTCGGTGACAACGGTATCCTGAATCTATCATATCGCCGTCCATTATTAGTTTAAAAAAATCCATAACGATGTCACATGACAGTCATACATATCTTTTGCCAACGAGTCATCTTTTACGAAATACACAATAAGATGTGGGATTCTTAATTGAAGATTCCATATAGAATCAGAACGAAGATTGCTAACAATTATCACAATGGTTCTTTTACTTTTTTTTTCTAAAATATACTCGAAAAGCCAGACTAACATTATACAATATTTGACAAGCCGAGTATAAAGTCAAGACAGAAAAGTATTATATTGATAATACGTAGCACCTGAAATACGAAAAAATAGAACTTACAAAAATTACATAGTCCTACTGCTTGTGAACAACATTCTAAGACAACGGCCGGTGTGAAATCACGGATTTTTTGAACTCAAGCGCAATAGTTCACTTGTCCCGTACGACTAAGTTTTGGCGGTCGCGAACTTGTGACCTTGTGCACAGCTATATAAATCCTACGACGCGACGCAGAACATGAAATGGCTTCGTTAGCGTGATAAATTGAAGGCTTTCGCTCGTCTCTAACAGCAAGAAACAGCGAAAAACATGAAGATGATTTTCAAAATACAATTTCTAGTTGTTTCGACGTGACAACATCTAACTCCGAGAGCACGTCCGAAAAGTTGGGGTTACGTAAATAGCAGTGGTACGTTGAATATCTTTATATATGTCATTGGAATGCTCATGATATCAAGTAGGTAAACGATTTCACTATACATTCTACGCAATCTTGTAAATTCCGGTCGGCAGAGCAGCAACAATTTGGTGCATGGTTTTAGGTAGAAAAACTTGCGGTCAGTTCTATTTGATGCACTGCAACAAGTTGGTGCGTTGAAAAGTTAAGGAAGTTTTGTTATTCTTCTTTTTGAAAATATACTATCTGCTCAATGCAAAACAAATAATAGCAAATATTAACAATACAATTTATTAACTAGCGATAGTGATTTGAAAAGATTTAAAAAGGTTTACCTTGGTAATTTGTATATTACTAATTGTCCAGAACTGAGAACTAAAAAAATACGAGAAAAAACAATTGCATTGACTAAAAATATTAGAAACACTAGTCATTAAATTTGTCTTCGGGGTGGGCAGATGTTATGACGCTCAAATCACCCACGACAGCAGATGACACAGCCTACCCCGGTCTATATTCCATTTCATATTCAGACTTGCTTTAAAAATATAATTTGAAAAAACTGTTTTTTGTGTACTATTAGAACTGCATTGTGATATAAAAATCAATATAATTATATGTATATACATACACACGTGCGTGTGTGTGTGTGTGGATGTGTGTGTACTCGAATTAAAAATCGTCAGGTTGATTAGTTTAAATGCGCAATGAATGTATACTTAAGCACGCAACTGAAGCATACCATACGCATTTTATTTCAGATTAAGCGTCTCAAACTGTAGGTCTACCAATCCGGCTCAATAGGGACTGCTATCGACCGCAGTGACGACATTGAAGACCGACAGCTTAATATGCTCTTCGATTGCACGGACCTTGTGTTTAACTTAAGTTAAACACTCGTACGTCAATTTATCCATCATCAAGGGTCCGAACTCGGCACTTTTCTAGTATAAAATCCAGTTTCATATTGGGCTTATACTCATGTTAGATACATATTTCAATTTTTAATTATACCTTATTAATTATTGTATGTTCAATGTGAATAATAAAAAGAAACAGTGCGTTTATATTTGTTGATCACTATTAATAGATCCATGACAATCGAGTCGAAACGATGGCTTGCCAAGGTGACTTAAAAATATATATATTAGATTTATAGCGATTTCTTTAGACATAGTTCACTATGAGCCATTCCCAAACGGTATAAAGCTGTTAATTCGAAGCAGTAATTTTTGGCTACAAAGAAATAAATGTGAATATAAAATAATATTTTATCTGTCAAATAAGACTACATTAACACTGGCGTACCACAGTAGTTTCGGCGAACGTCACAATATGTAGACGGGGCGAATTAATCCAACAAATGAAACTTTTATCTGATCGAATACATAGATGACGTCGCAAGTACATAACGGCCATCGGCATCGCCTGTACCTCAAGTTCCCAGCAAACCATTTACAAACAAACAATGCCGGCTGTTTTGAATGCAATAGAACTACTTAGAACGCGCGTTCCCAAGAACAAAGCGTATCCGTCACGAGACCGACATAAAGGGACTGCTCTGTATAGTTACTGTGTCCCTCGAGTGCTTACATAACTTCATGTACATAATACGCCGAGCTATATCTTCCCATTTTGTATTACACCACATTAAAGGAGTATTTTGGCGTTAAGTCCTTCCACGCGCTAGAGTATAGAACTTATTAAAATAATTAATTAAAATTCCATTGCAAGCACAATTTTTTAATATACTAACAGGTATTCAATTTTATAATATAATGTTTCTTTATAATTTTTCAATTGGTTTTACAAGTTTTATTCGAGGTATTAAATACATTTCCATTTTATATGTCCGACGTCTCGGTTGGTTTAAAATTTACAAGCATATTTTTTTATTTTAATAAGAGTTCATCATAACCATTAAATGATAATCTTAAAAAAGAAACTTTAATAATCTATATAAATCTTTCATTTTGTTATGATATGATAGATCATTAAAAATGGTTGCATTAATTGTAATCAACAATTTGTCACAGAATAAATTTACTTTACCTTAAATTATCCGTTAGATTCTTAAATGAAATTAGATATAGAAATGACGAATGGTCAACACGCAAATATCCACAATTTACACATTATCTTGGGCGTCTTAAATGATGCAACAGATCTCTTCTTTCGCGGAGAAAATATGCGAGTATTTCTTATGAAAACAAGCTATCTGAGGAATTTACATTCAATAAAGCAGCTAATAATATGCCGTAAATGAAAAAAGCTTAAAAAACCAACCATTCACGTAATATCAACCAGACTATTTGGAGATACATTTAATTTGCAAAATAAGTAATATTTCTGTTTATTCAATCTTCGACTCATAAATAGAGTGCCCAGTCTCACAAAACATAAATTACGAGCCCGTAAACCTTTTAAGCGTGATAACATCTGTGCGTTACGAGGCGAAATTAATGAAACAGAGAATGAAATTTTTTCCTGAAAATATTGTCAGCTAAATGATATTATGTTCTGGTATCAGACCGTCCGTTTCGTTATCTACTCTAGACTATTACATTTAAGGTAGATTATCGAATGAACAGTGTTATCGCCGAGCTGTATGCGCGAGTTATAAATTACGGCCGAAGTAGTGGCGATTTCTTGAGTACTAATTCTAAATTATAATTAATTCATCGAAATCCGTGTCAAGGCCGGCCCGCTAATTATGAGGGCGACATTATAATGAAAATGTGTAAGCTGCCGAGGAAAAAGTCGGTCAAGACCAACTCGTTAAAGGGTCCGTATTCTTTGAAGGGTTGTTATGGAATATAAATAGCTTGTTTTGTACCAAGTACCCGTCAATTATATTATCTCTAAATATACAACGTTTTATGCAGTATTTTTTTGGAGACAGCGAATATAGAGTGAGCCTAAAAATAATATATAGGACTATATGATAATATTAAAATAAATCAAGAATTCATGGAATTAAAGTGTATTTAGGTTTTACGATAAATTTAGTGTATTTAAATTTATCGTTAAACCTTGTTGTGCGCTTATGGCGTAACGAATTAGTATAAGCAAATAGTTATAAATTTCATCAATTGTCTATTTCAAGTGTCTTTTAACGATCGAAAGCGACCGCCAATATCGGCGCAGGAGTTATGACGAGTGAACTCGGTGTGAACACGAGAAGGCCGTGTCGCGTCTACAGCGCCTGAGTCGATAAAATTTAAGAATTCAATATTTACATGCTGGTCTTTCCGTAATTTTACGTTCCTGAAGGTACTTATGAAATTCATATATAGAGGCTGTAGGATATTGAATAAGGGAAAAAATAAGTGTTTAATAAACTTCTCGCCATTGACTGAGAATTTCGGGAATTTCCGGGCATGCTAGAGAGGAGCCCATCAGATACATTCCTCGATATTTAATGGCCCATCTTCGATCAGGACCAACGAGCATGCCAGGGTTTAACTTAATTTTATCAGGAAGATAAAACTAAACCTAAAACGGTATGGTGGAGAAAAAGATGTAGCGTGTAGAAGATAAAAATAGATTGCAATCTCATCTAGGAAGAATGAATGAAAGTTAACTGAAAAAACAAACCAACAGGTCAAATTTGTGATGTATAAGGCCCCATTAGAAAATATTATACAGAACAAATTGTTGTATTAAACAAGGGCTAAATTTTAAGTACCCGAAAAGGATGAGCGTGTATGAAACGTACGATGTGGAAACTTGTGACCTCTGCCTACCCTTCTTGCAAACAGGCGTAAATGAGCCTCAAAAATGAGCTTCTCTTTATGTAATGTACAGAATCGTATATATAGCTCTGTACAGTGAATCAGCCGGTCACAAATTCTAACTGATATTGTACTGGGTTTTAAAGTCGTCTCGGATGTATATTGTAACAAAAAGTCGCTTACGACTATTATCATTTTAAGCAAAAGCGAGTTTGATACAATGACTCTTTTAGATGTTGGAAAACTACTTCATTTTCGTCATATTTTTGTTTAAAATATTAATTTTGTTAACCTTAACTAATTATTTCAACATTTCCCGTTGTTAAATAAAAACAAATTGATGTACTTTAATTCGTTATCATATTTGAGGATCATCTGCAATTTTATGAAATGCAAATGAAAAATGCCTTTTTTATATTAGTGTTGCAAACATAGAAATATTTTGTAATTTTTGATCTTGATTTCTTAATTTTAAATTTTGAACATTGCGATTCGAAGCTTGATTCTCATGCGAGATAATTTTTTTTTAAAACCTAAATAAGCAACAATCTATCAATTTACATATCTGTTAGTTATTCAAATACGTCGACGATATTGTCAAATAACGATACTAGAGTATCTTGTGGTTTTTAGTGAAGTTCACGAAATCCGAATAAGTGGACCTTATCGTATTGCCGTTCCCCTCAGTGACATTATGTAAAGGGAAGGGTTAACCCTAAAAGTGGGCTTACAAAAATCCGACACAGACCCTAACTTGAACGCGAGTGCTTTTCGGATCCACACTAACAAACGGCATATTTTCCATATCTATATATTTCCAATAGATAAGTACAATGATCATAATAGTTAATCGTCCGAAAAATAATTATCTTTTTATTAATCGCTTGACATTTCTCCGCTGCGTGTGTGGAAACAGCTTTAAAAACAAAAATTACACATATTAAACGTGAAGCATTCGCCGCAGGAATACGCAAAATTAGATACGCGAACGAGTTCAGTTCGGCGTACACGGAGTTGGGAGTCTGTCAGTAACAGTTTAAGTACGTCACGTCAGTTACGTTGAGTGGCACCCGAGCTTATTCCAAAAATAAAGCTCCACAGTTGTTAGCCGACGTTTCTCGGCATGGATTTGACGGTAAGTTTTTGGTAGAGACAATTCCCGAAAAGTACGAAATCGTACAAAAAAAAAACACTAAAAAAATGAACGACAAGTATCGCGGGACACTCGTTAATCCTTTCGCTATACATTATGTTTTATTAAATAACAAGCTCAATTAAGGAATGGTAATAAAATTGGATGTGATATATTTTCAGTTTTCGTTTAAGGTTTAATTAAGAAAAAAAATTATTTATAAATTAACTTAATAAAAACATAAGCTAATCACAAACTTAATCAGTAAGTTCGACACATATATTAATATATTACTGTCACGCACATATCTAGTCTATACTGCAGGACAATACATATAGTGTATGTGCATATATGTGACTACAGCTGGCGCACACGCCGCATATCCTTACTGCAATAATATACCTTATACGCTTACGCTTAACATGCTATAAAATAATAGACGAATCTAGATGAGCAGATCTCCTTGGCGCCAAGTACACGTTTATCCTCTCTCTTTCTTTCGTCTCTCTGTCTCAAAAGTGTCGGTCGGACGCTTTTCTCGTGTAGTTCCCATCCACGGAGAGCGCGATAAGGCACTTCCCTACAAAACGGCCACTATAATAAATGTATATATTTTGGAAGGGTATTCGTCTTCCGATAATCTCTTCAAAATTGTATGATTTTAATGTCCGAGACCAATGACTTAATATGCCCTACAAAGTACAGAGCACATTTTTTGGCATTAGTTTTTTTTGTATAGAATTTATAAGGGACAAACGAGCATGCGGGCCATCGGAAAGTAGACGGTCACCGCTTCCCATGGACACCCGCAGCCCCAGAGGACTCACTTGTGCGTTGTCGATCTTAAACCTACCTTACTTAGAAAATTACAATTCTGTTTAACTTCACTGATGTGCTCCGCAGAATTTCGGGTTGCTTCGTGTTCATAGCTAATATTGTTAAACTTATTGTCCTGGAAGCTACTAAAGCATGTTAACGAAATGAGTACTCAAACTTTCTGAAGTTCAATTACTATGTTCACTCATGACAGCCTGTGGGAATACGAAATATATGTCAACATTATGTTATGCTGATCGCATTCAAAATCTGAATTCATTCCTAATTCCACAACTCATGTCCTAAATCCTAACTTTAACAATGTGATTCCAGATGCAATTTCGATAAATAAAAAAACAGCGAAAATATAAAGTTTTGTAAAAGGTCTAAAAATTGTAAAAGCACACTGATTAAAAAAGAATGCTAAATAAATAATCAACTTTACATTAATTAATGCATCTAGGACATGGCTTCTTTTTATATTTTATAATCGACAATGTTCGTACACTTGATAAGACTAAAGATATCGTATTTCAAAAAGATTTTTTTAAGAAATAAACTTTTTGAAGTCCTAAATTAAACGAGTAAAAGTTGAAAGGCAATAAAAGTATTTACTGAAGTAATTCGCTTCTGGAACAGAAATTAGGAAATTATGGATTGTGCGCGCTTGTTATAAGACGCTTTTCCTAAACATAATAGCGAACAAGGCCCCATTCACTTTATTTCTCAGATTCACTCTTCTTTTGATATCTCTGTCATGTAAAAAAGGGCTAAATTTTAAGCATCCGAAACCGACGAGTTTGCATGAAAAGATTTTTCATACATTATTTAATTTTTTCAAAACGTTTAACATTTTTTTTTCAATTTAGTCTACTTTGCAAACTCTGGTTTTAAGAGAACCAGATACATATTTACAACACTTATTTATATTACATTGTTCCCTTCACGACGCCCTTGGGAAATCATCAATCCCTTGCTAGGGAAAAAACTTGTAAACATCATTAAAAATATATTTAGTTGGGGGTAAGTTTCATGTTTTTATGAAGTCCAAAAGTTGCTTAACGCTCTTTTTATGCCAGTCGCCCCACGGACGCCTGTATTTTTATAGTACATAATTTTCTTTTACACGCTATCTAATAGCGGGTGTACTTCGGACAGCGGCAGTTAACCTCTAGTATGTTTGTTGTTTTGATGTTACGTGTCTTAAACGGACATATTTGCTGGATGACTCAATCTTTGAAGTGATAGGACGGAATACGACCGACATGGGTCGTAATTCTGCTTGCGGACTCGATTTGTACTCTTTTTTTACAAATACGTACTTGCAATAAAAAAAAAATCTTAATAATGCTATCGATGACGGGTTAGGGAAATTCTTGACTAATGTGTTTTAATAATAATTTTCCAAATACCATTTTACTAACAAAACTTTTATATGGCAAATTAAAAAATGTGTAAAGGTTTGCTAACAACCGACCCTGCGGTGAACGACAGATGATTGCTAAGAAATGGAGCCATGGCCCAATTGCCCATGCCCATGGCCCACTGTCATGGATTCATTTTTTTCAGGTTTTGAGAATCATCCATATAATTGAATCTTTCATTAAACATTTTTTAAAAATATACGCACTTGAATATAGTTACAGAAATTTAGAGTATGACATCACATTTACTTTTTGTATACTAGATAACACATAAAGTTGATCATTTAAACTACTTATAGAATTTTCTGTGTGACTAGAAAACAATTGATTGTTTTTACAAGTACTAAAAACAAATCAAATTGTATCAGTATTGCAGATGAAAAAAAGAAAATGCACAAGACTGTTGTTTGAAACTGAAACCGAAAGTTGTACCACCGTGATATGATGAATATAATTATCAAACTTACGAAACTTCTCTACACGAAAATTAGCTTGGAAAAAAAATCAATAGTGATTTTGGCTTCTTACTCCGTTTGAGTAGAGTGAGACATCAGAAAAAATAAAAAAAATACATAAATTATATGCCAACATGTCGTTCCATACAAGTATAGTTAATGATTTGGTTTTGTCCGACCCTCACCGCCACATTTGACATTTGTACCAATTCATCTCGGAAAGATAGTTAATATTTGTCATATTTGATTTTAATATACAATTTTTCAATAACGAATACTAGTTTAATTACAAAACAACATAATGGATAGTCAGTATTCAACAAATACTCGCTTATGGTAAGCAACTTCATAAATTCTGTAGAATTCTTGCAATATCAAAATGCTCAAAATGACATCGTGACACTAACACACAATTGATCGCTATAAGGTGTATCTTCTCAATAGCGTCAGTTGTACTAATTAGGCAAACATAAGACAAGCACAACTATGATTCATTACATACATATTTCCTAATGGTTCGTAGCACTTATTAGTTTCGTGAAAATATTACCATAAAATGTAACGCTTACAAAGATTTTATCCAGTAAGAGATAAAGTCATGTACGGCTGCAAAAAAAGCAAATGTGTGCAGATTTTGTTCCTACGCGTGCTTGATATATGAATTAAAAATCTTTTTTTTTTAAGTAGTAAAAAGTCATTTCCAAGTCTTTTATTTTGAATTGGAGTTCAGTTTTATTCCATATTTTATGTTCTATCCTGACGGATATTTTTCTGTATCCGGGTTAGAAAATGTAAATAACGACGGCAAATATATCACATTAGAATATCATTTCATAACAATGCATCATGTAATTTTATAAATTCAAATAGTTCAGAATCTAAGTATTAATTTCCTTCACCGTTAAAACGCAAACCTAAATGATTCATCTCTGATTTTAAATATGACAACCTTTTCATATGGATTTTAATGCCAAATTGTATTGCCGAATTCGTAAAATTTCCTTAATTTCCAGAGAAAAAATCGTCTTCAAATAACTTTTATTTAAATATATCATTAATTGTTTATGAAGCCGATGCTAGTTAAACATATAGAGACGATTTGTGTGAGTTTTCATAATTTGACATTAATTGAATTAAATACTTCTTGTTTTCTGCAGATTTTTATCGGTTAACGTAATGAATTTGGTTGTACCCACATAATTTTAGTGTTCATCGCTTTCATCAGGGTTCTTTCATACAATATTTTTTTAAAGCTGCTTTCATTTTGTTTTTGCGATTTTGTACTCAAATTTTATAATTGGTTTAGCTTTTGTTTGTATTTTTATATATAACTTTATATTTTCTTTGATATAATAAATTTTAGAAAATTTTCTATGTTAATATATAACTTTAAACTTTAAAATTGATATCATAACTTTATAAGTTATGTTTTTAAACATCTTTTAGTATATATACAATTAAACTTTACAATTCAGCTTTTGTTTGAGACCTAATACAACTGGTAAATTTAGGTAATTACGACACTATTAATTAAAACACTATTGAATCTATTTCAGTTAGAAAACATATGATCAAACGCCAATCTCTGTATAGCGCGAAAGCTATTTATTGCTGAAGTCAAATAAATATATATCACATAAGTAATAATTATTTAAAGCTTTTACGTTTTCAAAAAGTACCAAAAAACCCTTGCGAAGTATATTTCAATAAGAACATTACAAATATAAATATTTTTAGATTTTTTGGTACAAAGTATGCATGTTTAGCATCATAAAAAATATATGTAATCACCTCGAAATGTACTTAATACATTTTGAAGTATCTATAGTTAAGTTCTCAGTAATCGGTTAAGTTCCGAAAATCTGATAAAATACGTAAAAAAACACATGCGTCGAATGTAGAATTCTTACAATTTCTTGAGATCGCTTAAAAATAGATCTGCAGAAGCGAATTGTTAAGACTCATGCAGGAGAGATTCTTGAAATCATATTTAATAATTCACCAGCACATCAGTTGTCGGGAAAGGGCTTTCAACCCCGACGCCGCTCAGGAGTGCGTAAGCTTAGATTTCAGATATTTATCATGGAACCGCTTATATTCCTGGAAGACGTATTTCTGCGTAATATTTAATCTGATATGACGCTTTGCGTGGAGTCATTATACTGAAAAACGTCGTATGAAAGTGTTTGCTTTAATTTTGGGATTTTAGTATAGGATCATGTTTTATTTAGATCTGAAACTAAAGGGTATATGTAAATGTAGCACTCTATAAATTTAATGTCATATTTTTGTTAATTTTTATATTAAATTACTATATTTCAGCTTAAATTAAATGAATTTCATTATAGAATAAGTATGATATTATTTCATTATAGAATAAGTATGATTCGTGCTAATAATTTGCACAAAATATGTGCATCCTTTTTTTTATAAGGTCTCGATGTAACTTTTCTCTCTTGATTATATTAGATTTGAAAATAACGAGAGGGATACAAAAAGGTCATTTTTTTAGAGAGATCACGTAGAGGCGCAAGCATCATAAAAGTTGAGTAGCCTTCGCTTGCGGTTCCGTCCGCCTCTATGGACCTAGAATGAGGTCTTTCATTTTTTATAGCGACCTATAACGGTATCGAACATGATACCGATCTCGAACTCACTGTCCATTCCAATTTTGATCCCGCTCTTAAATCCTATCCCATACGTATATATATATATACCTATTTTAAATTCTATTCCATATTCTATTCTATTCTGTATTCTATTTTATCGATCTCGATCCAGTTCTGCCTAAAACTCATTTTTGATGAAAATATTCCAGGGAAACTCATGCCATTACAGTGAAAACACACGCCGTCCCGTTAGTTTTTTTTATTATGAAATGATTTCACTTACGCTTTTGATTTTCATTCCAGGCCTGATCCTGATTCGGATCTGGGTCCTATGTAGAACTTGACCCTTTCTTGAATATTGCTATTGTCAAAAGCAATCCGCACAAGTAAAGAATTAGTTTTACGATTACGCGAACGAAGTCGCAAGCGAAAGTTAGTATCGTTATAAATTATAGCTTATATGTTATTCTAATACATAGCTATATTACTGTATAGTTTGAGCTAATTCTGTTCGACCGTAAAAGTGCGAGATGAATTAAGCATTATTTTTAACATCCCAAAAACATTCGGCTATAAGTTTATTTACAGAGGTATAGATGGAGCAGCGTTAGCTTTTATCTTGTCGTCTGTCAGGTGTACCCACCACCGTCCACCACCTTTACAAATGAAATGAACATTTTTTTATTACACTACATTACATTAAAGCGATAATTTTTGACGAATTGTCTGACAATACCACGATATTTTGGTCGTTAAAAGCTGTAGCATAATTTAAGTAGTTATTAAGTTTTCTCAATAAATAGGCTATGGAACACAGAGAAATTTTCAAAATTTGACTAATAGATCCAAAGATTTGTGAGGTCTAACAAATAAAAAAAAAATACACTATTCACATAGCTTATAACATTCCTTAATAAATAAATTATAATCTTCAAAAGAATTTATCAAATCCGATTAGTAGTTCTAAAGATTATTAAGTTAAAAGAGATAAACAAATAAACTCTTTACCTTTATTAAATTAATAAAAAATACGTATTTCAAAAAGTTTTAAAATCGCTAAATTTATTTATTATGAAAAGAAGTGTCTATGATGGAATAGCGAAGGGGTCGTTTTAGAATCAAATGGTAAGGATTCGATTCCTAGCCACAGAAGAATAGACCGTTGAGTTTTTGACTTAAGTAGACATAAATCACTTGCTACGTGTCTTGAAGATCTAATTCGTTCGACAGGCATTTCCTTAACAACCTTCGATTCACACAAATTGAACGGTTTAAAGTCAAGTCTTTCATACTGAAATAAAATTCGGAAAACTTGCGCCTCTGCAACGTGGTGGCATAAATCTAACACTGTAACTGAAAACTAAAAAAAAAGAAACAAAATGGCGCAGTTAGGCTAGGCGCCCTAGGTTTTTCATGAAAACGTCGTAATAAAATAATAACAAGTGTTTTTCATTTTCTTTTCGACGATGATTTAGCTTTCGCATTTGTTCGACCCTGAAGTTTTTCCGTTTCTTGTTTTTTTTTATTACGTCACTTCGGATTCCTGTAGTACTTTGCGAGTTCTTTAAAATGATACTTGAATCAACGTCCCGGCTGAACGTTTTGCCGCTACGCCAATTTTTAACTTCAAACAACACTAATTTGAAACAACCACTGGCACGTACACTAATCTGATGACGTCGCGCGCAAAACAAATTGTAATGAGAACATCGATTTATTCATAATCGTGTTATTGGATTTTAAGATGTCTAGAATATTAGAAAATTAGAACAGTGCACACGTGTTTGACTCATCGCTTCCCTTCCCCGCAACTCACCAACTTATACACTATAAATTGATGAACACATCAATATTTAAATACAATATATACATTTGTATATTTTTTATATTTAATAAAATATTTAAATAATATACATTTATAAAATATAAATAATAAAAAAATAATATATAAGTGTTTCATTTAAAATATACCAATTTTTTTTTCACATCACAATAACCACATGCATCTTAAGTGCCTTTCAACTCAATTGGGATCGTGAAAATCAAAATACTTACCCCAGAACGATACTAACATTGCTAAAACCTTTCTCAGTGAAAGGTTTTATCGCAAACGGTTCCGTAGAGAAGCTATGGGTTCAGTTCCGACGACTAGGCTCTCAAATCACCCTTCAAGCCCAAGTTCCTGGAGTGGCGAAACTTGGACTTGAGAATTTATCGGTCCAATAATCGTGATTATGACTGTGTCAACGTGAAACTATTCTGGCTTCGAGTTAAGAACAGATTGATGTTGATTTTCGACTTAAACCCGTTTTTACAGGGATATGCCCAAATCTACCGAGGAGTGCAGCGTTTTTTTTATTTACAAGATAAGAATTTAAATAGTATCTACGAGCGCTACGTAAGAAGGGATTCTTACGAGGCGAAAAGGAGAAGAAAAGTATTTCTTTAGTATGAAAATAAGCTAAACGATGCTGAAAAACTACAAAGTTGCTAAAAGGAACGCCGAAGCAACGATTTTGTACTACCAGTTAGTAGCCGAATCTCATACTCCCCATTTCTACCTTTAAATATGTGTAGAATCTTAAATTAATTGCCATCCGCTTCTATAGGAATTTAAAAATAAGAAAAAATTAGAGTGATTGTGTCAGTACAATTATTGATAATCAAGTAAGTTTTCATCAGATAATGCCATTTTAAGGTGTTTTTGTGTGCGCGTGAATACGTGCATGAGTGCGTATGTGTGTGCGTGTGTGTGGGGTACGTGGATGACTGTGAGGGTGTATGGACGCGTGTAAGCCTGAAATATATAAACTAATTAGAATCGTTTAACAATTAGATTCCTAAGAACGAGGTTCCATAAGACTTGACTAAGATGTCCAGAAAATTAAACGAAGGAAATGAAAAGTCAAATTTTACTTTAAAGTTATAAATTTTGATTTGAATTTCTAAAAAAAAAGGTTTTTAAACTAATGAATCTACGATTTTCAAAATCCTATCAGAACTATTCCTAATGAAACTATTTTTACTGCTAAAACTTTATTGTTTTGGAAAGATAGTCTAACAAAATATTTTGAAAATACCATTCTGTTGAAACAACTATTAGGTTTTGCGACCAATCGATTTGTAAAACACAATTAGAATTTGATTTAAAAACCTGTACCGAATGACTCTATTTCCGCAACATTTAGTTCATTCGGTCCTAAGTTATTTTTTAAATTTACAAAAAACTGTATTTCAGAAATGACTTTGAACTTTTAAGTGAACGATATTTAAAGTCTAATTATTATTTGTAATTAAGTTGATTTGCCCAAAAGACATTTTTGAATAGAAATAGAAATGGTATTTTATCGTTTTCTTCTACATCTAACGGATTTAAAAAGGAACAATGACTGATTTGAGTTCAAAATATTTAAGTATCTTTTTTCGGGTTCAATGAACTGTATAATGTAAGCAACAATTTTTATATTATTATTATAATCTCACACCTATTCCAGTTTCCTAGAAGGGTAAGCAGAGACTACAAATTTCCACATAACGCAAATTTTATGTTTTAACGATCTACATTTTCGAATTATCCTCCATCATTCTCATAAAATTTTCATTGAACGGCTGGCCAAGAAGACTAATAGAAGCCAAAATTTGTTATGTATTTTGCTATGAATTTCTAAAGGAAAAAAATTAATCATATTATCGTTATATTGCAAGACTCAGTAATTCCACTTTTGAATGAAAATTTTACATCATGAATATCACGTTATATGTGTTGATGTAATGGCGTGGGACCTGTGGGGATGAGAATTGTTTCCAAATCAGAATGCATTGGTTTCGATTGGCCAACCACTGCCAAATGAACTAATTAGTTTCTAATTCGAGGCAAATCAAACGTTAAACGTTAGGCAAAGATAAGCAGTCGGTCCCGCAACAGTATTAGTAGCCTGATTTGTATTCAATCAACTAAAACTGAAATACAAAAAAACTATGGAAGAGTATGCCCCAAGAATGGGGATCGCCTCATTTTTTAGCATAGCCATTTATTGAAATAGCTTACAAACTAATGTCATTATGAAAAACGAATTAAGAAGCTTACAGTTTTACTAATCTTTTCTACAACTGCTACATGTTTAAAAATACGAACATATCCATATCACATCAAACGAACGACAGAAGCGTTCATAAGAAATAATTATATACAAGTCTGAAAGTTCGTATCAAATAAACTTTATGTATATTTGATTCATAATCGTATACCAAGGTAAGGTCTTTTAAACGAATGCCGTAAAGAGATAAGAGTATAATAAGGTGAAAACGAAATAAACAAACACCTCTCCCTTTGGAGCGCGTCAATATTTTTATTTTGCGCTACCCCGCGGCGCGGCCGGACGCGGTGTTTTACATAACAGAGATGTGTGTTTCGAGAATAAGCCGGGCGGGGGCGCGGGCGGTGTGCGCGGACCCTTATTACGGGATAACAGGGCGCGCGCGGTCCGCCGGAGATAACTCGCTCGCTCATAACTCAGTTATGAGCCTTTATTAACGCGCGCGTACACACACCGCCGGCGCGCGCGACCTGGCGATGCCGCGCGGAAAATTAGCCGGGACCGCGCCCATCGGCGTAACTGCGGCCCGTCGACGGGACTCCGCCCAGAGCGGAGCGATCGAGGCGATAGGCAGACGAGACTAATCTTCCTAACAATTTTATTTCTTGGACTTTTATTTTAACATATCTATATATGAGGTAGGAAAAAGTTTTTTGTATTTTATGAACAAATTCAAGATAATTTTTCATCATATTTTATTTACTTTTAATTATAATATATATATACATATACACACATACATATTGTTGAACAAAATGCCATATATATATATAGTTAGTAGCCGAATATATATATATGGCATTTTGTTCAACTACTTGTTGCCATTTTTTAGGTAATTATATAATCTAATTGCTGTAGAAATTTTGGAACTTCTGATCAAAAAACTGCGACAAGTAATTTTTGGCAGTCCTCTCTTGATGTTAACCTAACACTGCCTAAAGAATTCTAGAAAAGACCGATACAGGTAAAAATGTAAAGATGCAAGGTCAGGGCAGTAGTTGACGTATTATCCATATTTCCCAATCACACTTTTTTATTATTTGCTGAGTGGTTAAATATGTGGGTGGTCTAGAATTATGATGGTGAAAAATCACACCCTTTCTGTTGATGAATTCCGGGCGCTTTTCCTTTACTTTCTGCTTTAATTTAATCAGCTGTTAGCAGTAGAAGTTTGAATTGATGGTTCTGTCCGACGATAAAACTCATACTGAACAATAAATACCATTCCAATCCCACCATACACATAGCATCAATTTATTGTGAGTTAATCTGGATTTCGCTATAGTCTGTGAAGCTTGTTTGCCTTCTGACCATGATCTTTTACGCACGTTATTGTCATAGGTAAGCCATTTCTTTATTGTTAGTTATCAATAATTTCAAAAACGGTTTTGTTACGTTTCAATAAAGAATCGCAAACGAGTACATGATTCTTTAGATTTTTTCAGTGAGCTCGTGTGGGTCCCAGTATCGGGTTTTTTTTTTTTTTGGGTATCCAGCTTTGTTCAAATGGGTCAAAACTGTTTTGTAGTCCATTCTCAGCTCTTCAGCTATGTCATAAAAATTGATATATCGATCTTATTCTACTTTTTCCAAAATAGCATCGAGTTTATCCGTTACAGGTTGACCAGAGCGAGGTTTATCTTTGATATTAAATTTACCGAATTGAAAACGCTTTAACCAGTTTTGTGTTACTATTACTGACATTACATTTGGTCCATAAAAGTCAAATTTTTTTTTTGCGGCTCGTGTGTCATTTTGTATTTTTGTAAAGAAATTTCAAAATGCATCGAGTATCTATGTTGGATCCACTCATTTTGGTGGACAGAAAAATCAAAAGAAAAATGACAGGACACCGTTTTTACTTTTTTATTGTTTTAAATTTCAGCTATTTATTTGTATCAAAACACCAATATTTATATCAGAATCTTATACAGAAAATAGTCGGTTACCGATATCTAGACATAGGTTTCGGTTAATTATTAAGACCTTCCTTGCTAATTTCCTACCAGAAATCGCCAAGTCCGTGACTCGTGTACGCGAACATTAATAATAAAGAGCCGCAACTAAATTATGAGCGAGCGAGTTATCTCCAGGGGACCGCGCTCGTCCACGTTATCCCGTAACAAATGCATTCGGTGTAGTAGTCGCCTCTTATATTTATGTATGTACACGCGGCGGTGGTTAAGGGCGGTTGCCTTCGAACTGGGAGGTATAGGGTTCGATCTTGTCTACAGACGAATATGCAAATGAGTTTCTAATCTAAGACACCCGTTTCGTGCCTCGCAGAGCACGTCAAGCCGTCGGTTCCGGACAATGTCATGGCCGTCAGTGACTACGGTCGTCCGCAGCTCCAACCCGCACCAGGCCGGCGCGCTACACTTTAGGTCCAAGCTACTCGATCTGAAATTAGAAGCTTGTAAGAGTGTATGCCTCGACAGTGGTTTGATTAAGCCCGATACAAATATATGGGGAGGATGTGTGGAGTGTCTCTGAAAGATAAATTCAACGATGTAACAGAGCGGTGTGGTTTAAAAGAAGATGTAGTGGCTAGAGTGGAAAGAGGTATGTTGTGGTGGTTTGGCCATCTGGAAAGGACAAACGACAAAGGAGTAACAAAACAAATCTATAGAGAGAATGTCTGTGGTGGAAAGATTGGTGAGGAAACTAGAAAAACCTATGCAGACCATATCTGTGACATATTAAAAAAGGACCAAATTTTAAGCTTGCATGAAAAGATTGATGGATGTGAGTGAGGAGAGCGAGATATGCAAAGATCGTACCATGTGGAAATCTATAGCCTCTGCCTTTCCTTCTGGGGAATAGGCGTAAGTTTATAACAATAATAAAAAGAATCGAGGTGAAACTGTGATGACCTATATATCATTATAATAAGGATATTCTATACCCAACTTAGGCGGCAGTTAGGATAACCGTTTAAATGTAAAATGTACTCTTAGATTCATGCTGTCCGTTTATGGAGACGAAATAGATTAATATTATTATTGCTATGTGAGTCACAATAAAACAGTAGGCCCTAATCACGTCACGTTTTCGTATATAACCAAAAGAGGTGTTAAATGCGACAAAGGTCGTATTTTTAAGAAATCATCGCAATCAGCTATCGCGCGCATTATAGACGGCGGCGCACTGAACTGAGGACCATAAGTTGTGCGTTATTTCGCCCTGAGTATGACGCTGCTAAATTCATATCGAAACGCGAAATCAACCGCCGAATGTCAGTTGCGCAGGTGCGTCGCGGTGTGGCGCCACTCTCGGGTGAATGTAAATGGAAATCAAACGGAGATAGATGATTTGCTCGCTCACTCTCTCATTACTCAATTACAAAATTTTATTAACGTTCGCATATTATATCTATAATACATAATTATCTACAAGCCGAGTTTATGATTTTAGGCAGGAATCGAGCAAAAGATACACTTATATATGACTAGCTGTTACCCGCAACTTCGCTCGCATATTGGTTATGAAATATGATAACGTTTCATAACATGACGTCATTGATTTAAAAAAAATGAGTAATATTCAGTTGGACGCATTCTTTTCCTATGACACTTGCACTGTCAAAAGATCTAACGGTAGATAAGTACAATTTGTCGAAATGTATTGAGTAGGTACTTTAAGTCAAAGAGAGGAAAAAAATAGAGCTTACCCTCTGTTTAGCTCTTAAGCAATTTAGCGCGATAAATTGTGTCCCAAGTTAAGCAATAGTTATTTCTTATAAAACATCAAAAGTTCTGCCCAAATCGGTTCATTAGTTTCTGAGTGACGCTTGCACAAACAAAGACAGATACAAAAATTTTAAAAGCACCTCTTATGGGGTTTGCATTATGTATATAATACATACCTCTTAGTTTTTATTAAATAATTAATGTAAGATTTATTTGCCTTCCATTCGGTTTTATTAAATATAAAGACTTCTTTATTTTTCTATTAATATTCTCGATGTAAAGATTTCATAACATATTGTCCGCGTTGGCCCAATTGGTAGGTATTGAAAACTTCGTACGTCGTTGAAAATTTTAACGAATCTCTTTCGTAATGCAGGTTACACCGCTCTATTTTCCTTCATTATTAAAGTCAGTGTCAATCGGTATTTTCAATCTAGATATGAGTTAGAAGTACACTCAATGGTGCGGCGTCACAAATCCAATTCACGTCCCCTGCATCGAAGCAAAACCATTAACCACTGATACCATTTAGCTATCACTATTTTTGTAAATACAAAAACCGCTTAAATTAAATTTTTATTAATCGGTGCGACGCAATGTAACATTTTTATTCATTCTACATCTAAAGTCTTGTATTCTCTATTTAAGATCTTAAGTTCAGATTGATATATTATATCTATCCAAACGTAAGATCAAAAGTGATGTTCTCGATGAAAAAGTTTATTCAATTTCATTTCAAAAATGTTTCGCTTCACTACTGTAAAGCGGACCGCATACAGTCTTAGATAAATTGAATGATAGCCACGGATGTTGTGAGCTTATTTTGGAAAACATAGACGGAGCAGAGGCCCGTGCGTCCGATTTAATACGCCGGCTCGTAACCCCGTTGTAACTTGTCATGATGACCGCGCGTGTGACTCGTCCGTAGAGCCACACTATACGACGGTAACTAAAATGAACTAGTTAGTTAAATTGATAATTTGTATATATACGATTCACGACTATAGATATTGGAAGATATCGAAATTATATCTTACATACAGTAAATTTTTATTTCATCTTATAATGTTTTTAGGATTGATGTAGTACTCTCTGTATGCTGTAGATCGACATACAGTTTTTGGGTACACAGCGTCAGAGCTTCAGACGAAAAAGTCTGGTTTATATGACAAGCGGGAAACCTATTATTATATTACCTTCCTTTAGCGCTGCATATAGGCACTCATTTCCCTCATAAAACACTTCACACACGAGTCTGACTGCATTATAGTTAGATTGTATGTGTATATATAGCTCAATACGTATTTGATTCATAACGAAGTAAAGCAAGGGACTAGTACATATGTTGACTCGCATGTTGCTTGCCGAAATATCGTTAGCAGCGATTTCAAACGTAATTACACTCGGATGTGTTTAAGTGATTGTCGTCAACGACTATATCTGCTGGCAACAGAAACGCGGTGGAAATAAATGCCAAAACGCGACACGAAATTATCGGCTAGAAGACAATGTTAGGAGCTTTAGCAGTTCTGTCATTTGAATCATAATTTGTGTCATTATTACTATGTGAAACGAATCACATCACCAAAAAAAGACATAACGAATATAAGCTGTTGAATAATCTCGATATAAATACCGTACAAAGCAGAAATGTTTTACAAAGTATAATTTCGTAACAAGGTAATAAATTAAAATATGGAAAAAAACTTACTTTATATACTAACTTAAATTTGCTTTCGTTTAAAATTATTACATACATAACATGTTTTTATGGTTATTAAAAAAATTGTGGGAAAAAAATGTAGATAAATGGTGAGCAGAGCATGCAACACGCAAGATACTTAAGAAAATATTTTAATGGGTAAGATAAGGGTCATACATGTAAAAACAAACAGTGGCTTATTTTTTATTACACATATTGTTTGTGTGGATTTTTTTTAACGTGACAACATCAAAACATGTCAATTTTTAAAATAATTTCTATTTTACCAAGTGTTAATAAGCGATTAAATAATATAAAATGGGTAGTATGACAAAAGATGTGCTAACGTAACGATGCGAAAACTTTGAACATCACTATATTGATCTCTGGGGTTGCCAGACGTTGTCACAACCAAAATGGCAGTGGCCGGGCAGATAACACAGCCTATTTCTCATTGTAGTACTCATTGACACGCAAGGTTTTTATCACTCCCGCTGCTGAAATGTACCCTCTCACGACCTTTTTACTTTAGTTTCAAGGGTTCGTCCTTGAAGCTCCCCGTATTGGTCCAGTAGGGATTAGGGGCTGCTAACCATTTTTCTCACAGATGCGGCGACAAAATTACTAGATCGGCGGTTTCATTGGTTACAGAAACTCAATACGAATGGCTTGATTTGACTTTAGTCAATACTCATTTGATAATTCGCCCGTCGTGATCGCGAATCGAATTAGGTACATTCTACTTTGAAAGTAAAACTTTTCACCGCAGTTTTCATTATTGACTAGGTAATATGGATAGAATATAAAATATTTTATTTTACACTTGTTTGCCTTTTGACTCGGGTTTTTTATCGATGCAATAAATGAGTGTGGCGAAATTTTTGTTATGCGTATAGTAGTCAGTTGCCGAGCAATTCTTCTCTAGAAGAATTATGTAGCGAAAACTAGAGTCAATTCTTTATCAGTTTTCAATCATCATATCTGTCGTACACATTATATAAAAAAGTACATAAAGTAACGTAAATTTATAAGATTTATTGTGTGAGATAAGATATGTTTCGAAAATTACACATAACTTATATAACAAAATGTAAGCATTTTATTTTTTGAACGCCCGATTAATAAACAAATAACAGCGATATTAAAATGCTTATATTGAATACTCATTTATTTTGACGCCGATCGCGGCTGAACGATATTAATGGACTACTTGAAAAACTTCTATCTCACGAAAAAGAAAATGTTCTCGGGGTAAACAAAATAAGTAAATGATTAATATTGAAATATTGGTATGGAATAATCTAATATTATATGAGAGAAATACACTTTTGTCGGGAGAGCAATAAATAGCGAATAACTGTTTTTTATACGTGAGATATTTCTTAGACTTCATTAAATTGAATCCTAGAAGTGCGTTAGTAGTTAGGAGTTGACTAGCCAGTAGCTCTCACAGAATGTAAAAAGTGTTATGTTCTGTGGCAGTTCTCAGCCCCTACTGGGGCTGAGCATGAAGATCCAAACTGCTCAATCTGAAATATAAAAATCGTGGAAGCGCGTACCTTTTCAGTAGGGTAATTAAGCCTCGCAGATAAAATGTCTTTCTTCTGTCGAACTGATCAAGTCTATTAAGATAATACGCCTATGCTGCATCGCGTACCGTACCGCACTCTCTCTTTCTCGCGCACCGCATGCAAAAACAATTTACGCCGTTTTGTTTTTTAAACGGGGGTACACCTCGTCAGCGATAGTAGGTCACGGTTCTCATGCACTCTCTTAAAGTAGTTTGCAGACGATATCTTCATTCAACCATTCCGAGTCCCGTATCCCCCCTGTCGTCGATCCTATTTACGGATGTAGCCGAACGTCGACGGACGGCGCCGGCGCCGTCGCCGCGCAGTCGCTCCGGCGTGTTCGTGCGATGTCAACAGGATACCGGAAGTGCTATACGCTGTGTATGATCCGGTACTTTTGGAAGTGCCTAATATACCTTTTGTAGGGCTCTAGGTCACCCATGGAAAAGAATGGGGGCTGTAGAGTCTCTTTTTAGTGATACACTCAAGATGAATTAGGTTTGTGGAAGGGCATTTAATTATGGTATCACATTCGATTTCTAGACAATAACATTCTCAATACCTACTCAATTTCGTATATATGTTTTCTATATGTTGTGCGAAATTTTTGAGTCAGCGAATGATTTTATATTTTACAATCATTTTTAAAGTAAAACTTCTGTAGCCGCGACTTGAGAGTAACTCGAATCTTTTTCAAATGAAAATACTTAACAGTTTTCAAACGAAAATGATATTCTATTCATTACCAACCTAATATATATACTTGTATGTATGTATTGGTAACACTGTATAGTTAGACATTATTTACATGAATAATGTGGAACTGGCTCAAAATATTATAGCCCTACATTTCGTTGCGTCTTAATCTTTGTGATTACATTGCTTATTATTGTGTGATTTTTTTTTAAAAAGACCTTTATAATAAAAAAATACTTTAAAACATTATAAAAAAAGTGTTGTTAAAAATTCATATGACTGACTTGGAAGAAAATTTTACTTCTTAATCGGTATATGCAAAAATCAACAAACTAATCATTACCCGCGGCCTAAACAATATCAGTTTTTAAGTACCAAAATTAAAATGCTGATCAATAAAATTTATAATTTTATTATTAAAATCAATATTATATTATTATTAATTAAATAGTTTTTGCAATTTCTTACTATAGGTAGACAAAACACTATGGCAATTGATGCATCAAATAGCACCACAGATTTTTTAAGTATACGTAAGTACTTCGTCATTAACTGGAATAACTAACCATTGTTGAATTTTATATGCAATTCTATGTACATATATAAGTACTATTTATATTTATAAAAATATTTTAATAGGTCCAAGGACTCTCGGAATAAATACGGAAAGGCCAAAATTACATTATCAAAGAAAATAAATAATAAAACGACGTATTTATTTTATGTTTATTCTTTTTTATGGAATTCATCATAAAAGTCAAAGAAGTCTTACTTCAACCGTGCGTAAAGGTTATTTTTCAAGAATTCACACCTATTTCTCAGAGAACTAGACCGAGCCCAAAAATGTCGGCATGCTGCGGTATTTGTTAACTCATCTTTGTCTACTTACATACATCAATCTTCTCATGTACGCTCGTCGGTTTTGGGTGCTCAAAATGTAGCCTTTCATTAAAAGACCACCAATTTGGTCTGAACAAGGCTTTATAGGGTGTTTCTTGCCGATCCTTCCTTCACACACGGCCGCTCTATAGATTCATTTTGTGCGTTTAGTTTTATACATCCTTGCTAGACGGCCAAATCACCGCAACATAGCTTTCGCTAATCTAGTCAATATCTATCTTTTGAGAACTTTCCAGAGATATTACGCAACAAGTTCAACTCCACTGCATTGATTACGCTTTAATTTTTGTTCTACAATTTCTAATTTTCTAATAGTTATAATATAATAATACCTTTGATTAAATTAAACAAAGTGTTAATAATTTTTGTATATATGAGAAAATAATCTCAATATAAAAAGACACAGAGAATGCAAAAAAAAAAAAAATAGTTTTATTTATTTAAAAATAGATTCAGTAACGATTGATCTACAATAAAAAAAAGGATTTTATGATTATGTGTCAAGTCAAATTTTGGGCCTTCTTTCTTTTGTTATTTCACTATAATGCTATACACTTCGACCTATTCTTCCTTCAGAGTTTCCTTACAAAAGATTTGTTACAACTTATATAAGTAAATTAAAGGTTATATATTTTTTTTTGTTCAAAAAAATGCCTTCTACCTTCCCACACAAAAAATAATAATAACAATAAAGTGTTTTTATTTCCCAATTATATGTAGTATTATATGTAGGTATTATTAATATATATGAAATTTCATTTGTCATTTTGTGCATATATATTTGTAAACTATGTTTTTCTTTATCGTTGTTTGTTTTATTACCTAATAAAGGTATATTTTGTTGCATAGCAACCCCTATTTGGGTATGGGTCTCCTTCAGTTTGATCCGGTTTTCTCTGTCTTCAACTCGTTCGATCCACTCCTTCCCTGCTGTAGTTATGATGCAATCACTCCATCGTTTCGTAGGTCGTCTTTTTCGTCTTTTTCCGTTTGGTCCTTTATCTCGTCGCTTGAAAAGGTTGGAAATAGTTAAAAAGAAAAGTAACATACTTCTCTTCTGAATGAAGGAAGACAAAGAAGAAGAGTCGAGTTTAGTAAAAAACATAACTAAAAAACTTAACGGTCACTTTGGATTTAACCAGCAAGAATAAGAAATTATGAATGCCTTTACGATTGGAAATATAAATATTTCGCCGTGGCCTATTTTGATTTCATTTGTATCGTAATAGAGAAAAAGGGAAATAATGAGATCCAAAAATAAATTACCTGCAGGCATATACGTGAAAAATGACTGACTACACAAAGGAAATAGTAAAAACGCTTAAAATGTTCAAAATCAAAGTTGAGGAGAAACCGAAGAAAGGTAACGTAGCTTACTTAAGTGGATAAACTTATAGTCAACAACCAAACAGACGCAAATCGGGGAAAAAGGAAAAAGAACCCATCTTCTTCGCTTAATCTCAGCACACTATAGATAGACAAACTATTGTACGTAGATCTGAAGAAAACCAATGCTTACGAGTATAGGGCGTTTGCAAGGTCAAATTCAACGAGAGAAAAGACCATAGCATAGCAATCACCATACTTTCGAAACCTGAACAATGACCATCATAGTACAAAACTGTAACAAACAATTAAGAAAAACACTCTCCCAAGGCTGGTCTCCTTGGGATAAAATGACCTAAAGCCATCAGTTAAAATATGATGAACATAAAACCATGGAATTAAACGAAGTCCTGATATCTAGCCGTCATATCAAAAACGATATATGTTTTACATATAACAGAGGTGACGGCTTAAAATTTAATAATACCACTAGTTGGTACACTGGCCATGTCAACTACTAACTTCTGTACGAGCACATCCAAATCGATGGCACATTGAATGAGAATCAACAACAAAATATATTCTAGCCAGTTATTAAAACTACAAATACAAAATCATTGGATTTCCTTCATTTGCATTATTTATGTCGACAAAAATAAATTTAATGTTGTACCACTCGTAACGCGATGATGCTCGTGTATTTTTTTCTCTTCTCGAACTCAAAATGAATTTTTCATCTCTCGTTCACAGAAAAAAATCTTTATTCAACGTAATTTTCTCCCTATCAATCCGTTTTCTACGCACAAAGGCATCGAGGTACAGTAGGGATTACATTATGCATTCCTTTGACCCAAAACTACACACCAAATTGAATTTCGCAGGTGTATAGATATAAGTTCTGTGTGAGGTATCGAGAAAAATATGCGGCGCACCCGAACAGTTTAAGGAAACTGTGCATGAACGAAATCTCGATATGCCGATAAGAGCTTCTATCGGAATATCGGTAATAGAGATCAAGTGTATTGTACGAGTGACTTAGGGACGCGTTATTTGAAATAGTGACATTAATTTTACCGATAAACCTCGCAAATTGCTACAGATAATATTTGAATTACTTCATTTTGAGAGCGGTTACTTTCTCTAAATCAGACATCAATAAAGTCCAAGTTAGTGCGAGTCAGATGGGTGCATCCAAGGTTGCGTCAATGTATATGAAAAATCTACGCTACATATGATGCGCTATCATAGAAGATTCATAAAGCACGTCTGGTTACACTCTATATCGTTATCTCATTCCAATGATATGGGTAGAGGTGTAGTGGAAATGAGACAGAACATAGCGATCATTGCGATTCAAATATTTTCTTTCTTAGCGCTTATTATATGTAAACTAGCGGGCGGCCGCCCGCTTCACTGGGCGTTATGGGTTATGAAAGTAAATACAAAAAAAAACACGGTACAAGCGCGAATAGGACTCGGACTCTGAGGGTTCTGTACAAACTTAATGATATTTCATCCATTTAAAGTCTCGACGATCGTTAACTATTTTGCATACCGATACTGGCGAGATGTCATTGGTTCCGGGGATTTCGAAATATTTATTATTTTTCTTTAAAAGTTTCATTGCACAAGTTAAAAAATGCTGTTTCATACAACAATCTACATCGCGGTTCACTGTACGTGTCATTTTTTAATACCAAAATTTTTGAAATAATATATCTACAGACCGAGATTTATTTCTTTATTTGAGCTCTGGAACTTCGCTTCCTGCTTTTATCAACTCTAGGTCAACTAGCAGTAATATAGGTTTCATTTTATTTGGGAGTCTCAAAATATGCAACATAGAGGGTTGTAATTTTTGATTGCGTCTTCTTAGGAGTGTGAGTTTTTTACGGCTCCAAGGTGCTAAATACTACTTCTATTAATATATTTATTCCATCTGAGTAAATATTTAATATTAATTTTAACTTGATACATCCACGTAGTTCAAAGTAAAAAGGTTTTAACAGACAAACAGAGGGACAGCCAAGTACTTCTATAACAGTTCCTTTCGAGTACCGAACCCTAAAAATAATTGACTGTATAGAACTTTAAAAATAAATAGCCTAAAGCTATTTCCAAAAGGTCGTCGAATAGTCAGAATATAGAACCGAACAGTTCAATACTGATAGCCAGAAGAGAAAAAAATATTTTTCATTTTATGGACATAAATAATGAATAAAATTAGTATTTACTATTAGGTGATAGAGAATGTTAGCCCTAGATAAATATGATTTCCACTGAAATGAGGCGTGTAGCTCACAAATTATTCTAGCCCTGGGGAGAAAGAAAGGCAGGAGAAAAAAGGAGTTTTTATAGTTTCGTCATTACCATGCGTCCGTGTGTTGTAGGCTTCAACTCTGCCTTTTTTTATCAATTCTGATGAAACTGTACAAGCAGGGATCTTGTTAGAACCTTTATATTTTTTTTTATTAAAAATGCGAGAAAGAAAATAAAGCGTGGGTTTTCGTACAAAAAATTGGCGAATGGAACATTTTTAATCCCAATCTAAAGTGCAAACATCGTATAGAGAGTTTTCGGACAAACTTTTAAGATATTCATAAATTATAAACTTTCAATGATAACAATATAATAATTGATCCGTACAATAATGATGCATTCGTTTAAACATATTTGTACCGATGTCACGTCAGGTCAAATTTCGCAAAGTCATAAGAAGGACCGTGCTATTCGTTCGATTTAAACTTAGCGCGATCACAAATTTTTCTTTTCGATTGTGGGTACGGAACCCTGGATGTATAAGTCCGATTTCTACCTTAGCAAATATTTTTTGTAAGTAATTAAAAAAAATGTTTTAATATTATTTTCTAAGAATCACCACCGTATAGTTTGTGGAATTTTTTATTGATTGACTTATCACGTGTTAGGTCTAAGTTCTTCAACTCATGAGATGTAATTTTTCACTTATGCCTTTATTATTTACTTTTCCACTTATAAATTATCTTTGTGAAAATTTATGAAATTCCCAAGTGGCACTATCTAGGTTCGGTTAAGTTACAAAACAAAAATGTCCAGTGCTGTGAACAGTTTATAAAGAATTTAAATATTTTATTTGTAAAAAACCAATAAGTTTTGTATGGCCAAGTAAAGTAGTAACATTTTACATAACAAGATCGAATAAGAAGGTACTATTGAATGTATTTTGAATAAAATAAAATTTAAATTTTCTATAAATAAACTCTGTAATAAATAAATTTTATAGTACCGAATATTTTCATTAACACTTAAGACTATCAAGAAATAACAATTTTATGAAGATACATTGTTAATATCAAAGCTAAAAATTAGATATGCCTCTGCGATTTTGTTATCTATATTGTTAAAATTTTTGTAGTTTTTATATTTTATAGAAAAAGATTGTCAAAAGCTATTATTACGGAACTCCCGCGTAAGACGAACAAAACGCACTTGATTACTTTCAATATTCGCTATTGATTGTTATTGTAATCTACATATTTGCTCTAACACTCGGTACACCAATTTCACAAGCATTATCTACTACTGCACACTTTCGTTTACCCGCTAGACTGTTTCTTAGTAATAGGCTCTTAGATTCAGCTTCAGAATTGAGGAGCTGTTTTAGCTTTAAAAACGTAGCTTTAAAATTCTAATAGTACTTGGAATTGTTACGACGTTAAATTACGAGTGTCGTATACAAAACGGATAAGGGTCGGAGTGTTAACGTTTGTGCCCGTAACTAGAATCACAATTAATTAAAATGTTGATGAAAATATGTATTTTCGATCATGAGCATGTGTTCATGTCGAAAGAATTTTTTTTTTAAATTTTTTGTACATGTGTGTAAACGAAAATGAAAACAATTTTCTTTTCTCAAAGTGTCATTTAAAAGAATGTATTGAATACATTAGTAGTTATAACTTATTTTTCGATTATTCGACTCAGAATCGTTTATAGATAATTTGCTTAGATGTTGATCGTGACGCGCTGCTAGCTGAATGGATAATGATCAAATTTTATTTAGAAATAAATTATGTGTTCAAATAGGAAAATATCTCTTTTTTTTAAATGTGCAAATATCCAAAAAAGTGGTAATTTTTTACTATTAATATCTATTCCCAAAAGACGTCAAGGTTCGTAACGAAACCGGTATTGTAATTGAAACCAAGACGTTGCGGGACTCTGGAGTGGAACCAGAATTAGCATCGTGAATAGGATCACGACCGAGATCAGAATCAAAGAAGGGAAAGAATTTATTTTATGTCGTCACGAGTGCGACCGTAACACGTTTGAACCATAAAAAAACAGTCACAAATAAATTTTAATTTACTTTTACTACTAAATTCAAATTTTAATTTAATTCCATCGAGGCGGACGGGTGATATTTAATATTATATAATAAAACTGTATTTACACCAACATTAGATCGAACCTTAAAATACTCCGTTATATGAAAAAAGTAAAGTGAAATAAGTAAAGTTTAACTGTACGACTACGCATACGCATAATCTGGCAGTGATAAATTGATGTTAGATCACTAAAGTAGGAGCCCTCGCAGGTAACTTCCAGTATGGCGCAGATGAAAAATCGAGTGGACCGCGTCCATTTTCATAAGATATCACTGAAATTCTGTACTCTTAGGTAACCTACGGGAGTGCTATAATTTTGATTTATATAAATGTTGAAATACGTCTACATCTGTATGCATGTAAAATAGCTTTTCCCATTTTCGTAGTTCATATATTTACAAGATAATAAAAATTGTCTTATTTATTGTATTCATATTTTTCGGTATTTAAGGTTAGAGAAATATTTTTTAAAAGTCAGTTCAAAGTATACCATCGCCGACGTTGGCGACTCTCGGTGTTATTATAATAAAATTAAATTGTTATTTCAATAAAGCACATTTGTGTCAGTCTTAGTCTTAATATTTTTCACAAGCCTCTTAATATTTACGGAGACTTTAAAAAATTAGGGATTTTGTGGAAAATAACGTAACTTTTTGTGTGAAAATAAATCATTTAATATTCTTATACATCCCTTAAAGCAACTTATGACGATTTTTATATGGATTTTTTTGCCAATAAAAGGATAAAAGGAGAAATAAATCAAAATGGATCCAAATAAATTTCAAAAACTTTGAATTTATGAAATATTTCTGAAACAATGTCGCAAAGTACTCCCGAAATTTTCATATCGAAACCCGTGAAACTTAGACTCGGAAAATTATAGCCCTATCATTAAGCTATCCAATATTAAATATCTTTACTTAAATATTTCGGAGAATTTGAGTTGAAGATTACTACGAGAGAACGCTTTACGTAAGAACATAATATTCATTTAATTTAATTCTACGACCGCTTTCATTCTGATAGCTCGAAATTATCTTGAAACATTCATTTTGGGTGTACGAAAGCGGCCTACGAGTGGAGTTAACATAGTAAATGTATTATGTTATCAATATGTGAATCATGAATTGATAAGCCTTATTATTGGAAATGTTTTGAAATATAAAAATGAAGAGAATAATTATTAAAAAAAAATCATTCAGAAAAAAAGCTCCTTTGAAATCGCTGAAAGTAAGCTCTCGCAACCTTAAAAGCCCGTATTTAATCTAATAAAATTCCTTCGCAGGACGTTGAATGTGTTGAGTAATAAAATAATATAATATTTATTTAGGTTTCTAGACACGTACTCTAATTTGAAATTCAGTCTGCAACGAAGTTTTATAGCCGAATATCAGTCTTATATAGGGAATCTCATTATGCAACCGTATTTTGTACAGTCTGCAGCGCGAGTGCTGCGAAGCATAAATGTTTTCAAGGAAATGTGCCTGCAATGGAAATAACAAGTCTCCACCTAGGTTTCTTATCGAACCCATGATTCTATCTCCAATTCTAAATCAGTTTTGGAATAAACTGACATACTATTGAACATTAAAGAATATGAACCCTGTATTAGCATGTGTATCAAAAAGAATGAAAAATGACGTAAGTACTGATTGTGCAGTATCAAAAGAGAACAAGTGATAAAACAATCAAATTGACCATTTTCATTCCAAATTTATCTTTAATATAGTTGCATATTAATTTACATACAAATAATAAATAAATTCCATATTAATAAAACTCTCTGTCCATGTACATATACTAACTACAAAGAGAATCTACCTATTGACTGGAGAACGAATTAAGGGAAATTAAATACGTCAAAAGCTGATATAAAGTCTTATTTTGTGAAAATAATTTTCTCTTTAAAATAAATAAGATTTTGCTGACCTTAGACCTCCTAAGAAAATGTATTCAAAATTAATTTGCACTAAAAAAGAAATGAAATCCCAACCGAAGTAAAAACAAGTAATGGAATAACATTACGACTGTGATTTTTACGGTACACTAGTTAAAGAAGAAATTTAATTTAATAAGGACGTTTCAAGAAATAATAAGAATAAAATTACTCATCATTAGTATAAACCCGCTTCTTTCAGACAATGAGATGTTATATAATTCTTATTATTGAGATGCGAATAAATTGAACAATACGATGACATATTTCATTTGTACATAATGGATTTTACAATGCATCTTTTCGCAAATATTCATAATCTCCTTTTCTTATAAAACGATTTTGCTAAGGAAACCATAGTCACTGAAGTAACTGTTTCGGAGAAAAATATCTTAAGACATCTAGGAAAAAATGACGTACTATCTACCTTATAACAGCTGACGCGTAGGAACCATACCGCAGTGATCCCTAACCTACGAATTGAATATACACATTCTCAGGAAAATGCAGGCGGTTACATCCACCAGAGCGTTAAAGTGATAAAAACAACTGACAAATGCGGACATAAACTCCTCATGAGGTATGGAGTCATATAATATGTCAAAGGGTGACGAAAGCACTTCTACCAGCAGCCACAGATCATCACCAATAGATGTCAATTGTCACAGACTAACCACTACCAAGCATTACCCAAACAGTTACAGGCAAGCATTCAACAGTGGTGATTCGTAATTGTTAATTTGGTCATTAAACACATTATTATTATCTTTATGTTTTAAAATTTCGAGAGATTCCAAAACATTAAGCGTAACCCCTTCTCATACACATGAAAAACATGAAACTTGTGATCGTTATTGAGTTTATGGCTCGTTTCTATTAAATGTTTAGCAAAATGAAATCCGTCTGATTTATTGTATTTAAAGGCCAAAATAAGCTCTTAGTATCTAGTTTCAAAACAACGTCCAGTTTGTCCTATATATGTCGATTTACATTAATCACAAGTTAATTTGTAAATTCGGGATTTTTATTTTTTGTGTAAACGAATTTCTCCCTTAATTGCATTAATTGCTAGTAGATAGAATTATGAAACCGAAAAAAAAATCATAAATGACTTGGCAACTAATAGTATCGTAACTAATACCGAATAGTCGATGTCAAAGTAGAATACGTTATCTGATATCTAAAGGAACAAATCGAAATAGTAAATATTTATTATAAACGTTTACATTGTGTAGTACAGTTAGGATGTTTTTGCATACGAGCGTACCCGGCGCGGTACCTTCGTTCCGTGATGGCTTGTCGGATCCGCGGGGCTTACGCAACGCCCGTCTCTTATATCTTGGGTATAAAAAAGGAAATAATATCGGTCTAAAGGAGAAACTTGAAATTTCTTTGCGGAAAATCACGCGTCAGTTACAACTAATACGTGCTATCGCCTCCCAAATGAAACTGGATGTGAAATATATCATTTCTAACGCATAAAATGAAATCAGCTTTCTTTATATTGCCACTTTTATTACATCCCCCGTTTGATAATAAAGGGGGCGACGTGCCGGCATTATATGTGCTCCATAAAAAAAAAATCCGCAGCACGTCACCGGGAGCCGGATGCAAAACGAACGTATTTACAGAATAGCATCTTGTCTTTGGTTTCATGGTTGTGCCATGATTTATTCGGTTCTCACGCGATGTCGCAACAATATTAGAGCAAATGGCTAAAGCTCGCTTACGGAGCGTCGTTCGGTATACTTTTATGGTCCTTTTCATTTGAAGGTTGTACGTAATACAAGGAATGGAGTGTTTGATTCCTTGATTCTGTGATACTCGTACTATTGTCCATATTGTTACATCATATACGTGAGGTATACTGAATGTTTTGTGTAACTCATAAGTAAAACAATTTACATGTAAAGTAAAATATTTACTGCTTTTAAAAGTATTCTCCATTATATTTTTCACACTTTTTCATTCGTCCAAATCGTTGTTGAAAACATGAGGACCATTGGTTTGAGGGCATGTTTTGCATGTGCTGGTGAAAAGGTATCATGGCCTCTTCTGGCCTCGTAAATATCAAATCTCTGATCAAATCTTTGATTTTTGGGAAAATAAAGAATTCGTATGATGCTAAGTCTAGACTAAATGCGGGACGGGTCACGAGATTTACCTTTTCAGAATTTAAAAATGACATCGTTTTATTCGCGGTGTGCATCAAAATATTGTCATGGTGCAATACAATGCGACTTTTTGGTCGTTTCCCCCTAACTTTTTCTAAGACGCCGGGCAAACAAATGGTAGTGCACCACTTAGCATTAACTGCCTTTAGTTTCTTAAGTGGGATCGTGCAGACAGGACTGGTCTCGAAGGAAAAAAAAAGGCAATCCTACACATCTCGCCTGCCTCAATTTTGTTGGTTTGCTGTCACCTTTGAACATCCATACAGAAGACTATTGCTTTCTTTCCGACATAAAACAATATATCCATGTTTCATCTCTGGTCATAATGTTATTTATCCACGGTATTTTAACGTCCATGATCGAATTTCAACAACTTTTTTTATACCAATCAAATCGAGTCCGCTTATGTTCGGAGGTGAGTTCATGAGGAATCCGACGGCAACAAAGTTTTATAACTTTCAAATACTGATGCACGATTTTTTGAATTTAGGTCATGCCAATCCCCGAGTGTCCTCGAATCTCCTCATAGGTGATACGCCAGTTTTCTTCAATTGATTAGCTGACAGTAGCCACATTGTCCTCAGTGATCGCAATTGAGGGCTGACCTTCGCTAATTTCATCATTCATTATAGCTAAAAATGACCAGGAATTGTATAAACAATTATAAAAATGTCAGTATGTCGGCCTCAGCCCGTGCTAGAGCTAGCCATAAATATGAATCTTGGGTATCATTGGAAGAAGGAGATTATGAACCACGTATAGGTACCTCAATGTCTGGCACCGAATTAGTGGGGCGGTTTCAGAAGCGACCCAAAGTTTCCACGGAATGCTTAGTGAACGCCGGGACGCCGACTCCGTGAGCAACTCTATCGCTGCTGTACCTGTCACCGTTCGGTGTCTGTTTTGTAATAAAATTTTTAGAACTAATTCAGCTTTGTTTTATTTCAATTTTGAGCACTAAAAGCGTGTAGCTGACGTAGACGTTTCACGTTAAACCAACGGCCGTGTGCCCCGACACTGCCCCATCTGATTTTTGTGTTACTTGTTTTTACTTCAAAACAATTATGAAAAATTTACACTTACCACTTTGTATTTTTAATAAATATAATTAGTGTTACACGCGAAAATGTGGTCATTGGTTATTTAGCACTAATGCTACAATTAATCGTGATTTTTTATAAAGATATCATTTATGAGCCTGATAGTTATTCTCGATTTTTTGTTGGATAAATGTTTGATTTTCGAGAGAGTAATTAAAACCGATTGTGCAATTAGTAAAACATTTTCAATGAAATTTGATTTGTGGTTTAGTTTAATGTTAAAGTGACCGCTATAAGACATTTTGCGTTCTGTTAAAATGCATAATGGAATTTAGACTTAGATGAAATTTGATAGTTATTCCATAAGCTTAAAATTGCCGATCGCTTATTTAATTATAAATAATCGGGATCAATAGTAGGATCGGGATCAGAAATAAAAGCGAGATCGAGAGTGCAATCAGCATCGAAAACAAAAGCGAGAGTGCTATTGGAATTGAAAACGAGGATCGGGTCAGGAGAAACAGTGATACTGAAGTTGAAATCGAGAACAGGATCGGGATAAGAAGAGACAGTGGTACTGAACTTGAAATTGAGAACAAGATCGGGATCAAGAGAGACAGTGATACTGAACTTGAAATTGAAAACAGGATTAGGATCAGGAAAGACAGTGATATTGAACTTGAAATTGAGAACAGGATCGGGATCAGGAAAGACAGTGATACTAAATTTGAAATTGAGAATAGGATCGGGATTAGGAGAGACAATTATACTGAACTTGAAATCGAGAATAAGATCGGAATAAGAAGAGACAAAGATACTGAACTTGAAATCGAGAATAGGATCGGGATCAGGAGAAATAGTTATATTGAACTTGAAATAGAGATCAGAATCGAGATCAGGAGAGAAAATGATACTGAACTTGAAATTGAGAACAGAATCGGAATCAGGAGAGACAGTGATAGAACTTGAAATTGAGAACAGGATCGGGATCAGGAGAGACAGTGATACAGAAACTTGAAATCGAGATTAGAATCGAGATCAGGAGAGACAATGATACTGACCTTGAAATTGAGAACAGAATCGGAATCAGGAGAGACAGTGATAGAACTTGAAATTGAGAACAGGATCAGGATAAGGAGAGACAAAGATACTGAACTTGAAATCGAGAACAAGATCGGGATCAGGAGAGACAGTGATACTGACCTTAAAATCGAGAACAGGATCGGGATCCAGGTAATGATTTAAAAGAAAAATTACTCCATATAGAAAGCGAAAGATTTCTTTTTATATATTCACATGATCAAAGACACTGGCGAAACCTTGTTAAGTTATATGGTTCATGGAAACTTACATAGTTTATACGAAAAGTTTTATGAAGTGTAAAACGTTTCTGTACTGACGCTCGATATTTTGAATCCTATCCTAAGTTATGAATGTTCAATGTAAGTTTTCGTCATTTTCCATATTTTTCGACTTGCACTAGCTTTCTCAATATCGAATATGTATGAACATAACGTAACTACACGCGGCAATAAAATATTACAGCTGTACTGAAACCCTTTTCGGGATAGCCCTCGATATTCCTTTGCTGACATACATATGTAGCAAGTAGGGCGTATATCTTTTAGAATTTAAGATCGTCGTAAGTGTTAGGAAAATAACGAGTTCCTTCGATACGTAAAGTACTTGAAGTACTAAAATACTTAAACGTCACTTAAACGAATCCGAAAAAAAACGCAAAAACGTGATCTAATGCAAACCAATTTCACGGTTTACTTAAACTACAAAAAAGGAATCATCCTTAATTGAACAAAAACATAATTAAGCTTTCGTTAAATTGATGTGAAGAAATAAGGTCATTTTATTCATTTTTATATTCAACACTATATATATAGGTATCAAAGCGATAACTTATATTCAGTTGGTTTCTAAAAATAAAACGAATTCTACAAACTAGTTTATTAAAATTAATTTGACGGCTACCTTATTTTTTTTCCTTTTATTGGAATGCCAATTACGTATTTATTATTTTTGACAATTTCTGTTCTAAAAGATTGTATGATGTTTTTAATGTTAGTTGGTAATATATGGTTTTCTTGCAATGTGAGAGCTTTAAAATGTGCTGTAAGGGATATGTCCTCTCTTCGTCTCAAATTCTCTGCATTTGAATTGGCTTCGTGTTTTTATTTGATATAATTTAGTAACATAATATCTTGTATTATTCTGATCCGAGAAAATGTTACTGATATTCAAATAATATTCGTTAAACAAAAAAAATGAGTGCGTTTTTTTTCGCATCCTGTGTGTGCCTAAACTGTAATAATTATCCAATTATTGTAAAACTGGCTATATGTTATGCTTGAAAACTGAAAGGCGTTCGAAACAAAAAAATTATAAGATGGTTAAGCCTGCAGGTCATCCCTGAAACTTTCCGTTGTGATATTTATCGATGAGTTTTGAGCTGCTCGAGTTAAAAAAATGTTGTCTATAAGTTTTTGAGTTCCTAAATTTGAAACATGATTGACCCTTCAAGCCATCTCTAAAGCTTCTTACTACTTTTGCGCCCAGTGTATTTTAAACAAAATGGCAATCAATTATTGAGCTCATCATGCTCAAAAGATCAAACTTATTGCTTTTTCAATCTCTCCGATCTCAATAATGTAGTTCTAATACGTTTGAGCTTTTACTATAAAAAAAAATACTTATAAATAAAATATTTAAATGTGTATTAAAAAAATATTTTTTATTATTTTTTTATATACCATATCGTTGGAACACGGTGTTTTATTTTGATTTGCTTTATTGCATCCAATGTAGTTTTTTAAAAAGAAAAATTTGACCGGGTACTAAACATCAATCCATTAAGAATTTCACCTGTTATTTTGAAAAAACCCTTTTTTCCAATCTTTCTTAACAATATATTTCAAACAAACCTACTGATTATGTTGCTATTTGCAACAATGAACGTTTTTTAATCAGAATAGCTGATTAGATTTTCGTGTTTATCGGTAGAGGTAGATGAAATATAAAAAAAAAAAACCTTTTGAAATATTTTCTCCAACAATAACTCTTGAACAAGTTGACCACATCATGACATTTCTACGCTTAGATAGAACATGATGTAATTAGCTAAAAAGCTGAAACCTTTTTAGAAAACCGCTCATTTGTTTGATCAAAAGTTAAGCTTGCGCCTAAGAAATTTACGATAACCATGGAAAATAATTTATATACGCAACTTAAGCAAATGATGGGCTTGTAACTTTTCTGAAAAGTGTTATCTGGTAATGACTTTAATGCAGTTTTAAAATTTAAAACAGGATATATCACAAATATTGAATAAAAACTTTTACAAGCGTATTTGTATGCATGGAGATAATGAAATCTAAGACTATTTTTAATAATCCAAACTCCAACCCGTTACACGTTTCATTCTCAATTTTTATAACATCCTCGAATGTGGTATTCGGTTATAGTTTTGATTTTGGTTGCATTCTGGTTACCAATAATTGTAACAAAAAAGAACACCACTTATCTATTAATGAAGATTCACAAAATTATTACTAAAGGTTTGTTTGTTTTAATAAACAAATCATCATACCTATAATTTTATAGAAATTAATCAATCTACGAAATTATGAAAGTGGAACAAATTAAAGAATAAACTGCCTTTCTCAATTAATATTATATCAATATAAATATTAATACAATAAAAAAACATGAAATATGAATTTTTGTAATGTATTATATAGATAAATTATGTTATATTTTATGTGTCTTTTATTTTAAACGGAAACGGAAAATTTAGAAAGCAAACTTTTTATAATTAAATATTAATATTATTTAGAATAGAAATTTAATTGCTTACATATCTAACTGCTATGCCCTGACATTTTTTCTCCGAGAACAACGTTTAACAATCACAGGAGAATGTTTTCAATCGGCGAGTGTTGTCATCTACGTTGAAAATACAATTAAGCATATTGAATTCTTGAACTCTGGAATACTTGGTTTTCGACTGCTTAGAATTCATTGATAACAAGTGAACAAAAGAAATAGAGAACGTGTGAATTTATATTCTTAAAGGATGAAAGGAGAATTGTTTAAGCTCTACGTTTGCGACTCAAAGCCGTACGCACTTTAAGTAAATGGAATATTCAAGTATATATTTGCAAAATATTTAGTTTTACTGCACACGTTAATGAATAATATAAAAGATTGTTAATTTGGAAAGAAAGATAGTAAATTGGAGTGCATTGTGTTACGATTTTTCCACAAATGGAATTATCTAAGTAACATAATATGTTTCTCACAGTGCAACGTCATATTCCACGGTATTAATTTCGCATTTTTTTAATGCAGTAAGCCTAAAGAATTACTGCATAAAAAAATGGATGCGTATATGATTCTGAACACGAGAAAGAAGTGAGACTTTTGAGTTGTATGCACTTGATAGGGAATTGTTACTCATCATTAAATCAATAAGATAAAACAGACACCAGCAAAATATCAAACAAAAATTATTGCAAGATGTTTTTCTTGTCCCAAAATGTTGTAGTTTTAAAATAAACCTCCTTGTTAATACACTTCATATACATTTTCAAATATGGTAATGATATTTCTGGATAAATGTTTAAATGAATATCTTTAAAATAATTTTGTAATTTATAAATGTGTATAATCTAAATAAACATATATTTTTAAAAATATTCTGTACATTTTCCTAAGTTCGCAACTGCGTGTACGTACAACCAAAACACTTGGATACATCTACTAAACTATAGGTATATTTACCAGTTAAGCTTTATTCGTGAAACATATTCATGTTCTACCATAAAAACGCAACTCGTAAAAATAAGCCGTAAAACTTGACAGATCGTCCATACGCCGCCTGTCAAATCTTACGTTTACATTACCATTTGAATTTTTTCTTTTGGGGCGCAACAAGCCACCGAAATCTTTATTTGCAACTCGGCGATACTTTCTTGGCCACAAAGCGTAACCGCAACCACGTTTTCCCCTTTTAATAATTCCAAGAGTAGCCATTTTAACAAAAATAATCTATAGAGTCATATAAAAACTAACAAATAATTATCTAACCCAAAATTTTAGATGGGTCTTCACACCAAACGAGAAATACTCGAAACCAAACGAGAAATACTCGAAACATTGTTTTCCGCAGAACCTTCCGAGCATAGCTTCTAAAACATGAACAAATTGTACGGTTAATTAAAACGCTCACTTAATTACGGGTTTTATAGACATCGAGCAGAAAAGAATGCGGAGGGTGGCGCATTTGTTTTATATATAACTAACAATTTCCTTGTTTCTTAGCTACGACGCTACGGGCTACGAGTGCTACGCCGTAGCCGGCCTCTTAAGTGGGTCAGCTAAGAAGATTAATTGTTCATGTCGCCAGAGCAGTTTTAATTTACGTTCGGATCAGGAGATTAAAGATTAATTTTTGCGCTTCGCAACCAGCGCTGAATCATCGAGTGGTCCCTAATGATGGGCCCAACACTTCTTTTTTATCTTAATATTTCGGTAAGCGATGGGGCTTAAGTGGGTATTTTTTCTTAAACCTCAAATAATTTCTTCTTCTTCATGGACTAGCGATGTTCACGGATTCGCCAGCGTATACATGGATCACTGTCTGAACTAATCTGTACGTAATTTCTTTTCTAATTATTGTCACGTTATTTTAAACATTCTTGAACATTTAAGAGAAAAATATTTTATGTTCACTCTTTTGTACCTGTTATATAAAGATAAAACGTACAAAATATTTATCGTTCGATATTTGCAGTCTTTAGAATATAAATAAAAATGGAAGTAGTTAATATTAAGAATGTTAAGTATTTATTTTCGATGTCAATTTTTTATGATTTCTGTACTATATTTTTTCAATGCTTCTGTCGTTACTCGTATTCTTTTATAAATTTTATCATGCAATACAACCCTTCATTTTTCTATTATGTAATCATTATGACATATAAAATAGAAAAATATGTCGTGTAACGCTTGTACAAATAATTTTCTTTTCCTTTAATAAACAAATTTATAAAACATCCCATTAGTAAATATTTTTAGAACTTCAGTATATATCTAAATAGATCTCTTTAGATCAAGATTACTAAATAATAATATCGTAGCATACGGAAAATTTTTAATTTAAAAGCGACATCTATCGATTTTTTTACAGATTATTTTTGCACGCCTCATAATGCGAAGCTTTTAAGTGTGCTCTATTTTTGATTTCAAATTTAAGCAATTTTCTGGCTTAACGCCTCTACTATATTTATAATACAATGCAAGGGTGTAATAAGCACACATGTATCAACAAAAACGCGATTATAATCACATTGGTATTACTGAAAAACATTTATTCTACTCAATAACAAAAAAAATGATTGAACAATCTATGAAAGCCGGAATGTCTGTTTATAGACAAATCAAATCAAAAATATCTTTATTTCGTAGGTACCAGAATTACACTTGAAATACGTCATTATTGTATTCTTTTGGTATTAACATTACCACCCATTCCAAATGCTGATTTACCTTGCGGAATACGCAAGAAAGGTTTGCTCTATTTTGCTCAAAGATATAGGATAAATGAGTCAATAAAACTAGAATAACTTTTGAAAATTACATGAAGCAATCTGATAGCCGAGCAGTTTAATCCCACGGTCTTTTTCGTTATAATATTAAAAAACGACATAATAGCCCTTACGCCATGTAACTTTATTTTAATAGAAGTATTAAATACGTAAAATGGAAAATATTTAATTTCATTTGTGACCTTATTATAAAAGCGCACACATTTCCTCTTAAATGGTTTGTTAACTTTGCTAAGTCTGATTTTATGACAAGCAAAATCATTCTCATGTCTAGTGTCAATATTGTGAATGTCGGTCATTTTTTGTAACAATTTTATATTTCTTTTGACATGCATCAGATTTTCGTATATGTATTTAAAACAGTATTTTTTTTAATTTTCTTTGAGAGATACCATTGGTCTCAGTTTATAAATAGCACGAATAATCCGCTTCCGCAGCACAAAAATTGTGTTTATTAGCTGCGTGACCCCATAATAAAATTCCATAGGTCATAGAGATTACGAAAGGAACTAAAATAAACTAATCTCGCTATGCTTTCTTTTGTAAGCCGCCGAATTGTTTTAACTGCATATGGTGCATAACTAAGGTTTTTTGCCAATCGATTCTGTATGTAGTAGTTACAATAACGGCCGAAATATTTCAAGTGACTTGCTTGTAAAAATTATTTTTATTAAAGTTAATTACAATGCAGATGTATTTCTTTCTGAGGACTTTACTGATTTGTTTTTGGTTTTGTTTCTTTTTTCATATCAGTTTTCGAGGACAGTAATTTTTTTTCGTCCTCCATCTTTATTTCCACTACAGAATTTATATTTTATTAAAAATTAAATAAACTTTATGAAGCGAGCAATTTTAGAATTCCTAAATATACAACTGCGGTCTGTTTTATAAAATAATTTATTAACACCGCTAATATATAATAATGCCCTTTTAAATTACAATATAAAATAACAATAAAGATTTAATATATATTTTTTTTTAATTTATAATGTAACAGCATCCATATAATGAACCTGGTCATCTGATAATGTGATCATAGGCCACATGGAAATTGAAAAGTTAATAAACTAATGAAAAGAGCAAAATTAATTTAACCCTTAACTACCAAAAAATGTCTCTCTCATACATTTTTACGTTGTTTTATGCATAAATGCTAAAATATTTATTCCTGTGGGAAACAATTTTAGCTATTCTACCGCTATAGTTTTAGGAATTCAAACGTGTTGAAAAAATATTTCTAACAATAATGGTTTAATATTTATTATTATTGAAACAAAATAATAACTCACCAACCCACAAGTGTTCAATAGATACAATAACATTTAGTTTAATTGGAATATGAAGGATACTGGTTTGTATACATTAATATAGAATTATTTGCAGTAAATAGGTAACGTAACTCATAGAGAATTATTTGTGTTATAATTACAGTCTTTGTGGTAGTAAATTTGATAATATTATTTCATTCAGTGCTTCTATATTTTTGTCTGAACCCAATATACTTATGTTACAAAGCAATCGTATTGGCATTTGTTTCTGTTATAAGAAATTGCTACAAGAAACTAACACAGAATGGATTTCAATGTACTTTTTGTCGACAGCATATTTTAGCGAGAACTCGACAGTGACGATGAGAATTTTACTGTTGACAGTTTTTCTAAAAGTTAAAGTAACGTAACGGAACCAGCATCGTGACGATGAATGTAAAAAAAAAATGACAACTTTTTATTTGGTATATCATATCCTAGAAAAAAGAGGCAAAATACGACGGAAAATTGAGTGTACAATGTAGTAAGCCGGTTATGTGAATTCTGCTACCGAAATAAAAGGAACATCACTTTTGATAATTACTTTTGAAGTCTTTATGTGACCAAATCCTTAGTTCAAAATGGTCTCAGTGTAGTTAGGATATCGTGATAAAACAAAACTTGTAAACCTCGAAGCTCTACAGAACCTGTAACATTGAATGTAAAGTTTTTTAACTTTGATATGCTTGATCAGGTGAATCGCGAATATACAATTCGAAGTAAAACAAAGAAACGGTTTGTCTCAGTTTTTAAAAACATTATAGATGGCGTTGGCATAGCATTACTAATCATATGGAAAGATTGAAGACTAGGAACTAATTGGAATAAATACACAAAGAAAATTGTGGTACGAGAAATTGCAACTAAATTGGTTACACTTCATATATGGAGTCAAGATAAAAAACTGGTCAAGAGCATGTCGAACTATGCTCATTATAGTGTTCCGAAGCCATTATTACAAAGAAATGCATAACGAATTAAAAAAGGACGTTGTTACATATTTCCATGTTTCTCGCACACAATAGTTATAAGTACTTTAGTCGCCTATAAGCAGAAAAACAAGTAAGTATGTCAACTATTATTGTTAAACTAGTGTAAACTAAAGTGCATCAGCAAAAGAGCGTATCTTCATTGCACTTACGTTATTTTGTTGAGAAGCGCAGTTTTTCGGGAATAACTCAAAAACGGTATATCCGACCATGTTCAAAATAATTTTCGTGAATATGTTTATTAAGCGTACCTTCCTTATTTTTTTCATATTTTTTGGATATACGGTTTAGAAAACAAATTTTCGGAGCGAAGATTTCCGAAATTATTTTCGAAATCAGAAAAATTGCTTAGAAACCTTAGTGTTTTAAATGAACTGACGAAATATGTACCACACGTTGATGTTTGCGAAAAATTTTTTTTGTCTTGTATGGAGTGCCCTCCTAGAAATATTTATTTTTGTCTTTAACCACCAAACTAAGTAGAGGTTTATACGAAATACTTACATTATGAATTTCATCGATATACGTCCGTACTTTTTGAATAAAATGCCTGTAACATACGGATGGACATGACGAAACTATAAGGGTTCTGCTTTTGCCATTTTAGCTCGGAACCCTAAAAAGATTGACGAGTTATCACTTCACAGTCAACCAAGGCGTAGTAGGACCAGGACAAGGACTGCTCCGATCATCATCATTATCATTTGAACCTGCTGCAAAAAGAAAGGAGCCTTATAGCATTTTCACAGAGAAGTGATAAATGCTATAGCAATGCCGTTGAAATTCTATAAAGAAAAAATAATGTGCTATGTATGTAAACAAATAAGTAAATTAAGTTAAAACACTGAGAGAATATTAATAATAGTCTAATCCTTTTGCCATTTATTTTTTTGGAAAAAGGTCCTAGTTTCCTTTAATGTCTCCATTGGGCACTCCTCGTCAGTTGCATTAAAAAAGCATACTGGGTAGTTAAAAATGAAAATAAGATTTTTTGACTTTGTGTATTTCAGCTACTTGCACAACGCTATTGGGCTCCATGTCAAAGAGCTGTCACCGGCCAGTCTCATAACAACAGATTTTCCTATTCTGATCAGAGTATTTAAGAGTTTTAACAGCCACAACTATCGTCAACTATTCCGCGGATCCAATGGTATTTTTCCAAAAAATTATATGACGAAATGATTTTCATCTCCTGTAACTAGAAGTTTCCGTGACGCAATAAAAGGACTCGTCGTATAGGACGCGTGTTTGAATTCGCTCCGACGACGACAATAAAATAAATAGAAATGAAAGTGATATTATCACAAAATCCACATAAAAGGCTGTAACAATACGTATATTATCGTGATCTTTGTTTCTATATTTGATAAAAGCTTTCCCTTTTGTTTTTCCTTAAACAAGGTTTGCCAAAAGAACCTTCGTCGTTTAATCTCCCCTAATACGAGAACGGGCCGAGTGCTTTTTGTATCGCTTACGGTTTCGTACATAATATTCTTGATAATATGCGTATATCCTTCGAAACATTCGCTGGTTTTAGGTGAAATTAAGCAATTTGTCTTTTATCTTTTTCGAAATAAATGGATATTCATGAAAGCTTAATTTATGTTAATATTCATGGCACTATACGGAAGTATGGGCAAGTAAATTTATGCAAAAATGAAAATAATTATTGGTCCAGTCAACAAAGAGTTTTAGAGAAATCAAGACTTGATATTTTAAAAAAGATTGACAATGGTGTTATGTTATTCGGGTTTGATATTTGGCAATGGTGTTACGTTGTAAAGTCATTTATTATTTTACTATTTTTCTTGAAAATCTGAAAAAAGTTGTCGGCACTATTTGTGATAGTCCCCTTTTGGTCGTTAAAACTATATTTTCTATTAATTATAATTTAACGACACAATTAAACAGGCATTTTCAATAAAAATGTAATTAAATTAAGAAAAGCTGTAACTATAAATCTACATAAAAGGCTTATCCAATGTATTTTTCTTAAGTACTCGTGTTTTGAAGTTTTACAAAATCGATTGACGGGAACGATTTCAATAAAAAAACCTAAACAATTTTGATGTATTCTTCGTTTCTACTACATTAAATTAAATTATTCTTTTTAAACCGACAAAATTAATTAATCATAAGATTATATGCACGATGGTACGCAATTTTTTCTATTTTCGTGCATTAACAAGAGTATAGGTACAGGATAAGTTACAGAAAAAAAATCCACAGTGAAAAAAGAATTAATGAATAAAGTATTGCACGACTCACAATGCTCCATATTATGATTCGTGCAATATTATGCGTGTAATATTATTCGTGCAATACTTTTTCACGTACTGTCACCAAGATGCGTAAATTATATTGACACTAAAAGCTCTGTCTGAAATGGTTTGTTTCAGAAACGATTTCTTCCATACCATGTGTACAAAAGCACTTTCTTACTTTGCATACATCGTAGCAGGCCCTGCGTTATATTTTAAGTCACTTGTAGAATATTGTACCTACGGCCAAATACTTGTTTTTTTATATCTGTTCTAAGCTTCTTAGAGGAGATCCATACAGATTTAGCCTGTACATCATTGTATGATAAAAATAAATGTAAAAATAAAGTAACATTGATAAGCGATTTTGAGATAAGTTTATTTCGATGAAATGACATATATTTGTTTTGTACGCAGTCACATTTTACAGAGCAACATCTTGGTATAAAATAATAATAATAATACATATTTTGTATTGTATTATTTTATTTTATTCCTTTTTCTATTTACATCTATTTTATCGCCGTATTTGAAAATATAGGTCTAAATAAAAATATATGGTATATTTATAGCCCAAATTTATCGGGTATATTGAAATAGTAAATGGTATTTGACTTTTAACTAATTGTATTTATCTAAATATACATTTTCTTACTTTTTAATGTCAAAAAATATGTGGTGTAAATAGTTGACGATGACGTGTTCTTCAAAAAATGTAGGCACTGTTAGCCGGCTGACCACGGAATGGTGACCCTCGGCCGGACTTTCTAAATGTGTAAATAATTATTGGCGAACAATATTATAGGTGTAAAAGAGAGGAAATTCACGACTAGCGCGCTCACTCAGCGACATAAATCACCCTCCTGGACGATAACTATGTCCTGTCCGTGAATGGAACAGTATGAGGGGTAGCCACGAGGGCATGAAAAAGAACTCTAGACGGAAATGACTGTTTTCAGAATTTATATTTTTGTTTTTTCACGATTTAAAATAGGACACGTGAACATTTTCTTTTAATTAAAGATATCCGTATGCTCGACTCATTAATTCAAGATATTTTTATCAATAAGTGTTTGCCAAATATCGTATACTTGGTGCTTGTCCAAGTTTCACAATCAGTCAGCCGTAACGTGCCAAGTTTTCAGCGCATCACCGTTCAGAGGTAGTAAGTGATTTTTACCAACTGTCTGTGTGTGGATTTCTTCAGGATGTTTTTCTACACCATCATTGATATATATGTATTAACGTATAAAAGCTCACCGGTGACGACTAGAGCTCGAACTTCGGCTTTCAAATTCAAAGTCAAACATCCTTCCACTGAGCCATCCCCGTTTTTTGTAAACGTTAGTGTGAAACGTGAAGATTTCACTGGAAAGACGCGACTGACGCGTCCGAACTTTCGAATTCGCCAGTTCGAATCGCTGTACCGTCTTTCCGGCACAGCTATTCGAACTGGTATTTCTCGATTTATTTTTATAATGATATTGTAGTAATCGAGTTAAATTTAAGGTGGCACGTGATGCATCCAGCCTCCATGCTCAGTCTCGCGAACGTGAGTTCCATTTATCTTCAATTAATTCTCATATGGAAATAGATTAGGGTGTTTATTGGTTGGCGAGAAACAAGAGAGTTGGGAGCTTCTGCCCGCGTACGAAGTCCTTGGTAGTAATAAAATCTGAATGTAATGTATTATATGTGTAATATTGAGTATATATGAAATTTTTGAACTCAATGTCTAAGTCACCGTAGATCATCGATTCGTTCACCATTCGCCGTCAGTTGATCGTCTGCTAACGGCCACAAAATAACAGGCAAGCTTTTGGAGACACTCAAAAATTTATGAGGTCGTATGCGAGTTGCTAGAGTGATGATGACGAGGCGACAACGAGCGCGAACCCTGGCGGAGAAACACACCCGCCGCAGCTTTGGGTCGGTCGGCAGACGGTGACGGACACTTAATACGTCACAGTGTCGCATTGTGTGAACACTTAGACTGGAGTAGTGCTTACTTCCGTGCAGATTATATCATCCTCGGCGTTAATAATTATTATCCCACACTTGTTGAGCTGTAAGACCAACCGGTATGTGAATAATCAATCTTATGGCAATCAGTCAAATTTACATATAAAATCAGGGAAATAAAAACAGTTTGTGTCGGACAAACGATATGAAGTGAAACTTCTTTGACTAAATATGCAGGAATAGTGTTTAAGGTAAAAAAAATGGATATAAAGTAAATTAATGTATTATTAATTAATGGGCACAAAATTCTTTTCATGAACAAATATTATTAAAAACGAAAATTAAAACGAGAATACAATTTAATTACTAATCCGGGATATTGTCCCGAATTAGTAAGTCAACAAGCATTGGCTTGTTTGTTTTTATCACGATGATCTCTCGTACATTCCGCCGGTCACACGCACATGACCCTCTTTTTCCACGTGGACAGGTGAAAGTAAATTTTTGTCGTTATTCTCTAATTGAGATGAATTAGTGCCACTGTCCAAAGGTAAATCCATTGTCAGCTGCAACAAATGAGCTACAGGCATTAGGATCGATTTTAATAATTTTTTTTTGCATGAAAGATTGCAGTAATGTTTAGTAGAATTTTAATAATTAATTTAACGTTCACTTGTAATGCACGGTGCACCGTATTCATTTAACTATTAGAAACCACTGATATAATCAACAGTTTCGCCACTATATTCCATTCGTTGCGTATATTTTACATGCATTCTTCATTTTTACAATGAATACTGCCTTGTAAATAACTTTGCGTATCTAAAATATTCGCGATCAGCTGAAATCAGCAGTGTGAACACGTGGGCCTGTTGGGCCCAGCCGAAAAGAACCGAGCAGATCCGACCATGTCACTAGAGCATTTCAATGTGACGTCATAGCACGAGATCACTCTAACATGTCTAAGGAAGTTTCCTTTCAATAATACAATAGAAGATACGATTTTTTTTTATTTTCTGTTACTTCTAATAAACTCTACTAAATGGAAGAAAACGTAAGAATGTAAAGTTGCGTTGGTCCTAACATTATTATTTAATGTAAGCGTTCGTCATTTTAATATTCATGCCCATAAATGAGATCATGTTGCAAATGTACGGCAGTACTATTACAATGTATAATGTTACAAATACAGGCTTACATTGAGATGGAAATGAGTTAGAGGGTATATTGAAATTTCATTAATTAGGCCAATTATTTCTTACGTAAAAGAGATGATGCACGTCTGCAATATAAGACATGTCATTTAGTGAATTAATCAAAGAAGACGGTAGGCACAGAATGTATTTAATTAAAGGCATAGACATTAATTATTGATGTTAATAACAATAATGTTGGTAATTATTATGTAACCAATCAAAAAAGTTTGTCATGCAACTGTATTAATATATTTGCAATTTTTCTATTTTTACACAATTAGTAATTTTATGAGACAAAAAATCGAGATCAGAGCATACATACAAGTGTTTTAGTACATATTTGTTTTAATCGGCATAGTTAGAAAAATATGTAAATTTTCCCGATAAAAATAACATTATTAAAAAGTATTTCCTTTACTACTAATATTTATTAAATGTTCGGCTTGCTATCTATCTGTCAATATTATAAATCTATTGTTTACAATTACATGTATCAGCTCAATGCTTAAAATTGTTAGGGCAATACGTAAAAGATGGCTTGATCGGATAGTCAAATGTTAAAGAATCAATTATAAACAGTGAAGCACGTACGAGCGGAATAGTCAGAGGAAAAAAAAATCCGCTACACCGCACTCGAGTTACCGCCAAGATATTCGGGAAATGAGGGCTCCGTCCGAAGAGGAAAGGGATGGTTGAAGGGGGCGGGGGGGACGAAATGGACAAAACACGAGCCCTATTACGGCCCGGCCTGAGGAGTATGTAACTAAGATTCCAGAAAATTCCATTCGGAAGGCCCGATAGAGGTAAGATGGATTCGGATTCGGATCGGTAGTAGCGACGTCGCCCACGAACGGTCCGCGTACATGCCTACATTGTATGCGTGTGTTTGTTCCGTGTATGGCGATGGTACTATTGAGCCGTTTAATGGAATTGTCAAAAGGGCAAGCAAGCTTCACAGACTATAGCGAAATCCGTATTAACTCGCAATAAGTTAATGCTTTGTGTGTAGTGAGATTGGAAGGGCATTATTCAGTGTGAGCTGTTGACGACGGGCGAAACCATCGATTCGGATCTTTACTGCTAATTATTGATAAGACTTAAGCAAGAACCAGATCACACACATTTTTAGCCTCTCAGCGAATATTGAAAGAGTTTGGTTGAGAAATGTTAATGCATCTACCATATAGCTCTGACCTTGCACCCTCAGATTTTCACCTGTTTCGGTCTCTTCAGAATTGTTTAGGTTGTATTAGGTTAACATCAATCTAGGACTGTCAAAACTACTTGTAACAGTTTTTTGATCAGAAGTTCCAAAATTTCTACAGGAATGTGATTATTTTACTAGCTGCAAAATAATAACAAGTTATTGAACAAATTTATAGTTATAATTAAATGTAAACAAAATGCGATAAAATATAATTTTGAATTTATATATAAAAAAAAAAAATCTCCTAAGCCAGTATTTATCAAAATAAAAATTAAAAAACAGCTTATATAATGTCTACAAAAGTATTTTGTAAGTATGATAATGCAGATACTATATACAATAATATAAAGTCAAGCTACATCCCAGAGGAATGGACAGAGACCATCCATCTCTCCTTTTACGATCTTTATATATCTCATTTGTTTCTGTAACATTATGAATTATTTTATCCAAAATTTCAATTTTGGAGGCTTACATTTTATACTTATAAGTGATCAAAGTGAATATATTTAGTTTTCATTTGTTTCTGAGCGTGGTTGGTATCGTGGTTCTGAGCTGGTATCAATGACGTGAATATTGTAAGAATTTTCGAGGGTAAAAATTTCATCTAACTAGGTCTCTTTTTGGGAAAACTCGTTTTCTACGAGTTTTACGAGCATAGCATCGTTACGCCTGTAACATATTGTACAAATTGGCAACGATATGTAGCGACCTCAGTAACTCGTTTGTAGACTTTCCCGACCGTTTGCCTTGACAGTTTGATTAGGTGGTACAAGGGGGTAATTTTATTTCATTATTTTATGAATCTCCATTTTATTTGTCTCCTACGTGTATTTTCGAATCACTTAGAAATAAACCAGAAACAAATAAGAAACAAATTTCAATAAAAATATTAATGTCGTTTTTCACGAGATACTTTCATATGTTCCTAAAATACAAAGTAATATATTGCGTTTGCTGATATTGACTCGTTCAGAACGAAGTCTAATAAAAATTTAAGTATTTTAAAAAGTCTTATTATGGCGCGAAATCAACAAAAATGTAGCATAAAAATTACATACAAACATCTTGAGACTTATTCAACATATAAGTGCTACCAACATATAATTAATTACTATAATGATTTTTCACCATAATTTCTCAGTGACGATTGCATCTCTTATTCTCTATATCTCTTATATCTATAGTCCTGTATCTTACAATAAAACTTGTAATATACGCGATCCTGGTTTAAGATTCAGATCCGTACAAAAACTTTCGTTTTTCAAGCGTACTCTACGTGATTTGGAACGTATTCCTAAAATTATATATAGAGGCTGAACTCCGTACATTTTGTTCAAACCGAGGCCGACGTCCCCCGGGAAACTTTTATTGTAATTTATATAAGGGAATGATTTCCCGCGTCCCGTTTTATTAAACTTTCAAGAATGAGAATGATGTAGATTAGGAGGGATCCGGCTTGAGGCCATTGGGACACGTGGCCTCGGTAATTTGAAACGGTGAAATCTTCATGGTTTTTTTTTCTTTCGTTCCCCAAAAAAGAAAGCTTTCGATGTCCGAAACTTAAGTTTAATTAATTCCGCCATTATTTGAGTCGTCGAGGAATCTCGGAAGTTGTAATTACGGAAGTTACATCAATTCTTTTCGTGTGTTTCAACACTTGTGAAATTTCATTTCTAGTTTTTTTTTCGTTTGCCTCTCGTGTTATATTATCTCATTATTTCAAGGATAAATGAAATATGTTATTTTTCATACTTCTTTAAGATTTTGTCCAATTTTGTGTTCTTATTTAGCTTTGATAAGCTTTGTATCAACTTGTGGAAAAGATTACTAGTAATAACTGACCGTTAAAATTTTCATTCAAAAAGTTCATTAGCAATTGACTTTCTGAATATAATTCTTAGTTATCGTGTTCGTAATAGGTAGGTGTGTGTATCATAGGGGGCGCTAATGTCGAACTCTGTCGTATTTGAGGTATACATCACGTATATGACGTACATATTCGCAAGCCACTGGCATTGTAGCTTGAATCGCACTCATTTTTATAGTTCCGAGCCAAAATGGCAAAAACTACAAAACGTATATTGATTAAATTTATAATGTAGGTGTTTTGTATAAACCGCTACTTAGTTTGGTTGCTAAAAGACAAAAATAAATATTTCTAGGGTCGGAACGGAGGTATACCATACATGTAACAGAAGGTGACAATTTTTTTTTTTTCATCAAACATCATCGAGAGGCACATAGTTCGACGACACTTTTAAAAACACTTTAAGGTTTCTAAGCAATTTCGGGAATAATCTCGAAAGTAATCGCTCCAAAAGTTGCAGAAATTGTGTCCCCTGCCCTCTATCTTCTAAACAGTACGTCCAAAAAATATGAAAAAAATAACCAAGGTAACACTTAATAAATACTTTCAACGAAAAAATTTTGATGATGATCGGATATATTGATTTTGAATTATTGCCGAGAAACTGCGCTTATTAGCAAAAGGACGTAAATGCCATGAAGATGAACTCTTTTTGCTGATGTATTTTATTTTACACTAGTTTAATAGCAATAGGATACCTACTTGTTTTTCTATTTATACGTGACTAAAGTGCTTATAACTATTCTGTGCGGGAAACATGGAAAAAGTGTGACGACGTACTTTTTTTCATCTGTAGTACTTTTCTTTGTAATAATTAATGGCTTCGGAACCCTGTGATGAGCATGATCCGACATGCTCTTGGCCAGTTTACAATTCTGCTTGGGGCAACAGCAAAAGCATGCAATGACGAAACGAAAAGTTTGAAATGGCAACTCTATGGCAAAACGTTTGCCATGAGCAAACAAGGAGTCAGATAGTTATACCACGAATAAATTGATTTGTTTGTTTTATTCGTCGAATAGTGTAAATGTGTGTTTCATCTGTCGAATTATTCGCAGATGTTATTTGATGTTCATTCGACGGAGCTTCACACACACTAAATTGAAGAGCGAGAAAGAGTTATTGTCGTACCTTTGAGATAGAATAAGCCGCGACGGCATGACATAGGTTAGTTTTGTAGTGCCGGTCTCCCCCTGAGGAATAATAGTGTTCTGTGGTGTCGGTAGTATAACATATTAGTATTATGTGGTTTCGCGTATTTTATTGTGTTTCATTAAAGTTTCATTGTATTTTATTGTTTCACAAAAATCATCTAAAGAAGTCGAATTTCAAATTACATTAAATTATATGTTTTAAAAATAATTTGTTATTAGTTTATCTAAATTTTAATTGTCAATTTTAAATATACAATCGTGGTTATTTAAATATATGAGTACGTAATATAATCACATGTTACCTTAGCAGTATGTGAATTATATAATATTCATTTTCCCATAATCGACGAAACCAATCTAATATTTTTGATACTTATAGATTCGAAGAACATTAAATAAAAGACTTTTAAAAAACAAAAAATAAAAAAACTGCCTTTCAACCCCTTAAAATAATTAGTTGTTTTCGAAGTCAGTATCAGTCAATGATATGCCAGACGTGGTGTTATATCAATTTTCATAATTTGACTCGATGTTTTCGTTTGGACTCATTATTTTGTTTATATACTAATTTCCTAAATTTTATTTTTTTATTTTTAACTTTTGTATTCTTTGGTTTCCTTATTTTATATTTTAATTTGTTCTGCTTTATCTGGCACCAACTAATTATTTATTTATTTTAAGATTGCCTAGGAAAGCAAATTTCATAATTCAACTAACTTTTATGGTAACATTTACTTATGTCACAGCATTAACAATTGTCTTAAGTTTTGCACACGTATATATGTAGATTCGTGTGTGTTGAATCATCTAACACATCCTAAAGGAATCCATGTAATCCTACTGAGCAAAGTGGTCAGGTCTTTGTTGCACCACACGTTCTTTTCGTACAGGCGAATTCAAAAAACACTGCATTTAATGTTCATCTTTAATAGAAAAATCTTCATACAATTAAAAAAAAATCCATTTTTGGGGTTATTAAGGATTGACTTATCTTAAAAACAGCGTCCTGTCCGGCCAATAAACGGCCAGATAACTTTACTCCCCAGATGGCTGATTTATTCTAGGAATAACCGTTGTCTTACTGTTGAAAAATGCAAAACCATCTTATTCTACGTATAAATCCTATTTGACGCTTAATTCATGTTTATCTGTCTAATGGAAAATTAATTGCCCGTTACTGTATAATTTATATAAAAAGGGTTTGCCGAAATCGTTAATAGTAGACAAGCCAACGTTCGGGCAGACAATGTCTGTCGTGTCGGCTAGTTAATTTAAAAATTGCTACATGTTAATTTTTGATTAACTTGGAGCGATTTTTAATTACTTGCATTTGATAATATGCCGCGATAAAACAATTAAATTTAATTTGAATTTCGTTTAAGCCCATCCATTTTAAGCAATAGACAGCTAAAAACTAAGATAATTAAATAACATATTTAAGATTATTAAGTATTTAAAATTTGGAAAAGGTCAGCTTCAATTACTAACACCTTCAAGTCTCTCTGTTTTCAAACAAAATTTTATATCATTTTCACAGTTTTAAGGAATTCTCAATAATTAAACAGAATGATTTGCAACGTTTCACATTCTATGTACGTTGTATCATAGATTTTGGTAATGGCACGCTTAGTACAGACAACCTATATAGGTGTTTCATTTCTGAGAAAATTTTATATAGATTTAGTTTTTAATCAAAACCTAACCGATAACAACATTTTCTGGTTAGTAATTAAACAAACATACCATAATTATCGATTAAACAGTCATTAAGGTTTTAAGTATTGAAAATAAATATTCAACTTTTAATATCGGAATTTTTTGATTTGGATAGAGATTAAAAATATCTTGGCAGATAAAAGGGACTAAAGATTTATATTTCAACTTCAAAATTTTTTAAAATCTATCCAAAATTAGCAATCTTGATAAAACTGTCTTTCAAAATCTTTTGTTTTTAATATTGAAAACGATTTTATTTAAGATTTTATAAGTACATAACATTTATCATTTTGCAAGATGCATAAGTAAGTGACGACAATACTTACCAATTTTTTTTTTATATTTACTCTTTCTGAAAGAAACTGATTATTCATTTCAATGAGGTATGAATTCATCTTCAACGAACTATGGATCGGCCTAACTTGATACATTCGATTGACCTTATAAGCCAGTTTTTTAATTTTTTGAATTCTCTTAGGACTGTCCTTTATCCCTCTTTCGACCGTCTTTTTTATGAATTTATATTAAATCTTTTAATTTTGTCGTGCATCAAATAATAAAGTATTAAATAATGAAAAAATATATAATATGAACTTCACGTAATAAGTTTATAAGATACTATAATTTCTTTTTTCAATACTAGTGCCATAATTATAATACACTTAAATATATGAAGTTGTTTCGAATTAATTTTAAAGTCCACTTTTATACAATCTTCACAGACTTAAGGTCTATAAAGTGTCAAAAAAATTGACATAAGCAGCTATACCATAATATCTGGAAAATATTCCACCGGCAACGTCTAATACAGTTTACAGAAAAAAATATCTAATCAAACAAATGTTTCTTACAAAGCAAATCGATTAGAACATTATACATTTAGCTGCCACTACTGCATGTTTTGTAGACTTCAAAGACATCACGTTCTTAAAATCAAAAACAAGACGGTTTAGCGGTTAAGAGTGCACTTTCTAACCATAAAGTACCCTAGTAGTTCGTTGCTGGACACGGACGAATCGACCAACAAGTTCTTAACTTAAATAACATAATCATTCCGCACTGCAGAGAATACACTAAGCTGTCGGTCGCGGACGTTGTTATGGTGATCGTGATAACGGTCGTTAGTAACCTTCAAGTCGTAATGGGGTGGTATGGAGAACTCAAGGTCGCATCATTCAATCTGACAGAAAAAGATTGTGCGGAGTGCCTCAGCGTTGGACTATTTTTTGAGAATTAAATCATACAATGAAGTGGCATAAATATGATTTTATTATAAATCAGGATCATAAATCAATATTTTCTGGTAGAGCTACTTACTTCTCCTAGTCTTATTTTTCACGTTATCTAAACAGTATATTATTTCTCTATACCCGTTGAACGAGTCCAGGATGAGCCGCTATATTTTCTCGTCTTTCCCATATATTATACGGTAACGAGATACGTTTTCCGATTTTTATCAATATAACGATAAATAAAGTTATTTATACACGATATAAACGTAATAAATAGGGCTTCCTCCTTTTGTTGTGATGAATGCGAACAAACTTTCTTTATCTTACGCCCGATCGATAGGCCGTAAAGGGGCCGTCGCTGAACACGCGCATACTGCCCACTGGACCCGGCTGCTCCTGCATTTGTATTATGTGTAACAGTGTACGTAATACACCTATATCTTTTAGTTTTTCATTATATTTGTTTATAATTACCATAAATCTCTCACTCACCCTCCGCATCTCTCATAGCAACTTTCTCTATACCTACGTCAAAAATTCGACGTCTTTCTATGAGGCAAGAACGTTTTCTTTTGATACACTTTTTTCATCGGTGATACGCTGACAAACAATGAATAATCTAAGATTTCGCAAAAAAAAGTAATGTGCAATTTTTGACCTGAGGGGCCATGAAAGCGGCCAAAGCGGGAATATCTATACTGATCTTTGTTAAGAAACGCTAGTCTGAGAAAGAAGGAAAAAAACATATGTACAGTGTGTGTCCACAACTTTTTAATGCGACACTCGCTCACCTCTTCAATTCAGTTCTAGATCCTTCATAAATTTTCAGCGTGTTCCTTCGTTTGGAGCGACTGCCCCAAGTCAATTGTTCTGATTACACCATCACTTAAGAAAGGAGACGAAAATTTGCCACTCTTTAGCTATTTTAATGGTTTCCTGCGAGCAACGGTGTGTGTGTATTCTAAAATTTGCAGCGGATTATTTTATTATTGAAAACTTAATGGACAGGTTACAGCAACATCATAGTAAAAAAACCAACTGAAATTGCTATATAGCACTTATTTTGCACATTTGGTATTTGTATAGATATTTAATAGTTAATTGTCATCATCCATCAAGTTCATCCTTCATTGCACGACCAAATACTACTTTTGTTTTCAATACTTGTTCATAAGACATATCTTATTGACAGACGATCGTAGGTTAACGGCAACACGCCAAACTTAGCAATGTCATATCAGCTTGTTCTTCTGAGCAAAGAAGAAGATTCCGTAAAAATAGTCTAATGAAAACAGAATTTCACGATATGTATATAACGCACATGACAAAAATCACGTACGTAATAATTTATCAAAAATATATCAACAGTCATCATTATTGCACCAATTACGAAATTGTAAAATTGTTTAGTGCAAGATAGATGTATCTTGCACTAAACAATTTTTCACAGTACAATGATTAGAAATTTTGGGCTTCTTATCCAGAAGAAAAAAAAAACGACAAAATGCCTTCCGACAACGCGCAATTTAGGGCTCCCTAGTGAGCGCTGTTGTTATTTTAGTTAGCTTCTACGATTTGTTATTTTAATCGATTCTTAAATATGCTCATACAATACACTGCTATTTGGTATTTGAGTAACAATTTCTAATCTGAAAGAAACGCCTTCAAACCTCGACTACAGGTAAGTTTACCAATGAGTTTTACCTTGAGTCGAATTAAACCATTCACAATGCGACTCAGAGAGTACCTTAAGCTGTTAGTGTCTGACGTTCTCCTCGCATCGGTGACAACGGTCATCAACAGCACGCGTCTAAGGCCAAAGGTCCGAGTCCCACAAACCGAAACAAAGAGATTGTGGGAGAATGCGATTGTACAGTAGAGTGGTTTCAGTCTAAGTTATTGACCATTCAGACATCACTATACTTGGGCCGCACTAAAAATCTATGGAATGAATGAAAAAAAAATTCATAGTGATCAAAACTAAATTTATTGTTTCTCAAAATATTCTCCGCATAGCATAAATGCAATTTTTCATACAATTATACCAATTTTGAGAACATTTATGTCACTCCTTGACCGCGTATTTTTGTGAATTTTTACGAACACAAAAAATAACAGGATGTTAGGTCGGAACTATATCTAAGATTGCTCATAAGTTCTACTTTTTTCTCCTTCAAAAACTTATTTGTCTGTTTGGCCATGTGAGAACTGGCATTGTTGTGGTGCCAGATGATACAAGGTTAACGGTTATTTTTACGGAGTTCGCCAATAACTTTCGACAAAGAAATAATCATGTACCAATCACTATTTACGGTACGACAATTTGTTAAAGCAACAGTAGCCAGGTGTTCAGTTTTATTAAAAAAATAACCAATCATCTGCTTAGAGACACTTCGCTCGTGTGTCACTTTGGTTGATTTCGGTAGACATATACGGTATCTCGATAGACATATACGGTCGAATGCTTTTATGTTTTGTGGTTGTAGCAACCTCATCATAAAACTGTAAATTTGCTAAAAACCGTCTCATAGTTCTGACTGCCTCGACAGACAGCCTCGGGGATTCAGTGAAATTAAGAAGGTTCCTTGTCAATTTACTAAACGTTAAAAATTATACATTGACTCATATCCCCTAGTAAATTGTTACGAGAGTTATAAGCTTTTTTTAAAATTTGAAAGCTTAATGATGAGCACACACTTCCGTTTTAACCATAAACAATAGATAAAAAAGATAGTGTTATTTTGTAAACGCGGCGGTATTCGGCGAACAAATGTCGCAGGGTGACTTGCACTTACTATACGGACTACCGCAGTAGCCAGTAGACATTTTTGTAGGTCACATACAAACCACAAACCAAACCAAAACAAATGATGTCCACGGATTTCTTCTAACATGAGGGGATATTAGGTCACCTTTTAATCGACATACAAAATCTTTAGATATACATACATAACTGTGTATAATGTGTAAATATCATATAAACGTGTGATTCGACTCCGAAATATTGGCAGTGTCGGGGAAAAAGTTTTTCGCATTTTGTAAGTGAAAAGTTGCAGTAAAATTTCTTTGGTTCTGCTGTTTGTATCTCGTTAGTTTTGATACCATTAAATGGATAATATTTAAAAAAATAACAAAAAGTGAAAACGTTGCACAATCATTTTTCTATTGTTTTTCTGTTCATCAAAATTAGTGAATTTATCATAGAAATTCCATACGTTTTGAAGTTTTATTGCAAAAAAAAAAGGGAAAAATGCGACATAATCGTATAAAACATTTGTGACGTTTACGAACCTAATTCAGTATCAGTAAAAGTAGCACAAAATTGGTTCAAGTTTTTTCAGTCCGGTAATTTTGATATCAAGGATAAAGTCGATGCCATTTTGGAAAAATGAGAACAAGATTGGTATATTAGTACTGATGACATAGCTGAAAAGCTAGAAATTGATCACAAAATACATTTTATCCTTTTGAAAACAGCTGGATATACAAAAAATCTTTATATTTGTGTTCCACTTGAGCTTACTGAAAATAATCTAATTAATCTTGTTCTCATTTTCGATTCTCCACTGAAATGTAATAAGATCGAACTATTTTTGACAAGAACGTGCAAAAAATATCATATTCAAAAGGCAAGCAAACTCCACAGACCATAGTGAAAATCAGTACGACAATTATCTTAAGCAACAGAAGCCACGTGTCCAGTTTTATTAAAAAAATAAGCAATAATCTGCTTAGAGGCACTTCGCTCATGCGCTACTTTTGTTGGTTTCGGCTCATCTCGATATACCCCTACGATCGATTACTGCTTTGTTTTGGGATCCCAGCAATGAACGCATGTTTTGTCACCTGTTACTATGTCTCATAACAAATTTGACACCCCTTCCTCGGATCTGGCAAGCATGACAATGCACCAAGTGACGCGATCCATTTTTTGAGCCTCACTCGTCAACCTTAGAGCCTTAGAGTCAAATTGTGTGGGATTCACTGCGATAACAGCTTTTTCATATTAAAAGGTTTGTGTAGGATTGATTGTATTCGACTCATGCCTATGCCTAAGGATGCCCGAATCTCATAGTAGGTCACATGCCTGTCTTTTTCGATTATACGGCGCACTGCATCGAAGTTTTTGTTGTTCACATCGTTGGACGGCGACCATCTCGAAATTCATCACTGAGATGAATACGACCATGCTTGAATTCTGCAAACTAGTTATAAATAGCCGCCTTGTATGATGCTTCGTCGCCAAAAACAGGTCGAAGCCGAGCAAGGTTCTACCGAGCTGTCAAATTACACTTAAAATCGTCGAAAATTATACCACGAAAATTTCTATAATTTAAATCCACCACATTTAGCAAAACCACAATGTAAAACAATTGACAGTTAGATGGAACAAACTGTTTTCTACAACCAGAGTTTAATTTTCAAATGTAATTACTTTTTAAATATTGTTTGTGTAATTGACCAGTTCCAGAAACTTATAATGCGCCCCACGTAAAATATGGAATTTTTAGGTATTCACAAATAAGCGTGTGTAAAGAATAAACGTTATATAATCGTATGATTCGACTTTGAAATATATAATGTATTCATGTTATAAAAAAATTAAAACACAATGGCAAAAAGAGCTTAAAAAATGTTAAATTGAAAAACATTTAAAGTTGACGACTTTTTACAATTTTTTTCCTAATTTTTAAAATTACAACTTATTGAAATATTTCACCCGTAATTCAGTATCCCTTTAGACAGACTTTTGTTTCAGTATAAAAAATATTTCTATTAAAATATGGGCTCATTTTAGTCAACCAATTTCCCTCATGCTTCTATTTTCAATGTCCTTCTATCATATTTTCAACTTTGTTTTTCAAAATAGGACACTGCCAAGGTATTTGTTTTTAGTGGCTTGACTATTAAACTCTCCCTTTCAAAAACATTTTATTCTTTACTAATAATTCATTTTTAATTACAATGCTCACAATTTAATGTTTTCATTGCACACTCGTTAGATTAATGCACGCATGCTGATATACAACAATACTAGCTTTTGTCCGCGGCTTCGCCTGTGATTTCATCTCTTCTGTAGTCCCATCGCAAAGTCAAGATCCCGTCCTAGCTTCTGGTCCCGGTCCCGATCCGGTCCTGCTCTCGATGTCAATTTCTTCCATTCTCGATTACGATCGCAGTTCCGCTTTCGATTCTAATATTGACCCCACGCTCGATTTTAACCTTACTCTCATTTTAGATTTAGAGCCCGGTATCAACTTTTAATTATATTTCTCGTTCTGTGTGCAATTTCAATTCTGCTATCGGTCACCGGTTCTGATTTTGAAGAAGACGTGGTAAAAGCTAGTATTGTTAAAATGAAATTTGGGCTGTATTAATCGAGGATAATGTAGTTTTTTACGATTTAATGAATTTTTAGAATCTTGTAGTGGAAGAAATTGAAGAAGAAGCCAAGTTTTTTTTTTCGAAAGCTTCTCGTTCGCGCGTACAACATATTGTGAGGTTTTTTTTTTTTTAATTTGGTTTAATTTGTTTGTCGGATTTAAAAGAATATATGTATATTTTTTTTATTTTAATAAGTACTTAACACGTCTAGTTTGACATGGGTAGTTATAACGGTTTCAATTTTCCATAGAACAGTATTTTATTCTTTTCACCCCCTTAGCGGTTGAATTTTTTAAAATCGTTTCTTAGTACTCGTCTACTTAATAACAGGAACAATCAAATTACTAGACCCCGTACGAGCAGTGCATTGATATATCAATTAGTTATTTTACTTTTATATATATATATCCATATATCTAATCCATATATATATTATATATATAAATATATTGTATATATATTTAGACAAGCTATTTTTTATTCTTTAAGAGCTACCAGGAAAACTCAATATCGTTTACAGTATTTATTGTTATTGCATCACTATTTTTTTCTATTGTTACTAATTTACTAATTGAACTTTTGAACTGAGACATTCTCAGAAGTTCGTACATTCCCAAGGATTTGACAACGTTAAAATATTTAACACGATTGTGCACAGATATATTTACAAGTATATTAATTAATTATAAATAAATAAATTATGTGATACCGAGGTACCCCGCGTTCTAGCACTTCAAAAACGTCAACGCTCAAAAATAGATCGATGAAAGTCACAGAGTCAAGAGAACTAACAACTCATTACGAACGTATCAAGCAAAAGTCCGAAAAAGAAGAGAATACGCAACGCCCCTCGAAGGCCGGTCCCCGCGAAATCAAGTTAGGTGGGGCGAAGCGCCGGCGACGACGTCGACGCTTGTATGTATTATAACCGCAGCCATTTTTCATAATTCACCCCCAATCCTTCCCTCCTCCCCCGCGCACTACCGCGGCGCTCCCTTCTTCATAATTTACTTTTGTTTCAATTGTTACAAGTTCGGACGGAAAAACCTTTTATTCGACAGCTTCCTGCTGGGGCCTTTGTTGTTAAAAAATGGCGGGTGAGATTTGATGAGATTTTTTTTTTTTGCTCGCCGCCTGCCCTAGAAGTTTTAGTTCTGCGAATGAAGAAAACGAGAGAAAAATAAGCCTAGATTTATCACCGGGCCGGGCACGAGAAAAAAAAAAAATATGATTTAGTGACAACATAATATAATAAGATTTGATCGCTGCGCCCTCCCACGATTTATATGGTCATTCTCGATGATAAGTGCCCGAAGCGGCGCGACGGGTCCGGCGCGGGAGCGGCAAGTCGTCGCGCCCATAACTCACTTTCGAGTGCAGGCGCCGAAGTTACGTCTGTTATGTGACACGCAATATCTCGATGCCGCATGCGCGCGTACGTCTCGAGCACGGCGGGACCTGCTTTGATATCGCCGGGACCGCAAGTACCCGCGTAATCGGCGAAGTGCTGGTCGGGATATTGCGTGTTCAACGCGCTGCATACATTAAACTTCACCGTAATAGAGAGGCTACGTCGTATATTATAATGAGCGTGTCGCTACAGTGCTCTGGGAATATTTGTATTATGCGCACGTTTGTATTAATGTTACCAGCGTGTACGACCGGTACGATATTCTGTTTATAACCCGTGTGTGGGTTATTATCGTAAAGGCAGTATAATGATAACCGCTCGTTATCACCTATAGCTATTTTCTAAAAAAAGCGGCAGTAATAGGTTTTGAACGTGTAAGTGCTTTGTCCAAAGTAAATAAGTGTTTAGTGTAGAATTAAAATTCAACTTACATATAGTGGAGGTGCTGTACAAAATATTTTTCCCCATTATTTTATTTTACCAATTTTTCGGCGTGATTAATGTGCACACCCATGCCAAATTACAACGTTCTAATACTGAGAGTCCCTGAGCTAAGCCGCGGGCAGTCAGACAGACAGATAGACGGACGGGCGGACGTGGCGAAACTATAAAGATTCCTTATCGACTACGTAAATCTAAAACAAGAATTATCTAAACCTATTGATTGATTTACTATATCAAAGATATATATATGTAAATACAGATAAATATTGTTCAGTACTTGTTATGAGATATGTGAGAGTAACATTACTTCACTAAATAGCTTCAGGGAACACTTTATTATAAAAAAGGGAATTAAAAACATTCAACCACATTAAACAAAAGTTTTCTAGTTTTAAGCATTCGAACCCTTGAGTTGCATGAAACGATTGACAAATGTCAATGAAGCTGTTGCTTCATGTGCAAGTCTGATATATATTTGATCTGATCTGATATATATCTGATGTGATCTGATATATATCTGATGAGATCTGATACGTATGATCTGACAAAATCTAATATATGCAAAGATGGTGACACGATGAAGGTGCGTGGTTTCTGCCTACCGTTCTGGCAAGAAATCGTGAACGATCGAAACCATTAGGTCAACCATCAGACATCGATATGATTGTCAGGACTTTTCATAACATTCAAAGCGATACATCTTTTCAAGGGATACATCATCACAGACTTCGAAGATCCGAGGCAAAGATATGACGACGATTGAACGTTAAATTGCAATCGACCAGCTGTTCATTATTTAAAGAGGGTCCACTTTAAATCACGTCGCTGAGTTCAGAACAAACAGTAGAATCATATACGAAACGTATGAGTAGGAATGTCGAGGATATATGACAAGAGGTCTCGGCCGAGACACACTGAAGGATTTAGTTGGCATCTCAACAATGTCTGGCCCGAGGACCGGGGGTGGGGACGGGGGCGATGCGCGCTAGCCACATATTTACAGCGCGCGCCCTATTTACTCGGGACGTGTATCACATATTTTTATATGTGCCCACTGCATATTATCACGGCATCGCTGGGTCTGGTTCCGTTCGTGCTTCTGTCGTTTGCAGCATTCTAAGTGCTCGGGAATCTATGACGGATTAAAATGGTTAACAATTAGTGGATTGTAACCACTGCCGCATGAAATACATTGTGGAGTGAAGATAGCTCGATACTCGAAGAGGAAAGTAGAGCACTTTATTTAATAAAAAAATATTAGGACAGGAAACGTCGACGTCAAAGGAGTCTTTTGTTTTGAAAAAGAAAAAAACAAGTACAAATATAAAATAATTTTAAGGAGAAACATAATTTATAATATATAATAATATTTTTTAAGCTTAAGTTTCTTCTACTCATAACTATGTACTAAAATTTTTGAAACACGTATTAAATATAGCTTGTACATATTAAGCAATAAATATGTTCTATCTAAATATATCTGATGACCGCCTGTGAAAAGGCAGATTTAGAACAATGTCCTAATTTATGGGAACAAATAGACAGTTACAAATATTTGATATCTACAGTTTATAAAATCTAAAAAAAAAATTAACAATATACATTGACACTTTATAATCCATATCAAATAACGTCCATATTTTGTCATATTACGTTAATCGGTCCGTATAATTGTAAAATAAATATACACCAAAATTAACATAAGTGATATCCATTTTTAATAAAATTAAATATATAATATTTTTAGACAGAGACGTCAAGGGTAATAAATCACTAATTTCTTCGATGACCAGATTTTATGTTTTCTTACTCCGTTCAAATCAAATAACAGTTAATATTCCGATGTTTATCAATTAAAAAAACACTAGGTCCTGGCCTAGGTTTTGAACTCCTTTTTTTCCTTCGCCGCACAAACTTACGATGATGACTGGTCTATCAGATTTTAACTTCAACTTAAATTGTTCGCATTTTCTTGAAAACGAAACAAATAAAACATTCTGTAATCTCTTATTCTATAGAAAATATTTATTCCTAGTAATGACACTAATGTACATACTTTTATTGAATACAAACGGTGCTTTATGAGTTGCTACTATTGTAAAGTATTTATTATTGTGTACGAGTTATGTAAAATTATTTTATGTTTATACTTTGTGAATCTACTGATTCTTTACTCGTTATTCTATGTTGTTGCTGAAATTTAATTTTTTCCAAGAATATGTAATTAATTTTAGTTGAATTGAATATAAAAAATATTTGAATATGTAAACTGCACGTTAACAACACTTTGAGGTTATAACTGGCTAACATTGTTCTAGTTTTCAACAACATACGTAAAATAATACCCTAAAATCAAGTTGTGAAGATAAATGAAAGACAGAAAAAAGTTTATATATTCCTTTATTGGTAGAGATCATAAAATAAAAATGTTTCCCAATTTAAAAAAATAAACTCGATAGGAAATCATTGAAAAGAATTGATTAAAACTTCAGTAAATGTACAATGACAGAATTATAAATTTAATCCGGCTATAGTTGACTCAATTCGGGTAACTATTATTAATTTAATACAGTAGCGTTAAAAAATCGTATTAAATACATAATAATAGCATTCATTAGATGCACAAGCTCAACTTCTATAGAGTCATAAAATAAAAAGCCAACCATTTCATAATTCTATATTATACAGGCAATTATAGATTAACTGGGAAAAATTCTTTTTCCCTATAGTCATCTATTATTTCATTATTAAATTATAAAATTATAGAACAAAATTCTAATTGTCTTGCATTACTCGAGATCGGCGAAAGACTATTTATTATATTTCATAATTATTTGAAAGCTATATCGTTAATATTCATTTTCACATTCAACTATTTGAAAACGGATACTGTTACGATTATGTGTTAACTAGCTTTCGCCCGCAGCTCCGCCTACGTGAACGTAGAATGAATTCATTGGACTTTTATATGGACTGATGACGACGTCCGTCTCAATCTTTAAAAGTCTAATAAGAGTAAATAAGAGATTATAATCTACTTTAGAACTAAATAAGAGATCATGACATGATTTAAAACCATACACCCTGGAAATTCTAAAAATAGTTTCATATATTCAGTTACAGTTCCCAGTTCAAGAGAGTTTTGCATTTAACCCGGTTTCTAAGCGGTATATGGAGATGATACATGTTTCAATTTTTAAATTAGATCTCCAGCAACACACCTTGAAAATCGTATTTGATTCGGAACAGTAGTTATTCTGTTATTTTGGAACTAATAAACATGCAGTGAGACAGACAGAAACGTTAAAAATGTTTGTTAGGCTTCTATTGCAGTTATAAAGACCTTCTACATTAGAGTTTTCATAAATATTTCCCAAGTACATATATCGGTCGGTTACAGTTTTATTATACGTATCTAGATCCCGGCCCGCTTCGCTGGGCGTCATTGAAAATAACTACAATTTTTCTTTTAATTTTGTAAATAATGTTTGACTATATGATACGTGTTTTTCCAAAAATAATTTACCGTGAAAGTCGGATTAAAACCTTGTTCTCCAATTATATTCGCCGCAAATGATGTCATTTGAAAATAATTATTATACCTTTGAATATTAAAAAAAAAATGTTTAGATTGAGTTACTTGGCCAGACAGCAGTGATTCACTAGAATCGCCATAATTGCTACAGCCACCAAAACCTAGTGATTTTGGTGGCTGTAGCAATTCTGGTAGTTTGGCTTTTTCATTTAAACAACATAATCCTGGTGATTCATGGTGAAATTTTAATGCGTGACAATATTGAAATGAGATGTTCATTGTTCCGAAGTCGACTGATACATCAGCAGCATAATTTATTGTTGAATCATACCTAAACGTCAAACGTTCATATTGTACTATCCTTTCAGGTTGCCTATTTAGTCGACGCTTTGTTTTTTTTATGTGTAAGCTCGAACTGAGCGTGGAGAACTTGACTGTTGTTGTTGTTCCGGAGTTATATCTAATCGTGATTGAGCAATTCTTAATCTATTTGCTTCTAAGCATTGTTCAGTGTTCCTCAGTATCAATCAATATCAATCAATATCAATCAATATCAATCAATATCAATCAATATCAGTCAATATCAGTCAATATCAGTCAATATCAATCAATATCAATCAATATCAATTAATATCAATCAATATCAATCAATATCAATCAATATCAATCAATATCAATCAACATCAATCAACATCAATCAATATCAAGATGATGATTGTAGGTTGTGTATTAAGGTGTATAAGTTGCTATAGTTTTTTAATTATCCCACGAGAACTCTTTAATTTTCCGTGATTAAAAGTATCTAAAATGTTGACCAGGGATGGAAAGTACCACCATGCAAAATTTCATTTAATTCGGTCCAATAGTTTCAGAGATTAGCCCGTACAAACAGACAAATAGATAAACGACAGAGATATAAAAAATTTGAAAAAAATCTAGATATGTTCTACTTCACTTTTAATATCCCCCTGACTCCGTTTTAGCGTTTTTTTTTTATGTACAGACATTCGACCTCTACAGTTTTATTATATGTATAGATAAGTGATACCTACAGTTCAATACCACAGAGAGGACGTGACGGTCTCCAGTGCAATCTTACGTCATCATATATACATATATATCCTCGACCTAATGTATGTATATACATATATATGTATGTGTATATTTTATATTTATAAATGTGTGTGTGTATGTATGTATATACTATATAAGCGATAGATGGAAATTTAATGAATATTAAATAAAAAATCAGTTTGGCTAAGGTAGTCTCCAATAAAAAAATATTTTTATTCTGCAAAAAGACACATTTATGGAGTATTTTTTTTAAGAATTTATAAATCTATGTAAGAACTAGTGTGATCTTAATGATTTCACAAAAAATAAAAGATTGAAATTTACTTTACACTAGCTACTGAATTTTGTGTACATGTGCTGTTTTATTTAAAAAATGCAAAGACAAAAGGTTTTCTTTTTAGTAGATTTCTTTAGAAATGTAACTTTTGTAATTGGTCTCATGACGGAACTTTGTAGAAATTTTGTCATGTGTTCTCTGTGGCCGAGGAGGTTCAGAAAATAGCAATGGTTCAAAAGTTTATATATGTATAACGCGGTTTGCCCTCAAATCAAGGAATCTTAATAGAATTTGGTACACTTACTTTATAAATGATTCCTTTCATCGAGTTCTAAGATGAGCTAACTCGTATAATAATTTTAGAAATGGTGGCCATTTAAAGTTTTGAAAATACTAAAAAACGATGTTTCAATGGCTTTCTCACGAAATAACTTTAGAACGATGAGACAAAATTTGGCTAACAAATAAATTTAATTTTTAAATAAAAATAAATAACTATTTAAACTTAATATTCGTTCACTGAAATTGAAATCTATGTCCATTTCGGATGCCGAGTGTCCTTTATAATTTGTGTATTCTAATCATGTTTCATGTGTTTTGGATTTATTAAACAAAACGCAAACAATGGTCTTAGGTCTAGGCTAATGATGAGGTTTTATGGTTGTTTAGTTTGTGGATTTATTCTGGTTAAATAGAAGTACAATTTCTGATAAACGCGTATAAGTACACCTACTTTAATACATATTTTACAGCGCCATCTGTATCATGTTACTAGCTTCAGCATGCGTTTACATAGAACGAATTCTTTCATTTTTTATATCAAGTGATCGCGCTGCCAATCATAATCTCGAACTCGTATCTGCTTTCGTGTTTAATCCTGACTTCGCTTTTGATTACGATTCTAGTCTCGATTTAAATTTCTTTAATTGTTCAAAATATATAAAGTAAAAAGTAGCAACAAAACGGAATAAAAAGTACCCTATATGCTATTTCGAGTTAAAAATTATTAGCAAATACTACAGTTTATCGATATTTAGAATATTATTATTTGTTATTATTTTAAATATTATTTATGTAAAGAATTTTGACATAATGACCAAAAGTTAAATAAAATTGAATCGGTAGAAAACAATGAACTATAAGGCATCAAAAATTCTATGCCATGTCTTTTTTACAAAACGGAGTTTAACATTATTCTATATGGAGCTAACAAACAGTGCCATCATTGGGTACTAAAGCCTTCTCTGTCTAATAAGCGATTTTAAAAAGTGATTATTCAAGTATTTTTGTATTTATCAAACTTTCACTACACTTTTAGTCAATAATAAGTTTTAAGTACACTAATATAAGAAAAAATAGTAAACTAACCTATTTTATTAAGTTCTGTTCAGTAGTTTTTGCGGACTTCGCGAACAAATGTATGCACAAACAGACAGACAAAATTTTAAAACCATTAAAATCTATTTTGTCCGTGTTTCTGATAACCCCCAGAGTAGTTTTTCTTAAATATCTTTAGTGTGCAAATTTTTATTTTCTACTGTTTATAGATTATTTATTAGATAATTTTCATTTAAAATTCGTCGAATTAATTTTCATAAACAAGTACTTCACGGACATAACGTCAAACTTTGAAAATTGTTTGTCAGAACCACTCACGCAACGACATCAAAGCATTCGTCATACGTGCGAAATACATGTACGAAACAGAAGCTTTGGAAAGTTGCCGCCATCCGAAAGTTATCGTGACAGCGGTCAACAGAAGGACGTACGGGACGTTTGCAGAGTTATCGCATATTTTTCAAGAAAGATAAATTACACTACGTCCTGTTGAGGCGAGATATGGAAGCGTCCAACGCATTTCAAACGCTTTCGTCTCAAAATATTTTTCCCTCAAAACCTTTTCGTTCATATCATTATCCAAACCAAAGACCAAAATAAGTATTGCTTTATTTAAGATTCTTAATTCAAGAGACAATTCTTAAGTTCGTCATGTAAATTGTGCGGATTTCAAATATTTTTTACAATTTTAAATGCGATGGCTGTTATGCAGATAAAATATACTACCAAGTAGAGATATATTTAGTAAACTAGCATTCCGGCCACTGCTTTGCCTGTGTGAAATTCGGTCTATAACATAAAGTCGTTATCGCATTTCAACTTCACGTTTCCTCATTCACTTGTCCACTCTTCCTTCAACCTTTCCCGCTTCATGTATATTTTCCAATAAGTTGAGCGCGTGGTGACGGTGGATTAGTTTTTTCATTTTAACTTTTTTGTTCTTTCGTATTGTGACGTCGTCGCGGCTAGCAATTATTAGAATACAAACAAACACAATGGAGCAGAATATATGCTTGATTTCGTAAAATCCTATATTCTGTTCCAAGCCAATCCCTATGTACCTGTAAAGACTGTATTAAAATCCGTTCAGTAATTTCAGAGTAATTGCAAACAGCTAAAAAAATTTAATCGTAGTTAGTTTTTTCTTATATTACGAGTTGTCTTATCGTCTCCTCTTCAGTTTTCATGTATACCTTCAATATGCAGGCACACACACAGGTTCTAGTGTCCAACTTATTATGTCAAAAGATAACCGTCGAAGTCATATAAGTTACAAGCTATCCTTATCAACAGTTAAATGTTCGCAGGCATGTGCGGACGTGCAGCGGAAAGCAACAGGACTCCCCTTGGGGACTTTGCTATATAAAACCTTTTAAAAAGGTTTTTGTACTAAAAGTGGCTAAGAGATTGTCTCTATTTGTATTGATTACTGAAACGGATTCAGGTTGTGTATGTATGTGTCAATGTAATACAATAATAATACAATGCGGTAATATAAGATTATTATTACAGAGCCGAGTAGGTACATATAGACATAATATATCATGATCATGGACTTAATTCTTCGATGACGTACAGTGCCAACCACAAAATTGTGAATCCCATTCGTATTCAGCACTGAAAAGCTTATTTCTCCAATAAAAGGATCAAAGATTTGTTCGAGTGACGTCATTAGAACGAGGACATTTAAGCCTCCTGATTGGCTAAAGCGGATGGTACTTATTTGGTACAACCTAGGGGAAGCGGCGGGGGAGAGGAGAATTAGTAAAAGTATTTCAGTTTTAAAAGCCTTCCCGAAATTTCACTTTGAAGTGCGAGCGAGCTCCGCGGAACGAATTTTTTATGTCATAAAATTTTGCATCCGCCGCTCTTTCGCCGGACAACGAAAAATTGTGGCTGCTAACAAGACTCATTTGCCAATTTCGAGAATACGAACGTTGTCAATGGCACTTTGCCGTCGGGCTGGATCAGTGATGGGAAATAATGGAAGAAATATAATAAAAAAAAAAACCTATCGCGTGCGTTTAATTAGAGTTATATAAATACATACATTTAAAGCACTCATAAAATCAAAAATAAACAGAAAAATTAGCTGCAAGTTTTATTATTTGTTTTGGTTTGATCTAGGTTGTATATTGTACTGACTACGTATTTTAATCTGTTGCAGATCTAAAATAATTTAGATTCATTTATGAAATACAAAAATGTATAATGAAAAGTAGTAAATGAAAGCCAGTACAAACTACAAATAGAAGTAAAAAATATTAGTCATTCTATACAAATTTGTTTGCAAAAAAGCGATTTTCTTTTTAAAAATATTTTCAATGTGAAATAGTGAGATCCATTTTTTTAAGTGAGCAGATAAAAAATTCTTAGTCAAAGGTAAAAACTTTTCATATTTTATTCGTGTTCAAAGAAGACAGCGTTCTTCAAATCAGTGCATATAAAATGAATACGGAATGATCGATTCTCGATTTTAATTAAATTACACAAAAAATACGATTCATTGCTATATCACTTTATTATATTGCTTTCGTATTTAATTATATTGTTTTTATTAAATATTTTTTCCTATGAATTTCAAGAATTACTGTGAGTCCACGTGAGTAGTCCAGGCTCGGTAAAAAATATTGTAGTTTGAAAACTAAAAAAAAAATTTATTACGTAACTTTCAGAGTTTCCATACAATCGATTTTTAACCCAATACTTTTGTTTTCACCCAATTTCATTGAATGCCACCAAGTTAATGAAAATTAAATCATGTGTTCAAAAGAAAATCAAATCATGTGTTCAAAAGAAAATCAAATAGCGTGTTCAAAAGATAATGCAATTTTAAAATTTTCATAAAGAAAACTTTTTTGAGACAATTTGAAGAATCGATCGATTTTTCATCAATTTCAAAATTTTTTGTACAAAAACTCGTGTCGAATACCGCCCAGAGAAAGAAAATCAAAATTTCGCGTTCAAAAGATATTGCAGTTTAGAAATTTCCAAAAAAAAGTTTTTTAAAAATAACTTTGAGTTTTCGACCAATCGAGTATTGCCTCTTTATAAAATATTTTGTGTTAAAAAACTGTGTCAAATGCCATCAAATGAGTCAAAATTAAATGACGCGTTCAAAAAACATTGCAATATGAAAATTTCCAAAAAAATACATTTTTCTTAACATGACTTTGTAGATTTCAACCAATCATTTTTTGATTCTCTATAACAATTGCAATATTTAAAAAACTACGTCGAATGTTAAAAAAAAAGACAATATTTATACTTATCACTGTTTGAAAATTTCCAAAAAAGGTTTTTTGAGAAAGCTTTAAAATTTTCCAACCTTGACTCTGTAATGTTTTTATTTTAATATTTTTTAAACTTGTCGTTAAATACGACAAGTTCCAGATTCTAACTAGTTTTTCTGCTCAGAAGGCAAAGTCAATCGTTGCAAACTTCATCATAATCGATTGATTTGATCGAGAAATATCAATAACGAAACATTTTTTTGCGAAAAAAGAACAACACGTTCAATATACATCGTAGATTAAAATTTAAAAAAATAGCTGTTTTTAAAATAAATCTAGGTATTTGAATTCGAAAAGTTGAAAACGTATTAAAATTATATTTTTGAGCATGGAGAGCTTGAAATAGTCCGAAAATCGTTCGCTTGCACTCAAACTCAATAATTTACTGATACGTATATTTTTGAAGACTGAGCTTAAAATTAGCGAAAGGTTTCATAAGTAGTCTACAAAGTCAAGTATTTTATCGGATTTTTGAGCATGAAAAGGTAAAAGATAAATATTTGAGGTTTGAGTAACTGTATTTTTGAAGATAAGGAGCTCAAAATCATCAATAAATATCGTAGTGAAAAGTTTTAGAGATGGCCTACAGAGTCAACCGTTTTACAGATTTTTTTTTAAGAGAATTTTACCAAGTTTGCGTAAAACATCACCAAAACTTCATGGCAATAGGACCAATGGTTCGGGCATGCATAGCAGACAGACAAACAAGGAAATATTAATTTTTATGTTGTCGATATAAGATTTACCTTCAAGTTCAATTGAAATGATTTTCGACCGTTCCCTTGGAGCGCGTAAACTTCATCTCAAAAACAAAACGCCGTATCAAAGATGACAACGACGTAAAAAGAGAATGATTTTCATAATGTTGCCACGGCGGTTTTCTTCCGGAGTTTATTTTTTCAACTGCGCCGTCTGTTGGGCCGTCGTCAGCGAGTTTAATCTAACTTTGCTGTTAACGCGACCGCGCCTCTAACTTCCAGTCACGACAAAAGCTTTTAGCTTATGCTAAACTTCCACGCGCTTGGACAAACATACGCGGTCGGCGTATGCGCGGTAAAGCCGGATTTTTTAATTTTTTTTCTTCCATGCCTTCTCACGAGTGCCCAAAGATTTGGAATCGGATTTTTGGTTTACTTGATTTGATTCAGCCGGGAAAAAAATAATTTTGATTACGCAAATAGACAAAATTGAACTGAAATTCAAATCATTCTTATATATTATAACGTAATTGTCTACCTGCGTGTGCGTCCACGTCTCTATGCGATCCAACGCAAGCGATCGAGAAGGTAGATAAAGTGATATGTGTATAGATTTGATTTACTAATTTTATATTAATTTACAACCTGCAATTCATAACAGCTGCGTAATATAACTTTGAACGAACATTCAAAATAATTTAATATAAGACTATAATAATCAAAAAGATTGCGAAGTAACTCATTAAAATGCAAACACTCTACAAAGCTGAATGACATTGGTTAAGACAAAAACTGAATAAGACTTCTGGTAGTTTATTAGTTATCGGTTCTAAAGTTAATCACTTTTATGAATAACTAGTAAAGCTTATTGATGTTTAATGGCGGCCGAGTGACGCGCGTATTACTAATATGTACATATACAATAACTATATTCTTTCGGGAGGATAACTTTTTCATACGTAACGACATAATTTGTTTTATATTTGCCATAATTTAAGAAACGGAACGACTGTAAATTTACACAACCTTTTAGGGTTCCATACGGATTACGAAAAATAGAACTTTTATAGGATCAGTCTCCTGTCTGTTTATCCGTCAGCTTACCTCAGCCTATTTTCTCTAAATCTATTTCAAACAACATATGATTTTGACTCATATGTAAAGATAGTTAACCCGATCATACACATGTGGCGTCAATAAATGTATTCTAATCTTCGAGGTTAAATTTTGAAATAAATGAAAGATTTAAAAAAGTCTTTTCAAATGCATCATAAACAAACGAGTTTATCAATTTATAATTTTGAAATGCACATAGTTTAATTTTTTTTTACAAAGGATATGTGAAAATAGAGAATTACCTCCTTATTTCAGAAACTGTTTAGCGTAAGATTCTGAAAAAAAAAATCCAGAATATAAGGCTTCACTCATATTTATGGGAATTAAACAAAAACCTCAACTTTTTTTTTAATTCGCTAGGGAATGGGAAATATTCGTAGAGAGAAAATGTTTTATTCAATTTTACCAAAGACTAAAAAGTTTATTGGCATCGAATGACAGATCAGTTATTCATAGAAGTCGGATTCTAATTCTAACCTAAGAGCATTCATATTTTACTTCATAAAAGCAAAATTTAGGACTGATTTTAATAATACATAGTGTATATGTAAAAACATAGTAAGTACCTAATATTTTGATTTATAGAATGGAATCCTTTCTATTCAAATCCAACAAGCGCTTTCCTTTTTTTCAGCGAACAATACTTTAATTCGTTAGTCTAATACGATAAACCGTTATTGCTTAGAATTTGTTGAAAAGAACGTAAGTTTTACTGTAAAAATACGTTAAATCTACTGTATCGAAAACAAACTTCTACCTTATTAATTCATCAGCGATCTACCTATTTCTTTGTAAAACGGTTTGTATTTTGACAAAGACCTTCTCTAAATATTTACGTTTTGTCCCGTGTTTAAGTATCGGTGTTCACACTAGAGCGATTACTTTTTTGATATCCTCCTTAGTCTTTGATCCGTTGACCTTTGTCTATCCTCATACATCCTCGGTAGTGGTATTTTGTTATTGTTTAGAGAGTGTCTCTTTTCATCTTACAGCTTACGTCCTGCTTATTTCCATTTCAATCCACACAAATGTTATAAACACAATAGTAAATTAGTCTGTCTGTTTACAAGTTATTTTTTTTTATGAAAATTGCTTAAGTGTTGGGGACGAACATACACATTTTATGATACCGTCTATTCATTGGATCGTATGTGTTTGTACGACTCAACAATGTTGGCACCGATTTTGATGATTTTTCGTATACTGATAGATAGCATCATCTTGTAAAATATAAGCTATTATCTGTCTGTCTTTTCTGTTCGTTCGACTGTTTTTCCACTAGACAACGATATAATCCCTTTTGATGAAATTAACTATTAAAACCCGTCTTCGCACATAATACAGGTTACCTTTTTTTTTTTTGTATTTATGTTTATTTGTATATTTTTTCATAATTAATCAGTTTCAAATTCTTTATTTTTGTTATATTTAACAAGCTAGGTTATTTGCTCGCTTTAATTGAAGAAGATGAGGGATGGTGAGAGATAAGGATAGAGAGGGGGTAGGGGGTAAGGGGAGAGAAGAATTTACGGAGCGAAAAGGATAAGTAAAAAGAAACGAGAGTGAAAAAGAGAGGGCAAGCTAGAAGGAGAGCGAATGGGAAAGAAATATACATGAAGTTGAAAATAGACTTAAGATCGGCGTCTGTGTTGAAACAGAGAACAAATTCAGTAATAGGATTTTAATAAATATTAAAATATCGATCTGTCCATGTCGTCTGTCCACAGAAGAGAAATTTCGGACGAGCATTAGTTACTTGTAAATAGTTTCTACGTTACCGGACTTAGTTATAATTTTTATTTGATGTAATCCCTAGTTTTTAGTTTCTCTTAAGCTTTCTATCTATTTTGGTGTAGTGGGTGTCTGTGAGCGCTTGTGATTTGTTGTGATGTGCCCTGCCGTAAAATTTTGCTTTTGGATTGTATTAAATTTTTCAACAATATGTGGTATATGTGTATTCCAAGTCATGCGATATTATTGTGTGCTATTTGAACAGTTAGTGGCGTAGCGACTAGTGGCCATCAAAGTTTATGTATTAGGCCACGAATTAAATGTCGAACATCTGGTGCAGCTCAATTCTTCATTTACATTTTATTTGTTCACTATTTACGATAGTAATTGATTAATACAGCTTTTTCATATTTAAGCGTTAAAAATGTTCATCGATTGGTTGTTTTTGCACTCTTGTCTATTAATATATTATTATAGCTTTTTTTTGAAACATCGAATTATCGTGTGAAAAGGTCTACAATGTATATAATGATCTAATTAAGAAGTCTACTGTGTTAAGTAGATTTTTGATCTTCGATGTCATAGAATTTTAGAAGTGACAAACGTGACAGAAAAGCTCGACATAATAGTAGAGTATATCACATGCAATATTGTACGTAAGCTTTAGTCCGTGTGTTTTAATAGGACGACAAAAGGAAAAGCTACACACTGTTCCACTATCACATTGAATCATGCGCACACGTAATGAGTTTTCCGAACAATAGAGTACTACATTTTATCTTCTGATTTTCTTCCACTAAATACTATTTCGTGGCTACATCTTCAGCCAACATAACGAAAGGTGAAACTGATTGCTGATTTAAGTCTTTTTTTTTATTAAAAGCTAGACTTTGATTAGTATTTTTCTAGAGTAATTTTAACACTTACAATTCAATATCACTGTAATCATTTTGACAATTTATATGGAGCACGTATACCGAGCTTAGTGTATAACAACAAATTATAACTTAAAGTTTATGCGACTAAAATGGTGATAATGGTACTTTATGTTAATATATTTTTTTATAAAATTACGAATGAGTCTCAATGAACAGAGTCCACATTATCCGAACGACAAACGGCATTAGCTTAATGTATCACAACAATGTTTGGTATCAGAGATAACCGTACAAGCGGACTTGCTTCCGTGGAATTGCTCCAGCGCACATACGCTCCGATATTAAAAGCAATTGTCTAGCAAATCTGGGATTTGCGTTCCCCATATAGAACGCCGCACGCTATCGGAGAATGGATTGAAATTCACTTAGCATAGTCCTAGGATGCTTCCACTAAAATCCAGAAATTTGAATTCATGTCACGTATTTGTCCTAATTCGATATTATACCATTAAATGTGCAGTCACAAATATATTTCAAATTGCCGCTTAGAAAATTTAATATTTTCGTAAAATTCGAAAAGTTTAGTTGTTTTTAGTATGATGTTAGAACATGTAGATTTCATTAGATCTCAACGTTTTGAGATCCTAGAGAAGTTTTTCACTATTTTCAGAGGGGCACCTATGTGTGTCTGTGCGTGTGTGTGTGTGTTTGTGACTACGTCTGTCCGTCCATCCATCTGTCCATCTTTCCGCCTGTCGTAGTATAAATAAAGGTTTTTGAACAAATTCTATAGGAATAATGATGTGAAAAAACGATAACATATTAAAAAGATACCTAATTAGTAGAGTACAGTACAAAGCATGAAACTCTCCTGCTCTGAATTGCCTGCAAATCATGCAATGCGCCGGTTCAACGTTCCCCAACGCTTTCTTCTTCTCCCCTACACCTCTATTTCACGCTATTGCAACACTTTCGTGACTAACTTCATAGCGGCAGAGTTTCGTGAGTTATAATGTAGTGTTGAGGTGGTTTGAACACCTGGAAAGATTAAATAAAAGTAAATCAACGAAATAAATCAAAAGGGAGAATGCGTGTCATAAAAGGATCGGCGAGGGCTAGATAATACAATCTTATGCAAACTAAATTGGTGAATGTAATATTAGAGAAAGGTCTAATTTTAAGTACCAGAATCTAAGGAGTTTGCACGATACAATTAATAGAAGTCAGTAAAGGAAGACGGTTTGTGGAGGTCTCGGCCTACCTCTCAGGAGAATGGGCGTGAGCCTATAAATAAATAAAGACAAATGCTTAGGTTTCTTTCTTCATTTGTAAGGTCCCTTAAATATTAGCATTAAATGTAATTTATTTCACAAAAGCAAAAATTTAATAATGCTGCCGTGTTGTGTGCCCGGAGACATATAACAGGCTAGACGTGTTTTAGGCCCGTCCTGTACAATATTAAAAATATAATAATGTGTCGTCGACAATATTAAATACTGAATTTGTGGAGACAAATAAACAATAAATTATTGTATCTGATACTGACATAAAAATAAAGTGATATATGTATGAATGATTAAAATGTTATTATCGAATTATATCATTTATAGCACCTAGGTAGCACTCACATAAAACAAAATTTACGCTTTTACTCGTATACATATCACAGTTCACTCTCGTGATTGTGCGTACACATAAAGATTTTAATCAAAAGATAAATTTCGTATAAAACAAAATCCGTTTTAATTACCAATTACAAATTTCTGCCCGCGCGCGTCGCCCGCGGCCGCGCCGTGATCACCCGCAGTCGTAAGGACGGACGCTAGGATTGCGTTCGGGTGAATGTCCGAATGTTAATTAATGTTCCCGAGCGTGAATGTTCCTGGTAACATGATAACGTTCCTGAACACAAATAATGATTAATAATAAAGTTGAAAATTAACAGGGCATTTAGTAGTGTATGATTCTATTTCATAATAGGTTATTTCCCCTGAATGCAGTATCATCACTAAAAAGAATAAATTAGAAATGCATATGAAACCGTAGAGATTTTTAAATATTCCTTCGCCCCAAACACAAAAGTGATATCGTCATCATATTAGAAAAAAAAAATTATAGAAATAGAACACTTGAAGTTCTATAGTCAATGAAATGCGCTTTGGAGAATAAAACTCTTTTAAAACTTTCGTTAATCAACATTCAGACATTTATAAAATGGCTCCCTTTTACGATATAACCTTCAATCGATGCTACATAGGATTTTTTAATGGTTCATTTGCTGAAGCTGAAAAGTTCAAAAGCGTAATTGTATTCGCCTAATGAAACAAGAATCAAACCAATTTTCCGGCAATGGCCTTAAGTCATCTCGGATCCAGACTCGTTACGCGGCCAGCGCGACTGCAGAGCGTTTGAAAAAAAAAAACCCTACCAAAGTTAATATTTTTCAAGGCTTCGTCTCGGTTTAATTTATTCAGGAGCGACTGAAAAACGAAGCGGCACTTCGGGAATGTTAAACGAATTAAAAGTCCAAAAAAAAATTGACTTCCTCTTGTACTCTTTTTACGACGTGCACTCTAAGTCGGGAGGCGTAACCTCTAGGGGTTAGTTTATGTTAGGGAGGCGTTTACCTGCTGACTTAATGCTTGTATTTTCGGTTAAGCGACCTGTTTTATGTGTTACACTGATTTCCTCATGAGCCGCTTGGAGATTTTAATAGCTAGCAAAATGTTTGTAGCCATTTATGTTTAGTATAAAAATAGTAAATCAGATTGAATCTTCGAACGATAGTTTCGAACGAGGTTTTTGCTGACAATCATTTTCATAGACTTAACTAATGGTAAGAACTTAAAAATTGTGCAGGTTTGCTTGAGGAGTTACAATATCAAAATTATTTCTGAGGTTCTAAGTTTAAGGTAGAAGAAATCACTTTTATAACAGTATTAAGTTTGCATTTTAATAACATATAAATGATCTATCTCGTTTAGCATTGAATTTAAAGTTCTTAATGTATATAATAGATTCAGTATTCACTTTATTTTATCACTATGTCGTGATATGCAGAATATTAGGCAATAATATCTATATTAAGCAACTTAATGATATACAAAGTCGACAAAGCTCGTAAATTTAAATTTTAAAATGGCTTGATATCGACCATGTACTTTAATTTATACTGATGTATTTTCGTAACTTTGTCATAACTTTCTGGCTTAATCAATTTTTTGACAGTGTCTTTCGCGCTGCTTGGTCATCAAGTGACCAGCAAGTATACAAAGAACTCAGGTATGAAAAGAAAACCTTTATTTTGATGATGACAGTTTAGTTGCCAAAAAGTGAAAACACGTGTAGTTTTTACATAATTATTTGTAACTTTGCCAAGTTTTACATAAATAATTGCAATATTTCCAAAAGAGTATGTTATGAGTTATAATTCGGTCTTGTATTTATATCCCAGAACAGTGGATTTTTTAACTACATATAATTTTAATGTGACGTAAATCAAAGTTGAAGTAAATGAAAAGTATAAAAAGTGTTAGATTTGTAGTAATTACAAAAACAAAGTGAATGCGGAATACAAACCACATGAATGCGACTAGCATTTGTTCACTTTTTTAATAAAGTATATAAAACACGTTGTTCTTCAAAATACATATTGTCAAATTATTATGGTTTCGCGTCCTGATGAAAAATAAGATTAATCTTAGTTACAACTATAAAATTGAGAAAATCACAAAGAAATTATAATATAATATAGCAAGTAATACAATAATTTATTTATGGTTACAAACACATTTGACTTAGATTAAACATAACATATAGCGTTTGTTTATAGTACGGAAATCTCTATGCAAGTCCAACTCTAACTTGGATGATTTATTTTTTACATATTTGGCACTTTAATAATTAAAACTGTTTACATAAAATTTTAAATTCAGAGTTAATAATCTATCACATATGGCAGGAAAAGTCCTGAAGCGAGTAAATTATATACGAAAATATGTGATAATTACGTCACCTAATTATCGATATGGCAATCGTAAGTTTACTAATTATCTTAACAAGTACAAAGGCACAATGAAGATTATTTGCAATACAATACTAATTGTAAATGGCAAAAATTATATTTATGATATAACTTTTCTAAAAATTTAAGGTAAAGATGGAGTGTTGCAGCTTTAGCAGGCAACCACTTCTGGAAGAATTGATTTTCATACTTTGATGCAGCCAAAAAAAGAGTTCGCTCTTGTAATTACCCACAGAAATCGTTCTAGGAGCAAACTGCAAGCTTTCGAATGACACTCAAACTGTAAATCTACTTATTAACATATGAAATAGCACAAGCTGCGTTTTCGTGGATTTCGCCTTGATCTCGCTTCGAATAAACAACTCAAATTTAATGCTTGATTCAAAGACGTTTTAATAAACCCTTTTGTCAAGATCATACGTGGTTATATACCATAAGTATACGCCTATTTTTAAAAGGGATGTGCCGAGACCACTTGTTATATAGTGTTGTTCACATAGCTTTTTATTTACAGATATTCTGTATGATGAAAGGCATAAAAAAATTAGTCTTTCTTTAATGACCAAATATTTGCCGTACATAAAACCTTATGAGGCACATAAGCCTCTGTTGCACACATTGTCTTTATAAATCTCCTACATCAATCGCATACATCATCCGGTGATGGTCAGACACTTCAAAATCCCCTTTTTTACTGTAGTAGACACGTTTTCTGTCAACACATACTGTTCATTTCGTATTATCGTATTTACGTAAGATACTTAATATCTATATGGAGAGATGGTATCTCCCAATGCGCTAATTCTACTTTCTTATTTTATCTGTTACACCCACTTTTTGCTAGTTTACACATTCTTACTGACTATTTACCTGAATTTTTTGCTGTCTATAACATTAAAATATATACGTTCTTTTTAATTGTTTCTTTTGCTAATCAGTAATTACCAACGATCGCGAAGAACTTCGACAAATACACTTTTTTTCCCTTTCAAATTTCTCATATTCATCAATACATTTGCATTTACTCATAACTTAAGCAAACCACGTGCATGCTAACCGTGGTTTTTAACACATCTATTTTGGTGTATCTCTTCTTTGCGACACAACTTTTTATTTTAGTTGTCATCTCACACAACTCATACGGAGCAAGTTTATCTGTTTCATATTTTAACTGTTGAAACATACATCCTTTTTCCAAAGTTCTCGTTTCAGATTAAAGACATTGAGAACTTCAGACTTTGACGCTGGTCTACTGCTGCTTAAGGGCTACTACAACTGCTGTCAATTTGAGAGCGAAGGCTTGACGTGTTCTCCGAAGCACGAAATGATCGATTTTGTTTACTTCATTTAGTTTAACGCAGCACAGTTATACGGATATTGCTCTTTTCACATAAATGTGGTCACATCTTTATTGATTCGTTGTTTGTACCATACACGAATAAACTATTCAATAAATTGCTCGTAGAATACAAGTTATTTTTTCACCATGAAAATCTTTTTGGACCCTAACCAAACATTTTTTTGTGAAAATTTAAAATAAATCTCCAACGGTAGACCTCCTCGCCTTTTGTGGTCGCGCTTCTTCCCACATCCCCAATTTTATTTTCATCTTATTTACAACCCTAACTTTTTGTATATAATTTGCCAACAATACTAAAAAGATACAATAATTTCTGCAATCCGTAAGTATTTTTCGTTGAATGGAGGCTCCGTTACGCCTTTACATCACTCGTTAGACGTCCCGCCGTTTTTGCAGCACTTAGCAAAGGGTTGGAGGAGGAATCTTGCTATTATACTTTCACTTCCTCTCAGATTTTTTACGACATCGTATCTTATACAATTTTTTTTTTCAATTTTTTTATTGTTTTATAACAAGAATTTAGTTTCTATTATTAAAGAAAATAGAAAATTAAAAAAAAAAAACTAATAGAGAAAAATCGTTTCTACTTAGCACTTTTTCTTCACAAGCGATAACACTATTTGAATAAGGTTTACTAAGTTCATTCACTTGATTATCGCTATTTATGATTTTTTACTTCCCATTTACGCGACGTCTCGATATTATTACGACTTTTTTAAGTACATTCCATCATAAGTTCCGGCTTGCCTAAAACCGTCCGAGGAGCTCTTATCATTGCTGTCTTTTTTTTCATTCTCCGGTTGACCTTTGCAGAAAGTACGTCGAGAGTGATTCCTTTTTGTTATCTTGTTTTTAATACAATTTCTTTCATTTCGTGATCCCTACAATTATATTTTTCTTACTAATTATTCATTTCAGTAACAGTACAAATATTTTTTATTTCATGATCGAATATTATCCTTTTGTTTAACTGACACAATTCGATCAGTACTTAGACTGTTCGATTTCATATTTTTTTTTTATTTTCTACATTTGCTTAACATATTGAGATCCCGAAATTTGTAGACTTTTTGTTGTAATGAATGTCATATATTCAGTAATGCGGTGACGGCAATTTTAATAAAAGTTTTAATGCCACTGACTATCAGGGTAGACGCTCTGTTTCACTCTGGTTTTTGATGTCTTTGTTTCTCAATCGGCAGTTCACAATCACAAATTCTATGGCACCCTTGTCTTTTCATCTTCGGTTCGTGCGGGGATAAATTTGTCTGTGGTCAAACAATAGACACATTTTTAACTCTTGCCATTTTAGAGAAGTTATTCACCAATTCCTGACTGTCGATTTTCTTTGAACTTAATTGGTAATGTCTTCTCATACCAATCTTATATATACAACTGAATGACTGAGCGAGTGTTGTTTGCGTCAAGCAATTAAAATTGGTTAAGCAGATAAATTCTCTTATTTCTCAAGCATTTTGCTAGAATATATTTTATATAAGCACAGCACTTTTCCTTCTTCGTGATTGTTTTGGACCATTTGGAGCACCAATCCCTATAAGTGTAATATTTGGTCAATGGCAGAGGAGTCGCAAATTCATAAATTCGTAACCACTAAACCTGAGAGCAACGAAGCTAGTCAAATATCATCGAGTTACACTTATAAACTGGGATGATATATATAATTCGATCTAGTAAGAAATTCAAATGAACAATTCAATGGTTTTTCAGTAACACATGTTGTTTTAAGCATATTAAAAAACCAAAAGCATTGCGAGACATCAAAGAGTAGGTAGACGGAGAGGAGAGCAGACCACCAGAACTTTGAGGAGGGGTTAGAATATCTGATGGAGGAGAAGTAGGTAGAGGAAAACCGCTACTTCATATCTATACCCAGTAAGAGGGTGTATCTCATTAGTCGAGCCGGTTCATTTTAGTGCTGCCGTCAAGTCGGCCATGACGTGGCTTAGCCGTCTGCAGCTGTGGTATAATATGATTATTTATTTTTTATTATAATAATCACAATGCAAATTATATTAAGTCAATAATATTCTACAATAAAAGTGCTCACATCTGAACAGAAATAATAAAAAAATATAGATACATAACGGTGTAATTAAGCAAAGATCTCGATAATTATTCTAATATATATAAATTAATTTTCAAATTAGTATGAATTAGAATATCCGTACTAATCCTTTCTTTACTTCTTTGAATGCGACACAGGTACCTACGTATAAAGCCTGTTCTTCATAGCTTAAGTCTCGAGCTTTAAGTCGAGTAAAGCTTTAAAACGCTTTGTTAGTTGGCGGCTTACTCGGGCCGCGTTCCAAAAGGTGGCGCATTTTATTTTTCCACTCCCTTCCTCGCTTTGAAGGTTCTGTTTTAAACACCCAACGAAACCAATTCCTATATTAAAATTTTTTTTGGTTAATTGTCATAAATATTTTATTGACAGATATTGGTAAAAGCAGTAATTTTAAAAGTATTTTAAAAAAGACCCCTCGCTTTTTTACAATAAAACACATTTTTATGTTAAGCACTCTATTTTTAAATTAAATTTATTAAAAATAATTTTCTACTTTTTAGTTCGGTTATGTAAAAAAGGGTGTTTTTTTAGTTTTTTTTTTTAACTATTATTTATTTCTTACTTTTTAGTTCAATTTACCATTATTACGTGATTTTTAATTTTTTACGATAATTTGTTGGGGTTGTAAATACCTCCCAGTGATGGGAGTGGGTGATTTGCGCGCCTGATGCCTTACTTCGATTTTGTCGCCATTTCTCAGGCTCCCTTTTTGGACTATCATTACATAAATTCTCCGTTAAAATGAGTTTTGTAGAGTTTACTTACAATTGGTATATATTCGACATAACTTGTTGAAAAAGTAAAATACACAATATTTTATTCAAAGTCGGTAACTTGGAGAAAAAGGTAATTTTCACGCCAACTGTCTTCCCTGGATCTAATAGCCGTACTCAGGCTCCGTCTCCGAAAATTTATTTATACATGTATTTGGCGCAATGCACTACCATGTCTTCAAATATAAAGAAAACTATGGCACGCCCATGTCTTAGCACGCGCCTTGGTCTTTGGCCCAAAGACACTACGGGTATCAGATATATTACTAATCCTGACGATCCTGGTAAGGATAATGACATAAAATATTTTAATTTTTTGTATTGTCATCGGTCCTTGATAAGTGTGCAAAGTTTTATGTTTATCCGATGTTTAGAAGCGGGTGAAAGTCACGAACAAAAATTCCGCTACATACAAACAAATACACATACATACATACCAAGTTAATAAAGGCGTGGTAATAACAACAAATACATCAATAATTAATCATCACGCACGTAAGTAAATTTCTTACCGTAGAATTCTTAAGGATTTTCGGTTTCAATAAGTCAGAGGCTAAAGAAAAATTTGACTACAAACTTTTTAAAACATCATTAATATTATGTTCACAATTTTACTTGGATAATATTTTTTAAACGGTATACATTTAAGTTTTTGATTATATCAACTTTCTTAGCGCAGAATCCTGTTCTTTGAGAGATCAAATTTAAAGGCTTATCTATAAAAAAACTACCACTAGAGTCAATACCGGTTATTATAATAAACATTAATAAAAACTGAATTTTACTACAGAAAATAATTAACCATATTCATAGAAAATATAGAAAAAAGATTTAGTCGAAAAAGATAGATAGAAATAACGAAATAATCGTTATTTCTATTTCTTTTCAGTAAAATATTACTCACCAGGGCTAAGTAAGTCGATTTAAATTTCCATGCCGTGTTAGTAGGCTCTTCAAAATGCTGAGTTGGGATATTACAATTTATTGCGCTAACAATACAAAACGCGCTAAGATATTCATTTTAACGCTCCAAGTTTTATTATTCCACTTAGCTATACTTGCAAAATACACTATGAGTATCGATCTGAAGTTCATGGATGAAGGACGGAGTCAAGTTGGGTTTGTTAAGTTTGATGAATCTCATTAAGTTGCATGTAACTTCTGCTAAAATCATAACCTGTTGTATCAGGTTTTAATCACCTCATTACTGAGGGTGTAATTCCTCCTACAAACCTTTTAATTTCTTTGAGATGAAGCGCTCGTACGCATTAAGTCCCCCCCATGCTGGTCCAGTCCGGGGGTTGAGGGTTGTCAACGCCCTTTGTCATCCATGCGAATACCCGCGCAGCAATTTAAAAAGTCATCGGTCAATTCATCCACGGTCAGGACCGAACTCATTACATCTTATTTCGAAAGCGAAACTCTTAACCACTGTGCTACCAGCGCATTGAAAGTAAACAATAAAACAACATTCATTTAATAGCATTAAGGCATAAGTCGAAAACGAGTGAATATAATGTTAGTAGATATTATAATACAATGCAATGTAATATGTATATATATATATATATATATAATAATAATAATAATAAGCCTTTTATTCGGACAACAGATGTTATATACTATCTATACAATTATGTTTCTTACATTACTAAACTTATTCGCATATTTGGTGCTTCTTTGCTTTCTGTAGGTCCGTTTGCCAGTTGGCAAAGGCCTCCTCCAACTTTCTCCCATTCGCCTTACTTCACTTATGCCAACAATGTCCCATTTGATCTTTTTAACGCATATGTTAGTTCTGTAAGGTTTCATCGTTTTTCAGTGTGAGTACATTGAGGGCTGCAACATAAATTTTGATTTTCTTTGAGTGTTTTTGTGATTTTATCGTGTGTGTTGGAGGGTTATGGTCTCTGTCCCCACGAGGACCAGTCGGCTTGGGGAGATTGTGTTGTTTCTGTTGTTTGGTTTCGTAAATTGGTTGGATTCGGTTTACCGGTTGTTAATTGCTATTGTTTTTATGGTGAGGGTGTCATTGAGCAGTTTGATCGTATTCTCATCAAATCGAAAGCGTTAGTTCTGTTCGTTTTAATAGAACTGATCGTTTGTTGTTTTTAGGTTTAGTGGTTGACGTCGATTGTGGTGAAGTAGACAATTCTCTTTTCCTTTTGTCGCAGTTTTGTCGGGTTTGGTCCTTTAACTACTAATTTATCATATTTCAGATAAGCGGTATTTCCTTTCCTTCTCCTCTAGTAGCTGTGGTAACAAAGCCTTTCTCTTTCCATAACTTCCTTAGAATAGTCTTCCGATATATAAATTTCTTTAGATTCCTTTTATTCTTCATGATTTGGTTTTTTCCATCCATTTGTGAATGAAAATAGCACAGGTCTATGTTGTTCTCAACTTTATTTTTTTCCCTAAACGGTATAATCTGTTCATTTCGCTTTCTTCAACACATAAGTTTAAGTTTCTTTTGAAGATCTCTTTAACGGTTTGAAATAGCTCTGATATCGATTTTTCGCTCTCTTCTAATCCATAAATAATTATGTTGTTACTCTTTTTCTCTTTTTTTAAATATTCTATTTCGTTCCCTAGGTCACAAATTTTTTGTTTTAATATTTCATTTTCTTCCATCATAGGATTGAGTTTTTCATCTATCCGATCCATTATATTCTTCGTAATCGATTCTTTTAAATCATTGGTCTGTTTCTCCATTTCTAACTTCATTTTATCGAATAATAATTGAAATTGTTCTTCCATGTTGTCGAATGTATTTGGTGAAATGGAACGTAGATGTGAAATGGTAGAAAATATTTATTTGTGATGGCAACACTCAAGTTTGTTGTCTGCGTAGCCGACTGACAGTTCAGGTATTGTTGTTATTTTACCGGCTGTCAAGTTGACAATGACTGTTAAATAATTAGATGATGTTGTATATTCTAACCTTGATTGTGAATGTATGTTTGAACTTCGCTTTTAATGAGTGCAGCTTGACAATATCAAGGATTATTTCTTCTATGTCTTCCGATGATGTTTTGTTAATGTTTGTGGCACTACAATTCCCGAATTATAACTTTAACTATTTTTCGTAAGTGATTTATTGTCGACGAACTGCACAGACTTGTTGACACTTCAACGACCAGAAACGGAACCCTAAATTTTGGGTTATTAAGTGTTATTTTATTCTAAAATTTCACTGAAGTTTGTTCAATAACTTTTATTTTACACCTCTTTATTTATTAATAAGTATGTACTGTTCAGGTTTATTCTAAATTGTCTGTCACAAGCACTAGCAGTTCGCAGAACACTTTGCTGTTGTAATGTTTTTTCACTATTTTTACAAGTCACTGCACTTGAAGATGTTCGTTTATTGTTTCCACATATTAGTTAACATTTAATTTGTATATATTACGCTTTTCTATGATGAGATTTCACTTTTAACTATTTTTAAAACAATTTATTTTACGGAGTCGATGTTTAGCCTATCGTATATCTACCCTCTTACCGTATACCTCTTACTTATCGTATATCGACACTCTTAACCACTGTGCTACCAGCGCATTGAAAGTAAACAATAAAACAACATTCATTTAAAGCATTAAGGCATAAGTCGAAAACGAGTGAATATAATGTTAGTAGATATTATAATACAATGCAATGTAATATGTATATACACTTTATAATTAATTTTTACATATGCACCTTGTCAATTAAGACGACAGGCGCAGAGGCAGGCGAAAGTATATGCATATGAAATAAAACCATAATATACTATTTCACATTCACTTCATTGTTTTTTAAGTATGTGCATATTAAACATTCAGTTAAGTCTACAAATTTAGATGCATTTGTTTCTCTCTATTGAGTTATCGTTATCTTCCGAGAAATTTCACATTTCCACAAGGTATTCTCGGTAGATAGTTCGGGTTTTACACTTCAATGACTCAGGACCGTCTGCCACTTTCAAAGTCTTTTACGACTAGACTTGGAATTGATGCGAAGACAACTGCAATGCGAAAGTTAGTTTATCTACAAGACGGTTTTCTGTTGAATTTACACTAAACGCTCAAAGCTATTGCAAAGGACAAAAGCACATAGATACTAGTTAAAGCTGATTGTGTAGCTCCAGTAGCGAGGTGCCTGTACCAGAGTCAGATAAAATTGCCGTTTTTTGTATTTCTGTGTGTTGCCGTTTAATTTATAATTTATAGCATATACAAGGTTTACTATTAATTCACGTATGATTTATATTTTATGAATTCTATATTTATATATAAAACTTCATTAGAAACGATATATAAATTGAAAATATACAGTAGTTTCTTTTCAGTTATTTTTAAATAAAAACCAATAGTTTTATATTGATATTCGTTATCTGACAACCGTAACTTTATTTGGTATATGTCATCATAAAAAAACAATATATAAAGACCAGTAATAATAATAAGTACCATATAACCGATCAGTGTTAATGAAAAGATATTCTATCATAGTTTACTTTAATGACAATCCATATTGATATAAAGTCATTGACACTTTACTCATAATCCAATAGGTGATTTGATGGTATCTATATACGACCCATATTAGCATTTATTTATAGAACGATAAGTAACAATTCTAATTCTAAAATTATATTAATTATCTCCTTTTCATACGAGAAATGACGAAAGACTTTATTAGGATAGTCTAGTGCCCTGTTTCATTTTGAAATGATTTCGAATTAATATTGAAATTGTAATTCTGAAGTTGTAATTTTTATAACATATCTTCAGTAAACTGCACATTCAATATTTGCTCACACGAAGTTCCATAGACAAATTAGAGTACTACTCAATTAGTCAATTAATATTACTCAATTAGTGTAGTCAATGGTGAAACGCATCTGTCATCGTAATGAGCGTGAAGCGAAAAATAGCAAAACCAAATAATTATATTTCAAAAACAAAAATTAAGCTATAATTGCCCAACCTTACATTGATATTCTTAAAAGGGATGTGACCGATAAAATCTCATCTTAAGTTTAAGCAAATGTAAAAGCTCAATCTGTTGTTAAAGGCTTATGCAAACATTATAAATTATAGATCATTATGGTAAACAAAGCCTTGATAGGTTATATATATAAATTAATTTTTATGCTCATCCGCCAGTGTTTTTTTCGACGTTTGAGTACATTGGTCATATCAATAACAGAATTACCATTAGCTTAAATTGCGATACAAAATATCGGGAGGAGGCCTGTATATCGGAACACATTCATCGGCATCTTTGAACGTAAGCAATTTCCTATACGCTTCAGACCATCATTAAAACCACGTCCAAATATAATTTTACATTTCTTAAGAAAAATCCAGGGAGTGCGATGAACGCTTTATACGGGTCGTATAAATATCATAAGTATTTCACCGACAAGCAAACATATTCGATACAAAGTCAGTGAACTGTACTGGTGATGATGACCGATGAGTTTTCTCGCAGAGAACGTTAAGCCATCGGTATGGATATTGTCATCGCATCAATGGCAGTGATCGCCTCGAAGCTTCTCGATCTGAAATTAAGGGACTGTGGGAGGGCAAGTCCGTCACAACCTTTCCATCAGGTGAAATTGTATCAATTTATTTTAAAAATTGTGAATAATAAACAGGTGCAATGCGAAAAAAACTGTTTATTCTTCACCACAGAGTAGTTTCGAATAGTTACCGTCTGACGTATGCTACGACACGGGTGCTTACATAAGTAAAAGTAATTGGATTCTTTTAGTTTCAATGCGGAAATAACATAATACGCTTTAAATGATTTTGTTTATGCTCGGATTTTTATTTATGTATTGTATTTATGCACCGTCGGTATTCGCGTCTGTATCTAAGGTCTATACCACAAATATTGATCTTATCTTTTAGCGCACGCAACAATATATATTTTCGTTTTAAACAACTTCACGTAGACTATTTAAATCATATACGTATACTTCTATCTAGACTTTTACGAGTTAGATATTCTTGGGAAATATCACTGTGAAGCTTTTCATGCAAACGAGTCTATCTCGCAGTCTACGCGCGTCTACGTTCCATTTTCGAGGTTGCTGCTCTCTGCAAACAAATAAATCTATAAATCCAACAACCTTAACTTTATTTTTACCTTTCGTAGTACTATAAGATAAAAGCTAGTTCTATATATAGTGTTCATTGTTCCGTGATTAGACTACTGAAAGTGTGGTTTTAAGGCCATCTGATTCAATATTCCATTACGACTTCCTAAACTCCACACCAGAACACCGCAACGTTTAAACTCTCGTACATAGATCACTTGTTAGTTAGACTAACTAAGTTGCGTATAATAGAAATGGGAGTTTAGTCAGTGTTCAAACAAGACGGAATTGGTATGGATATATTTGTACAATTCCAATTTCTTACGATTTTAACTTTACAGCGTCGCGTTTGTATAAAAAGTGAATTTTTAGCAAAAACTATTATGCCTGTTAAACTCTTACGTTCGTCCAATGAAGCACAATATCCGTTGCTTCATTTAAACAGCTCTGGTCGTAGTTCGTTCTTTACGTGGTAGCGAGGCGGTTGCTCACATAATTCGTTATACCTGGCGACGGTCGTCATGGTGAAAGGCTGTTCGATTCACGAGTTAGCTGCCGCATCGTAAGACGCATGAAACTCGAAAACTCGAAGCTCGAAACCGCTAAGCCCGTAAACTAACGGGCCCGACCGAACGAGTCGGTGGTTTGTCAAAAAGCTCGCCTCCCGACAAACATAACGACGACCCGATGAGTTCGCATCGCGAAAACAAAGGCTGAAGGTGTGCAAATTCACAGATATAAGTACCTTTGGATGCCTTGTTCATTTCCCAAATGACGTCAAACATCTACCTCTCGCAGAAAGCGGCCTGAAACTCGACGATTTCCCTCTGTTTTCACTGACGGTTCATTCTCCGCTTGCCTGAGCGTGGTAATCCTTGGCTTACGTCGCTCAAGAGGAAGTACTCGCACAAGTTTTAGGGGATTTTTCATTAATCACTTTTAAAGCGATCCCATTCGTCACGCCCGACAGGAAAGTAAACAATTTAGCACTAGTCCGTTCCTACACCGTTACGAATAATTTGATTATTCAAGTTGTTTTGTCCAAATAACAATTTAATAATGCAAAGTTTTATTGGTCGTTAAAGTGCCGTATTTCCTCGTTATAGTCCTCCGTGGAATATTCATTGTATGTGAGGTTAACGCCGGCTCTAACAGCGCACACTGTTGTACGTATATTGTTATTTTATTGTTTTAATATTTTAATGACGCGACAGAGGCACACCCTTCTATTGCATTACAACTGATTCTGAACGGAGTTTTACTAAAAATCTAATAGTAGAACAAAACATGAAAAGGCACTACATTAATTTGAAAGTAAATACGACGTTCGCAGTTCTCTCGTGGATACAAATTAGGTATTAAAACTTTGGAGGTTTCGCCGCTGCGAGCAACTCTAACGCCATAAAGCTTAAAATTAAGCTATACTTCGGTATAGTTAGCGTTGTTCAGAACTCAATGCTGTGTAAAATACTGTGTTCATAATTGTGAATATAAAATAAAGCGTAGAACAGACATAACCATCGCGTACGATATAAGTTTAATGTTTGTTATGTTAGATATATCTTTTTTGTGATGAGAATTGAGTGTTTGTACAAAACAATGAAATCGTACTTGGAAGCAGACAGGAATCGATATGTAATAGTGGGCTGGCGACGAGACGGTGCGGAAGGCGATCGACATAAAAAGCTCAATTAAGACGATATTAACCCGGGGCAATAGAGTGGGGTGGCGAATCAACGCGAAACCCCGTACAAATAACATAATTCTCGGAGGGCGCACCTCGCGCCGCGGCGCTGGCGGCCCTAAAATACAATTTTCCTCTTCGCAAATTACGGCTATTTCACAGACGACTATGAAAAATTATAGCATAATGTACCGCCACTAATCAGGGCGTCTGGAGAGCGGAGCGGGTGTACATAATGCGTATATTAGGTATACCATTTTGCGGGAGCATGGACGGCGGGCGGCGCGGACGGGCGAAGGCTGCGGGGCGGGTCGGGCGCGCGCCCCGAGCTGTGCATGACCTGCCGCTCGGCGCTGTCGCTGGCCGCGGCACGGCAACCACTGATTGATGCACTGACCGTCACCGACCGACACGACGATCGCGGCGAGCCGACCACCTCGGCCCCGAGCGCACCCCGCGACACTGCCGCGCCGCCGGCCCGAGCGCGCCCGAGCGCCGCCGGCCGCGCCCGAGCGCTGCCGAGCACGCGCTCGGGAATTCCGCCCGGCCTTTCATATTTTATATCGGTCGGGAGCGGAATTACGGAGTTTGCTCCGCTTTTTATATTAGGGCGGGACCGGGCGTCGATTCTGTTGCGTTCTTTTTTACGGGGCGGCGCGAAGTATGCGCTTTTTGAAATTTCATCGCTTGTTTCGTATGTGTAATTCGCGATGTGATCCGGAACGGCCCAACGCCCGCCCCGCCCCGCCCTCGTCCCTGCCCCGACGCGCCTAGTATTCACTTATTATAACGCGACTGCTCTCGTGTTACTTTTTGCGGTCCCTCGTGAATATTTAAATGCGGTTACCACTCGATTCGCGCCGATAACAAAAATATAAGCCGCTTGCATTTACATGTTTGGCATAACATTACCGCGCCGCCGCGGCAGACGGCCGCCTGCAGATGTTCCTGTGTTATTTTTTTAATTAAGAGTTATGAAAGAGGTTGTTGTTTAATAAAAATAAAAGTAAATAACTGCTTTCATTTTGATAAAATATTTGTTTTTGCGATATTAAAGGAAAATTTGCTTTTCCTCCTTCGAGGACGTGATTTTCGACCATGTCTTTACATTATTACTGCCTCGTATGTTTCCGTATTCATAAGGAAGTATTAAAGATACAAACTTCAATGAGGACCGATTATAATTATTTCTCAAGCTAATGAATACGTGTTCCATTTTCTACTTCGTAAATTTAATTTCTGTTTATACTTTCTTGTATAGTAAATTCAATCAACTTCGTTCACCATTTTTCTGAACGGCTCGATTCTACTCTAGTATAGCCCTCTTTAGAGCCAGGTCGTAATGTTGGATTTTTTTTTACTCGACTGCAACGGAGCCCTAAACGAGGGTTTTGTGTTTGACATGCATGTATGTTTCTATGTATATATGTAAAAGTGACTATCTTCACTATACCGATCTCGATAAATTATACATCATTATATTTGATTTAGTGGCGCCAGTGTCGCTAAGTACATTGTAATTATGAAAAATCAAATTGGCGGATTTTTAATAACAAATTAAGCGACATGAAAAAACTTTTTCTTCCAAACACATCAAGTAGAGTATCAAAATTAAAACTTTTAAGAGTCGATCATAAAAATATATGTATATAACTTGCATGTCTAGATGGAATTTGAAATTTCATACTGTAATAAATTTAAATTATCACACCTTCTAACAACCACCCTTGCAATTCATATTACTCTATTTAGTTTCCTAACGTCTTCTGCCTTCTAGTGTCTATTCACCTTACTGCTTCTACAGCAATGACAGGGTTATGTTTTTTACTCGTATCTGGGTATGTGTTATATGGATGTATGTAGAATTTGTCGTACTCTTAAAACATCTCAACGGCTGAATGGATTTTAATCAATGAGGTATGTAACGATTTGTTTACATCATACGATAGCTATAGGCTAGGTTTTGCTTTCACAAAATATCAGATGGCGGTACGAAATAAAAATGCGTATTACATTCGGTGACATATCGTTGAATTGGTCTTTTGAAATCAAAATGATGTTTTCTAAACCATTTTGAAGATTCAGCAAATCAAATCAATGTCAGTACATCGATAAAAATGTTTATCACTATTATTACGAGATACGACGCTGACACAGCAAATGACAAAATAGAAAATTTATATATTGTTAAAACAGAAGTACTCAGTAGTAAATTAAAAAAAAATTAAAAAACCCGACTGCGTAAAAGTGACGTATAAAATCATGCAGTCGGACGCGTATATGTAGTAAGAGTGCAACCAACTAAGGCAAAGAGAAACATTCTGACGGAAATATTTGTCATATTTGATTGGATGATCGTTTACATCATATTTTATCATTTTTTCGTTCAAATTTACACTGTAGAGTTTTAAATGTTTGTTTAATATATTTTTTAATGTTTCATATCTAAATTTTATTTAGATTGTCGTTACAAATGTCTACATGCCTACATATCACTCTGACTTTTTTGATGATCGGTTTTTTATTTCTAATTAAGCAAATCTGTGTGCTTCCGTTACGTGTTTCTGTTTTGATTTCGTCTTTATTTTCATAATAACTCACCAGAAAATTTAAAAAATGTGAAATCTATGACGTAATAAACGTATTTTGTTCCTTAGAAAAATAGAATATTACAAAAATCGCCGTACCTCAACTATGCCCTTTTTTTAATTTAAGTCATATCAAAAAACCAAAACTTAAGAAAAATCAGTCCGCCTATAAATTATTTCGCATGGAATACCACAATTAAAGATAAGTTTAACAACCGAATTCGATAAAGCTTGGAAAGCTTCAGACTTAGTGTGCAGATTTAACAGTACATTTTTTATTTCATTCCATATATCCTTTGACAGGTATATATTGTATACTATAAATTCATGACAATTTACTTTAGCCGTAAATGTTTCAGACTCCAGAAACTTCAGCAGGCGCCTTTTAAACGATGATTAGTTTGTAAGCCCTTAGGAATGTACACATTTATTTATTGGTACATTTTTCCCTATGAGTTTTGAAAATCGTTTCTGCGTAGTTGTTAAAAAAATATATTTTCATATTTCAAAATATAAAATTCGTTTAAAACATAATTCATGTACACCTTTCCAATGAAACAAAAAAAAATAACTTTCTTATTTATTTTTGAGATATATGAAAATCAAAAATCACAAAGGAGTGCCTACTGTTATGAGCTGTAAAGATATCAAAATAGAGCGAAGGGAAAGCAATGAAAATGACAAATGAACGAAAGTATAATAAATAAAAAAGGAAAGATCAGTAAAGTAGTACAGAAAAATAGATTATAGTATTTACTAAAAGGGGAGACTCAGCGGAAGTGGGTCGGGAAGAAGACCCTTAGTGATGAATACTTGCAGCTCAAAATCGATGTAGCGAAATCGATGGGTTATAATTTGCCGAAACCCATATCTCTCCTTAACACTACCAACATAATGATACTGATTTAAAACATTGTTTTTGCACTAGCATAAAAACAGGAGCGGACACGAACCCAATTCAATAAACCAGCCGAGTGCCGGACTGACAATCGAACAGTTCTGTAGTAATGTACATTGTACAATATAAAACACTACATAGTGTTGAAAATAGTTAACATAAACAAGAACAAAAATTAAGACTTCTTTCAAAATCAAATCAAAAATGGTCTTTATTTCGTAGGTAATAGAATTACGTTTGAAGTACGTCATTATGGTATTCTTTTACATTTCCTTTGTATTATTCCAGGCTTTCGTATATGTATTCTGACGAGACAGTTAAAATATTAATTTCTTTAAATTTTTCTCTGAGATATGTTGATGATCTCAAGTTATAAATGCCACGAATAACCCGCTTTCGCAGCACAAAAATTGTGTTAATATCGGCTGCAATCATGCAGCCGATATTAACATTATGGGATCACCCATAATAAAATTCCGCAGGTGATGAGACTAAAATAAACTATAAAAGAAACTAAAATAAACTAATCTCGCAGTGCTTGTAAGCCACCGAATTCTTTTGACCTCCATATGCTGCAGAATTAAGCTTTTACGCTAATTTTGTTTTATGGAAATTTCACTGTAACTTAGTACCTAAAGTCAGATCAAAAAATAGGTTCGTGTCAACAGTATCCGGTATTTCGTCCCTGACTACTACGTTTGTGTCGACCAATTTAGTTTTAGACAACGAAAATTTAACTATTTTTGGTTTCTTTTCATTGAGCAAAAGATTGTTAATTATAAACCACTAGACTACTTCTGAGATAGTACTATTTACTTTGTCAGAATCTGGTTGCTGTCAATTAACCTTAATAAGCACGGAAGTACCACCAGCAAATAGCACAATCCTATGCTCGTCCTTAACAAGGTGTGGTACATCATTAATATAAACTAGAAATAGAAATGGTCCAAGAAGTGAACCCTGTGGTACATCCATACTGATTGTAGATCCCGAAGAGCTCTCAACATTAATATCAAGGCTCTGGACCTTGCCACTCCAATATGACTCCAGAAGTCCAAGCGAGAGACCCCGGACGCCGTAGTGACGTAGATTCCTGATCAATGTTTTATGATGAACGCAATCAAATACTTTGAATAAATCACAGAAAACACTAATTGCGTCTCGTGATTCCTTCCAGGCATCAAAAATCTGCTGAATGAGCTCAACACCGGCTTCGATTGTTCAGCGACCCTTTGAAGAAAAACGCTGAAATATAACATAATATAATACATTTCTTGTATGGGAACTCCTTTTAGTTTTTAGCTTTATTATTTTATTTTTATTATTGGTTTTTTGATATCCATTATAGTAATACACATTGTGTGAACATTTTGAACGTCTACCTATTGCCATTTTTAAAATCGAACAGAAGCACGCCAAAAAATACGTTTTATTATATGTAGGCCTCCATTTTAATTTATTTTTATTATTTGTTGTTACAATGGTAATAAAAATTCACGCTCTGAAAATTTCAACTGTCAACAGTTCACGAGATACAGCCCGCTGATAAGCAGATGGACAGCGGAGGCTTAATAATGAACACCCTTTAGGTAAAGAAACCTAAAAAATAAACAATTAGCTTTATTGTAAAATGGACTAATCACTAACCTCTACTTATGCATCAAATTTTAATTTATTAACATGAAATACTGTGTATTTAAATTATTATTAAATAAATATGCCTTAGCTACTCACGATATTCTATCATAACCTTAATTATCGTATCGTAATATTATATTATTAATAAATTATTTTCAGGTTGCATAAATTATCGTAATTAAAGCAAGCAAATTAATATAAAGTTTTTTTTTGTTAAATTAAATGTTTATAAATAGTTATTTTGCCTAAGAACATTTGTCTATCGATTGCAAACATATTTACAATTGCACGACTCACAACGCGAAGCGCATGAGTCACAATGAGTCTCATACTTCAATTTTACTACTTAAAATCGTTCTTATACTTAAATCTTGTGTTAAATCCACTTTATTATTAATGGTTAAGTAATGAAAGGCGATAAATTGTAAGTTAATTATATTTTCTAATCGATTTACGTTAGATTACATAACAAAAAATGTAGTTGAAAAATATGTATACAGCCGTCCCTTGGTTGTGTGCCGGTGGGTTCTCACGATTTACTGAAATATAAACAATTATTATTTATTAAGATTAAGAGAAATTGTATTAAATAAGTTTCCATGTATTCCAAGGAGGATCTCTATTGATTTTTGTTATGGAATTCGCAACCGTTTAATAATTATTAATGAAAGTCCACACAAGTTCTCTAGTTTTTCTCATGTGAAAATTGTTGTCACAATTTTCTTCTCTTTCTTATTACATGCACATTCGTATACTTCTTAATCTTTTTTCCTAGTTTTGCAACGACTGTTGGCGCCACTGTAAGAAAAAATAAAAAAAAATAACTGAACTAAGTTAACGAGTTAATAGCATTAAATAATAAAAATAAGGAAATTAAAAACTAAATGAGGTAAAAAAAATATGATAATGATAGAAAAAATAAAATATTTATTTTTATATATCAATAAAACAACGTAAGTGGTATTATTTGTGGTCGCAAGAGGGTGGAGGTGAATTACTTGCTATAGTAATATATTACATACTATTTTGTTTTGTACAATAGAAAAAAGATTGTTTAGATCCATAATTGGCTGTCAATACATTAACAAAAGTGTTTCAAGATTTTTTATAAATCTATTGTTTTCTAACTGTAACTCCTTTTATTCTATTGTAATACAATACGCGTGTGAATTGTACACTTTTAGATTTTCCAACTTCTTACCTTTTTTGCGAATTTGGTATTTCAAACCAAAAAAACGTTCTTTCTACAATTTTATTCCTAGTTTAATATAATAGCGGTTCATGACAAGATGCACAAAATAATCCCTAATTTTCGGGAAAAAATCATAAATTAGAATAGAACGAAGCTTTGTTAAAAAAAAATCAACTCATACTATAATACTATATTATGAGTTGATTTTTTTGGTACATTATAATTAAATAAAGCAACAAAAGGCTACATAGACTAACTAATAATTACAAGATTTCAGTTTAGTTTCACGTTTTTAATGTTTTTCGATTGTCTCTGCTTCTTTTTCGTAAGTTACACAAAATGAAAGAAAGAACGATGGTATTGAGAACATTTTCAGAAATATTTTTGTTAAGGCAGTAGGAAAAATAACATTCTTGAAAATTGACATAAAACCAAAAAATATTTTCCATTCTTTTGCCTCCCATTTTTCTATAAATACTAAATGTCCTAATTGCTGACAATTACAGTGGCAATTGGGGGAAACGACGATTATAGGCAACGACTGCATTAAGTATGCACCTCTAGTGATTTCTAAGGGGAATGAATCCGGTTCGATGGATGCGTGAAAAATGTTTTTTTGTGGTAGATGTACTAAATAACCTAACTCAAAAATTTACTTTTTAGTCTCCAAACTGGGCAACAATTAAAGGAATGACGAGTAGACAAAAGAGCAGACAAACGTACTATCCAGTTGAATAGGGTGCGTCTCCGACCTTTTTAAGGGACGTGACCTTAGAGCGATAATGATCGAGAGTGCAAAGTATCACGATACCGACCTATTCGTTAGTCACTAAAAGAATTGTCTACATTGTTAGTAAAGGGCTGCGTCAAAGGAAATATCCCTTGCGTAATTTGAAAGAGGGGAGAGAAATGTCTATTAAATTTTTCCAAGAACAAATCAAATTAATGCCTTCGCAAAGAAAAAAAACTACGTCATTACGAAAATAGCTTTTTAAAGTGGAAAAATTCAATTATATAATGAACGCATTTACGTAATTTGCAGCAATGATTTTATGCTATTTCACTCTTCTATTTTTTATTTCCAAAATAACCGGTTTAATGCGTTTTGGGAACATATATAATAGGCGTCTGTAACAAACTACTATAACTTATTGGCACTTCATGTCAATATACCCTATATGTTATAGAATTATTAGACTTTATTTTGTAATTGCTCTGCGTCATCTCAATAATTCGTATTTTAGGTAACGACTAAAATTTCAATTAGTTACATTTTCAGTTTTGAAATCAGTTAAACAATTACACCCTACGAACTAAGCGTAAATAGTTCGCTAAAGTTTTATGAAGCGTTTGATGGATGCTTTGGATAAGGCTAGGCCAACGCTCTCACGTGCCGCCCGATGCAATGAGCAGCTATATTTAATTTGTTACAAATACGTTAGTCAGCGAGTTAGCGTTTGTGAAGATAATTACTTTTTTTACCCGACTGCCAAAGAAGGGTATTGTTTATTGCGCGTATCTTGTATGTTCGTTTGTAAATTTCTTTATTGCCACGTATCTTTCAAACAGCTGGATGGATGTCGACAATTAAGGTTACGTTAGATTCATTTCAAAGTGTCCTTAGATAGATATTTAAAAAAATAAAATTAAATTTGTTAGTAATTTTCTTAAATTGTAACTATTTTTTTTAAATCAAACCTATCACGAAGGATATCAAAATAAACAGAATTAAAAGTAGATTATAAAAATATACATATGTCATATATTTAAATTTAATCAGGAATAATTATAACCATTTTAATTCAATCATTCGAATAAATTTGTAATCAATGCATTAAAATGGTCGCATTTTGATTTTAAATCGGTCAAGTGAGTACATCAACCACACGACCAAAACTCCCCCGGTTACGTCAATAATAATTTTCATTTGTGTTTTGTTTGTCACGCTATCAATAGTACTTATCAATCATCTCTACATTGTGCCCGATTTATAAAACTACGCGCCTTTGTTTACAGGAATGTGCCGAACGCAACACTAAATAGTCTAAAATAAAATAAATACTTAAAAAACCCGACTACAAAAAATCAACAGATAAGCAACGCAATAAAAAGACCGAAACAAGATTGATAAAACAAACTACTAAAGAAAATTAATGGGTGCCGCCTGCTACCAAACATAACGTAAGTTACTTAACTTAGGCTTAACTCAGATCATTTTAACTAGAGTTTATTAGGTTTTGTTTCGGTCTTTTTAGAGTGTTGCTTATCTGTTGATTTTTTGCAGTCGGGTTTTTTTTTTTCATTTTTGTAATTATTTATTTTATTTTATAAGATTGCCTACGTTAAATTACGATGTCGTAACATTTCATGTTTCTCGTTATCGGGGAGTCCTGGTAACAAGCAATGGATGTACTCCAATTGTTTTTCTGCATTTGCCGCATGAACTGTTTTTTTGACGCCTGAATTGATGACGTCTGCTTTTTGTTCTATGCCAACTCGTATCTTACTATAATATACTCTTAACCCGCAAAAAGAAACATGATTCTGAAAGTATACTAAATAGTATTAAGTTCTTTAAATTGTTCCGTGAGACAAAATGTGAGAAAAAGATGTTGTAAAATCGCGAAAACTCTTACGGGATATGGCGAGTTCGTTCGCACATTACCTATATAGGTTTAAACTGAAGGACTCGCCGTACTGCGCGTGCGACCACGCAAAGGAACAGGATGTGCTGCATGCTCTCGATGAGTGTCATATGTTTATGCGGAAGCGTGTAGATCTGGAAGTAGCAATAGACAGCAGGAATTATGCAATTTCATCGTTAATAGATTAAATAAGATGAATAAATCTTGATGAACAATAAATAATAGTAATATCTGAAATGAGTAATAAAGGAAATATAATTGGATTAAATGTTGTAAGTAAATAGGAAAATGTATATGTTAGCTGAAGTTTATAATGAAACCAAAACATGTATATGGTAGGGGACCAAAATGTTAAACACATAGAATAAGTGATATATTAATAAATATATAGATAAATAAATGTATGATAAGACGCTAATGTAGAATGATGATGGATAATGTAGAATAATGTAGATAAAGATGGCAAATCATAAGATGATACTAAAGAAACTAACATGAGCAAAAAAGTACATTTAAATCTACAATGTGTTTAACGAATAAGATAGACTATGAAATAACATTTCATCTGTAAATAGGCAAATAAGACTAAGAATGTTTAGTATAAGATGAATAAATAGAGTAAATAAATATGAATAAGCGATCCCCTACCATCCTCAGTACGAAAGAGAGAGATAAAAGAAAACATGACTCTGATTCTACGGTAATTATATTGATGAATTAGGGCCGTGGCCACCATGCCACTGGGATGGTAAAAAAAATCTGATATATTTAAACAATCGTATACATTTTAGTTAAGTGCGACATAAGTGAAGAAGCGAAAGTTTATTTTTTTTTATTAGCTTAAGGCATTGTTGCCAATATGGGATGAAATGTCGGTGATGGCACACTGGATACTCATCTACGTGTCGCAGTTTGAACCCAATTCGGCAAGTTGCGAGCCTATCACTTCGTACAGGTTTCGCACAGAACAAATGCAAGTTTTCATTTATCCTAGAAGTTTTCCTTATTATTGTTCTATACCGTTAATTAATGATTATATGAATAAGAAAACGAAGGCAAGCGATAGCATAATATTCGTCAGAATATGGTTCTGTACAATTAGTGTGATATTTCATAATGTACATAATGAATGTCTATTCGATTTCTTAAACATATTCAATTAAAAATACTAAATAGGTTATACGTCATTTTAGATCCCTACAGAAAGAGGCTGTTATAAATGTTAAAGGAAATAAATATTTTCGTAACTGCGTTTAATTAGGCGGTTAGTTTTGAGATTAGTAAACAAAGTTTAAATACTTGAACAATAATATCCCAACTTCTACACCTAATTTATTTTTAATTTAGTACCGCTCATTGATCGGTTTGAAGAATAGCTCAAGTTTAAAGCGTATAGAGTTTTACACCATAAAATTAAATACATCTCATATTTTGTTAAAGCTAATAGCATCAGTATTCATTGAGAACAACTTGAAATTTAGCAAGTTGACAATCTGATTTGGACAAAGGTCTTCATGGCTGAATATTTTTTTTATTATTAACTGTTAGTAAAATTACTAACATTAAAGTAAAATTACAAACATTAAAGTAAAATTACAAACATTAAAGTAAAATTACAAACATTAAAGTAAAATTACAAACATAAATACGTTGAAAATTGAAATTTAATCTGGGCTGCTCAACGCAAAGAAACATACTCCCGAATCATCTTCGTATTCATCCACAGAAAAAAATATCAACACATTTATAAAGGTCTCATATAAAAGTAATTAATGGTGCTGCTATCTCTTGCCTATATATAAAACAAAAAAGAAGAGATAGCGGCATAACAAGTATAAGAAATCTATCAATGGTATACCTTAATTATCTGATAACTAGAATACAAATTGTTAAGACAACTGCGTCGAGTTACTCCTCGTTGTACTAACTTCTACATATGTTTCAAACTAATCATTCGATATTTTGGCTGCCCTGAATTTTAGTATTTCCAAACTAAAATTCACATTTGTTTGTCCATCGATATCATTCGTTAACGTTGATGTGCAATAGCACGATCTGTTTACATTGCTAACGAATGGATGCGTCGCCTCCACTCCACCTCCCATAAGGCCCGCAAATGTTGAGCCCATTTGCTGTATTTTAACGAAGCAAAATAATACGCTCTCACTCCGGTAACGTTGAATATAATTGTGCCAACATTTTCCTGTTTTGTTTTTTACGAATTGTCGGTTTGGAATATCTCATCCGTCTGTGTTGACATTGCATCTGTACGTAAAACATACAAATCATGGGTGTTAATGCACATTTTGAGGGTAGGTAGAACCACAGCTTTCACCAGTACAATCTGTAAATAGCACGGCGCTTACAGCCCGTGTTACAGCTCTGTTACAGCGGCCTAGTATCAACGTGACTACGTCTATGATGCTCGTGCGATGACAACGTCCATAATCGATAGCTTAAGGCACTCTCCGAGGTACAAAGCAAATCAACCTGAGCCTATACCTTGTCGATCGATTCTCCCTTAGTGAAAATTCTAAAAGGAAACCTTCCGGTTCTGAGGCAAAGCTTTGACTGCTCGACTACCGCCGCTCTTATTTCTCATCCATGAAACATGAATATCCATATAAAATGCATCAGCTTCATTACAACCTCATACTGGGGATATTGAAGAAATTTATTACATCCCATCCCTACATCTTGTTAATAATTTCTCGATTCGTTACTTAAATTATTGCTAAGCTTATAATTTTTATTGTTGATATGAAAATTAAAATATGATAAACGTATTTATATGACTAAATTTAATTTTGTTGTACTGATTAAAAAGTGAGTATAGACTAAAAATAGATGAGCTGTCTGTCAAACGATTCCAGTAAGCTGACGGCCAAGTAATCCTTGTGCCGTCGGCGTGTGGGCTACAGGAGATGGTAAATAAAATGAATGATTCTGTTAAAAGAAGAACTGTGAAAGTAAATGTCAGCAAGACTAAAGTCGTGGTGTTTGAAAATAGCAGAAGCACGCTAGAATGAGATGTATATGTGGAAGGCGAAAGAGTCAAACTAGTGAAAGAATTTATGTATTTTTGCATTCTGTGCAAAAATTATAATATACATGACTGAAAGGAGAGTAAATGCAGGAAATAAAGAAAATAATGAGGCCTTGCTTGTTATTATGAAATTAAAAGTGTCGCACATCAATCGAGTTTCGCTATCCGTTATGGGGATTTTGATGTACGTTAGTAAAAGTTAGCATGGCATGAGAAAAAGGAAAGTATATTCAATGCAGTGGAGATGCGATCTCTACATAATATATGACGAGTGTCGCTATAAGATAGATGTACAAACAGTGATGCTTGAGAGCGGTACGGTTTAAAAGAAGACGTAGTGACTAGAGTAGGAAAAGGTATGTTGCGATGGTTTCACTATCTGAAAAGGATGAAAAAAAGTAAACTTACAAAACAAATCTACCGACGAATGTGTGAAATAAAAATTTATCAAGGCTCACCCTAGAGATTCATATGCAGGTCAAATTGATGGCAAATTAAAAAAAAAAGTATATTTTACTTACCCAAAACCGACTCCAAAATCGACGAGCTTGCATGAGAAGATCGATACATTTCAGTGAAACTAGAGAAATATAAATATCGTATTTGTAAGACCAACATTTAATACAGACGTATTTTAAATACATGCCGAAATCGTAGTTGGATAAAATGTCATCAATTTTATTTTTTAAGAGTAGCTACTTATATATATAAAATATCCTAATTCTGGAAAAAAATCTTTTCGGACTACGTAAAGTTTTTACAGGTTACATAATCACTTAACATTTTTACGAGGTAAACCTGACATAGACGTTATAGATGGAAATCTCACTTGCGTACTTTGAAGTGCAACGATGCAAATGCTCAATAAAAATTATTATCTAAATTACGGAGGGAAACTCGAAAGTGTAGTGAGTTTCCGTACTTGATACTTAAAACGTAAAGTTTGTGTCGTCGATACATTTTCTCACGTAAGAAAGGTAATGATTAAGAAGCGATTCCACTTTTCGATTAAACAATAGCTACACGATTTGACACGCGTGTCGACCGACACACACTTTTCTAGTTTTATAATTTGTATATAATAATTTTTCTATGCCAGTTATCTTGTCATCTACAAACCCACGGGCCACGACCGCGCATGTTGTATTGCAGTTTGAGTAGATAATTCATTTGACGCGGTTTTCGTTATTTTTCTTCAACCTGTGCAAATAGACTTTTGGACATTGTAACGAAAAATAAAATTATATTTTGGAATGCACTTTTCGTGCAAGCCGTGCAAGGTTACCCATACCGTTTGTTGCCCATACCATACCATCATTGTGTACAAGTTTGTGAAGATGGTAGTCTATGCAGCCGCAATCTACTCAATGTACGTGGTATATCTAATATGTCTTTAACATATAATTTTTGCTTTCATAACTTCTATATTTTTCTTTTAATTCTCGTCACATGTAGGCCAGAAGACGCTTCAGTTTTTTAATATATCGTCATCCATGCGAAGATCAAAAATAAAAGCCACAGTAGAATATTTTATGTATATTCTGCTGTGGCTTTATAACTGTTTCGATTTATAATTGTTTAAATGCACGCCCAAGAGTTCCAAAAATCAGTAAAATTTCACATAAAAGTTTCATTTTAAAGCAACCCACCCAGTACTATTATTTTTGTATTATGTATCTCTATTTCACTTTGAAATAGTCCATTTTATATTGTTTTTCGTATGTTAGGATAATGTAATATTATTAGATTTATAATTTAATGTAAAATAAAAGAATAAATAACTTCATCACAAAATGTTCAAAATTTGCTAAATGAATCACGGCTGATCACTGTCGTAAACCAATTGCGATTCTAATTTTATGTTACTGTTTTTATTATGTGAAATCTCATTTAAAAGTAGTTCAAACAGTTTCATCTTCTATTTGTCTTATATAGGTAGTATTTTTGTACAAAGATATGGATTTGAAGTTAAAAATTTGAGTTATGGTTGACACTTGAAAGTATTTGTGTGTGAAAAATTTTACTTTTATAGTGACATATTAGGTATTAGTTACGACGGCTACAAATAACTATGTCTTTTGTTTCACTTACTTAAAACACTTTATAAAATTGTCTTTTAAAAAATCAGATAGCTCTATTTGCAGTAAGTTATGCATTTATAACTTTATGACAAAAGAGTTTGTTTGTTTAAACGCTCTAATCTTTGGAACTGCAAGTCGGATTTGCAAAATTTGTTCAAATTTGATACCCATTTATTTTGATACATTTGATTTTTAACTTTTTAGTATTTTTAATTCGAGTTTTTTCTTGTCTCTTGTGTATGTATTTTATCGATATCTTGCTTATTTGTTATAATGATTCGTTTTTCCTTCTCTCTTGTGTGTGTTCTATCGGTATCTTGCTATTTGTGCGTTGTTCTAACGATTCGTTTTCTCTATGTTTAGCTACTACTAACCTTTTTTTTTCTAAGTGTTATCGCTTGTGGACATCGCCTTCATAAGCAATCTTTTTCTGTCGCTTCAATTTTGCCTTCTCTAAACGTCGTTTTCTGTGTGTAGTAGTTTCCTTTTTTTTTTGTTCACGTTGTTCCCACAAGTGTAGGACAAAAACGGTCCATCCTCCCAGAGGTCCATTGTAGAGGAATAAGGGCTTCAGCACAACAGGGTTCGCCCTGTTACCCTGAGGCGCAACGTTAGCGATATGAAATGTTTATATACCCCCCATACCATTCAGCTCTCGGCACGTGCTCACCTTGGCATTGGGTCATCCGTCTAATCAATCAAACATAATCCACATTCACAACAAACGGAACGAACTTTTTTCCCAAATTTGTTGGAGTTGCATATTCACGCTCTAACCAAGATACTCGTCAAGAAGAATCAAACGAGTACAAAGTCGATGGGGTTGCGTCGTTTAATTACGGAGTTCCTATGGCCACCTTCCAGCTCCATCATCAGATCAGCTCAATGTTATGATAATGTTGCATTGTCATCCGATTTATAGATGCATGCAAAATTTCAGCTCAATCGGAAACCGGGAAATGGATCAAATTTAACTTGCACGAATTAATTACAAACCGACAGACAGACAACGGGACAAGTGAAAGTAAATAAAAGCTTGTAATAAAATAATTTTTGTACATTTTTTTAAGAACAATTTTAAAAATGCTGTTTTGTAGGCATCTTGATAATATAATATAGATAATAAAGTATTTGAAAAGAGTATGGGAAAATCAAAAGAAATTAATATCAATCATATTTCATTATTTTTATTGGTGGAAATTGTTGGTTTTTATAAGTCGGTTTCGATGTATAGAGTAATTGGTAAGTTTTGTAATAACAAATAGTGACTATCACTTATTAGTTATTGGTAAGTAAGTTTAATTTAATTTAATTTAATATTGACTATGATTAATGGGTGAGTAATTTCAATATTCACAAACAGTTTCAATCACGAATAGCGAGTTTAAAATGTAACCCAATAACAACGATTCTTTTTTTTTACATACAGTTAAAGTTTGTACTACACTAAACCGATTTCGGATATCTTATATGTCAATAAACATTGAGAACTAAGCTTGTAGAGTAAAATGTGCTATTATCATTTCCTCTTGGCTTTATTCTCATATTTATGCTAATACAGATTCTAAAAATTCTTTCACTCGTAAATAGCAACACTATCTCAGAATAATAGAGCCTAAATTTTATTTTTATTTTAGAATTCCATTGATTTCGTCCCAATCTGAACTATTATCAGTAGTGGTATCGAAATTGTGAACAGGACGAAGAGCGGAATTGATAATCGATACCGAGATCGAAATTGAGAATGAGATCGAGGTCAAAATTGTGTGTGAGACTAAATTAGAATCAAGAGCAGGACTCAAAACAGAATGAGAAGCAGTGCCAAGATTAAAATTGAAAGTAGGACAAGTATTAATAATAGAATCAGAAGCTGTTGAGATCAAGGTCATGGACGTACTCAAAAGTGGAATCGCATCGGAATAGAGAATGAATGAAATTGGTCTCAAGAGCAGGATCGGGATTGGATTTGGAAATGAAGTAGCGATCAAAATCTTTGGTCTTATATAAAGGTTTTTATTTGACTAATAGGATTCAGGAGATCGATGTCAATAACATGAGATCATCTGGATTCTTGGTCCGCATGGGGGTGCCATAGGGATCAATCCTCGGTCCGTTTCTGTTTTTAGTTTATATTAATGACTTACCTAGCCTTGATAGAATGTTCATGAGATATTACTGTGTGCAGATAATACTTCTTTGTTATTCAAAGTTAAAAGACATCAACTTGATTATGACGATGTTAATATTTCTATCACGGAAATTTAAAATTCGTTTATCGTAAATAACTTACTTCTTAATGGAGAGAAAAGGAAATGTGTAATATTTTCACTTCCGAATGTAAAAAATAGTTCTGGTTCTATTTGAATAAGAAACAAGGAACTAGAGATTTTTTTATGCTACTGTATTCGTAGGTCTTACTTTAGACTACTTCAATGGGGTTCTCATATTGGCGATTTGGCGAAAAGGCTTAGCTCTGCTGCATTTGCAATTAAAAAAATAAGAAATTTTTCAGATATCAAAACCATCAGATTGATTTATTTTGGCTGTTTGTGTAGCTTGATGTCTTATAGCATTCTGCTTGCATGGATGGCATGGCAAGGCATGCTGCGGATGCTTACAGAATTTTCGTTTTACAATAGTGGGCCATTTAGCAATTTATGGACTGGGACCTCGTGTTTCTCTTAGAAGTATGTTTAAAGAAATTGGAATTTTGACTGTTGCATCACAGTTTATTTATCAAAATTTAAAAAATGCTAACAAATTTAAAATGTATTATTAAAAATAGTGACAGACATAATTTCAATACTAGAAATAAAAATTATCTGTGTCTACATATTAGTCGACTGTATAGGGTCAAAAAATCCTTTAATTCTGTGTATGTGCATGTTCGATAAGATTTCCGTCGATATACAAAATTTACCCTTAAACAAATTTAAAATATCTATTAAGCAAACACTGTACATGAGGGTATTTTACAATCTCTGAATATTTAGAGGATAAATGGACATAATGAGCTCACTTCCTACAGCAATTTTCCTGCAAAAGTTTTATATGTCATTGTATTTCTATAAAATTGGTTTGAAAAGAATTACCCTCAAGTTTCTTGCTCTCGCTTGTTGAGGGATAAATGCTTTAGAAACGAGTTGTTATTAAAAAAATTGAAAATAATTAAAAAGTAATTAAAAAGCTGTAAGTTCTTTGAATGTTATGTATGTTTCAAGTGCTATATTATACCCTATGAAATAAGCATATTTTGAATGCGAATTTGAACATCATTGATTTGTAAAATCCAGTTTATACATATAAAAAATTAAGCTGACTCAAATTTTGTACATAACTTCGTATTATAACGTAGGCGAGCAATAAGAAAGGATTTTAAAATTCAACCCTTTAGGAGGTGAAAAGGATGAAATACTGTAGTATGGAAAATATAAGCCTCTAAATCTACTCATATCAAAAATTATATTTAGCTAATCATTATTAATAAAAAACAATGACATGCATGGTTATTTTAAAAATAACCGTGAGAGGGGTGAAATAAGGTTTGATAGAATTTTTAATGCCAAAATTTATTTTTTAGCTACAAATTAATTAATAAAATAAATTAGTATTTTTATACTACTAACTTTTGCTACGTCTTTGTCTAAATTAGAACAATGACCTGTAGCATAATAGAGATTGCGCACAGGTCAAGAGAGGGAATTAAAAGTCAAGGCGGGGATAGAAATCAAGAATGAGACTAAGGTTACAATCGAGTGTGGGATCAGAATCAGAACCAATAGCGTAACCGGAATCAGTATGAGAAGTAAGTATAGAAATCAAAATCTGAAACGTGACTGGGGCCGAGAATGAAACGATTTGACACCCCGAACGGGCCCGGGATCCGAATCGAGAACGCAATAGCGATCCGGATTTTGATTTTGTGTTGAGGCGACGAAGAAAATAAAGGAATAAAGGATTTCTTTTACACGGACAGAGCCACCGGCAGAAGCTAGCGATATTAGAAAAACTACATTAAATTCGCGGCACATATATCTAAACTATTGTATTTAACCAATAAAAGTCACTATTAGATCGTGAGTAATATTTGTTTCATTAGGTAATGTTCAAGCTGACAGTGATGGACGATAGACAGACAAACTTGACAGACGGGGCAAAGTGTCTGACGCCGCTGTACCGACACTGTGATAAATGGAATTATTGGTGAATATTTTTGAGATATAGAGCGTAACTTTTAATTTATACTAGCTGAACTTCGCAGACGTTGTCCTGCCGGTCTATATCATGTGTACACAAATGAATTGAATTTTACTCATATATTCAATAATGAATTACATTTTTTTTTAATTTAACTGTTAACATATAAATAATGTTTATAATAATAAAGTTAATTTAACACATTTTGAAATAAATTTATGATTAACATACGTTATTAATCTTCGCCATCACGTTCATATTTAATACTCCATTTTTCGATATTGTAAATCTGGAGTTATGAATTATTTTTTATTATTGGGTGAATATTATCCGATTAATGTCGTCAATTCGAAATCTCTATTTATTTATATCGGAATCATCAGTTATCAGTGGAAAGTCATTCGTATGTGATAGGAAATTGCGATTTTTGATAATTTTCACAATTATTTAATTAAGAAAAAAGAAATATCGCTAAAATGCTTTCGCCAAAAAAATACGTATACATGCCAATTTATATGGTGATCGGTTAAACAGTATAAGATGCTGCAGCGCCATCTGGTGGGGAGTTGCGACAAAGGGAATAGCATAAACAAATTTTCCACAAAAAAATATACATGATAAATTCTGTGGTAATCGGTGGAACGGTGTTGGTTTTATTAATAACACACAAACACACACATATATATATATATACAAACATTCATTCTTATGCATATAGATAATATTATAAATGTGAATATTTGCATGTTTGTGAATCAATTAAGCAATCAATCAAGCACAACAAGAAAGTATGACTGACTTTAAATTATTTACAAACAATTCAATTTAATTATTTATAAACAATTCAATTTCTCTCGATTGTGCAATAAAGTGCTGGTGAATTCACGTGGTACAGTTATTTAAGAATATAAAGTGCGAGACTGGTATTCGGCACAATAAAAAAAGTTTCTACCGACACTTAATTAGAAGCTGTCGGTATCAGGAACGATGCCATAGAATTGTTGCTGGTCCTCTTTCGCACATATTGGAATTTTTCCCCCTTCGAATGTTGCACTTTAGCCCTCGACCGCCCCAGCGCGATGCGGCCGATAAGAACATTTCCGGCACATTTACCGGCAGAATTCAGGCTTCGACTTCAGGGGTCGTTTCGTTCTTAAAAAGATTTTCTTTTGAGGATCCATTGATTCCTTTTGATGATGAGAGGTAATTACCTCTCATCATTTACGAGGAACGTAGTCGATTTATTCGTTTTATGGTCTTGTATCGACTATTCTAGCAAAATATAGTAAGTAAGAAGAGTTATGGTCGATATTTTTTTCTTTATGAATAAAAGTTTAATTTCATCTATGATATTGTCTTAAAAAATTGAGGGAAATATTTATTTAACATTCAGTTAATATTAATTATATTAAAAAAAAATCATTATATATAACTCAAAAATTTTTTGTCACGGGTACTGTATTTATTATAGAATAAATATACTGACGCAGTGATAGTGTAAAGGACATTTAAAAAGAGCCCATAGCCCTATTTAAGGGCTTCGACTATTAAATTATTTATATTTCGCCCGAAGAGCCTAATAAGTATTCCGAGTAAGTGCTTTTAGCGATTTTAGTAAACTGTTGTAATCGTTTGTTGGCTACAGCAAAGTTTACCTGGACCCTATCGACCCAACAAAACAGGTGTATTTAATAGCTCGGTACGCGCAGCCTGGGAAAATAGTTTATATTGATAGATTTATGTTAGATCCGACCTGCGCAGTCTCCGAGCTCGTTAAGTCAGCTCTAATTGATACTGAAAAATATACGACGGATTTTAATTAAACCAAATCTGCGTGTCACTTTTTAATTTAATTCAATTAGAATTTGCTAACGAATTAGTTGTTTAAAAGCAAAAGGCGTTGTTAATTAAAACTGCAGTGTCCTATCGGTCCTAAAGCAGATTGGTACAAGGTTAATAGATGCTAAAAAATCATTTTTTTCTTTCTTTAAGTTTACAACTTTTTTTCCGTTTCATCTGTGTGTTCAAGAAATACAATTTTTGGTATCAAGTAACTCATTACCACAAATATGGCAAATATGAACTTATCATAATTTTTGTTTGTCGTATTGAGGTTAAAAAATACTCTCAAATGTCATTTTAGATATATGGAAATAAATTAAAATTGGGTTATTAAAAATAATGTAATGACATTTAACAAACTCCTGATTACAATATAAGTTTAGTATTTTGATTGAACACACACACACGCACGCGCACACACACACACACACACACACACAGACAGAGAGAAAGATGAATATCAATACTATTCTTGGTATATTATAGAACATAAATTAAAAAATGCATCTAAGCAAGACAAATTCTGTCCCGTAAATTGGACGCTGCTAACATAAAATTATGAATTGAACGGGTCTCTTCAAAGGAATTACTTATTATTTGATTCCGAGTCAATCCCCTTAGTTATTAATAAAGTTTGCTTTCATCTTGATCCGCCTAATAACGAAAATCGGGATGCTGACAACGAACAATTAATATTATTAAATTAAGAAGGAATTTAAGATGTCAGGATCGTGCCAATAAATATTGGTGTTCTTAAAACTTTGTTAATATGGAACTTTGCACTGGGAGTGGCGTTAACAGAGTGAAGGGTTATTGTTAACTTGGCCCTTAACTTGTGGATAGCTTTCGCTTGAGATGTTTAACTCGAGAAGCTTTTAAGTGATGTTTCGAGTGTATCGTTTCCAAAAAAAAATTACAGATCTCGTGCTCTACACGATCTTCGGGAACATTGAAAATGAACTTAGTTTACAAAAGAAATAAAATAAAAGAAAAACCAATTAATATATTAAAAAAAATAAAAATACTCTTTTATAAATAAGTTCATATTGTATTAAAAAGCAAAAAATAATTATCGAACCTTTTCTTTCTGTTTATCCCGTAAAAGCCTGAGATAACCATGTTCATAGAAAAGTATAATATTAACGTAAAACGCTTAAGAAACAAAATAATTTATGTATGTATTTTTGAGAAAACGAGTCTAGCGCTTTTACAATCAAATATTTTTACTACAAACATGGCTTGCTCGCAGGCTCTTTCAGGATCGATAGAGAGAGGGAACACGAACATTATTTTTTTGGTTTTTTAGTACAACGCCTATCTATTTATAAAACATTCATTATATATTTTTTTAATGAATTAATTCATTTTTTTTACTTTTTAGTCAAATACTAAAATAATTGAGTTACTTCCGAATTTTTTGTAATCATGATGTTGGGCCAACTCTTCTGAAATGGTTTGTAAAATAGTAAAGTCACTTACAATAAGGTTATGCTCGGTGCTCCGAGATAACGATTACGACATGACATTTTCATGTAGCCTTATACCATTTAGCCTTCAGTACAATCTTAGCTTGACTTGGATGGAAATACAGGTTTCTACCTTTCAGGTTGACTCTATACTATCTCCTAATAGACCGCATAGAGGGAAGGGCTATTGCAAGATGATTCTACAAATTTCAAAAAGTCCAAGAAGGTTCAGATACGTTCTTCTTTTATAGAATTCCAGTCCCTACCTTCTAAATTGATTATCGAACTCTAAAAACCATTCATGAATCGAGTATATTTCAAGACAATTAAGACATATGCAAACACGGCCAGAATAGATTATTCCAGTACGGACTTCTCGTGTTAATTTTTCAGCTCTGTCATCAAATCCTAAAAATCGATCATGACTAAAACGCATTTAAAACAATTCCGACTAGCCTAAACATGGCTAGAAAACGTTTCTCCATTAAGGAGTTCCAATGCCAAGTATCAAGTTTCATTATGAAATCCTGCAAGCCAAGCATAGCCAAAGTGCATCTCAAGATAATGCCAACAAGCTTAAACCTGCTATATGTTACCTACCGTTGTTCTTCTATTAAGAATCTCTATCCAACCAATTGAATATTGATATGAAAGAATTGACAGATAAGTAACCTAAGTAATGGATAATATTTCTTAATCCTCAAAAAGTTATAATTATATTTCTCTATACATTTCATGCCAGATCAGAACATCCAGAAACTGCTACAACCAGTATCAGGAGTGTTAAAACTACCAACAGATACGCTCCCATCCACCTCAAGTGACGTATAGTTGTACACTGAGTGATACGTCAAATGGTGACAGAAGCCCCTTCACCAGCAGTCACAGACAATCACAAATACACAAGCTTTTCGTCATAGTTTAACCGTTATCAAACCATTGCCTAAATTGATACAGGTAAGCGTCCAACAACGTCGATTTGTAACATTAATTTAGTCATTGAGTATATTATTATTATCTTTGTGCTTTAGAATTTCAAAAGATTCCAAAACAACCAAGCGTTTCTTCTTCTCACACACATGTAAAACACTTAACTTGTGATCGTTATTGAGTACAACCGGTTTTTATTAAATATCAAACATAATGAGATATGTTTACGTTATTGTTTTTAAAAACTGGTATATTTTCTTTATATCTTGTTTCATAACAACCTCCTATTGTCCTATACGTACATATATATAGATTTATATTCATCACATTCCTGATCTTTAATTCTATGTAATTTATTGTATTGTTACATAAAGTTTTAAAATTGATACCTGTTTCAAAGTATGTATAAATATTAGGTTTTTTTTTAACATTTTTGAAATTCCATCCGAAATTATACCGGAATATTAAATTATACCATAGCATAACAATGCTAGCTACATAATTTTTGGTCTTTCCTTGTGTTGGATAGATAGTTATTATACTTTTATTGATGGGTCCATTAAAGCTTTTATTACTGTATCCATTTGCTAATGCTATATTGTAAATGACATGAAATGTACGTAGAAATAACACTATAACTGTTTAGCGGACAAAGATAAATGAAACACTAATTGCTTTAGTGTTCCATATTTGTCAGTCTTTTTGAATTGATATTCAATTCGTTGGGATTTGTAGTAGAAAAAAAGGTTCGAGTGTCATTGGTGGGCAGTATGTTTCGTGTAAACATGTTGCAGGCAAACATCTAAGCCTGGTATGGCTAGAATATATTGTTTTGTTTTGAAGTTTCAGTGCCAACCATCCATTGCCTTCATCAGACCCTGAACAAAATAAATTGTAAGATAATTCTAGTAAATCCAAACATAGCTAGGACAAATTGTTTCGTTATGGAGTTGCAGTACCAATGTTCTGTGCCTATCATCAGAGTCTGAAAAACACTAATACGGCTGAAACACGTTGTTCCATTTCGGAATTCCAGTGCCAAACTTCTAGATCCATCATTAGACCTTGAATACCAATTATGGTCAAAGTGCACCTCAAGACAATGCCAATAAGCTTTAACTCAATTAGAATATGTCGTTCCGTTATGGAGTTCTAGTGTCAATCTTGTAGCTCTCTTATACTGAAAGCCAATCGTAGTCAAAGTATATTTTAAGACAATTCCAATTAGCCCGAACACAGCTGGGATACGCGGTCCTATTATGGAGTGCCTGCCTTCCGGCTTTTACCCACTGAACCTTCTACTCACTGGACGAAACGCAATAGCGGAAGCTGGTTATTTATGTTTGTATTCTGCGAGAATATGATATTTCACTGATAGAGCCAGCCCACTTTAGTGCTGTAGCCAAATTGACCACAAGATGGCTCTAACATAAAACCATATTGTCATCAGAACTCATACAACTGCCAAGTTTCGTGATGATCCAAAAATTAAAAGTTGCGCAATCTAATCTTCAACATTGCGTTACATATTGTGGAGTGTAGTTCAGGGCGATATACCTTAGGACCTTTGATTAAGATGATCCTTTGGATCTTTGATGAATTCCAGGAACTAAGTTATTTAATTAAAAAAAAGTAGGCATAATATTTATACTATAAGATTTATTGATGGGTTCTTCAATATTTCTCCTAACAAATTTCAATACGGTCTCTTATCATATTAATTATAACAATCAATTTTCTATCACCATCGAAGTTTGTGCACTGGGGCATCGGCTCTCGTCTACTTTCTATGTGTGCCTATCTACTCGTTCTCTTGTTTTTCGCGAGCTTGGATTTTACTCGTAATCCAATTTCGAATTGAATGCGAACCCTCATTTTTAAGACTAAGCACGGAGGCGAGATGCCTCACCCTTAGCTTACCTATTACTATATATACATAGATGCCTATATACATACAAGCGAAACTAATAAAAGAGATATAAAATAAAAAGAAGCGCTAAGTAAAACAATTAACTAGGCGTATATAAATAAGGCGTACATAAATTGTTCATAATTATTAAATTATTTACTTAATAATTTCAAAACAAATCTGTTAAAATGTTAAAAGAATAGGAAAATCTAAAAGTGCACGTCTGCTCATCTAATTTTTGATAAGCAACGAATTCTGTTGTTGATGTGTTATGTGAAACAGAGAGCAAAATAAGAATTACTTCAATAACTATTAAGAAAACAATTTATGGCGACATTTGCAAGCGCCGAATTTTATTACAATACATTTACCTATTCGACAAGCCATAATGATGTCGCTACTCTCATTTCGAAAAAATGTTTTATTGAGTATAATTAAACGACACTACATTGGATAGCCATTTTATAAATAGATACGAAAGCAATAGGAAAGTACTTGATGTAATTCTAAAGTTAAAAAGGAAAAATAGTTAATTAACTAAAAATTTTACATTTCATATAATATAATGTAAAATTGCAATACATACAATATATGATTTCAAGTAAAGATCTTGATACTCGTATCGCTGAACTTTTAGCGAAGGTTGTATCATTCTGAAAAGTAATTACAGGTTGTAAATTACTTATAAGTGTTCTAAGTGTCCAAAAAAATACATTTTTGACAATGTAGAATACGTTTTATTTGTATCACGAAAAGAAAAAAGGAGAATTTGCAATAAATATAGACGTCCAGTCCAGGACTTTGTGTTCCGTTCATGTGGGCCTGAAATATTCTCGCTTCGCGTTTCAGGGACACTGTACTTTTTCTCTCCGCAAATCTGTTTTATTTTCCGTAAACAGTCGCGATGATATATAAAGTATTGAATACGGTTGTAGTAGGAATATGAGAGGTGTGTCATTCCGCTTAGAAATAATGATTATTGACTTAATGACTTCTCCTTTTTAGAGGAAATATTATTTAGCTTGGTAAATTTCAAGTACAGAGTTTTTATCTTTAATAATTCTTCATTGCATTCATAGTTGAATGTTGTCTTAATGATGTAAGATTTCCTGAAAATCTTGCGTCGTTAAAAAAATATTACTCTACTATTGTAAAATTGATTAGAACACATTGTTTGTGAAAATTTTAACTGCCTCCCTATTACAATTCATACAAAATAGCTTTTTCAATATACGGCAAACAGAACGGACCGACAGACATACAGGCGATATAAACTTAAAATCCCATTGGCACTATTGGATACGGAACCCCAATGAAAATTGTTGTGTAAACCGCTCTGTAACTACTGCATGGAGATAGCATTTAATCTTTCTTGCTTTAGTTAAGGCACATACACGTAAAATATCGGAAACGATGTATTTGAAACAATCCAACGACAGGTTTTTGCCGGCGGGGCGATCCCCAGAGTTGCCATCGGGAAATATACCCATTTGTCAAAGAGTAATTTGTCCGTCTAAATACAGCCGCTGTGGCGTTTAACAAATAGCTGCCTTTAATGATTTTGAGACTCGGTGCCCGTAATTCGGTGAGTAGACCCTGTTATTAATTGCATTGCGATGATGACTCCTTTTTTCTAGAAGTACTATTGATGTGATGGAATGGATCAAGTTTAAAGAATAATTAAGGAAAAAGAAGACTTATTACATTGAAAGGGTACATAAAAAATAGGTCGGCTTATAACATGAAGATAGAAATTGGAAGTTATACGAATTTCTAATTCGTTTGAGTTTAATAACAATACCTACCTCATCCCGTTCACGCTCTTTATTTTGTGGTCTCGATGTAGGTCTCGGTTCCGTTTTCATTTTCAATTCCTGTCTTGATTCCGCCTACGGTTCGATTCCAAGCAAAAATAATAGATATTCTTACTCCAAAAATAAAAGTACTATTAAATTATTTTATTACGTAACGATTTGACTTCCGCTCTTAATATGGATTTCGGTCCTGTTCGTGATTCGAATCCCTGACTGACCTTGATTTTGATCCTTTCTTGATCACCGACGGTACCAATAGGCAATCGTTATATAAAAAAAAAAAAACTATGGTATCAATGCTATGCTCATGCGAATAAAGACGCAGACAAAAGCTATTTATAGTCTATAAATTGTCCTGGTATACAAACTGCTGTACTGTAAACTTTCATCACAATCCGTTGAACAGTTTTTGAGTGAAAGGGTAACAAACATCGATCTATCCTCATCAAACTTTCGCGTATATAATATTTGTAGATCGATTGGAGCTAAGTTCGTCAAGCGTAACGGCTGAGTTTCGTCTATTGCCTAAAAAATATGCATGGTGATGCTGAGAGTTTTAATTTCAAAAATATACAGACAGCTCCAACATGTTCTACTGTTGTGGTCGAACCTATGATTTAATTTTTTCATACAATGAGTGATATATCAGCAGTGATAGCTAATGGTGATATCGTTACAGTTCATACCACGTTTTTGTATTGTAAATGACAGGTGTACAAATCTGCACTCTGACTGTCTGTCTAATACACTTGTACATTGAAAATATTAATTGTCGTTTTCTTTGACGGTGGACAATAGTTTAATGGTGAAGAAACGGTCCCGACAGAAAAACTTACCTAAATGTTCTGAACAAGTTTTTGGTCTGCTTTTACCAGAAGTAAAATATCCTATTCTTAGAGGTGAGCCACATCGTAAGTGCCTAACTTGTATATATTAACGTGTGAATTTATTATTCTTTGTTTTTTTTCTATAACCGCTTGTGGAAGAATTATTCTTTCACCACAACTTCTTATTTCAGCTTAAAGGGTAACTTACGGATCTCAAGGATCTTAAGCTCCCACTTTCGTTCCCCGAGTCCAGCCCTCCTCTATATCATAATATTGTTATTTATTTTAATTACTCTAGAAAGCTCTTAGCTTTAATCCTTAATCCATGGATTACAAAATATATCTTGACGCCAATGTAGATGGTATAAAGAGGGTGGCCGTTAGACTGCATTGAATACAACCTAATGTTAAACGTAAAGTACAACTGAAAATATGAGTAAATATTGTTTTATAAGTTTATTTTATCCAAACTATAGACTGAAATTTCAAAATTACTATTTATTATTTCAAAATTACTATTTATAATTTTGAAATTTCAGTGTTTGAAAAAAAATTAATAACATATTCAATGCTTGAAATAAATCTTTATGGTTTAACACGTATGAACTTACAAAGTTAAATTTTAGACTGATATTTCAATTTAAACTTCAAATGCAAGTATCTAATTGATTTGTTAAGGAAACTTGGCAAGACATCTGAGCGCACAGAATGTGCCAAGTCCAATTCATGCAAAACCTCCCGTGCGTGCCACTGCACAACGCTTACACGGACCATTGCTAACCGCTTCGACCAACCCAAACATCTGCATGAAGACTAAGTTACAGGACTGCATTTTTAGGAGGCCAAAGATTATGTAAATTTACTTTAGCTTCAAATTTCTAACTGCTTTTGGAAGAACATAATATCCATTTGCCATGGTAATAATGATATAAGTTAAAAGGGATTGGATAAAAAGATAAAAAGGAAATATATGGTAGTACATGACGTAGTTGATTTTAATTCAATTCGTTTAACAAACTTTTGAATCATTAAAATTATTTGACATATAGGATTTTCGTCGCATAATATATATATCATTGATCAGGAATGTTATTTGCTAAAAAAAAAATACTAAAATGTTATCTTTTATTGCCTACAAGTCAATAATAGTATTTTGGTAAACATAGAAAAATATTGTATCAATTCGTTAATTTATAAATTAGATTCAGTAAGTTTTTATTGACCACCTACGCAATAACCTATCTTTGCTCAGCTGCAACTTATACTTGGCAAGTGTTCACAAGAACTATCTTGTGAACACTTGTCAAGTAAAAGTTAGATATCTATTGATTCATTCAAAATTTTTAGGTGTCAAAACACTGTTAATAATGTGTGGATAAGACACTTACTAATTAATGATTTATTAATTTTGAATATTAGTTCTTTTTAGGGTTCCGTACCTCAAAAGGAAAAAACGGAACCCTTATAGGATCACTTTGTTGTCCGTCTGTCCGTCCGTCCGTCCGTCTGTCAAGACCCTTTTTCTCAGGAACGCGTGGAGGTATGAAGCTGAAATTTATATCAATTACTCAGGTCTACTGTCCCTTGAAGCTGTGAAAAATCAAACTTCTAAGCCAACGCAATCAAAAGATACAGCCGTTTATGCCGCAAATTTTCGACACTTGCAAGGGAATCAAAACCTACAGGGTGCTTCCCGTGAACTCAGAATCTTGAAATTTGGTACGAAGCAACGTCTTATAGCATAGATAAAGGAAAATTACGAAAACCATAAATTTTAGTTACATCACATAATATATTTTTTTAATAATTTTAAACTTACTACCCATTTCCTCATAAACGCGTAGAGGTATTAAATTGATATTCATACCAAATACTCAGGTCTATAATACCTTTAAGCTGTAACAAAATCAAACTTCTATGTCAACGCAATCAAAAGAAACAGCAATTTAAGCTGCATATTTTGAAACTCGCAAGTACTGCAAGGGAATCAAAACCTAAAGGGTACTTCCAGTCGACCTAGAATCTTGAAATTTGGCATGAAGCAACGTTTTATAGCACACATAAAGGAAAAATTCTGAAAACCTTAAATTTTTAGTTACATTACAAAATATATATTTTTAATAAATATAAACTTATTACTTTTTTCCTCATGAACGCGTAGAGCTATCAAGTTGAAATTCATATCAAATACTTAGATCTAATTGCCTTTAACCCGTGAAAAAAAAAAAATTCTAAGTCAACGCAAAAACGCAAAACGCAAAAGTACAACCATTGATACCGCATATTTTGAAACTCGCAACTACACGCAAGGGAATTAAAACCTAAAGACCACTTCCCGTTGACATAGAATCTCGAAATTTGGTAAAACGAACTTTGTAAACCTTGCAGGTTTGTACGGAACCCTCGGTGCGCGAGTCCGACTCGCACTTGGCCGGTTTTTTTAGAGTTCCGAGCCAAATGGCAAAAACGGAACCTTTATAGTTTCATCATGTGCGTCCGTCCGTCCGTCCGCATGTCACAGACATTTCATTCAAAAACTACAAAACGTATATTGATAAAATTTATAGTGTAGGTGTATTGTATAAGCTGCTAATTAGTTTGGTGGTTCAGTAACAAAAAATAATATTATTAGGGGTGGCACTCCATACATGTAACAAAAGCTGAAAAAAAATCTTTTCACCAAACATCAATGAGTGACAGTATTTTCGACAGCTCTTTAAACAAATTTTCTGAGTAGGTCAATATTTTCTTCCTATATTCTTCTTTTTTCTAAGCCGCATATCCAAAAAATATGAAAAAAATACAATAACGCTTAATAAAATACTTTCAACGAAAATAATTTTGAACATGGTCGGATATACTGTTTTTGAGTTATTGCTGAAAAACTGCGCTTCTTAACGAAAGAGTGTGTTATGAACACACGCCATTTTGTTGGTGCATCTTAGTTTATACTAGTTTAAGAGTAATAGTTGACATACCCACTTGTTTCTCTAGTTATATGCGACTAAAGTACTTATACATATTGTGTGCGGGAACATTGAAAAAAGTGTAACAACGTACTTTTTTAATTTCCTTAAGCAGAATGTGCTGCTCTTATGAACCAAGCCGTTAGGACGTTCAGAATTTAGGCGATGAAATAAAAATAATGGTTAAGTTAAATTATTGATAAAGCTCATTACAAATACAAAAGTATATTTGTCGTATTGAGGGCTGTCAAAATTACTTATCTAAGATGTAAAGCGGAAAGGTTCTTCAGGTTTATCTTGAAATAATCGATTATTGATAACTCGCTCCCACGTGGTGTTGATTTTGGTTAAGTAAGAAAGAACCAAAATAGGTACTTATCTACTAGGAGTGATTAACGTTCGAGGTAAGTAACTCGCGCGTTATTCACTCGTTTCAATTTCACCGGTCTAATATCACTGGATTTGACGTGTTTTAATTTAATAATTCTTTACTGTTTATCGAGAACGATTGAATTCAATTTTTGAAATTATTAAATAGAACAAAATACATAAACATTTCTTGTATCTTAATAATATAATTTTTTTAATATAATGTTTGAAAAAATTTATTTGCACGATTAAATAAATGCGCATTAAATTCTCATATCCGCTTATAAATTGCTTATTCTATTGTCATAGACGTAATAACCGTGATGGTTACATGCTTATGAATAATAGTAAAGAGACTCGTACATATTTCGTGAAAAACATGGCAAAGGTTACGTAAGCATGGGAGGAATGGGAGGAGAAGGTAAGAGCTTTGCTACTTTTGCTGGCGATTGGATGGGAGGGTTTAAAATGACCAAAATTCTGCTCACGCGGTACTTCTATGTTAAACGAATCCAATTCTGAACTAATATTTTTATGTACTAGTTAAGTAACGGCAATTGAACCTTTGACAAGGGGTAACAAAAGCACAATTTCATAGATTCCTCTTGAGTCAGTCTTGAGGCACGGTTCCTGTCGTCTTATCTGAAACCCAGTTCATCCAAATTAATTCTCTCTGCTGTAGTAGACAAGACAATTCAATTTATTAACCGCAAAAAATTTCCGAACGTTTCTATTGTCTTATTATTTGAGCAAAAGGGAAGTCTCTAGTTTCTAAAGGGTATGAGCAACCAAGTATTTGATCTATCGTTTTCTTTCATTTCCTAATATTAGGAAAATTTTCAAAATTTTTATCGGGAAATAAAAAAAAAACATTTAAATCGGACGAATACGTCTCGTGACCTAAGTTCAAAAACGGAAAGGTAGACAGAAAGAGGCAGGCTATGTGTTTAGTAATATAACTTTCTCTTGATCATGAACCGTATTTCAATTAAACGTAGTATTATTTTGAACACGACTCAAGGTTCACGTTCAGTTTAATGATCTGCTATTGAGTAATTTATAAAAAAAGATATTCGCAATATTGAAAATCTATCATTTCTATACGTATACGTAACGTGTTACGTTCTATACGTAACACGTATATACGTTTTTATATGTTTATGAAAAACCCAATGCTATAAACGTATAAAAACGCATATAATCGTTTCGATGTCATATCAAGACTATTAGAAACACAATAAACAAAAGCTTTATATACAATATTTATCTATGTGCCTGTCAGACTGGCTATCCACCTTTCTCCATCATTCCCACGTTTTCAGTCTGTGAGTTGCAAATTAGCCGAGATATTATTTTTATTATAAATAAGCTCTTACTTCCCAGAAGAGTAGGTAAGGGCTATAGATTTTCTCATGGCCCGTTCTTTGCACATATCTCTTGCTTCACTGATATCCATCAAATTTTTGTGCGAGCTTGTCGGATTTGGGTGCTTAAATTTTGGCCCTTTTTTTATATGCCAACAATTTGGTCTACTTAAGATTTTCTAGGCCGACAATTGCCGTCCTTTTCGTCACACACATTCGCTTTATAGATTTGTTTCATCAGTCTACTTTCATTCATCCTTTTCAGATGGCCAACCAAACCACCGCAACATACGTTTTTCTGTTTTAGTTTCATCTTTCCTTTAAACCAAGAATATTTCTCGCATCATTGTTCCTACTATTTCAAAGATATTCCACACACTACCCACAGTTCGCACCGCCACTGCATTGGTTGTACTTATACTTTTCTTCTGCTATACCCAACTTTCACTACAGTACATAAATGTATACCCATTTATTCTGACATAGTCACTGAAGCCTCTGCATTAGAATTAAAATGTTGTATCAATCCGCCATTCACATCAGCACGAATAAGGTTTTCCATAGATCATACCTTTTCACTCTAAACTTTATCCAGATCTACGGAAATAAAGACCATTTGGCCTTGGCCAATGTTTTACGTAATGATTTACAATGAAAACACTTAGCCGTCCAGTGACGTGTGCCCCTAGAATATATTCCTTTACACAATCCCGCTTGTACATTCTAGATATTACTTTCAGCCTCATTATTAATGCTTTCAATAATGATTTTCTAATACAGTTTGCCAACGAGTTATAAGGCGCTAATTTATGCAAGCTAGTAGTAAGCATTTTCCTTTATAGCGAGCTACAAAGACGGATTTGCTCCCGTCTTAGGTACCTTACGACTTTTCCAACATTTATTAAACAGCTGTTAAAACAGGTTAACCAGTATGCCCCCTCCGCTCCTCAGCATCTTTGACGAGACTCACTTCTGTCGAAATTCCACGAGTGGTAAATTCGTTTTCGATTACGTCATCATTCATATATTAATCTGCAATGACATTGACGTCTGCAGTTATATCCTCACATGCAAAAGCATTTTCCAAATAATTCTTTCAATGCTTTATTTTCAACTTTGAATGCTTTATTTTCAACTTTCGCTAAACTGTTTCGCTCTATATATATATATCGCACTTTTACTCTATTTAATAACCAATTTCTCTATGTCAAAATTTTGCTGAAGTTGTAAGCCCATTATTAAAATTCAAAAATGTCGCTTTTATCATTTTTCTCCAACGTGCCTAAAGTAATATATATTCAAAAATACCTACTTTGTTTTCCTCTTAAGGTAACTTAAAAAACAACGTGGCGTCGCGGTACAGACCTTACAGGTAGAAAATCAACGCGTCATCTGCGCACGACATGTGTTGAATACACGCTCGAGGAACGGGGTCATACAGCGCCACGGACGTAAGCTGGTCATTATTACATTACCGAGAACACAAACACGGCCGTATAGCGGCTGAGAGATAATCACTCGGGCGCCGAGGGCATTAAACGAGATCACAACTTTACTAACTCCGTGGAAACTGGCTAATCTCAGAGCGGAAACGCATTGTGCTGTGCTTATGGAAAAATAAGCGACATCTACTAGCGCGTGTGTCAATATAGTCATTTTGTTGACTTCTAAGTTTCATACAATGATTACATTGAAAAAATGGCAGTATTAATTTTTGTTTTGTAGCTATTTGTACAGTTTTGTGAAATTATTCTCTTATTCCTATTTATTATAATCTCTCCTAGCTTAGGTTTCGACATTGTAATTTTCGGTGTCTGCTAATGATCATATAACTTCTGAAAAGTTTGACCGATTAAAGTTATATTAGCATTTCATATTTATTTTGACGAGACCATGGTTGATAATTTCGCTACAACTCGAGAAGCACTACAGTCAAGTCGTTAATGAAGTTTATATTTATGGGCTCATTCATATAATGCACAGAAAATTAAAATCATGAAATCTGAACTCGGTCGATAGAGCTGTGATCTAGTTATTCATCAATCTTATATATTTATATACAAAAATGATTAACACTCAGTTAATTATGTTCTCATGGTCATGACATAAATCTTGGTACATTTTGCACAACTTTCGTACAAAATGTTCCTAAAAATATAGTACCTAAGCGCCACCTACCAAATATGTAGTAAAATGACTTCTAAGCCCCGAAATACATTCATAAAAATACAGAGCAAAATGAGGTTTTGCAGATATTTCAACTTGATTTTTTTATGTGATATAAAGACTTTAGCGGAATAGGTAAAACTGTTTAAGAAACAAATGGATTTTACACTAAAGTAAAAATTAATGAATTCATATTTTTTATAATATGCAATAAATTTATTGCAGTTATGCAGTAAATTTTGTATGAAAAGGAGTATCCAATGAACACAAAAAACTATTTCTTTCTTTCAACAAGCAAAGCATATTTTAAAAGTGCGAATTCAATTCTAAACAGGAGTAATATTTATGATTCGTAAACACTATTTCAAAATACGTTTATAGTATCCTATAAAATAGGCTATAAAAATTACAAAACAAACGAACTTTGCTAAAATTTTATTTTGCATTTTATTTATTTCTTTAAATTATTTGCCCCCAATACGAAATAGAGATATTCAAACATCAATTACGTTTCTTGTAATAGAAAAGGATTAATCACTTAACGAGACCCTGCTTAAGTGTTCAATCGATAATAAAAAAATTATTAAGATTGTTACATCAACACTATATTTTTTGAAGTGAAACTTCTAATGCGACTTTCAACAAGGTTGCGTTAAACGTTTAACACTACCATGGAGAGGGTATGAAAGCACTGTTGCTTTAAACGTTCAACGCTTCTGGGGAGGGGGAATAGAAAGAGACAGAGCGAGATTGAATGCGTGACACTTGAACGCATGCGCGTAGTATACCTGTTACAAGCCAGCGCGAGTGTTAGCAACCAGTAGCGTCCAATATTCCAACGCAAGAGGGAGAGAGTAAGAGACTGAGTCGGTAGATTTCGTCTCGCAATTGTTTTTAGCAATTGTAACGTGCGACGAAAAACGCAATGTCTACCCCTTCCTATTTTCATTTCCACATTACGAAGTATCACTTCTTCCACTCGGAGGGACTCTACGCCCTATTTTTTTATATTTATTACAACTACTACAATGTTTACAGTACATTTTCGTAGCGCTACAACCGTTATGATTTTAAAAAGCTAACAGCGCTATACATCCGCGCGCGGCGCCGCCCGGGGCAAAACTTACGCGGCAATCGGCGCTCGTAATCCGGCCGAAGCTCATTGACTAATGATTGGATTACAATCGGCCGGCGCGGAGGGACTCCCGCGACCGGAACAGTTTCAGCTTTGATATATTATATGTAATTTTGTCGCTTAACAAGTTAACGTGGTTTGTTAAGTGCGGTTTTCCTGAAAAAAAAAAAGTATTTCAGATTATTTTCATACAGTTATAATGTTTGATTGGAATGTGGTAGAGAAGTGGTTTGCCTGCTCATATGCGCTTCGAAAATGCTAAAAAAAAATTAGATTTGTAATGATAATTACCTTTTCAAAGCTATCCCAGATGTAAAGGAAAAAAAATTTCGATGACCTGAAATACGGATCATGCGCCTTGCACATATCTCACCACCAGACATCGCCTCTTTATTCCTCAAACTTATCTGAAAATATATTCCTCCTCATAAGTATTCACATCTCTTGTAAGATGCCCAATTTTAATAGGTCAAGGTCAAAGTCAAGATAAAGATGTCAAGGTTAAGGTGGGCATTAGTTATTGCATTCAGGAAAAATCAAGAATTTGTGTGTATTCTATGCTACATTCCGTGTACAAAATGTAGAGAAAACGTTTCAAAAGGGAAGACTCAATCGTTTAATTTAATAAAACATCGAAGTAAGTGTAAGTTGTTTTTACAAGATACCGAAATTTTAAGTAATTAGTGTCAATGCTACCGTATCATATCTTAATTTTTAATGCTGTGTTTGAAAATATGCCTGTTAATGTAACATTATCTAAGAGGTATCCAGTACTCCATCGAATAATTATACCATAAGCAATAGAATAATTCATATAGGGTGAATTTATTGGTTTACCATTACTGAAAAAGCGTATATACCTATATGTACATGCATATCTCAAAATTTGCCGAATCTTTGAAAATATTAACCTGTAATTTGAATTTTAATTAAATTAACCTTGTAAAATGTAATTAAATGACGTATTTAGTTTTACAAAATTAAGTAAAATAAAAACTAATATTGATTTTATCTCATTAACTTTCAATCAATAACGCCACGTGCTATCATTTATCACCTTTAATCATGGTTTGAAAAATTATAAAAATTCCTTTTAAAAATACGAATTTTTTGTTTAAAATTATTAGAATAACACCAGAAATGACCGATCGGCCTAATCCGACATGCGTTTGATCGGAGTCGAATGCATACATTCGAAATGGTTTATGTAACAAACTCTACTGAAAATAGAGAGGGCAGTAGTAAGACTCTCGCCCGCGACATGCAGTAGCATGCTGCATGTTGCAGGCAAACGTCTAAAAATGAATTTTCGCGAAATAACAGCGTATAGATCTTAAAATATTGTCTCATAATTTCTCTTATGCTTTTAGCCTGGGTTACGAAGTTTGTGTTTGCAAAAGGGTTAAGTTACATAGTATGTGTAAAAACTGAAATAACAGATTGTGATTTAACCATTTTTAAAAAGTTTATCTTACAAAACAATGCGATAGAAATAAATTTTCGTATTAAAATAAATATTATAAAGATAATTTAGTTAAGTAGGTGAACATTGTTATAAATGAATTATTGTGCCCCAACCCAGAAAAGGTTTCTAAAATGAATATCCTGCAACGTACGTAATATTTGCGAAACATTACTGTACGATTTCCATATTCAAACACATTTTATCTTAATTAAAATAATGGGCCCTTAAAAGCGGAATAACGTAATCAGCCCTTCCCGAATTTCCAACCCCCCTACGTCGGCATACGAATGTCATCTGTCAAGTTATATCATGGCGGGGCAAGGAGGGGTACATTTTAAGTTTATTTTAAAGTACTGAAGTTAAATCTATGGATCGTAAAAGGATTCAGCAGTAAGGCGGATAAACGAGGAGGACGTGTCCTGTGTACTCAACTATCCGCCGGCGCCCGGCTTTCACCGTAATTTCGTGGTTTTCGCGTGATCGATGTTGGGAAGGAGGCCATGGAAAACTGGGGCTGGTTTTATATATTTAATAGAATCCATTCGGAAATTTAAGATTTAAAAATCTGACATTGCAGCTGAATAAATATAATTAGAAAGTGAAACATAATTCGAGTTTGTTTACGGAAACATGTTTTTTTATAAATAAATTATACTTTTCTTTTATGTATATTAATTCTTTTTATATAATATAATAGCAGTGTGGTTGTCGTTCGAAAAGATGCTAAGGGGAATTAATAATTCTCTCTCTTAAAAGGATTTTACAAATATATATAATTAATTTGTTTCAAAATAAAAGGGAAATATTTTTTAATAAATGTTGCAAGTTAATACTTTTTGGCTATCTCAACAAATCCAATAGAATATTCTTCAATTTCTTTTATCGAGCAGTACAATACGTTCGATATCCGACGAATGGCTTTAAAAATTTACTTGTCTCATGAATTTGTACCTAAACCCGTAAACAAGAATCTATCTATTAATAGTTCTGGAAAATCTATGGTTTTTACCACGGAGCAAACGTCGAACGATGAAATCTCCCCTTCATCCGTCGACAACAGCGGGCTGTAACTATGGCTCGGCCGATAACTCCGATAGCAACAGATCAAAAATAACGCGCGGTCTCCTAATCCACCACCTTCTAATAAAAGAACAGGGAACCAGTATAAGCAGCACACTTCTCCTAGCAACAGTTAATCCCCTTCAGCCACCACCAGGCACTAAACATTCGTCGTTAAATGCGACAATTTTTTTAAATAAACCGCGAAATTGATATGGAATCAGCTCGTAATCCGCACGAACACACATATACAAAAAAAAAACCCTTGAGTGTAAAGTCTTACGTGTATTCTTAAAAAGTACCAAACTATTCCTTTATCAGCTCTTTTAAATTTAAGATTATTAATGTGACAACTATAAATATTATCGACCTGGATAGTTGAATTATGACGACTTACTGATAGTTTATAATCTTATAAGAAAGGTGGACAGCGTTTTAGTAATATGTGACATTGAGGCTCCTCAAAATCTTCCGAAAGCCATATCGAAGATACTAGGTAAGACGAGATTTGACATTTTTGATTGAGATTTGAGAGTCTATCTTCACAAAAGAACTAGGAGAGCAATAAAAGTATCATATCCACTCGTCACGGATCGCACTCCCCGGGAGAAGTGTCAACCATGAGTTACGGTTCAAACTGACACAACATATACTTAAATATGGATAGATATACTAAAAAATTTGAAGCGATTTTACCTCGAGCAATGAAAATATATAAAATCTTATCCGAATATAGGTGAGGATAGATTTAAAAAATACCATTTCAATATACGGAATACGAAATTATATGGAAGTATGAGAGAACAATATTACAAAAGCTTCCAAATCAAATTTTGATTTTTATGGAACTATGGAAAACCTAGACATATTTAAAAATGAGGTAATTCAAATAGAAAGCAATATCATGATATTTTCACCGTAGACGTCACCGACAGCGTCAATACTAAAACATGGCATTTAGTAATCTCAATAGATGAAGTATATATATTCCAGAAACTGTTCCAATTACCCCAAACTGAACGAGGAGTAACTGATACAAGAAAACGCCATACGAACACTTTCTGCATCGCCTCTACAATTCTAGTAAACTTGATGAAAAATGTAATTTAATCTCTAAAATATCCAGAATATATTGGAACAGTTAGGAGACGTGAAATACGTTTCCACGTTCAACTCGACGAGTGGTTACCATTAAATACTTATGATAGAAAAGACAGCAATTATATCATCAGAAGGGAACCCCATCGTCTCCTTTTGCGCTTGGTGCATAAGACTGTCCTAATATTATTGAACGATATAATTTGTTATTCCAAAAATTAAACTTTACCCTTAGAGCGATTAAAGAAAGTTTTTGATTTATAAAGTATATTATTAAAAGCGGAAGCTATATTTAGGTCCATAAATTAACTGTACAAGGAATTTTGCCACACAGGAAAGAAATATGGTTATTTTTTTAATTCTCAATACCCAAAACCGTAAGAAATGGATTTTATTGTTATAACTCTTTGCATACTATCAAAATTTTACCATAACAATATTGAAAATAACAAACCAAACACAAAAGAAAATAGAATCCAAAATCAATGACGATATAAAACAAACATTTCACAGACGGAGAGTAAAGAAAATTACTAACGCCTTAGTACTGTCCTTCTCCGATTTCAATGAGCCCTTAACCCTTATCACAAATTTCTCTTCAGACAGAACTTTAGACGCCGTACTACCCAAAACAAACATCCTAACATCCTGTCGCTTACGGTTACTAATGAGTCCGAGTACTGACGAAAGATCATCTGTGACTTAATATTATGAATACGCAAAGTTCAATGGAAAGGTACTTACAAACAAAGTTACCCACGTCTAAGTAGTATAAAACTACTAAATAATTATAGCAACGAAGCCGCCGATATTTGAACGAACGTGACAAAGAAACAAGTACTGCAATAATAGAACGCTATACGGATTTGAAAGAAATCTGTAAAATGGTTAACACTGAGGGCCATCCCTGAAACTTTCCGGCGTGATATTTATCGATGTGTTTTTGAGCTTCTTGAGTTACAAATGTTGTTTATGAATATTTAAGCACAAAAATTTGAAACACGGTTAACCCTTCAAGCCACCCCTAAAACTTGTTAATATTATCGAGCCTAAAGTGATAAAAATAAAGAAGCAGTAAATTGTTGAGCTCATCATACTCAAAAGGTTCTTTTTCTTTTGCTTTTTTAGTTCTTCCAGTTCAAATACATAGTTTTAATACGTTTTGAACTTTTTCAAATCAAAAATCTACAAGTATTAAAAGAAACCTCTTTTTTTTAATTGTTCAACTAAATATCTTTGGAATTCATTGTTAGACCTGCTTTAGGGGGTCCGAAACAGTTTATTAAACTTAAAAAGATGACCGAGTACCAAACATCAACTCATCAAGAATATTAGATGTTATTTCGCAAAAACATTTTATTTTATAATATTCTGTTAACAGAATTTTATAAAATAAGATGTTTTACAATATCGTTATTATATAATATCGTTAGCGATATGTGTTGAACTAACTCATCAATTTTGATACAATTTACAATAATACATGTTGTTTTTTAAGCAGAAGAGATAATTAGATTTTCGAATTTATCGATATAGTAGTTTAAAAAAAATTCTAAAAAAATACAATTAAAAATTTTTTTCAACATACGGACAAAGGTAAAGATACACACATTATTGGGAAAATGGTCAAATTAAATTTCTAAGAGCCTAAAATATCAAGATCTGATGAAAACTCTGTTTTCGAAATACGGGCTGAAATTTGACATACATTGGGAAAATACTGTTCCCAAGTTAGGAAAATTTTTGGATTTTCATAGAAAGTTATAAATGCTCTTTTTTAAATATTTCAACTATTATACATTTCGAACACTTCGTCTATTTTGATTGGATTTACGGTTTTCGACGCAGTTTTCAAGGAGTAAAGAGATGAGCGATTAACGAACATCAATCTATCAAGAATTTCACTTCTTTTGAAGAAAACCCCTCTTTTAGAGTTTTTTTAATCATATTTCTGGAATGAACCAACAGATTTTTTCAACTTACAACGATCGATACTGTTTTTTAAAGAGAACATACTTATATACAAACATAATAATATGAAGTTAAACTTGTAATAAAAAATGTATTGACTTGACGAAAAGCGAATGTACCATTGTAGCACGAAATGAGAAAATGTTTTAAACTTTACGGAATTTTAAATAAAAAACTCATCAGCAAAAGCACATTAAAATTTAAAAGATTTAAAGATACCAAATGATTAACAGAAATCAATAGCAGAAAATGAAAATTGAATTTTAAAAAAGAATATACAAGAAAAGGAAATTCTTTCCGATAACTCAAAATAGAGCTATGATAATTGTGCGAAACATGCGAATAAGGACGAAATAAAGATTAAGGTACTGTAACAATAGAAAAAATTAAAAATATTAAAAAATGTCTTATGGGTTATTATTTGCAATACAGAACGTTGTGGTAGTGACCGGAGATAATATTCTACGTCCGGAAATAATTACTGTTTGAACCTTTCGACAGGCATACGAACATATCCCGAACCTAAAAGGATTAAAACGGTTCTATTAACCCCGAAACTTTATGTAAAATTCAAATCTGTAATAACGACCCTTATACATTTGTAATCGAAATTCTCATTACAAATAAAGTAGATTACGAATTTCATGACTAAACTTCCTCTAATTAAAAAAATGTTTTTAAGCATGTGGGAATTATATTAATAGTTAAAATAAAAATTGTTTGAAATGAGCGAGTAATCAAAACCAATTTCCTAAAAAATGAAAAAAATATCCGTTGAATATATAAAAACATTTGAAATTAGAAAAAAATACTTCATGCCATATCATGTGGTCTGAATATTTTTCATGACATTATCAAAAAGTAAGCGAGCATGCGAGTTACCAGTGAGTAGGCCACTTTAGTAGGGGAGTTCAAGAGGGGATTTGGGGAGTCACTAGGGCGCGGCAGATTAATATATGGGGGATACCTGGTACCTTGTAGAGTAGGGGGATTTGCCTAGGGTAGCCCATCAGAATAGTAAATAAAAATAGATCATCAGAAATACTCAAGCGCGTCGGAAGGTAAGGCGGGTTAATTGCTATCCTAACGGTATGAGTTTCAATAATCTAACGATTTGAGGGTAATGTAACGGGGTCGGAAGGTCACAAACTTGCAAAAAAAAGTCATCTTGAAATTCTCGAACGCATTTTATTTATTTTGAAGAAAATAATGTAAGGATACCAAAAAAAAAATATAATTTGACGACTTTCATAAGCCGGAATAACAAAAATTATCTTAAATGAGAGCAGGTAGTATAAAGAATGTATTCCCCACGCTACGCCTCTATTTCTATTTCACTTTTTTCCTATTTTATACTATTTCGCACCGTTTTCACACTGCTTCTTTTTGCCATGATGCCATAATAGCTGCTTACAGCACAACGCGTCATTACTACATTATATATACAACGTTTTAGCTTGTTTATATTTTGATATATATGCTTATAAAAAAATGCGAAACGGTCGACACTGCAGGCCATCCCAAAACCTCCCCGTTACTTTCAAGCTCAAAGCTCTCGAAAATGCGTATACATTTATAATTTTTGGGCTTTTCAAGCTTAAACCACAATTCTTTATACATTTTTGAAATTTTCGTGCTTGAAATGTTTCGTTTTTATACATGGTCTAGAGATACTCGAACGCCGTATTGCGAGTCTCAATCGGTTGATTCATTTGTGAAATATCTAAGTTAATCCATTTTACACTCTTCTGTAGGGTCATCCCCACCATACAAACTGGCAGATTATTATACCTTTGTTGTTATCAGAGACACGTTGGAGCATCGAATTATGAATATCTGACACCCTCGAGTACTTCCATGTGATTGTTTTTTTTACATTTTTGAAAACCTGTAGACGCTTCTTCCACCACTGAACGGAAAAACATTATATAATCTTTCATTTTTCATATAATCTAATCTTCGAAATCCCTAAGACTTTGCAACGCTCCTCAAAAATTCCCATTTCGCATCATGAACTCCTCTTGCCGGTTTCTTGGCTAAGTATAGGATAACTGATGAACGGCAGAGTGCCTGTTGGAGGAGGGAGTGTGCCACCGGAAATCTCATTCTGCGGATGAAATACAAAAGCAAAAGTTGTTGATACTCACGGCTATATTCAGTAAGAGTCATTTCCTCGGTCGAGTCGGCCTATTTTTGTGTTGCAGCCAAGTTGACCGCGGCATAGCTCTACTACATATACTATGAAAACATTGAAGTATGTACTTAAAAGATACTAAATATTTAATGAATTGCACGCAATTTTGCTGAAATGGTTTACGCTGTGTAAATTTATGCGACAGTATTTAGGTAAATATAAATTGTTATTTAAAAGTCAACAACATATATATTTAAAAAAAAACGTCAAAACTTCAAATAAGATGCATACAATTTTAAGATAGCTAATTAAATTTTGTCTCAGTATAACTATTTAAATTGAATGAAATCCATCAAAAGAAAAATCAAAAACTTTTTTGCTTTAAATATCTTTAATGGTAATGTAATGGAGCATACAATTAATAAAAACTTGTTTAAGCGTTATTATTCTCTTAATTCAAATATTAGTCCTTTTTTTAATTTTACAAAAATAGTAATAAGTTTATCCAATTAACTCGTAAAGAAAATCTTCAAGAAAAAATCCTATTCCTTTCTAAAACTTCAGCAACGCACCAGCGACTCCTTTGGGCGGGCGGTTATCATATACTTTTCAGTACCTCGCATGCTTTTTTATAGCATTTTCAAAAAGCAACCGAATATACGAGCTATGAGAGAGTAGGTAGTTATTGCCCATGAACACTCGGAAGCCCAGAGGAGTCACCAGTGTGTTACCAGACTCTTAAGTTGGAATAGAATATTTTTTGGTAGGGGAATATGGTGATGGAAGAAGGAGTAGATATTGGAGGGAGACTAGCGTAACGGATGAGAGAGTAGGCCGCCTGAACTCTCACTCGCTGGTCGAAACGTAACAGCGGACGCTGATACTTCACGAACGTATTCATTGAGAGTGTGGTGTCATCATTCAATTTGGCGTATTTTCGAGTTGCAGCTAGGTATGACTTTATCACTACACGCATGCGAGCCTAGACTAAAAAATTGATATATAAAGGAAAGGTATTCAAAATTTTAATTACTTTCTGTGCGAATGTTAGCCCAGGAATCGGAACGACGTGTCGTTGAGGACAACAGTTGCCAGTGTCCGAGCTGATATAATTGAATTTGGTAAGCCAAGCTGTTTCGGTATTCTATTCAGCCATCGTCACTGTTCAATACAATTGTTAAAATTTATACAGTAATCAGACATGCCAGAAGATTACAATAATGAATACGCATATACGTGGGGTGTGCTAAATAAAACTATCAACGCAAAAATTATATTTATAATTTATTACGAATATCTATCTTTCCAAAGTATTCTCTATGAGAATGTACAAAATTTACCATGCTTTAAAACCATTTGAAAAATACATCTGACCACTCTTTTTCAGATACTCCACATATTTTGAAATTATAGGTTCCTCCTCTTTAAGAACCTTTTTTTCAAAATCCAAATTCAATTTTCTAAGACTATGATCGTGCCAGAAATAATTCCGGATCGAATGAGCCCATAACACGTAATTTTAGCACTATTATGTCGAATTAACACCATTCTCAACTTATTGACTAGACTAAAATATCTAACTGTTTTATTAATTTTAATAAATTCTAAATTTACAATTATAATAGGCACCACCCCACAAAAAGTGCCGAGAAAAATATATATAAATTATCTAGCAAAATTTACAATACATTGGTTAATCGATCTTAATAATATTCATATTTAAATGTTTAGTGTTTCCGATAAATCTGACAGCTGGATTATATGGAGAGCGGATAAACATTATCACTGTTGTACAAAAAGATTGAGGTACCTCACTTTGAACATTGAACTGGATTCACTTTCCACCGATATTTATGCTTTGACTCTCATTTGACACGATGAAATGTTAACAGTAGGCAGATGTATTTTGAGCAAAATATTACAAGTATAGGCTGCATAAGAAATATAACGCTGTGCACTTCCTAATCAGCATTTAAGCATTAAAACATCAGTCATACATTCTTGCAGGGGTGAAAAAAGAGGATCCTAAAACCACCATAGGCACGTGCCACTGATTATAACCGGAACGTCAGATTTCACAAACCGTTTCTCCGATTAAAATTTCGTGTCATATCGACTCCTTGGAACAATCCCACACAAAGCAGACTCATGAAAAATAATAATCAAAAGTTCAAATTATATATTGTATAGTATATTCTTGAGGATTTAAATGTGTTTTGTAATCATAACAAATCAAAGTGTAAATCACATCGACTGAATTCCATTATTACAAGAAAATTTTTGCCAGATTGTCAGAAAAATAAGTACTTTATTCAAAATACATTCCATTATAAAAAAAAAAAAAACAGTATTTACGATGGTGTGCAACTTGCCAGTACGAAATTATTGAATAAAATGTATCTAGTTACTTTTGGCATACCGCACGTATAAAGCTTATCCCTCCGTGGCCTATGAGCTTTAGCTTATAATGTTATCTACACCATAGCGATATAACACTCTCGTCGCTTGTTGTATTCTTGATAATGTGTATAAACTGTCCTATATTACTGAAGAAGAGGAAGAACCTTACACACCAACACTGATAACCTCAGTGTTGATGTATGCCCTCAAATTTAAGGGTCTCAAACAGCTACTTACATTCGACTTCGTTTTGTCTCCATGCTCGAGTTGTTATTGTGCTGCAATTTTTCTAGAACTTCTCAATACTCGTCCAGGATATTGTTAATGATTTTAAAGTTTAGAATATAACTTCACAAAATGAATAAACTGGAAACTGGAAATACCGTGCGCTTATCTTATTTTAGTATCATTATCAATTTTACGCTAAATTTTTATTTTTAATTACGTCACGAAAGTAATACGAACATAGATAAACATAGATGAACCTATAAATCGCTTACCGCTACAGTCTGATAAAATACGGACACACCCACATCCCCTATCCGTATGAGACATAAAATTTTAATATCTTACATCGTTCATGTTGTGCGAGGACGTTATATACCGGTTATATATTAATAGTGTTACATAATATTATTTTAAACCTACAACGCGTCATTTAATTGTTTATATGTAGATACTTATTTAAGGAAAAAATATCAACAATAGCATAACTCTTTTGCAATATACCTTCGAAAAGTAATTTATTTTATTACTTTGGAGATATCTCCACTTTTGCGGAGATGGGAAAGGCGTGATAGAAATTTCGAACTTTTATGACGAGAATAAAAATGAACTCTTGTTTTTATTCTTGTTCTAGAACAGTTTCAAGTTTCTAGGCTAGGAGAACGTAACTTAAGAATTGTATGCATAATCTAAAGAGGGCGGGAATGAATCGCTATCGAACGAAATAATGCTATAAATATTTAATATTGTATATAAATTCAATTACTAAAATTCTCGCAATACTTCAAAGGCAATTATTAAGGGACAGGCACATGAACAACGTAAACAGAAAATAGTACTCAAATTATTCACGTATTCGTACGACCATTTTGTTTTAATAAATTTTGTAGGAGTTTTGAATTTCAAGGAATTTTGTATGTTAGCGCATATTTGAACTTGGAAGACTATAGGAATATAAAAACATGTAATGAATAATATTCCTTACATGCTTTGTACATTGTTTTACTGTTACCAAAAGATTTAGATCATAGAGGGTTATTTGAACTTTAATCTTGACCACAGACGAATGACTAATATGCCTCTTCAATTGTCTCTATTTCTTTCTATTCTTTGTTAAACGCTTAGAAGGCGAATAATAAAGAATAGAATTATATATTTAATACTTAATAATACCAATTTTCTCATCACCAACTTTATATTCAGATCCGGCTGTAGAATATTTGCAGAAGACAGACGTGAAAGTTTGTTGTAGTGAAATTGAAATATTCTGAACCTAACTTTTACGTGGAATCGGATAGAATGTTAAATAAGTAGAGTACGGAAATCTCAAAATATTTGTCACATCATTATGGAAATATTCTTTGGATCTATCATTATCTCTACAAAAAATATGTCTTAAGACTTTCAATATGGAAATGATTATTTTGATGTGCATTATGACGTAACTACACCTAAAACAAATTTTATTAACGTTTTTATCGCTCTTATTTAACGGTCTTATATTTTTGTATAATACAGGCCACGGTACGATGAAGTAGTGTTCAGTGTGTTCGCTATGTGCTCAATGCTTGTGAGTACAGCGCGCTACTTCATACGTTTATCCCGTACTATCTATAATAACCGAACTCCACAAAAGCAAAAGTCTCTACTCAAATTTGCACTGTTATCGTTCACACTGCATCCACATACTTGTCCACCAGGCTGAACAATTTTGGATTATGCGTTTTGTCACTTAGACAAACCTCGCTGTCGAGTGTTGCATAAAACCGCCTTAAGGCCATTAGAATCGTCAGCGAAAATCTCAACCGCACTATTCGTAATTTGACTCCGAGTCTCATCGCAATGCAGTCACGATTGGTATAATACATGTTTATCTTCATAAGCTGGTGGAGGCAATGTCAGCTGTAATACGTACAGAATCAGTACATTGCGAATGCAAAACGTCATTAGCTTTTTTTGTGAAACAGGCGTCTGAGTTTTGATGTGGCTATACATTTTTTTTAAATCTAAATCTACCTTTGGGGATTGTTTAAAGTTCCAGACACCGGTTTAAGATGGGTTTTAACAGACAAGCCTATTTGTAGATTTGTATACTTATATATTTATTGACATAGCAGTTTCGTTTTCAATTATATTTTGGTTAGTATAGTAAAACAACACGCGATCCATAAAAAAAAAATATTTTTAAAAGTTTATAATTGATTTGTATCGATGATATTAATCTAAAAGCCGTTTAATTATTTTTTTTATTGTATTTTTAATTTTAATGTTGTGTCATTACATTTTCTTAAAGTGTACTAACTAAATATTTATTATAAATCATTACATTACACAGATAAAAATTCCAAAAATAATACGCGAGAAATGGAGCTGATGAAATCAATATTGTAAATAATTATCTTAACATCTTATAAATCGGTTCAACTCTAAACTAATTGTATATTTGCATTAGGTATTTTTTTAGGAAATTGTTATATTACAGTATCTTAGAAATCACATCAAAATCAATTGACAATAATGATTATTTTACTCTCGTCAAATGTTATGTCTTAGTTACATTTTACTCAATACTAACAAAGAAAACTAATTAATTTTGTTATTTCAAAAGATGTCTGTGAAACTTCCAAAGAAGCCTTATGAATATTAAACGTGTCGTCATCATGATACGCGACGTCTGTCAAAACAGCTGATCAGAAAATCAGTAAATCAGCTGTTTTAGCAAAGACGCCGCGGGCTCAACATGCCGACATTGAATTTGTTTCGAAATTTTGGATTGGTAATCGCATAACTTCAAAACAAATGTTTTTCTCGGTTAAAATTCGTATAGATAATAACACTGGAACTTTAATTTGTTATTATTCAGTGTACATTAAATAACAAAATAAATTTATAAATATTTGATTATTCATTACATGGGTTTTCATTTTTGAATTAATGATGAATTAATGTTTATCCAATACTTTGTGTCCATGTCCGTCAAAAGACGCCGCTAAATAGCTGTCAGCCAACAAATATCATACTTAATGTAAGAACAGCAAGGTTTAATTTCGATACTACCAACAACCGGCGTAAAGCAACTCAAATCTACTCGTATTAGTTATCTGCTCGAAATGCAGTCACAGAGAAAATGATACATTTCCTACTTTGTCCGTGGTTCTTAATTTTTTTCGGTTCATTTTATTTTTTATTGCTGGTGAAATTTATTTAGTTTTGGAAAAAAGTGATTTATTTTATAATTGATTCAATTAGCAGTCAAGTAGCTTTCTCGGATTTAACAAGATTTGTCGTTTAAAATGTCTTTCACAAACATTGAGTATACAGGTATGATTTTATGTCATCAAGTGTCCTGGAAATGCTTCACTTACTCTATTTTGATATCATAAACGCTATTCCAATTGTCGTACACCAGTAAGAGCCTGCACTATTGATGCACTGCATTGTGAGTTTAGGGTGATGTAGCATAACAATGCTTCAAGTTTGTCGCTACAGTCCCGTGAATGTGGTACATAATAAGTAAAATTAATGTGTGATGAATTTGATAAACTTCTTAGGAATGTATTGAAGATTCTATCCTAACGGTTTGTCATCACGAAAAGACATTACGGCAAGGACCCTTCTGTGTAGGCACACAGTTCGGCGGCACACAGTTCGACGCACATTTATCCAGGCCTGTGCGAACTTAAGAATACCTATCACGGCGAGTACATAACATTTTTTTTGATGGATAGCAGACAGCACGCTAGGTGACTGGGCCGGCGCCGCAGCAGGCTTGTCTTTTGCGTCCCCATCCGCCCTTCCCAAGGTGCCGCGCAGCTTATATATTTAATCGCTTTTCGTTACTTATTTTACTTATCAAAAGTGAATATACGTAATCTTGAATTATAAAAACGGTGCCGGAATTATTTTTAAAACAATTGGTATACCTTAAGCTTTGTCGCGGTCTCGGGAGCCGCCCTATTCCTACACCGTACGTCGCTGCCCCCTTTACGGTCAAAGTCCTGCTTCAGGACTCTGACCGCCGAGCTTAACATTGGCTTTATTGTATTTTTTTTTAATTATCTTTGGTAGGTTTAATGCTCAGAATGGTTACTTTAGGAATGAAGCTACAATTTTACTCTGTAGTTAAAGAGCTGTGGCTTACTGACCTGTGTATTTTTCATTCTCTTTCGTGGTTTTGTATGGGGTGAAAGTGTAAACTTTAGTTATTAATAAAATCCTTTTAAAAGCATAATAGATTAAAAGAACTGTTTAACATGAACACTTAAGTATATATTTTTGTTTGTTATAAACATTTTTAGTTAATTCGAGTTTTTTCGGGTAAAATTTCAATCGACAAACTAGGCTTGCAAAACCGTTACTATTTCGGTTAAACTCCCTTTATTTATTATGAAAAGGATGTAAAACTTTATAAACGTTAACTTTATGTTAGTGTTTGATTAATTTTAGATATATAAAAGTATTTCAACATTGGATATCAGTGTATTCTTGTCACCGGGCAAACCCATACTATACTCGTCACAAATTTTGGTAATTTTATGGTTTTTCAAAGCGCTGTACTGAAAAATTTTTCTAAGTAAAGTTTATTTTTTTCAAAGTTTCTTTCATAGAATAGTTATTTTAATTTTTATGTAATGCCTTGAATTTGCAAGTATACGAATACATTTCATTGTATAAACTTAATTTTATGACTCTCCATTTTTCGACTATCCTCAATTTTAAATTTTTATACATAAAGCAAACAACAAAAATATACAATTCTTTATATTTTTGTATACTATATTAAGAGATCCAAAGGTGAAAGTAACAAATCTCTATATTTGAAACAAACTCGTGATAAAAATGGATAAAAAAAAACACTTTTTACCTGAGTGTGGTCGTTCGATGCCTTGCAATGTAATGTCTCTATTGAAAAAAAACGCGTAGCATGTTGATTTTTTATTAGATATTATTGCAAACTAATTACTAACAAATAAATAAAATACAAATTAAAACAAAAATGTGGTTTTATTTCTTTATATTTGAGCAAACTCTTGGAAGGTACAGCTTCTCTAAGTTTAACACTTCATTCTTATTAGTGGATAACGTTTTCAATTAGTTTTCTTTTCTCAAAGTTAGCAAATTTTATCTACATTCCTAAGATGTAGAACAACCATACGGTGCTAGTTGAAACTATGCGTAAAATGAAATTGTGTCCAGTCGCACGACGCGCGAGGCGCGAAATTGGCGGACCGATGGCGGTGGCACTGAGGAGAAGTTGCACCGTACATAGGATAATTGTTTTCTAAATAAAGAAGACATTTTCTTTCTTGCCGAAACTATACGTCACTGCAAAAATTAGTAGAACAAAAATTGCTCACTTTGACTAGGCCAATCATCTGTAGGTGAAAACCTATGGAATTTCGTACCGCTCGACATATACAATATAGTATGATATTTATAAAAAAAAATGTATTGTATTTAATATAAATAGAAAACTTAATTACAAAACAAATCCGTTGATGCTAGAGTATATGTGTTTAAGGATCCTGTATGTAGTCATGATAACGGCTAAAAAACTTCAGTTCTCGGGATCATTTTTCATTAACTTTAAAATTACTATTATTAGCCTCATTCGTGTGATTTATTTATACGAAATATCTGTTTGAGATTCATTTCTGAGTGGTTGGTTTAGTGAATGATTTAAAGTATTATAATATCTCTTAGCGCTTGCAGATGTCATTATAGACAAAGTTCACTTCTTTGCTTTGGTTTCTTTTTTCTTATCAATTCTTGAAAATAATGTTATTTTTCTTCATTTACTCTATAAGTCAAAAGTAGAATTTATTTTTTATTTGAAACTAAACAAGCTTTATAAAACGTAAACTTTTGGTTTTTTTTTTTTCAAATATTTTATGAAATTACGCAAAAAGTATATATTTAAACTTTGATATTGAATGGAGAAATCAAAAAAACGAGTTCAATAATTTTGTGCTTAAAATGAACTGACTTGAACAAAAACTAAAAGCACTGACAGATAAAATTAATTTTGATTTCAGTGAGTTTGCACAAGCAAATTATCACGGACGGTCATTAGTATTGAATAACTGTACAATAATAATGTAGTCGATTGTAGATATGACAAACCCCCAAATGCCCAGACCATTGTCTGGGTCTGGTAGGTATGCAGTAATAGGTATACAACATTATTCATGAAATTGAAATTCAATATTTCTTGATATCTTTGTCGGTATACTATTAACCCAACGCGTACTTCGAGCGGTTTACCTTCTATAGACGAATCAATTTGTGGGTTATCCATTATTCCAGTTCTCTGATTTTACGGTCGGTATGCCTTTCAGCAAATCGGTTAACGTAATCGACAAGCCCGACCTAACCACAGCTAGGTCTTTGGAAGATTTCTAGAAATACGACTTTCACGATCTCCTGTAACTCATTATTATCGTCCCTAGTGGTGGTTCGTTATTTCTACTGCAGTAAGAACTAAACCAAAAATAATGTCTCAATGAGTCGTCTCCATGAATGTGGTATTTATCTATGGATTCACTAATGCTGTATCCAGACGCATAAACACGAATAACTTTTATATTCGAATTATACGTATGTATATTAAGTTGGGGAAAACTTTTTCTTGTATTTTGTAAGTAAAAAGTCGTAATAAAATCTCTTTGGTTTTGCTATTTGAATCTGGCTAATTTTGATACCATTACATGGATGATTTTTAAAGAAATAAAAATAAATAGTAAAAACGGTTTTCCGTCTTTTTTCTATTGTTTTCCAGTCCACGAAAATGAGTGAATACAACTTATAATTTCAATACATTTTTAAGCTATCTTACAAAAAAAAAGAAAATTGAGAGACAAGCCGTGAAAAAATGCAGTGTCGGTAATAGTAGCACAAAACTGTTTAATTTTTTTTCAGTTCAGTAATTTTGATATCGAAGATGAACCTTTCTCTGGACGACCTGTTATGGATAATATCAATGCAGTTTTGGAAAAAGTAAAGCAAGGTCGGCATATTCTTATGGCATAGCTAGAACTAGGAATTGAGCACAAAACAGTTTTTATCCATTTGAATAAAGCTAGACGCACAAAAAAGCTTGATACTTGGGTCCCACACGAGCACACTGAAAGAAATCTAATGAATCGTGTACTGATTTTCGATTCTCTATTAAAACGTAATGAAACCGAACTATTTTTGAAAAGATCGATCACTGGTGATAAAAAAAGGATTACCAACGACAAGAACGTACGAAAAAGATCATGCTCACAAATTAAAGCAAAATCCGGATTAAAACGCAATAAGTTGGTGGTATGTGTATGGTAGGATTGGAAGGGCATTATTTATTATTAGCTTTTACCGCTAGGCAAAACCATCAATTCGGATCTATATTGTCAACGGCTGATAAGATTCAAGCAAGAAGTAGAGAAATTGATAAACAGTAAGGCAGTGATTTTTGACAATGATAATGCTAGAACATTTTTAGCTACTAAGCGAATATTGAGAAAGTTTGGTTGGGAGGTGTTTATAAATCCACCATGTAGCCCTGACCTTGCATCGTCAGATGTTCACCTGTTTTGGTCTTTTCAGAATTCTTTAGGTAGTGTTAGGTTAATATCAACAGAGTACTGTCAAAATTACTTGTCGCAGTTTTTTTGATCAAAAGTCTAAAATTTCTTCAGCAATGGAATTATATCATTAGGTGCAAAGTGGCAACAAGTTGTTGAAGAAAATGTCATAAATAAAGTTTATAAGTAGTACTCATAAACCCGTATTTATATACATAACGTAAATTTTTAAAGCTTACTTTTTTTATTTGTATTCATAATATTTTATTAATTTTGACTTTTTTACAGTCAGTAGAGTAAGTTTTTAAACTAAAATAATGATCAGAATACAAGATTAAGTGTAAAGAGTAGAGCTATTCCTAGACGAGTCTTATAAGAAGAAAACATGAAACGGTTATATTGTATGCAAAATTATATTGTACAAAAAATTACGATATATTTTCGAATGGATCAGTGGTTTACAGGCTCGCATTGGCGTGATACACATCCGCGGCTGTAGGTAATTTTCTCCTACCTACTAAACCGAGTTTCAAAGGCCACAATAAGCTCAGATATCACTGATTCATATCTGATCAGATATGAATCAGTGATATCTGATATCAATCGATTCAGTTTCACGAATATGGACATATCCTTTATGTTTTCTAATAAACTGATGGCTAAACAATATTAAAAAATAACTTTCCAGAGAAAAAAACCGTGTTCAAAAACCTATTCGAATAATAAGTTGTTTTTAGATAAACCTTCACCTTAAGCAAGGCAAACAGAAAAAAATATCATAATGAAAGCAACGAACACAATAGTTATTCCTTTATCCTATAGACGTGATCCTACAAAACGTGTAGTATTGGATGAAGACCATCTTAAACTAAGAAAACTGACGTACAACCGCATTTGAAATGACTTTAGCTGGCAGCGACTGCTTAACAACTAATTATTTTAATTAGTTCTTGAAAGCGGTTTTTTAAGTAAATTTATAATATTCCATAAAGTTCTTATGAATATTTTGCACTTCTAAATCTCCTTAGTAAAACGAAGGCCGTTTATAAATTTATAGTTTGGTAATCAGTGACCGAGTGCCAGTCTTCGAGGAGGTCCCTGCCCAGCGGTATACAGCAAAATATGGCTTAGTGAACTACGAGGAAATTGATTGAATATTTATTAAATATTCATTAGCGTTTAATCTTTTCAGAACTCCCTACCGAAAGGGTTAATACGAGGGCCTTGCTCCGTTATCCTTTCGTCCTATTAGTTTCTCCGTCGTTTAGATGTTTATAGCTGCATAAAAATTTATTCCGTTAATAATTTAATACCTGCTCATAATTAATATGTAAGTGTCGTTGAAAGGTCAAGGTTTTTAATTACATAGACCCTAAGGAGCAATAGTGAACAATTGCTTACTTTTAATAGTATATATGTAGGTACAATTTGAAATAACTACCAGCAGTTTTCAAAACTAAACATTTTATATTTAGACGAAATATTGTTCAAATGCGTTAATTCAATTGTAATTTATTATTAATTTAATTTTTTAATTAATTCATTAATTTTTATTAATGAAATATTCTAATAAATCACATTTTCTATTCCAGGCTGGCAGTCCAAGGATGGCCTTTAATTAACGACTGTCTTATAATGTCCTCACAGAATGCCTTCGCACAACCAGAACTTCCGGAACTCAATTTTTTGTGTAATCTTGATATCCATGTAACGAGATGGCGTTCGCCCAGCGCCGCAATATCGCCTCCGGTCGCCGACGCTGGCTGCATGCGCGCCTGAATATTAACATTTCATATCTCATCCGAAGCGGACACGACTCGGAATGGTTTCCATTAGCGATCTTCGAGCGTGACACGAGCAAAATTTGTACGAATGATAATAGTTTTTTTTACTTCTGCTTCTACATGGGTTTCGTATAGTATTTGTGTGTTTGTGAAGATGAACGCGTTTGCTGATTATAGATAGGAAGTTTTACCTACAGTGCTACCTGATATTCAATCTACCTGAATATCGAGGAAGCGAGAAACGAGCTGGAAATGTGGCGGTCGAATAGGTGCTTTTATAGTCTAAGATTCTTCGTACCGGATTGCGATAGTCGTAAATGAATATAGAATAACAATATTTTGATGAAAAACTTTATCTTTCACCATAAAACCTTCGAATCTCATTTTAATCGTATTCCCATACTTGTGTTTCTAAGTTAAATAATTAACCATGTCTTTAGACATTAAAGCATTAAATGTCCCTATATCAAATTGAAAAATGTTTGCTCTGTTATATATAAGAATATGACTTAAATATGAAATTTTTAACTTACTGACCATTTTGCCTGGAAATGTATATCACTAATGTTATGAATTTTCAAAATCAAAACTTTTTTTAAGATTTGAAAATTAATACAGAAATTGAAAAATGATACAATAGGCATATTTAATACGAGAAAATTAAGAGAAAATGTATTACTAATTGCGTCAAAATGTATTCAATGATAGATATTCTCTAAACGTACATTTCAACATGACAAGTTTAATAGTTTCTCCGATAGATACCAACCTTTTAAAATTCGCAATTATAAGAGACACTGCAATGTGTTTCCAATTTTTAATACCTTTGAAAAAGCGGTCTAGAGTTTTTTCGGTTTTCCACCGACAGACAAATAGCTTAGAGATTAGAAAGTAGGTTCAAATAGCGACCTTTAAGCTGTAATCTCTCAAAGCTCTGATGATGAGACGGTTTAAGCATTTTAGGGAAGATATCCAATGGCAGCTTACGCAATGCGAAAGTGCAATTATTTTTTGGTATCACTTTACACTCCTCGAAATGGTAAATCAAAGGACATATTCTGCGAAAATGCTTTTGATTCTGTTTTGAACCAAAATCAATATATATATATATCTATATATATATTGATATATACAAATATATATATATATATATATATATATATATATATTTGTATTTATTGTGTTAAAAAAATATGATATATATATCATATTTTTTTAACATAATAAATACAAAAATTAGAGAGTCGACTTGGTGGGCTGTTAATATACCCTAAATTTATAGAAAGAGAAAAGTAAACATGAAAAATGGAGATTTCTAATGTTGATAGTAAGAACAGATCATACGATTACTAATTACTTACTTCTTACAACTATTAGTTGTTTCATCGTTGAGCAGTACAAGAAATTGAAAAATAAATATACACGAATAAAGTTGACAAACCGTTGAGATAAGAATGCGGTGCGGTGGAAAACCAATTGTCTAGGTTCAATTCAGTTTGTAACTTCATTAAAATGATATTAACTCCTGTTAATTAGCGAAGTCGTTAGTCAAGTCGGATCTTAAGAGTAACTTAATCTCTGAAAAAATATTACCTACATCTTAGTTGTCGTGTTCGCTGTGAAACTGTAAAAGTTCTATGGTTTTGTTTTTAGATTTCAGACAATGATCGCTGATGAGAAGGGGTTTCTAGCATTAAAAGAAACAAAACTCAATTTCGATACACTTATAGAATAAAAAAAACACTTTTTTTCACTTTAACTGAATTTGAAGTGAAGATTATGATTATCACATAGGTAATCGAATGATTGAAATCATAGATTTCAACAACGACGGACATCTATCATATATATTTTTTATGCAACATATAGTATTTATGCAGAGTAACTTTGAATACTCCTATATTTCCTGCGCAATAATTTTAACATAATATGATCCCGGTACAAATACTCACCAAGGTAGACATACATCTTCAAATCGTTATTAGGAGTCTAATTAGTATTAGCAATATTTATTGTATATTTCTAACCAATTATCATTCACAAACGCGGCTCATTCGCAGTTTTAATGCGCACTGTATGTATATTGGATACATACATGTTATTAAAGGTTTACTATTCTCTATAGTAATAATATGATCTGCATATTTCTAAGACGTAGGCCGGAAAATACACGTATAATGTAAAGTAAGGCAAAATAAACTGACAGTAAGAAACACACACGGAGTTAAGGCTTCGAAACAAAGTTACGAAAGTTGGGGCTCTTTCATTTGTGACGAATGTTCCCAGCAGCTGTGTAACACACAAGTTTATGTACTTCTACAACGTCTGTACTAAATACTCTCATAATTATTTTTTTCTTCACTTTCCTCCAACCCAGCTATACGATTTATGGAAACGATTAGCGCATTAATCGTAGGGACATGGAGCTCTGTCTCTAGAAAGGGATTTTATTTATATTTTTCCTGTTTTATTTTTATAATGGTGAATGTGTATCTTCTGAACTTATGGTCGTATGATATACGTTTTGTAATTTTTCTTTTGAAATTACCGTTTTACACTATCGAACTTATCGTTTGACTCCAAGTCCGGTTGCCTGGTTATTCGTTTGATTTCTCACAAATATAATTAAAATTGAGATTTGTAACTGTTTGAAAATGAACGACATTACTTGATAATTAAAAAAAGAAAAATAAATTACACTAATTTTAGAAGAATACCTAATAAACCAATTTTGAAAACATTTATGCCATTCCTCCCTGGTAACCTCGGTAATACGTTTTTCGTATTCTCCAACAGCCTCTTCTAGTGATGAAAATCATTGACCGCCTAATTGGTTCTAAGTTATTGTGAACAAAAAAAAGTCATAAGATGCCAGGTCGGCATTGTATGAAGGATTGCTCATAAGTTTTATGTTTCTCTCCTTCAAAAAATTATTTGTCTGTTTGGCCGTGTGAAAATTGGCATTGTCGTGGTTCAAGATGAGACGATGTTTCTGGTTATTTGTACGGAGTTCATCAATAACTTATGGCATAAAATGGTCGTATACCAATTACTATTCATGGTATGACTATTCTCGAAAGCAACAGTAGCCATGTGTCCAGTTTTATTTAAAAAACAGCAATCATCCGGCACTTAGTGTTCGTAATTAGAGGCACTTCGCTCGCGCGCCAGTTTGGATGGTTTCGTCTCATCTCGATAGACCCATACGGTTGATAGCTGCTTGCTTTTGGGGTCGTAGGAATAAATATATGTTTCGTCACTTGTTACTATATCGCACATCAAAAACAGCCCTTTTTTGAATCTGGCAAGTATGGCATTGCACCAAGTGACGCGGTCCGTTTTTTGAGCCTCATTCAAATTGTGTAGGATCCACCGCGAGCACAGCTTTTTCGTACCCAAATTTTTGTATAGAGTTAATTGTATTTTACCTTATGCTTGTGCCTAAGGATATCCGAATCTTATAGTAGGATAAATGACTGTCTGTTTCGATCACACGGCGAACAGCATCGATGTTTTTGTTGTTCACAGCGGTGGATGGACGCCCATCACAAAATTTGTTACGGTTATAAAATTTCCTTAAAAATAAGGAAAATAATATATATATATATATATATACATATATATATATATACATATACCTATAATGCAGGTGCCTAAAAGAACTATAATACGTATACCCCAACTAAAATCGAGTTGGATATCCGCAGAAGGCGCTCATGAAACTTGGGCGAGGCCGTTTGAGGCGGCGGACCTCAAAGGCTGCCTCAATATTCCCTCCGCGTCCTAGTCGATATTTAGGCAGGGCCACTGGAGCTCACTGCATATCATTTACAACTTGAAAACTTTCCGTACAGCGGATCGCGAATTATTTAAGGGAATGTATAAGAAAATTCTGCTAATAAAAATATCTTAGGAGTTTCGGTGATGAAATTCATTTCGATTCGGATTGACTTATATCAGCGGAATCACAATTTAAATATTTTCTCATTTATAGCGTCTTTTTTTTCATTATAAATACATTTGATAAATGTACGTTTCGGGGTTATTGAGATGTATTGTTAAAAATGACAACGTTATAAATATTTATACAAAAAGTATATAAGTTTGTTATGAAAAATAGTTATTTAAAATTTTTACTTTAACATTGCAAAAACATGATCTTTTAAGGAACTATGTGTTATGCCTCAGTTATTTCAATTTAAACAAACTTAATTGCTTCATGTTTGCTTACGGCAACAAAGTTATTAATTTTATTGGTATTATAATAAACACAAATATAGTGTTTAATAAAAGTCACAATTTTTTTCTACTTAAATATTACCTGTAGCGATATAATATTAAATTGTCTGGCAAACTGGTAAAAGACAGTTGAACTGCTTTAAATATGAATTGCATAAAACAATACCAAATAACAAAAATGAATTCAATAGTAATAAAACAAAAAAAATGTTAGAAATCAATTTTATTTATGCATCTATAAATAAATGAACTTCGCTTATTTGATACTGTAATGAAAGAGTACAAATGTAAAGATTTACTGTTTTAAAAATAAATTTAAGCATTTCTAAGGGGAGGTTTTAAATGAGGAAATGCAAATCAAATGTACAAAGGGCGTGAGAGTTTAAAAATATATTGTATATACGTGAACTATGTATATAGAAAATACAGATTTGTTTACCATTAGGATAATTAATAAAGTGGCAAAAAAATGACGTAATTGAGGTCATACGAGCGAAACGTGTCGATGACCAGATAAGCTTTCTAATTTGTTGTGTATTCATTCTTATTTATTTACTCTAGCAACCTTAAAGAAATATTATAATAGAATACATAGTATAGGGAAAAAAAATTGCTAGTCAAGAAAGATTGCCATAATCGCAGTAAATTGAAAATGAATACCATGCTAAGAGATCATTTCATTATGTTCAAACATTGTCTCGATGAAATGGTAAAGGCCTTTTCGGTGAGAACGACGCATATAAAATAAATAATTCTATACTCTTTCGACATATTTAGATAGTAACACTCGAAAATGTCTTGATTTCTAAAATTGAAGCTGGAAAATCATATTTTTTTTCTATTTTTATTAAGTTGTACGAACTTTATAATAGCTTAATTGAGTTTCTTTATACATATTTACGTATTGTCATTATTCGTCTTTTATATTAATTTTGAGTATCATATGAGACTAGTTGCCTTTCCAGGGCTTCTCCTGCTTAATCATAGAATGATTCATCTCCTATACAAATCGATCTTACTGTCAATCCTAATCTCTGTTCCGCCCCAATTCTGATCCCGGGTAGTGCTCCCGATTTCTATTTAGCCATGCTTTTGGTACTCCCGCTCCCACACTCGCTTTTGACCTCGGTACTTTGTATCGCTCTCGATTCTGATATTGATCCGCTTTCGATATCGAATCCTGTTTATTGTTAATTATTGCGCAAGAACGCATTATAAGGTAAAATACCATGCGCATAATCCAGAAAATATTCTACACGTGTGCTTCAAATTTCATTTAAATTCGTCTAGCCTTTTATTTGTGATTGCGTTACAGATAACTAAAACCGTCAAAAAGTGATGACATATGTAATATTTATAATAAAAGAATATAGTACAAACAAAGACGCAGTGAAAAACCTTATTTCTCCTTTTAATGAACTATAACTTTGTTATTAGGTACTGATCTGTTATTTGCAATTAAATACACTGAGAGAAAAAAATTGTGTTTCCAACCAGTTTGAATAGCGTAACTAATTGGCATCGTTGATTTTCAGCGAACCAGTATTTTAGTGGTCTTAAACGTTAATGTTACTGTTAAAGTTAAAAGTTGCTTTTAAACGTGAACGTTAATGTTAAAATCTAGAAGAAATAGATTTATTAGCGCGCTCAAAACATTAAGAGAATATCCGAAAAAAAAACACCGGACGAGATTTTCTTCTCTCTGCCATCACCATTAGAATTTGCATTGCAGGAGGAAAAGATTGAATAAAATATATATTGAGATAGTATATTAAACGTTGGTTTTTCCTCGTCCTCTGTCGTAGATAGGGTCTAAAGAGAATTAGGTCATTCCGGTCCGCAGTGAGGTCAACTTCGTCATGCAAATAATTTACGAAAGACATCCAAATTGGTAGTCACAGAATGGATTAACATTTCCTTTTTAATCAATTTTTTTTCCTATTCTATTGTATATTCTATAAATCTGTATTTGTGATAGATTTGGCTAAAACGGTGATTACGTAAACAAAAATAAAGTAATTTTTCGTCGTATTATACGTCACTGATTAATGCATCGACGAGCTATCGGAGATTTGGAATACAAAATCGTCCCGTCTCGCAGACAACCACTGAGATGGGGTTTTGAAAACTCCCGCGGGTAATAAGGAGACAGGGTAATCCACTTTCAACAGGGAACGAGGTCGCGGGCGATGGCTTAAGATATATATTGATTCTGAACCAATTTAAATTCGGTTAGAGTTGATCGTGATAAGTACAGAAATTAAGAGCGGCGGCGACGTAGTCGACGTAATACAGACAGATGTAGGAATCAAATTAGAATTATGTTATAACTATTAACATAATTCTAATTATATTAATAATTATAACATAATTATGTTATGAATATTTCTAATATTATTAGAAATTGGTTTTAAACAAATAAAATTTGTTAAAAACCAATTTTTTACTGTCTCATAATTAACGCGAATTTCTGTTATGACTTAGTTACACATATATTTGTCGTTATCTTCCCGAACAGTCACAACTAATCGTATCGGATAAAAAATAAATTCATATAAAACAAATTAAAACTGAAAAACAGAAAAAAATGTTATATATGAAGTAACATGTGATATAAATTCCTTTAACATACAAAAATCACACCTACATCTTTGATAATGATGTGTAATGATTTATTTTTTTTTTGTTAAATTTCATTTATATAATTATAATAATAGTAATAACGAGTCACAAGTTTAAATAATCTTATATTTACATAACTGTTAATACTATAAATAAATCCGAATAAAAAGTAGTACTTGATTCTTAGCATGTGTTAGGAGTACAAATAAGATTCCGTTGTTTTTTTTCAATAAAATAATATTAATTACGAAAGAAAGCAATATAATTTTAATTAAAGTATTGTCTATCACTAGCAACCACTATTTTCCATCTTTCAGGCAGCATTCGGATTCCAAGTCAGAAGAACTGCTTATTTTTTGAGGCTATCCACGAATCAACCCAATTTTCGGTATCTTCATATGATGTGAACCGCTGCTCTGACAGAGCATATATTATTGACCGAAACAGATGATAGCCGGACGGCGCAATGACTAGTTAATACGGCGGGTGGGGTAGTACTTCCCAATCAAGTGTTTTCAAATAGTTTTTCACCGGAACCACTACATGCGGACTAGAATTATCATGTAGAAGAATAATTTTGTCGTGTCTGGAGTAGTATTGAGGGCGTTTTGCTTTCAGAGCTCGGCTCAATCTCATCAATTGTCTACAGTGCAGAGTTCCAGTGATTGTTTCGCTTGGATTAAGCAACTCGTAATATACCACACCCAGCCGATCTCACTAAATACCATGAATATTCGGTTTTGCAGTGGATGTTGACGCATGACTAGGTAGTCCCCATGATTTTTTTTTTTGGATTATCACTTTTTACCATCAGTGACGATTCCATGTAAAAAACCTTTTTATGCCTAGCTAGCAGCATTTCACTCATGCATAATCGGCGTTCAACATCTCTCGGCTTTAATTCGTATGGAACACAATTACCTTGTTTTTGAACCATCCCTAACGATTTTAAACGATGCGAGACAGCTTGTTGAGTAATTTCTAAAGTAAGTGCAAGTTTCTTTTGTGTTTGAGACAAATCTTCCTCCAATAATTTCTCCAATTCTGCAACCTCATAAATTTTTGGCCTTCTACTGCGATTTTAGTCTTCTACGTCAGGGTCACCGTTTTTAAACTTTTGAAACCACTCACGACATGTTCTCTCACTCAATGCAGCCTCATTATATGCTTCTACGAGCAACCGATGTGCCTCAGCTGCAGATTTTTTTAAATTAAAGAAGTAAATTAAAAGTTCCCGCAAATGACGCTTACTTGGATCAAATTTAGATATTTTTGGATAAAAAAAAATATATTATGCTAATATGAAGTTAATGATGTTTTAGGATTGTGTTGTTCTTGAATTAGCAAGCTAATTTTCAAACCGGTTATCATCTGCGAATTCTAACGTAAGCCTCGTCTCTTAAAACGGCAGAAACTTTATTTGTAATCCTAATAATAAAATAGAAAATTAACCAGTTAATTACCAAAACTTTGTTGCAAGTCAAACCTTTAGGATTACCTTGTCTTTGTAGCAGTAAGTATCTCTTATGATCAATGTTGCATAGCAAACTAAGATGGGAAATATTGTATGAATGTAGCCCTGGCACGTTTACAGTCACCAACAGCAGACTACCGTGCGACTTGCATTGTTCTAAGGACTTGATTGTTAGGCTACTAAAGATGGCATAAAAAGATGTTTCAATGAAATAAAAACGTTAAGATAGGCAGATGCTAACCAACTTAACTAAAATTCCTCAAGGGTGGTTTTCAAGTTAGATCAATTGATGATATCACCAACTTGCAGAGCCTGGAGATGTTATGCGTCGCATAACAGTCATGTTATATGAATTGCTTGGAAATTAATCGTTACTATCGTTCACGATCTAGAACGAATCCACACAATATGCGGACGCTTATGCGGCCTTAGAAGAGGGCTTTTTATTTGATACTATGAACCTATTATTTTAGTTCACTGTTTAAGGGCTAATAAGATCTAAAACGGGCCTACATAGGACGAGTGTTAAGGAAGTTATCATTTTACATGGTTTATAAACTTATATTTTATACCTATATTACACAACTAACAATGTTATCCAAGTAATTTTCAACGGAATTAGCACAAATTGCGCTTTTTACTACTTCATATACATTTTATAAGGTGGTCGACTATTACTCGTTAACTCGTGAAGTTACCCGGGGGAGTTTTCCTTTTACGTAACTTAGTTACACGTTACCGTGAATTTTCTGACATTCCAAGAATAAACATTTATCCGGTAAAGGGGGACACTTGATTCTTTCAAAAATTACCACTTTAAAACTTAATATTTTTGAAATGGATCCTATAATGATTAATAAATGAACTATAATGAGTTATTAAACTAAGTCCCACACCATGAAATAAACGAGAGAAAAAAAAATTCGTCTCCACTTTAAATGTAGAGGAAGCTTCTTAAAAAAAAATGTTTTTTATGATTTTGATGTGCCACTTTGTTGATGTGTTTAATGTTTATACCCATACCAAATTATATCTTTCTAATGCAAAAATTTTTTGAGGTCAGCCTTGGACAGACATATAGAGAGACGGACAGGCGATATGTCATATAGTCATGACGAAGCTATGAGGGTTCCTTATTGATTACGGAATCCTAAAAATGGCTTGGTCCTTAATTTTTATCTTAATAAAGTAAAATAGTACGTTTCTAAGGGCTTTTATTTCAAGGAAAAATTACTCTTTTACGCATACTGATTATGTCAGTTACTTAAAAAATATATTTAACGAGATTTACTATAATGCCGTAAAGATGTGATCTCTGCGTAGTATGTGTGGAGTGTTTTTGAAAGATATATGTAGGAAATAATCCCGACAGAGAACGGTGCGGTTTGAAAGCATATGTAGTTATTAGTGTGAAAAAAGTTATGTTGTGGTGGTTTATTCATCAGGTAAAGTTCAACAAAAGTAGTCTGACAAAACAAACCTATAGAGCGAATGTGTGTAATGGAAATGACAGCAAGGCTCGTCCCTATGCAGAAGAAATTGGTGACACTTTAAAAATCGCTAAATTTTAAGCACCCGAAACCGACGAGTTTTCATGAAAATAATTGATAGATGTCAGTGAAGTAAGAGAGGTAGGCAATCGTGGTACCACGTGAAAATCTATGGTCTTTGCCTGTCATTCCGGGAAATAGGCTTGAGTTTATATTTATTATTAATAACCTAAGCAAACGATTGTGTCAAAAATAGTTATTTAGACCATAATTATATTAAATGTGTAAAAATAAGACAAGGTATTGAAAAGAGTACGTACCTATTTAAGTATGATTTGAAATTGACAATGACTATAAAGCGACTCTGATTAATATTAAAAAAGTTAATGTAATTGTAGTGAAAATCTAACTCTAAAGATATGTTACACCAAGGAATGACGTGTCATACTTACAAAGACTTCTATTTACGTTTAGACTAATTAGATTTTGTAGCTGACCGTCGGCGTTTAAATGTTCATTACTTAACTAAGTTGTAACTTCAAAAAAACAAAACGGAAGACAGTTTGAAACACGTAAATTTTCCTGCTCTCGACCTAGCTTTCGACTCCGTGACACAGTCCTTAATCTCATTTCGACAAGTGTGGCGGGCCCGCCGCCCGGCGCGCCAGGTGTCGTCTGCTTGGCACTCCCGACACGTGCCCCCTTTACGTTTCGCTTTGCCTACCTTACCTACGCAACTTATGTAAATGAGACCACTCGACCGACATTCAAACCCTCTCCTCCTCGGCCTTTTAGTAGCTTAAACGCCGGAGCAAAGGGTGAGAAGGCGTTTGATTTTTTTTTTTTGGTCTCAGCGAGCTTAGGATAGCTCATCGCCGTTGATCGGAATCTATTGGGACCGGTTGTTTTTAAGAATACTAAAAGCCGAGACTGCTGTTGAAGCAGACAACATCTACGGTACGAACTGGATCTTTTTATTTTATTAGACAGTATTACTTAAGCCATTTCCTTTGTTATATGACACACATGTCATTATTTGAGGTCCAGTAAGTCAATAAGAAGAGTCATTCGGTTCAATCTTATTCGATTTATTCATTTATTTTATTGTTAAAAGTTCAATATTAGACCTTAATGGAAATTAGACAATGGGTCCGTAGAAAGCTCGCTTAAAGAACTTTTCTAAGCAATTAAATCTTATGAAAGAATTTTCTTGAGAAATGAATGCAAATGACGTGTAGTCATTAAGTTTGATGTGCTTAACTTTCAAATTTAATTTAATTTTTCTGTTTAGGAATTGAGAAAGTAGATATATGTACAGCTTCAATGTATTTGGCTTAGTTCTAAGTAAAAAGGTCCTAAGACGTTTTCTTAACATAAAACTGAAAACTTCAGGAACAATTTTGATGGATATAAAGCCTTGAAACCGTTTCCGCTTTCAGTCTTTTAAAAATTCGCTTGAATTTGCCAGAAATTTCTTATTTAGTTAGATGCTACACTAGTTGGTACGTCGCCAAAAATAATAAGAACTGGAAATAAATATTTTTATGTGCTCGACTTGGAGGATTCTTAGAAATCTGACCCACCTGAAAGTGCTTACTTTTCTTGCCCAACTTTACTGTAGCCGTAGTCTTGTTTGCTCCATTCGCAACACAAAGGCTAAAACTGATTTCAGGACAGTCGTAAGGTTAGAAAATATCTTGTCTTTGTCTGCGACCGGAGACTACTAGTCATCTATTTTATTAAAAGAAATATCGCTCTATGATATAACCAAACACTACCTTATTCCAAACAGAAAGGACGACATAAGCTTAGAAACATACAAAATATAAATTTTCAGACTAGTTATAAACGATAACCACATATTAAAAATAATAACATCATTATCATCTACACTGACTCAAGCGATAAAATCCGCATTCTCAGCAGAAAGATATAGTGGCATTTAGATCCAAGCTACTTCAATCTTATTACTTGTCACGTCCATAAACAGAAAAATAGCTTGCACAGCTGTAGGTTTTTGTATATGTATTCATGTGTGAATTCTTTATATTTGTATCAATGATGGTACAAATGTCAAAAGTTTTAGAGTATCGAATTGCACTGCCCAAAAAATTCTCGTAGTAATGTTTTGTAACCACCAGATTATAAATACAAAACGTACTATCAGAATAGCAAACACAGTCGATTCATAATTCGACTAGAAACAAAAGATTTTAATGACGAATTCGTCAAATTGATGCTAGTGCCGCGTGGTTTGATGGTAAACTTCTGATTCGTGATGCCAATAGTTGTGGATGCAAACGTAATGTCAAGGGCTGTGTTTAGAAGCTAAAAACAAAACTACTCCTTCAAAAAATATCCGAAAATAGATTTCTATAAGCGTAAATAATCGTTTTTGCGATCTCGCCTTCTCAACTGTCGGCGCTTCTCATACTTTCTACATTTTTAAATAAGCATGAGAAGCCAAATAAAGTTGGACTTTTGAGAAGCAATAAATGATGTTTGTTTATGCCGAACGTGGTTTTGTTTGGCACCAATTTATTTTAGATAGTTTATTGATTTATTTATGTTTGGCTAACATTCTAGACGGCTATTCAAGAAGTATAAATATCGAAGTACAGGCACTGCCGAGTGTAGTTTTGTTTCCGCGATCAATGCGTTTATTAGTCGAGTGAATTAACGACAAGCGCTCGTGTGGTTCCGTAACGATTTATTGTAACTCGGTGTTTCTGAACGTATATCTTCTGTTTTTCTGCATGGTTTTTGTTAATCGGATTTCAAGTTCGGAATATTATATCGGAATCCAAATTCCGACAGGGTTTTCACGTAACAGCGTCTTCCTACAATTTAGCTGTTTCGTCGATATCGGGTTTAGTTGCTTGCTCGTGGAATTATAAGACGCGCTTACAATATCGGACGTTGACCCAAACCTCTGAAGCCACTGATTTCTTTCTTGAGTTAGGAACTTTTTTTTCGGATGATTTGTAAAACAAGATTTCAGCTTTATCATATAAAACGGCTAAGTAAGATCTATCAAGCGGCACACCATTTTCAGATTTTTTACCTACTTTATGTTTCCAATTTTCTTTATTTTATAAGACACACAATTTAATGCAAATAGTATTAAATGTTACCAACTATTCAAAGTTACAACATTAAGAAAAATCAACATGGGAGTTTTTGAAAACATATTCGGTCTACGCACTTAATAGACATCCAATAATCTTATCTCATGTGTAAAGAAAAAAATCTTATTCCCTGTGTCATAGGTCTTTACCTACTGTACCAATAGTCATATAAGTGTCGTTTAACAAATTTACTTTCAGTTTCTCGTAAACTATAAATGCAGACAAGTAGCATTTGTATATGGATTTTTGTTTGTTGTAAATAAATCTATTACAAGTAATAATAATTACTGAAAAACCACATTTTGGCAAAGTTATTACTTCTTTAACACCTATTACTGGCTTAGAACTGTAACAAACATGTCCATTTTCCAATATAGAAAATTTATTTTTTTTAAGGATTTGTGAATCGTAATTTAAATAAAACGTCCTACTTTGCCAAAAGCTAAGCTTTAACCCTACAACGGCGCGAGGGTGAAGTGTCCAAACAGGAGCGGGCCACACCTCTCATAAAACTCGCTTCACCATAAATTATTCATAAAAATCTCTACTTTCCGCAGCACGTAAACCGTATTCAAATTTTCATCTGGTACAGTCGTGCTAGGATTTTGTAGGATTTTTCAATTCACGGTCTAATGAACTATTACAGTGTTGACCGTATTGGAAACATTAATTTTCACCATATAATTATTCGATATATATATGAAATGCAGATTTTTATTAGAGTTTTCCGTTAGGAATTTTAGAATTTAGGCAACGGTGTTGTATGAAATAGACCTGGATAAGCCTTAATTGTCTCGCCAGCATTGGGATGAACTTAATTATGATGACAAGAGGCAAATATTCAATAATGTTATAACTCATCGATAAATTAAAAACAGACAATGATTACAATTGCAAAAGGGTTGAAGGCATATAGGGTTCGAATGGAAAGCCAAAGAAGTCTCGTTTATTGATTTACACGCTTCGTATATCAACTGCCAATATTAAAATCTCGGAAATCTTTCAGCTTCTACTTCAACAATAGCTTTTACTAACAACAGGAAACTGTTCTTACGATTGTGTCAGTAAGTTTTTTAAAACATTTGGTTTGGAGTAAACAACTTTTCGTTGTAACCCTAAAATTAACGGAGCACATATGAAAAAAAAGATTGAATTGAAAACTTGAGTCTTCAACTGACTTACTTCATTGTACACACATAGATTTCGAGGTTTTTGCGAAGCGACATGCAAAGCTTTAATAGAAAATACGTGGCAGAGACATACTAATAAAATAAGAGCTCTAGAGTGGTAACTGAAATTTGTTTTGAATAAACTTCCACTGTTTTAAGGCAGCCATAAGACCTTCTACAAATTAACTGCTGTAGTGGCTTGAAACCTTTGCCAATTTTCCCAATATGCAAAAGCTAATAGTGCTATTACAGTCTTGGAAACACTGCAGAATTTTCTCAAATGTGAAACATAAACCAATTTTTCGATCAATAACCCCATTGCCGAAATCGTTATCGTAATTTTGTTGTAGTCGTTTCCGATAGCGACGTCTACAAACAAAAAAACAAACACATCTTATGTGTAGATGTTGCTCGTTTAATAGTACATAATAGTATAAATTGCTGAGATGTTATTGTGCATCGTCGCGTGGAGTACAGCCATCAAATTATATAGACCGTAATGTCACGACGCAATACGTATGGTTTGGAAGTGAATTGATATAACGTATACCCAAGTCACAAATGGCATATATTTGTTTCAATTGTTATAGAATGTAAGAAATGATTATGTAAATTGACTAAAACACTCAGACTAAGAATAAGAGTTTTTCAATGTTTAAAAAATAAAATATTTAATTCCATGGAAATAAAATTATACCGCAGAAGAATTTGCAGAAATATTAGCACATCCATAACCTGTAACAATGAAAGCTTGAAGGTGAGCTAATGTCGGTCAAAAGTATCGAAACACAATTTGTTTATTTATTACATATAACGAGTTAGAAACTCATATATTATTATGCACAAAGCTCAAATGTTTACTTTAGATTTAAATTGGGGGCATATGCGCCCAATCGCAGCCACGTAGATAACAGGTGCATTGGACCTTTAGATTAATTTAAGAGTAATTACAAGAATTTTGAAGATTATACTTATTTATAACAATACAAATGTAAATAAATTGTTTGAGGACAGGCTTTGAGATAATAAATAACTAGCACAAAAAATTAAATGAAAGGATAATATGAGATTAAAGTAACGTAATATAATTCAAGTGTGTGTAATAGGAATAATTTTAATGAATTGTCAACGAAGGGTAATTTGGATAAGGGTTTTAAAAGTATTTAAATGAGAGCTAAAGGGATCCAGGTTGGAGTTCTTAGTGTGTGATGTTTTAGATTTAGATTTTAGAATAAATTTGACTCATTGTATGACCTGCATAAAATGGATGCGTTATGAGATTGAAGGACGAAATGTTGTTACGGTACATGCGGAGAAGTAACTACGGCAGAAGAGTCTTCACATGTAACTGGCGTTAATTTTTAAACGTAAGTGAGTAAAGCAATTTAACGAAATAAAAAAGTCTCAATTTTTATGTAATTAATGCAGAGTAGTGTCATTATATTTCGATGGCTTGCATTAAACCAATTTTAACTTCTGAGATTTTGCAAAAAATAAAACAAGTCAGCATTGTTGGTGTCGCGGCAGGGCGTTAAACCTTCCATCCGAGCATCGTGGCTTAGAAGCTAGGCAAATACCAATGATACTTCGTAAACTTTAACACATTAATTACGAACTGAACAACGTAACTCGCTAATAAGTTTAGAAAAATATTGCGAAAGTACTCACACTTCGAAGGTAGACGAAAGCTCGCGTCTGGAGAGTGCAAACCCTGTACATAACGATAAGTTCTGCAAAACGTAGGTGTGTATCGAATTTGCTATCTCTGTCTACCTCATGTTAGATACAATGCCATGAGGTCGTAAGTTAAAAAGTTATTGAAATAAATCTGACTGAGATGTGAAATTAAACATCGCCGGATTGAGAACAAACAACCAATTTTAATGTCATAATAAAATATTACAGTGTCTCATTGTATTCAAATTCCCCCATTTGATTGGAGAACAAATGAGGGGATAATTTAGTATGTATTTATTTTGCATAACAAATTACAAAACCGTTTATTATGTAATTATTAAATTGCATAATAAAACATATTAAAATTACATAACTAATACATATTAATTATACAACTAATATGACATATTAGTTAGCCGCCGTACTTGGATCATGGCATCCCTCTGAAATTTCTCAATTATCCATCCTCTCAGAGTCAATCTTGAAGAAGAAGAGAACGTAAGCGGTGGAAATACTATATATGACAATGAAAGGACGCATCGTCCGTCGTGACGTGACGGGCGGAGATTCGAAGTCGCAGACGGTCGTCGGGCTGCAGGAGGACGTCAAAGGGAGCGCGCCGGCGCGGAGGCGCGTCCCGATCCCCTTGAAGGATGCGTGGCGCGTTTACGAGCATCAAACGGTCCCGCAGCCGGCTCGTAAAAGCCCGCCGCCCCCGCGATAACAAGCTCCCGTCCGGGTATTTAGGTGCACGCGGTGAAAGCTAATTTTTATTACACCGCGTACATCAGACTCGTGCCGAGGTTTCATTTTGAAAACATGTGAACGATGCGCCCGCTGAAGATATTATTAGTCTAGTTAACAAGTTGAAAACTGTGAAAAATAGAGATACTGGTCTTAGAAATACGTGCGATAGCTCATTCGATCCGCAATTATGTCTAGAAAAATATATGTCGAAAGCATTTATTAGCACATAAAAAAATGTAAATGCTATGAACAATTGAAGATAAAAAAAAAAGGTGTTTCGTTTTTCACCGATATATCGTAAGCTATTAATACTGAACAAATTTGAATGCCGCGTGGAGGCCCATTTTCAGCGTTAAATTAAAATTATAAATAATGAAGGTTGAGTTCCGAAAGTTATGACTTTTTATTTTTTTCTTTTATTATTTTTTATTATTTTACCTTTTTCTTTTTTCATCTTAGTTGATTATAATTTTTGCAATTTCTTATGTGCTAATAAACGCTTTCGACACATTTTTCTTGACATTATTCTGGGTCGAATGAGCTATTGTACGTATTTTTAGGAACAGTACTTCTATTTTTTACCTTTTCAACTTATTACCTAGATTATATTGCGTCTCTGTGAAAGAGATCCAACTGATCAATACAGATTTGGCATACATATGTGACCCCTTTTAATTGGTGGAAATCTTAACATTCTTTATAAGTCGAGTCGATCTGTCTGTATTGCTAAAGAGAAACTAGTACTAAGCCGTGGTGATATTTTAAGCTATTTAAATGTCATTATAGCAAAATTTTTGCCTGTTGTTTAGTTTAGTATTTTGAGTAATTGTTTTGAACGGTTAATTAGTTAGTGACACTGGACATGGGATAATTAAAAAAAAAATATCGATATGAAGCTTGTCAAGATCTAATAGGATGTGGTAATAATGGTACACTTAGAGGTACTTATTTCTCAAAGAATGAGTTTTTCTTATTGTAGGTATTGTATACTTGCGATCTGCTTCAGCTTCGCAAGGTTAATATTAATTATCTATGGTTGTGTTACTGCCATTAGCACCGAGACGGTATTAATACCACCCGCAATTTTTTATATTTTTGGACTTCAAAAATACAAAATATTTTTTAATCAAAAATAGAAACAATAAGCACTAAAAGGGGATAAAATATTGAAATCCATCAAATAAAATCAACAACTACAATACTCGCTATCTTGATATCGGTTTTAATCTAAAATTTTGTTAGTATGATTTCATATGTAATATAGTTAACTATAACTGTTTGATTTGTATTATATTACCAAAACAGCACATTACAACTGGATTTTTTGACAGTGTATCTCGTAAACGTTCCGTTAATGTGAATTTGTTTTATTAGGTGGACGGGTCTATTGTTTATTATCAACTACATGATGTAGTGCATTTTTTTTTACTTAAGAAAAATAATTTCTTCATACATCACTTAAACTATAATGTATCATACGCCAGGAAAGCTCTAAAGGCGTATCTTTGTCCCACTTGATCGACAAACATCATCATAGCTCAGCTGACTTGTACAAAACACGTTTAAATTAACACACACAAATCTTTCTCGTGAATCAGTCTCGCATTGCTGAAAACTGTATCAAAATCCCTGCAATAGTTTTGTTATTTACCTTCATTTACAGTCAGAACGACGACCTGGGGAAATCAATTTATAATATCTAACAACTAGGATATTGGATTTAGTTCAGAAAAAAAAACGTATATGATGAATTAAAGCTTAGGCTTTTAATTGAACTATCTTTATGCTCGCGGCTTCGCCCGCGTGAAATCGATCTGTCACATAAAGTTTTTATCGCGACTCCACCGCCTCCCTCGTTTGGTCCGCTGCACATCCGTCTCCTCCCCACATTTTGGATATTTATCAACAAATCGAGTGCGTCGTGATCAGACAATCGTGTATAAGTTCTTGTTTATTTTTTTTTTTCTTTTGAACGTTACTGATTGTTCGTATTGTGACGTCAACGCTAGTAACTGTTATTTGCCATGTAACTTCTTGGCCAAGATATTTATAACAGGTCAAGTTTCTTTCTGATAACTTTAAATGAAATAATTTAAATTAAATCCTGCTACAAGGCAAGCTCTATCATTTACCTGTGAAAACCGACTTAAATTTGTTCTGTAATTTCAAAAACGTGCGCGAACGGATAGATATTTTGTTATACGTTTAGATAGACTGTTTTATTATATGTAATATATATATATATATATATATATATATATATATATATATAAGGCCATATATATAATAAGGCCAGCATTACATGATTGAATTGGGTGATTTTTTTTTGTGAGTATCGTTTTTATTAGGTCCAGCTCACTTCTGAACTCAGGACCAAAATCACCATCGTATTCAAAACTGAAAACGGAATTGATACGAAAGTAGGCATTTTGTTTTGTTTACATCCATACGAGTAGACCCGGATGAATACACCAGCAACGTTCTAAGTTTAAGCACGAAATTTTCTTATATCAGTACTTCGCGTTCGTTGGATTAAGTAGTTTTTTCTTGTATCACACATTTAAACGTGATTGCTTAAAATATAACTGTGGACGTTTTAATTGATATCAAATTCTATGTAAAAATATAAAAAAGCGGCTATTGAAATACGAGTCATTTTCGAAAACGAGATATTTTGCATGTCCTAAAATTTTGCATAAACCCACTCTAGCTCTTTGTCGAGCGGTGCGGAACGCGCGCGCCCCCGGCCGACCCGAAAGCTGTTAGGCGCATTAGCCTAATGTAAACTTACTAGAATTTTAATGACAGACGTAAAGAAATATCTTTCGAAATGTATCGATACCTGTTCGGTTTAACGTAAGTGCCCGAATGAGATTTAAATTTACGCAGCGTGATCGCATATTCAGGAGATTTCGTCACGTATCGTTTTATCATTCTTTCAATTAGATTTTTTGGAGTTTACTCCATAAGAATCCATGTACATACGACGGTCCGCAAATTAGATTGAAAGCGAAAATGAATGTTGACAAAAAGTGAAGTCGTTGTCTCAAATTACTTAAGGTTTTACTATTACCAGCAAGTGATAATTACACACCTAAACGAAGATTTAAAAAAAAAAACGAGAAAAACTCCGTATTTATTAATGTGAAAGAAAATAGAAACGACTGTAACGTGGCATTCTATAAAAATATTTGTCAATAAAATATAATAAAAATCGTCTTCATTAGTTCCACTAGAAAACTATAAAGAATAATACAGATATTAAGCAGGAATATTTGTTTGCGGTATTAAAAATTAAACGTATATACAATATAAATTAAAAATGTAAGGTCTAATTTATTGGATTCTTATTTGTTCTATTGCGTTGGATTAACAAGTAGAGTTCTAGAAATAATCGCTTGGAACCCCACTAACGGATTTTCGTACTTCGGTGTATATATCTATACATTGGTTTTTTTAAAGCATTTTAGAGAAGTAAACCAGGAGCCATCGGTATGTAGGTGGTCATCGCCGATGATGGACATTTTTAACCTCAGAGGAGTTACCAGTGCGGTGCCGGCCTCTTGGATAGAAATAAAATATATAATAGAGGAGGGAGCGGGCGATGGAGGTAGGAGTGCGATTATGGACACCGAAGTGGAGTAAGAGATGAGGAGTGTGTCGCCGGAACTCGCACTCATGAGACGAAACGTAACAATCGAAGCTACTACTTCATGTCTGTATTCTGTGAGAATCTCCTACGTTACTGATCGAGCCGACCCGTTTCCCGCTTTAGTCAAATTGCCACAACATTACTCTATTACACTTGTGTAGAGTGAAATATAATTTAAGATCGAACATTGATAATGCGTGGGTCAATATGAAAACGATTAAAAAATAAAAAGCTGAGCATGGTAACAAATTATTTTTATTATTATCGTTTTTCAAAATAGAGTCCACTGAAATCAATACATCGCTGTATTCGATTGAACCATCGAGAGAAACACTTTGCCCATTAGCACTTAAGGGTCATTTCGACGGCCTTTTCATATGCAGCCACTGTTTCCTCGACGCCCTTAAACTACTTTCCTAGAACTTTTTCTTTTATTTTACGAAATTAATAAAAATAAGATGATGTGGCGTCACGATTGTAAGGTGAGTGGGTTAGTATTTTTATATCTGACGTCCTCAAATTGTTAGTTGTCTGTCTAGCGGTATGTGGTGAAGCGTTGTTGTGATGAAGGTGAATCCTACTGCGAGGTCGTTTTTCTTGAACCTTTGTAAAACAAGAGGCAAACAATTGAACTGGTGTGTGCAGTGACTGTTTTCTTATTATCTTAAACAATTAGTGTATAATGACCTGTCATGACCTGTCCGAAGAAAGATTCTACCATCTTTTTTCAGAGGTTTTGACCTTGTTTTACTTTAGTAGACAACTCTTCGAAAGGAAACTTCAACTGAGTAGACTGTCTTTTGGTTTCAGGAACATACAGAATTTGAGTCACCACCGGCAAATCTTTTCATCATTTTGCAGCACCAATTAACAAGACGGAATTTTTTGAGATTTGGTCAAATTATAAGGTGTCCAACGATTATAAAGCTTCCTGACGTCTAAATGATCATGAAGGATTTTGTGCACTTGATTCACATCAATGGATAGACTTGTCCAAATCTGCTGGTAAGACACTTTTTTGTGAGTCTCTATCATGGGCCATACAGCATTGATGTTGTCTTCGATCGTCGCCGTAAAAGGACGTCCCTCAAGAGATTACATTCGAACTCGTTATAGAAGTTATAAACAGTTGCAAGAGAAGGAGCTTTATAATGAAAGGTTAACCGAAGTCTGTTATAACTTTCTTGTTGGCTCAAATGACAACGAAAGTCATAAAAAATCATTGCACGAAAATTTCCTCGCTTTAGATTCGTGTTGACGTTAGAAAATAATTTTCTTTTTTCCGCCAATTTATGAAAACAAATTCTAATTGTAATTTTTAACTTTCCGCTATGACAATTAAAAAAAAATGTCGGTTAGGTTTTTGTACATATTAAAAAAATTGGTAAAACCAAATGTGCATGCCTTAAGCGCTCGTGACATATGTATGTTATTTCAATTAGAGGTTAATGATAATATATGAGCTTTTCAAAAATCCTTTTTTGAAGTTCTCTAAAACTTTCCCGAAGTCACTAATTAAAATTATTATACAATAATTGTTGTTAATACAAACGTATTAATAATTACACTATAAATAACTTTGGAATTAATGAAATCGTTTGAAAGTAATTAAAAATAAATTAAAAAAAAATTCTACGACAGATTTGAGCCGGGCACCCTGCGTGCGCGACTTAAAGCTAAAGAGTTGAACTAAATCGTACAGTTGATCCTCGGGTGAAAATAATTGTTTTGTTTTTGATATTACCATCTGTTGGCAATTAGAAAAACATAAAACATTCATTTCAATCTTCATTTCAGATATTTAAGCGAAATGACAGATCAAAACGTGAATAACTGCGAGTTGAAAAATTCAATTACAGCTAATCGGTACTACATCAAGCTATGATTTTCAATACAGTTATTCATAATCGATTAGTGATGAGATTGAAAAACAAGTTAAGTTTAAAAGTTAAATAGTTTTTTAGTTATCGTCATTACAAGGGATTTTCAGGCGACAGTAGAAGCACACCTACGCTCGCGCTAAGGCATGTAATAACAAACGAAAGCAATGTACATAATAAGACTGGCAGAGAGTTCCATTTTTGAAATTCAAATATGTTTTTTTGCTTTACAATTTCTAAGCGGCCAGTTCTAAAAATTTTTTGAGTCATCCACGTAGAATTATTACTATAATCCCCGTAATGCATTCAAAGCAACGCGTATAAGAAACGTTAGAGAATGTAATGAGTCTTAAACATGCAGATTTGGCCACAAAGTTTTGTTTTTAAATTTGAATCAAGCATAATTCTGATATTTTATTTTAGATGAGAGTTAGAAGAATATTTACCGATGTTGGCTTGCAGGCTCCAATAACGCATCTTATACACGAACGCATCAACACCTAAATCTTTAAGGCGATCACTGCTTACTTGATAGCAGTTGGTAGTACTATAATGGATTAAAAGCCAACAGAATATCATCGTGGATGACAATTTACTCATATTATAAGAACTCGAGTAAATATAAGAACTCTAATAGATACAATTTTCTACAAACAAAGATTAAGAACGAGTGAGCGGTCCATATCTTATGTCTACTACTTATATTGATATTTGTAACCTTTGTTTGAACCAATTTTCTATTAAACGTTTCTATTCATTTGTGATATTTACGCTATTAGTAAGTATTAAATCGTTTTAGGTGTTTCACTTTTCTTTTGGAATATTTGAAATGAAAGTGAATAATTAATCGACAAATAAATTTATTAAGATACCAGCACTTTTTTTGCTTATTCTTATTCTTTTAATATTATTGATTTGTCTTCTAGGTAAACGAAATTTGGGATTTGTATTATTTGATTCAGATTTCTTTAAAATACAGTCGAGTACTTATTTAACTACAGTCGGTTCGCCTACTTTCGGTTGTAAATAAATTAAGGTGTGTAGAAAAAACACATTTTTTTTTATACATGGAATAAATAGGAATTGTATTTTTTGTCAAAGTCTATTTGGATTTGTGAATAAAAAATAAAGTAAGCGCGATGTATTAAATTTTCCTTCAATGGAATTTTTCAATGTTTTTCATTACGTTTATTTTGTATCGAATTGCGTGTTAAATTAAAAATTTACTTGAAAAGAATACAAAATTATCTGTTATAATGAATGATATAAATAAATTATTTTCACAAATATTTTTTTTAGACTTTTGCGTATATTTCAATTTCGTACTTTCCAAAGGCTTCAACACTCGATAAAAATAAAGAAATTACCAAGAAATTTGACGAAATGGCTTAAATTAGGAGATTAGATGTGATTTATCACATTATTATAATCACAGCTTATTTTTATTCAAACAAGTAAATAATATATTGACTATAAACAATTAAAAATTATATCAAATCCAAAGATAACTTTATTATAGAGTAGGCATATAAAATCTGTTAAATAAATTTTCGTAAAATTGATGTTTACAAGATTGAATGCTTAACAGCGAATAATTTAATAAAGTATGGTTTAATATTAGCGACAAATGCATTACGAAGATTTACTATCACTAAGTCTTAAATAACATTATCGAGATTTTGCATTGAAATTCAACAAATACGTCAACAGGTAATTGAACGTTGACCGTTTGCATATTCCCAAATTACTAAAAGCGATGATAGAAGAACTAGTTTAATTTATAGAAAGACCTGAACGGCCATTGCATATTGAAGTATGAATAGAAAATCGTATAATTGGGGGGCGAGCAGACAAAAAAATGTTTCCACATTGCAGCTCAACGCCGAGATAGTTCGCCTTAATGGAAGGTTATAACGCATTAAAATAATTAAAGAGCGGGGGACCGAGTTAGCGGCGAGAGCGAACTTCGGCGGATATGAAAACACAAAGCCGTTAAATAAATCAAAAACTTTAACTTGATTATAAGTTAGCTAAGAAAACGTTCAGTGATTTATCATTAAGTATTTTTATTTGTATACGGCTCAGCGTATAAATACTCTGAGTTTAACTCTCGAAAATCGTCGAACCGTTCACATTGTGAGAGATGAAAGAAACGATTAAAATAATTATGACATCGATGCCACCATTGAAAGATGGCCAAAATTAAATTTATATAAAAGTTTAGTAGCGCAATTTTTCGTTTTAATAACATAAATATAAGGATTGTGGATAAATATTTTTTTTGTTGAACTTTCATTTGAGAATATCTACAAACTTATTAAATACACGTATAACTCGTTCGTATACAGATAAAATAAAATTTATTAAGGCTTTCGAAGCTTGTATCGTCACTTAGATAGTTTGCGTGCTAATGTTTAAGGTTGACATATACTATGTTTGACCACGGAAGGCTTTTGCGTGGCGTCGAATTCCCAATGGTCTGCATGAAATTGAAATACATACAATGAAAATGCGATTCCTGTAAAGGATGTGTATAGTGTCAATGAACGATGGATATAGTGATTTCAGAGATCGGCGTGATTTGAAAGATGTGGTGACTGTAGTAGAAAAATGCATGTCGAGGCGGTTCGGCCCTCAAAATAGGATGAATGAAATTATACTGACAATGCAAATCTATGGAGCAAACGCGGATGATCGAAGCCAAGACAATGGATCTTACCAGGAAATCTTATGCCGACCAAGTTGGTGACATATAAAAAAAAGGGCTGAATTTCATGAATCTGAAACTGATAAGCTTGCTTAAAACAACTAATGGATGTCAGTGCAGCAAATATTGTGATACCTGTATCGTGAAGAATCTGTGATATCTACGTATCCTTTCGGAAAATATGCGTGAACTTATATGATGTATTATTATTATATCTTATTAAAATAATTACAAAACGACTGCCAAGACATTTAAAATTCTAAATCGTTACTTATATAAACTACTATTTAAATCTACAGCGACTATCTACATATTTTTTTCTTTAATTTCGTGATAGATGTTCTTTTTATGACTAACAGATCCCAATTCAAAAAAAAATTGAATTCCTGTTTGTTTATCTGTTTGTATTTTTTTTAACTCAAAAACGCCTTGATCAAACGCAATTAAAATAGTATACAGTAAGAACATATGACTGGGCACATGATACGTTGTTATTTGTTTGTTCGTTTGTTTATAATGTTTGTCATACGCTGACGGCTGGGCGAATTGAAATTAAATTTGGTGTAGAGGTGAACTATTATTTCAAACTGGATATAGCATTAACATTATAAGATTATATTCAAATCAAATCAAATAAAAAATAGCTTTATTTCGTAGATAATAGAAATTACACTTGAAATGCGTCATAAACGATCGTCTTCGACATTAACATCACCACCCATTCCAAATACTGATTCACCATGTTAAGAATGTGCAAGGAACTCAAGGTTTGCTATTTTTTACTCTGTGACACAAAATATTGAATAATTAAATAATAATTTAGTAGAATACTTAGTAATAAGCAAATAACATGAAGTAACTTGATAGCCGAGCTGTTCAATCCCATGGGTTTTTTTCATTAAGATACCCAGACGAAGTGTAATAGCTCATGCCATATAATTTACTTTTAACAAAATGTTTATCTAAGCTAATATAATAAGCTGAAATACAAATTTTGAATTTCAGCTGGGCTCTTATTATAAAGTCTCATACACTGCCCCTTAAATGATTTATTAACTTTGCTTGGACGGGTTTTACGAGCAGCAAGATCGTTCTTATGTCTAGTGTTAGTGTTATGGATGTTGCTCCTTTTTTGGGACAATTTTATATATCTATATATTATATTACAGAAAGAGATTGCCTTTTGTATTAAAAATGAATAAAAACCACTAAAACTGCTAATATTACTAACGTCCATTGCCAAGAAGAACCAAAATTTGCATCATGACCACTATACGAATAACGAGACCGATTCGGATCTGACAAAAGAAGTAGAATGGACATCGACAACAGGACCTTAATTGGGGCAGAATTGACAGCGAGAACAGCCAATATTAAAAATGCAGGGAATCATTTTATGCGCACTCTAATGAAACTACAGGCATAACTGAATAGTAAAAAAAACAAATTATTGACGAATTTTAGTTTATGATCAGCACAGGTAACAACTATATAAATAATGAATATAGTTTTCTTTGTCACACAATCACGTAAGAATTACAGTACGTATCTGTATGGGATTTGACGGTTCGATGCGGATTCATTTAAGAATTCTTATAGTATTATGTTTCTTTGGATATCCGTTGCAATGTAAATAATAATTTGTTATCGTTAACATTAATGTCCAAGGGAGGACCAAGATCGGTATTGAGATCTGTATTGGAATGAAAAGCGGGACGGGGACCGGACCCACAAATGGAACAAGATATGACAGTGAAAACAGGACCGTTATCGCGATCAAAATTGACAAAAAATCCCTCGATATGGAAGATAAAGGAATTCATTCTGTGTTCACGAGGGCGAAGGGGCACATTTAAATAATAAAAAAATGCTAATTTTAAATTTACGCAAAACATAAATTTAGTTACGGTCGTGTGACAGCTAGTTTTATTATAAAATAAAAGCGTAAAATGATCACGAAAGGGCTGCCAAGAAATTATAAATTCGAAATGGCTGTTTGTATGTTGAAAAATGAAATACGATTGAACCATAATAACATCGTATTATATACCATATTTACTTTAACAGTATGAACAAGCAGTCTCAATCCGCAAAAATAAAAAAAATATTTGGAAAATCCAAAAGTGCACGACTCATAATGTTCATTCGTTTTTTGTTAATAACTATTAAACGACACAAATCAAGTTAACCATTTTCAATACCAATCTCCGGACAGTGGATCTCAAGCTATTAAAAAAAAATGGATCAAATTAGTAAATTTCTACGCTCGCTATCGTGTCCGGAACGAAAAAAGTGTTGATTGACAGGAAATTTCTTTTGACTATTTTGATAGTTTTTTCTAATTGTATTATGTTAAATCGATTTGAACCAGTGATAGAATTAATCTTCATTAAATTATCTATCAAATAGTGCACAGGTTAATAAAATTACATGAATTATTAATCGTGTTATTGATGAAAAAAGTTACGAAATTGAGGAAAAAAAATTATTCGTTCGTAGAGCACTTCCTTAATGCTTCGCATTATGAGTCGTGCAATTCACATTATCACAAAAACTTCAAATAAAACAAGGAATTCACAACATTTAAGACGCACATTCGAAGAATTCGATCATAAGAAAAATTTTCAATTTCCACGGACAACGAAAAATCCATCCATTACACATTAATCTATAAAATGTTTTCAAACGAAAACGTGAACATTTCGGGATTATCTTTTGATTAAGCCGGCGTCCGCCTCACTCGCCGCGCGACCGGCGCCGCCCCTTCCGCCCCGGCCGGCGTGTTGTGAGCGCCGGAATGTGCAGAGCGCTTCCGGCATCCGATTAAGTATTGATTAATGCGATGCCCCTTTCGAGCACTGCCGCGTCTCAGGTGGCTGTGATTTGTCGCACTCGCCGACGCTCCGGAGGATTTTTCGCCTATGGTTTTTATCGGTAGGTTTCGGTTCCGCGTTGCTTTCAGCGCCCCCATGAAAATCTCTAATAGACAATACTTATGGAAACTGATTGATTATTTATCTGCAATGTCATACTTGATAGAGCTAAGTTAAAATTTAGCAACATTTTTTATATGAAACGAAAGCTATATATAGCTTATAGTCAGTTGCCATACTGTCTTAGATAGAAAAATAAATCTTTCGAACAAATACTATTATTTTTATCACTTTTAGGGATTGTAAAGCTACTTTCTGTCACTGGATCGTAATTATGTCATTCATAACTTTTAAGAGTCTACAGGACTCTTAAAGGATTACACACACTTAAGACTTTCATGGATTATACCCATACTTAAAATTTGTATGAATTATTTTTTTTAAATTAATTTAGATAACTATTTAATGTCGTTATGAAGGTATAGGTCGTATGAAATGATGTGTCGTCTTTACAATGGTAATATTCGTATACATGCACGAACAGATTTAATTACAAATGACAGCTTCTATCAGAAATAGAAAAATGAGAAGAAGGCGCCTTTCAATATCTAAATGTGTATTGTCTAAGGTTAGTTAACATACAATGTATAACCTCTCTTGGAAATTCAAAAAATATTACCCCGAAAGAGTTGTTCGCGACTAAAACGTTCCTGCGCTCCCTGATGTGCACACGGCGTGAACATATTCACTATTTTATTTAAATCCATATAGTAATATAGATGAGTTTCGCACTCGTAATTCACAAATAGGAAACATCGCTTGTTCGGTGCAATTTTACAGTACAATGTACATAATGTCAAAGTTTTTGTACATGTACACTTATTTTGTAAAGAAGGATATGAGTTGGCATGAGTTTTACTTCCAAAATCATCCACGTACTGTATACGTGCATGATTTTGGAAGTAAAACTCGGTATTCTTTCAAAGGGCTGACCACATGACATAGAAATCGGCGGTCCTCATCGTGGTAGGGCCGCCGACTGCTGACGGTAGTCGTTCAAAGCCGACAGATAGCGGCGCCCGTTACGGTACGGCCCTCAATTTGAAAAATAGCATGGCTGTTTCGACGGTACGTCTTCGGATCAAGGACAGTTTTATAGAGCCGGGCCGTCTCAATTTCATTGAACTAAAATCGATCCGTCTAATTGGACATTCTTTTGAGGACAAATTCGGAAATTGCAGAAAATAGTATAAAAATGCAACTGCATGCTGTATTAAACCTGCACTACCACAGTACTACATTTATTCTACAGTCTACTATAGTACATCGCATACGTGTTGTGATATCGGAGGTAAAACTTTGCGCCTCTATAGACACCTAGTGTTCAGAAGTATTATTTCGATGACCTAAGTTGGCGAGGCGCCGCTCCTGCAAATATTCAACCGATCAGCAAACAAACAAAAAACGGGCCGTTAAGTGTTCCATTCATATCCGCCTGATCCGTCACATGAGTACTAACATTACCATGGAATTCCGCATGGACTTGGCCCGGGTGGTCTTGCCGATTTTGAAGGCTATCAGGCGTATAATAAAAGAAAACAAAAAATATAAACATAGTCTGTACGCTTGATTAAGACACTGGTTCAGGCTAAATAGATCGATTATTGCCATTTGTTTCTGTTTGCGTCGCTTAATTGACATGACGTGCTTAGGTAAACATAAATGCAACAAAACTACTGTAGACACTAATGCAATAATATTTTAATATCAAAATCACAATTTAGAAGCAAGTTTTACTCAACTGAGAATCAAATTCAGAACTTCTATCATCCGATGCGAGCGTCTTACATATTGGTCCAAAATGAATTTTTATGGTGGATGTGATACATCAATGAGGTATGTGTCTACAATAATTGCTAAATAACGTCACGTTCCAAATGATGATCAGACATAAGCTCAAGCAATCATATTTGACGTAACAAGTACAAAAAACACCTACTTTCGAGAAAACGTTAAGAGTTTCCTACAAAAGAAATTCCTGCTCGGTTAGGCATATTTATTTCTTTAATCTCTGGTACCTTATACACTGTACATCACAGCGTATTACCTTGTTATATTGTAAATCGAGAGGGAGGTAGACCCCTGTGTCGCTCCGCGGGGAGTCTTGTTACGCAATTATTTTGGACCCTGAAAATGTAGCTACCTGCGCGTTTTTAAGTTAACTTCCCAGTGAAAAATGTACGCCCATGCGGCACGTACGGTTAAATTACGAGATTTTCGTCAGTCATAAGGAAATGCTGATTTAGAAAGTAATTAAAATATTTGGAAAATCTAAAAGTACAGAACTCATAATTTTTTTATTATTTGAAATATATAGTAACGAAGAGATGTATTTATTTACTACTAGAGGTCGCCAATATTTTTGAGTTATCCCATTTTTATCTATTATTATGTTTTTTATTAATTATTATTTAACGACACTGAATTTGACAGCAAACTACTTTCTCTAATTCCAAAGTTAATAAAAAAAAAAAGGTTAATTTAATAGATTTTTTTCACAAGTTATCGCGTTTTTTTATAAGGTTCAAAATTGACTGATGGGATCGGTTTTCTAAACTATTTTAACATTGTTTTGTTTTTGTTTCTATTATATTAAATCATTTTTAAAGCTAACTGAATTTATATTCCTTTAATTATTATCTATACAATCGTATGAAAATTTTCCGATTTTTATACTAATGAGAGTACAGCCATAGAAATATGTAATTGCTGACGTCCAAAAGCATTTTCAAATGCTACATATATGGTCTAGTAATAGTCAGTTTAATTTTTTTATCTGGAACTTGGCTGGGTTTTTGGAATAACCCAAAAAGTCTGTTTTATAACGGTATAAATTATTTCATTAAAAATAGTCAATTTTCTAGTTTATAATATTTTTCATTACATTGCAGAACTCGGCCGCGTGATTTTAATAGCATCTTTGAGATCATTCTAATTATTATACAGATTACTATAATAATGACTGTGAACGTAAAGGGGACAGGATTAATTGAGAACGAATACTCAACCATCAGTTGCTGCTAACTACACAATATACTAGCCTTCATAAATTAAAGTACAAATAAGTGTTTTTTGCGAACAAAGTTTGCTGTTATAAGCGTCTAGGTATGCGTGCGGTGCGTGTTTGGTCGCAGGTTCAGTCGCTGCTTCGACGCCGTCACTAAGACCTGTATTTTCGTTGCTGCTATACTCACCATGACTATTTTTAGATCGGTGCAATAATTTGCAAACTACAATAATGCATATTGTACTGTAAGTTTTAGCCACATATGCAAGAAGGAAACCTGGTATTTTTTTTTTCAATTAGTATCCATGTTCTATTTAAAACTCGTTGTAATTGAAAGGTTTATTGATTAACGCAATTTATAAATTCGTTAATCAATAAACGTAAACTGATAAGCGTCAAAGTGAACCATTTTTCATTATATAATTTCTCACCGGTTAAGCTGCCTTAACCGGTAAGTTACCGCGCAGGCTTGAAGTAAAAGCTTACGATTTTCTTTCGTTTCCATTTCGGTGAGTGAGAGTTCCGGTGTCCTATTTCTACCTAAGAGACTGCCAACTGCACTTGTGACCCTTCTGGAGTTACGATTGTCTATGGCCGCGATAACCTCCTAGAAGTAAGGAGGGATTCCAGACTTAACGCTATAAACGCGACAACATTCATTTCAAAGTCTATGGGATTGATTGCATTGACTCTCGTGTTACGGCCAGTGACTTTATGAAAAATTATCATTCACTGACTTAGCCCAGCATATCTCAAAGATGCTGCTGTAATTGTCGTATTCCATTTTGAGGTTGGTACATAACGTTAAGAGGTTGTGCTCTTCAATGTTGAGCAAAGCGACTCAAAAGTATTTTGTTAGGGATTATATTATCTTAGTTGAATCAGTTTATACCGTACGGAATCGATCACGCACCTTTCCGCAAATATTCATATCTTTCTTTTTTAAAAATGTTTGCCAAAGAAACAATAGTCATGAAATAGTCCTTTCTAAGGAAAACAGCTTCAAAAATTTTCTAAAAATTAATGATGTTCCAACCTTGCGACCTTACTGTGTCACGCCGCCTCCACCTAGCTCACGTCTATTAAATGTGGTCAGTATTGTATTAGTGCTCGTGCGTGACGCTATATCTCCCTAGTTAAGTGCCAACCGCCCCCACGTGCGGTTGTTGACCTTCCAAGGAAGTTTAGGTATTTTGTTATAAGTGTTACGTTTACAATATTGACGTTTTTGAAACTAATGTTGTGAGTGATTTATATTGAAGTATTTAATAACAAGACCTTTCACTGCTATCGAATATGCAAACATGACATATTTTTGAGATGTTTTCAGAGATGACATTGCTGAGGCTCTAAAATTTTACAGTGAAAATTATAGTGACAGTTAACAATCTACGAGTCTACGAGTAGAAGTAATATTGCATGATGTGTATAATTTACGCGATTATTTGCTTTAATTTGCCTTGTTTGCTTAGAGGTGAGAGGAACTTGTGGAAAATCAGAGATTCATGTAATAATACCTTCGGCGACCTTTAAATGACTGACAAAACCAAGTGTCATTTGTAGGTAAGTAATTAGATAAATTCTTTAAAAATAAAACACCGCATAGCCCGAGGGCGAGGCACGCTACGCGGCGCGCGTTGTGCGGTCGCCCGACATGGCGATCGCGTTAGACTCTATTCGAGAATTCATTAAGGTTGTATGTATATTATTTTATGTTATTTATAAGAATATTTTCAATAACATATTTTTGTAATAGTTACATTGGTAAATTTGTTCTAAAAAAGGAACAGATTATGAATATTAGCGAAAATATGCATGATCGATTCCATCCTCTATATGAGTTACACTAAGTGTCTGACACGACCTAAGCTTCAATACGTAAAATAACCTGCTCCTTTAGCATAACCTAGACACTACGTATATAACATTGACATCTATGTGCTATGGGTATTCGCGCACCACTCTTTTTGCTTAGTCTCTATTGAAATACTTTTATTGCTTTATATTTATTTCTCTACGCTGAAAATAGCAAACTGGATAATATTTATGGGAATCGAGATGAAATTACCAATTCGGAGTATTTTTAAATTGAATTTAAACGTTTGATTAAAATCACAGAAGTTAACAAATTAAAATGCTAAAATGTCGAGCGAACGGACGTGCACTTTGCGGTGACAATCGTTGCAGTCTCAATGAGCCGAGCTCATTTTGAGCTCCGTAGTGGCAAAACCAATTGCAATTCGATTTTAAGTGGCGTATTTACATAAACGGGGACTAGCGTTTATATCTTTTAAATTGTTTGACAATTATAAAAAGAGGATCATAAACTAGTTAGTAATGATTGCTGTAACTTTTTAACTAGAATTGGATTTTTTTATTTATGTATGCATTTTGAAAGGTAGTTTCTTATAAAACGTATTCTAAATTCCTTTTTTTTTATCTTCTAATTTTTGAAACATTCACAACAGCAGCTCTTACAAAAACACAGATAGATATAATATTATTATCTTACAATGTAATAGCACGTAAGTAAAAGTCATCAAGGTAGATGGAAAACTAAGTATATAAAGACACGCTGTTTTTCGACACTTGTGCGTGTTTGCCCAACACATTTTCACTTTAGGAAATCGCACATAAGAATAATTAGAACTCTTTCAAGTAAAATGTGTAAATAAAGCTGTACTTGAAATTAATATACCGTCTCTAATATATGTATATATTTTTAACTTTAGATTTAACCTCCTCCAATCTTTCGATTACTACTTTTCTGCTATTCAAATTTTGAGAAAAGTGCGCGTACATTTCATAACATTCCAAAATTTCACATTTTTGGAAATGTCGAAAATTACACAACACATTATATTTCTTATTATAATTATATTGTTGAGCATTATTGTAATCTAATTGCTTTTAACCATTAAAATAAATGATATTACTTTGTCATTTGGTTTTATTTAATAATTTTGTGATTAACAATAAACATTATAAAGAAAGTTTCAATGTAACACTGAAAATATACAAGATTTAGGATAAACACGCGGGATTACGAGAAGAGATACGGTGTACAGACCAAATTCTTTTCTATGAAATATTACGGAATAGTTTTTGGCCATGGGCCAAAAGACCTTTCGTATTTTTGCAGATCAAGATAAAGCTTATGATAGTGAGAAAAGAATTGATCTATTGAGAATCCTATCCATGCATGGTGTGAATAGCGGATTGATAACTGGAATCCCTATATAGGGACTCCAGTGCTTGCGTCAGAATTGATGGGGCATGCACTGATTACTTTGAAATCCGCAGGGGTGACAGACAGGGATGTATAGCTTCACCGTCGCTGTTCAACTTATTCATGGATAGCTGTTTGTATGATTTGAAAGAGTGTGAGTGCGGACGAAGAATGGATGAGCTGTGTGTCAAATGTCTCCTGTACGTCGACGACCAAGTAATCCTTGTGCTGTCAGTCTCCGAGTTGCAGGAGATGGTAATTAAAATTAATGAATCTGTAAAGAAAAGAGGTATGAAAGTAAATATCAGCATAACTAAACACCATATGTTTAAAAAAGTGAAAGCATGATCGATTGCGATATATATGTAGAAGGTGAAAGGGTTGAACATGTGAAAGGGATTGTATACTTAGGTAGACATTACAAATGACGATAAACTCGATAAAGATGTTGAAAGTAGAGTGAATACCGGAAATAATATGAGAGTGATTGCTTGTTATTGTGAATAGTGAAAGTGTCCCACGACAAGTGCGTTTGGTAATCGACAATAGCATGGGGTGTGGCAGAAGTAAAAGGAAAGTAGAATCTATGCGGTGAATATACGATCTCTGCGTAATACGTATTGAGTGTTTTTAAAAGATAGATTTGGGAACAGTGATGTCAGAGAGAGGTGTAGTTTGAAAGAAGATGTAGTGACAAAAGTAGAAAAGGATATATTGCGATATTTTGGCGGTGCTTTCGTTAATCCGGAAAGGATGAACGAAAGTAGACTGACAAAACAAGCGCAAATGCGTCTGATGGAAAGATCGGCACGGGTCGCCCTATAAAGTTTTATGCAGATCGAATTGGTGCAATATTAAAAAAAAGACTAAAATATAAGCACTCGAAATCGATGAGCTTGCATGAAAAGATTGATGGATGTCAGTGAAGCAAGAGAGATATGTACAAATCGTACCGTGTGAAAATCTATGGTCTCTGTTCACCCTTCTGGGAAATATGCGTCATTATTGTTATATTTTTGTTTAACAACTGTACGATTAGAAACTATTGCGGTTTACAAAAAAAAAATGTTTAATTGACAAAAGGGTCCTTCACTCTTTAATCCAAAAAAAAATTAAACGTAAATTATTTCTTTCATATATCTAAGTAATAATGTAATTTTATTTTATACAAATTTCAAATATAAATTGAATTACAAAAAAAAAGAAGTTGTCTACGACCGGCTACAATACCAAAGTGCCGCTGGCGCTGCTGCGGCCGCCACGCGAAAAAAAGGTTTCAACATTATAATAAAAGTACAAATATTTGAGATTGAGTTTCTGGAATCCAATTTTTTTTTCCGAAATCCTCTTCTTTTAAAAACTATTTATAAATTAAAGCTTTAATTAATACAAATAAAAGCGCGGATCAATATTTTGTTTTCAAGTTAAAGCAAACGTACAGAAACGTTTGTTTTAAGTTGAAAACAGACTATTTATCCGTGCTTTCATTTGTACACCATTTCTATTTTTTCTTGTAATTATTGAATGTATCTACATCGCTCGTCTTCACATCCTGAATCTAGTAAGCCCTCAATCATGTCCTTACGAAATCGAAATGTAATATTTCTTATCTCTTTATACATAATCAAAAGACATAAATACATAATATGTAGGAAAATATAATTTTAGGCTTATATTTTATTTTGAATTTTAATATAAAATGGTAAATTATTTTCTGAACTAAGTGTATACATTATTTTTGCATGACCACTGAGAGCTATGAATTTAGCTCGACATATATTGACGTGTTTATCTGTTCCCACGTTGATATAAGGTGCTTGTCAGATTTAAAAAAAATGGATATCATTAGAATGGGTATAAGGCTTAAATATACTTTATTTAATTTCGTGTGACGTCACATAGGTTATGCCCGACGATCCTCATAGCCTTATACCCATTCTAATGATATCCATTTTTTTTTTAATTCTGACAAGTAGCTTATATCAACGCGGAAACAGATAAACACGTCACTATATGTCGAGCTAAATTCATAGCCCTCAGTGTTCAAGCAAAAATAATGTATACACTTAGTTCACAAAATAATTTACCAATTCATATTAAACATTCAAAATAAAATATAAGCCTAAAATTTTATTTTCATACATATTATGTCTTTATGTCTTTTGATTATGTTTAAAGAGATAAGAAATATTACATTTCGATTTCGTAAGGACATGATTGAGGGCTTACTAGATTCAGGATGTGAAGACGAGCGATGTAGATACATTCAATAATTACAAGAAAAAATAGAAATGGTGTACAAATGAAAGCACGGATAAATAGTCTGTTTTACATTATAATGTAAAATTACGTCATAACTTAGATACACACAATAAATAGTGTATCGAGTTTAGTATCAAATAAAAGGTTTTAATTTAACATCATAAATGTATATAAAAATACATCGCTACATTGTAACGAACATTATATGTTTATCTACAATAGAATATACGAATTTAATTTAGTTTCTATTTGGCCTGAATTCTCTATATGTAAAAAGCTGAACCCGGCTACGAAATGAATAATTAAAAATATATACCAACGAGCTAAGAGTTCAATTGAGAAGTAATGATTACTGATGTGTGGAGTCGCAGGTGATGTTTTGTTTAGAAATGTAAATTAACGAAGAATACGTGAATAAAAATCTAACACCTTGCAAATTAACACCACCCACGGCCTCACATTACAATGCATCGCTACCTTTCAATGAAACATCTAGTTTGTTCGTAATATTTTTAGTTATTTCTTCCGTAATCGCGATATACTTTTTAAATTTTGCCCTTACATGTCAAAATATATGTAAATAAATATATAAAATAATTATAAATTCTTCTTCTGAGTTTTGAACGCATAATCAAATAACACAAACAACGACACGCAAATTAAATAATGTCAAGGGCACGATCACGCTTCGCCTAATCTACACATCGATGAATAACAAACATTCAATGAAATAAAAAAAAAGCGTTTGTTTTCTATCTTTAATAGAATTTCTATTTCCAAATCCGCAAAGATTTTGTCTATTCTTTATTTAGAATAGAATGTGTCATGGTAGTAATATAATTTGAATTGTATATCTGCTTCAGTCGTGTTTGAATTTGCATGAATTTCGATTTTATTTTACACTAGCTGCCGCCCGCGGCTCCACTCGCATTGACATATAATAATTAATTCCTTCACCTTTTATATCCACCGATAACGCTCTAAGTCATAATACCGATTGCTATCGCACTCTCGATCCGTTTCCAACCTCGTTCTCGAAGCAAACTTGCACATTCTCTCTGACTTAAGGTCCGCTCCCAATCCCAGTCCCGATGGCAATTCCGATCTCAATACTGCTTCTCGTTCCAATTCCGATCACCCTTTTGATTCTGATTTTAGTCCCACATTCAATTTTAATATTGGTCCCGTTTACGGTTTCGATTTCTTCTGGTCTCAACTTTTGATATTGCTCTTATTTCTGCTTGCAATTTAGATTCCTTTACTGGTAACGGTTCCGATTTGATGACGAATAGTACATAAAAAATGTTTACTATACAGACATTTAAATGTAACAAACACTCGACGTTACGAGATTTTTTTCATAAAACATTAAAGGAAACCGTATTCAAATCGATTGAGCAATTTCTGAGATCAGCGTCCGCAAACGCACAGACAAACTGGTAAAAATTATGAAAACTATTTTTTTGACCTCGGTAACATATATTACAAAGCGTATGAGTTGCTTTTTTTTTCACAAAAATATTAATAGTCGCAGCTCGCTTATAACTCTACCACACTCATAGATAGAACTATAAGTAGATAGATATTCACGTGATCACGTCGTGCAGTCTTGATTTCGATTTAAGTTTTAATGCTTGAAACGATAAATCTGTTGTCCGATCCGACGTTCGACCCGATAGCGGGGAACACACGGCACTAAACGAGACCGAAGAAAAATAAAATGCTAAACGCAGTCTAACTGCGTTAGAAAAGCTAGTTCTCTTTTCCTATTTCATCAAACTTAGACCGGTTGAGAACGTGCCTAAAATAACGCGCCGGAATATTTGAAAAGAAAATATTCAAATCAAAAAGTGAATTGATGTCAAAATAGACATTTTAATTATTTCGGTAGCGGTAAAGTTTAATAACATTAATACAGAAATCAAAAATTATATAAATATCCGTAATACGTCATTTTAATCGAATTCTTAAAATGTTTCTGTGATTCCATACACCTGACGAAAAAACGGAACTCTTACAGGATCACTTCAGAATCTGTCCGTCTGTCACAACCTATTTTTTTTTAATGTACGAAGCGAAAAAACTTACAATTAGGTACACATACATAGTTAAGTCACCTATCACGGAAGTGTAGCGTAAATAAGGGAATTGTCATTTTGAGGGCTAATCTTAAAGGTCAACTATTTGACCTATCAATATTACCTAATTACTATGGTGTGGCAAATATGAAGGGTTTTCGTAATAGTCACTGCTCTTGCTGCCCATAGCCATTAGCACCGACTGATTTCCATAGAGATTAATGTTTTTACTTGTCTACGTGTAGGAAAAAATTCAAATAATCCTTATAAGTAAATTCAGTAGCTTGCTAAAGTTATTACAAACGATTTAAAAGATTTAGCGGATACTGGTTTCAGTTAATTTTTTTTTTAATTCATTTATCTTACACGAACATAACTGCTCACTATAACATATCTAGAATGTATTAATTTAAAACTAATAAACTAAAAAAAACTATAATGGATAAATGTTGGCTAATCAAAAAGTTAATATACATGTTTTTAGATTCAAATCATGTGCCATTGTCAAGCTTTTATTTTATTAAACAACTAAAATATCATACTAGTTTCTGTATTTCTAAGAACCTGCGTGATGTTAGAATTATGTCACTGTATATATGCCTTTAATAATATAATGTATACGTTGGAAATTATAACCAAACGAAATTTGTATAAAATGATAATGTAAAATAGACGTGTTGATTAAAGACTGGAATGGAATGACAATAGTATGATACATCGAGTAGGTAAATCATATCAGTGGATTGTAATTACATTGTTTAATGAATTATAAATTGAAAGAAAAAACTCGTGAGTCAAGGGTTTCATATAATACATATATTTTATAGAATCATATCGTTGGTAGTTCACATGCGAACGAGTTGAGCATACATTTTTTTACTTGAAATCGAAACTACTATATTTTTTTTCTTGCAACCGGTGTATCAAATGTGAAAAGCTGTTTGTTCTGCAATCTTCGGGGATAAGTTTTGTTTTTTTTTTTATTTTTATACTTTTTTCTCGCATATTTACCGATACAATTCAAAGAAAACGCAAAAATTAATGGAACTATATATGCATATAAATAACACTAGCTTCCTATCTGCGGCTTCGTCTACGTGGATACAAGATGTGTTTTTTCATCTTATATACTGAACGATTTCGCTGTTAATTTAAAGTTCCGCTGTCAACTTTGATCCCAGTACTGTTCCTGATTTCGATTCCGGTCGCGCTTTTGTTTCTAATACCCGTACCGCACTCGGTTTGACTCTAGTTCTGTTCTAAATTTTGGTCTTATCTAATCCCGGCCGATCTGTTCCCCGATCTGCTATTGATTCTGAAGCCGTTACCTGTGCCAGATACAATCCATACAAAGCCATTTTCCTCGGCTTTTGTCAAAATATCAAAATTTACAGCTAATATTAAAACGAAACACCGGCTATGTATATTACTCGGGGATGGTGTAACATTCAAAAATGAAAGAAATGGTACTGTTTTTGATTTAGATTCTGGTCACGCTCTCAACTGTAGTCCCGGTCCAACACTCGGTTACGACCCTGATAATATTCTTTATCTAAGTTAAGTGAAAGAAAAAATTTACCAGCATATTTGTTTTTTTAACAAAACTCAAAGACATCTATTTAGACCATAACGCTTTCCAAGGGACATTCGTCGTTAACACTATGAGAGGTTTAGAATAAAAACTGAGGCTTGTATGAACAACTTTGAATTTCAACGGCTCTGTCAATAATAGCAGTGGACACAACAAATCCTCAGATGTGACTTCACTACAGTATTTAATACGTCATATGAAGTTTTGAAGAGTACGGTATTCGAAGCATTCGCTAATTAGATTTTATTTTATATAAAAATCATCGGCTCTTTTATTAATATTCAGTACTTTGATGTCTATTTTGTTCCAGAACCCGTCTTCAACCCCTTATCTTACAATTCGCTATTTTCCCATTTATTTTCAAATACAATGTAGTATTTTTGTAAAGTGTTCAAAAGTTTCATCATTTATTTGAACACGAGCATTTATTCACCAATTTTCACTTCCCTAACATCTCCTATTAGTGAGATATCTCATGTCATATAAAAAAAAATTAAAATATAAAAAAATGCTGTACAGGTATATTCTTCTTCTTTGCAAACGGAAAAGAAAATGGATTTTTTTTTTCCAACATCATTTATCGTGAAATCTCAAACAATGATAATATTTATATATTTTTTATAACGCACTAGAAATACTCATGATTGCGACTATCTTCATCGGTATTGGGCAGGACTGTGTTGTGGAAACCGAGACCCTTATTTTAACTTTTACCTTCTATACGGTTTTACTATTTAATATATTTCAGTTTTGAGCTTTCATATATAGTGTGAACCACAACAAGTAAATGTTGAAATCTTTAAATTATTTTATTGCGATCTTTATGTGATAATGTGAGCGCTCTCTCAAAAGAATAGCCACCGTGGAAGTGGGTTAAAACTGACTTACAAGCTCTAGTTAAAAAAGCTTGTTATCTCAACTCTCTGAGGATTTTTAAAAGAGAAAAGTTCCCCGAAGAAAGTGCATTTATTTTATATCTTTCGTGACTGTATCCAATACTCTCGCTTATATATAATTACATGTTGTCGAAAATCGGCTTTCTTAAATTAAGTATGCCTACGAAAAAAGTACACACGGACAAAATTTATTTGTCGGTTTAATTAAAGTTATAACGGAAATTTGGTTGTTGATTTAAATAAGAATATGTTCGTCGGGTACTGACTTTAAGACAAATTGTAGTAAACTTCAAAATAAGTATACCGAGGTAACAAATTACTAGTAATATGGAAAATTCATTCGGAGCCCTTGTCCGCAAAACTGTTTTACATAAGCCGGTGTACATTTACGTAACACAATAAAGTTTGCGGTGGGCGCAACATTCGAGGGACCGAAATGAAAGTTTGTACAGAATACTTTGGGGTAAGATTTTGCTTAAGTTGATAAATAATAAACAGTTTTGAATATGCTGATGATAATCTATAATAGACATAATACTAGTCAGGTACTACTACCACCAAAAGTTGAAACTCATGTTCATCGATCACAGCAAATTTCTTACGATATTACAACGAAAAATTGCTGTTTAGTGTCTGGACTATCCGGCATTCATCGACGTCGTCCGAGTTTACAACTCTATATGCTAAATGCATATACATATTTTAATAATGTAATATCGTTTCTTGTCGAGAAACAACGTCATAGCAACAATGTAACCATTTAAAAATTACACAACAACAGCGCAAAATAAACCAACGTTCAGATATTTTATTGTCGTTTTTTTGCAGGGGAAATACGAAAAAACTTATATAGATAAACTTGAAAGACAGTCCTTTATTAATATATATATTTTTTATTTAAATCGTTAGGCAGTTTGTGAGATAGTCTTGTAAAATTCAAATTTATCTGTATCCAAGAATCTTTCATTTAAAGAAATAAGATGCTGCTCTGTAATTTTTCATAACACAAAAACTGAACTCGTTGAGGACGAATACATTCTAAGGTTTCAACTTTCTGACGTTCTCAAATCAACGTACAAGATTTCTTTGGAATTAATTAGTCACGTAGCATGCTAGAACTGGTAAATGTTATCGTAAAGTATAGAAACATCTGCTATGTTCCGCTATGTACCGCTGACTTTCTTCGCCTTTCTGCGCGAGGGCAGTGCGTTGTTTTCTGAATACATCCTTACTCGATCATGGCTTTGCTGCACACGGTTCATAGTGTGAAATGTAATGACTTCGCTGTCACTTACGCGGCAGCTGCTATGAATGCCGGACTAACGAGCGACTCTAGCAACAGCTCAAAGTGTTGGGCTGTGGTAGTAAACATACGAGATCCCTAAAAAACCTCGACCCGTGAAGTTGAAGACAACGTTCGTAGTAGAACGATGAATTTTTCTATGTACATTGCCCGTATGAATAAATTTGTACTTCCGGTTAAACGATTATATTATATTCTCTTTGTCCTAAAAGTTATTGTGATATTTAACGTTTGTGTTCTGTGAGACTATGACATTTGAGTCTGCCCATTTTCGTACTGCATTCAAGTTAACCAAAATACGGATCTACCATTTTTTTTTAATCTTAAATTTAGACGCATGCGAATTGTTAATATTTTAAGATAGAAGAAACTGGGCAAAAGTTTAATTTGCATGCCAGTCCTAAATTTTTTTTCATTTTTTTGAACATTAACGTGTCCTCGCACAGAAAGTACTGAAATATTATTGCTCACACTTTTTAAAACAAAAATAACTAGCGTTTTATAATAAAATTATAAAAGTAAAAGAAATGTCCTCTTTCTTTATTTTCAAACGTTTTGTCTATGATATCTCTTAAACAAAGTAACCGATCTGAATTATACTTATAGCATTCGAATGAATTTTTCAATGTAAAACAATTATGTTTTAAAAATAGAAAATCTAGATGTAATTTAATAAAAATAGTAAAATAGAAAACCAAAATCTAAATTAGTTTTAGAAAACCTTTTTTCTATTTGTTTTCGACAAAATATTTTAATCCCTTTAGTCGATCAAAACGAGACTTACGACGATTCATATAAGTTATTCGGTGCACAAACAACTTTTATTTTAGAAACCTATCTTTAAGTCTGTAACATAGTAATTATTACAAATAAAAATATTTTTTATTAAGTTTTTCTTTCAAAATATCTTAGGGAGAAATGACTCGATTTCGATCAAATTTACAGCATCCTATGCAGTTTCATTAGGTATAGAGTTGATTTTAGAAATTACAATTTTTTTTCTCTTTGAGTATTTACTATAACTATGCAATGAACCGATGTCAATTTATTATGCTTTTTCATTTTAATCAAGTCTCTTTTCAAAGTTCGTAATCCCAATTCCAATCAATCTAATCGTTACATACACACAAACATTTGGGCAGGCATAAACGCACACACGTACACAAAATACAGTAATATCGATGCTGAAATATCGTATAATAATTAGAACAAATGCATCTTAATATTATTATTAAATAAACGATTTACGCCAGTTGAGGTTAGCTTTTCAGTAAAAGTAGAACCAAGGTAGAATTAAAATAAAACAGCTAAAATATAAAATAAAATATGAAGGCGAATGGAACTCAATACTCGTTTGTGCTCTTGAGAGAGCTGAAAATTTAAAATTATGAGATAAATAAACAGTAACTTTCAAGAGATTAAGAAAAGGTGTTTCATATATGAAATAAAAGAACTAATTTTTAAAATTAATAAATTCATCTCAACCCAAAAATATAAGTGATTTAAAATGCCTATTAACTCTTTTCCTTTGGTGTCAGATAAAATTACAATACAACAAAGAAAAAGGCACTATTATAAAACAGTATACAAACTGAAAAAATATGGCACAATGGGTACAAACCTACTATTTACATTAACAAACTTCTTGATTAGGGGACAACGAAAATTGCACTCTATTATTTTCTACACTATTATGTAACAATTTCAAAATTATCTCAACAATGGTGGATATATTATCATTTGTTATTGAGTCAACAGAACATACCTATTTTATTAAAGAATATAATCATTAAAATTATTACTGCGTATAAAAAAAAACAACGTATTCTCGCTTAACAGCTTTTTAACAAAGACACTTTGTCGTACAATTTGAATAGCCATAATCGGTTACGGCCATTGAGCTTGCTTACGTAAAAAATATAATTTTATTTTCAATGAGTAAGAGTTTTGATAGAAAACTTTATAGATTTTAGAATCTTACTTTATTTTATGGATAATACGAAAATTTCCTGGGACTATATTCAACGTTGCCGGATTCATTTTGTTATATCCGTTTTTAACTATCCCACAGTTGAACCATTCACTCCGACAATCTTTTTACTTCAGACTGAGGGTCTAAGACCATAAGCCCTTCACGCTGACTAAATGCGGGTTGGTGGATGAATAAAGCTGTATCGATAACGAATTATCAAACACATATAGCACAAGTAGCAATTATTATTAGAAAATAACTAAAAAGAAATAAACAAAACACTTCATTATACCTTTAGAATGTACCTACTATTTAATTTAAATGAAATTTTATCTCCCGAGTAAAGACAACCATAAAATTTTGTTTGTCTTTATTTTATACCCGTATACAAATCATTAAATTGATTTTGACGGTCTCAATATAACTACATTTCATTACCAACTTTGTACAGTTGTAGGTAATTAAATTAAAGCCTACATTTGATTGACCAAAGTACGTGTCTTATAGTTGTTTTGAATAGCAGACACCTATTAAATCGCATTAATATTTTACTTAAAAGTAAAGACATCTCCTCTGAAATAACGTAGCATAATTACTTCAAAACAATTTTCAGGAAGCCAGCCCTACGTTCCCGCGGAATACTAAGGCGTAGCAGTTAGTAGATAGTAGTTACTTTTAAAGGGCCTACAATTTCAAAGTGACGCAGCGCCCCTCACAGCGACGCACTCTGAGTGACTACGTGAGACAGCCGCACGTGTAGGCTAAGAAAATTGTAGGTATCGTAGGTGCATACCTTATTTTTATACCTTTTCTATACGCATATTGGGTTTTAGCATATAGAAGATTTTACTAAATAACCTGTAAATGTAAGAAGGAATCAAAAACCGTGGTGCATGTAAAAAAAAACTAATACATAATATAAAAAAAAAACGTTTGTTTACTAGTTTGTTCGTTTAAAGGCGCTAATCTTAAAAAGTAAAAGAACAATTTTTTTTTATTCAAATAGTCCGTTTATCGATCAATGCTGAATCATGACGCTTCAACCACAACGGCCAGACCAATAATCACAGATGTCACAGAGCAGATACAACTGACAGTTGTGTTGCGTTTTCTGAGACTGTTTGTCGCACGGACAACTTTATGTTGCGATATCTAGACCAACCAGCTTTTCGTGAAAACCACCACATACTCATGCCAAAAGGAGAAAAAACTAAAAACATCGTTTACCAGCGTAAACGAAGTTTTTAGTTTTTTCTCAGAGCACTTCAGCAAGTTCTCTGAAAACCTTTATCGTAATAAAAAGTTTCGTTGCAGTAAATAGCCGCCTATTTCATTCTCCAAATCTTAGGTCATTTCTCTGTCAAATCTTATTACGTTAGGCTCAGCCATTTAATCGTGAAAAGGCAATAAAAAGACGTCAACAGGTATTTTTATTGTGATAATTTTGTTTATTTTCAATACGAAAAATGGTTTATAAACGGAACTAATTATTTACGTAAGTCACATCTGAATCATAACTAGGGGTTAATGATGGAAGGACCATCTTAAATACTAATAACAAAAACACCCACGAATAGGTTATGGAAGAATGTAGAGTGTAATTTCTAGTATTTGGCTCGCGATCACATCTGCCCAGCGTATCGATCGGTGTCTCCCAACAGAGGCTTATGCGGCAAAATGTGACTACGGAGGAGCGACTGACTTTTTTTGTTTCGGATTCGACAGCTACGAAACTTCATGAGCGGGCCCAGAGATCCATCGTTGCGCTTTCAGTGTGGGTAGACACTTCTGAAAAAACCCCTGTACGTGTAGCGAGCGGCCGTTGTTTACGCTAACATTTTTCGCGTTCTCCCCGCGGTGCGATCACGCGCCGCGCCACGTTCGGGAGCACTCGGATGGTAGCATCTGGAATTTAATTAATGTAACCTCCTTCGCCCCGCTGAAAAAGCACTGATTCCGCCGAGACCATTTGTCTTGCGTTCTTTTACTGGCGTGGCGGCATCCGCTTGAAATAGCGCAAAATCTAGATTGAGAATGTGACTCCTTCGTCAGGATGGCTAATTAAAAACTTTACGCCCTATTTGCTGTTTCAACTTGAAGGCTTATTTGTTTTTCGTTGATGAACAAATGCGGAAAACTTTTTAATTTTATCGCTGACTGATAACGATATTACGTTTTCCTTTTACTGTGAACCACCGAAATCAAGTGTAGTTGAATTAAAAATATAGTATCGGTCAACACAGCTCGCATGTTTTGAATCCATTTAAAATAAAAAAGGGCTCTATCTTTTTGATATCTATATGAAAACTATTGCGTAGATCTTAATACAATATCCAAAGACCATTTAATCAAATTTTCGAAAAGTTGTACAGTTATTTTTTATGAAAAATGTTCCGACTTTTTGAATTATGACTACTTAAAAAGCAATAGTATTTGTCTCACACATACACACATAAATATTATCGATTTATACAACATAACCTTTAATTAACATATGAAAGTGTGCGATATGTAAATGATAACTAATTTCAGTAGAGATTGCATTCCACTTATGTTTACATAACTTTACGTAGATGAACAGCTAGTGATAAAAAACTAAACTTAATAACTAGACTGATATCAAACACCCCACAATTTTTACTTTGTTTATAATTATATTTCAATATTTATTTTTTTCGATTTTATATGTCTCGTTACGTGAAGCGTTTAAGGTAGTGCATTACTCTCGAGGTGCCAAAAATAAGTGCCGGTATGAATTTTGATTGTCTCTTATATATGTATATAGCACTTATACTTCAATAAGAGTACACTGATATGTAGAAAAACTATCCCCTTTAACACAATTATAATAACAAATTATCAACTATTGCCTATTATATAAAGACAAAGATGTATGGACATCCGTGTGTCTGTACGTATGGATACAGTGTGTGGTTGCGATGACGTCCGGAACACTCCACACATTGAGGTGATTTTTTTTTTTCACTTTAGACACGTTTTCCCTGCTTTAGTATTTTAAATAGCTATTTATTTTTTTATTACATTTTGTATATTTCACGTCTTATAACGCAAAGCGTTTGAGATCATGCATTTCTGTATCTATGAATAAATAAAATTTAGCTTTAGGCCACGGATGGGCGCTAGTAGTCAGCTGATTTATAATTACAACCTTTTGCGCACGCGTCGTATTCTACTCGTTCAAATCGGAAATGCCGCGAAATTTAAAACTAAAAGTTTTTTTTTATTACAATTTCTCCATTTTTGAAAGAGCGCCCTTTTGGATTTTCCACATTTTTTAACCAATTTACTAGTGCTTTTGCAATTTTCTAAAACTATATTTTATTTAGTGCTTTTTAGTTTATGCAGAACGTTTTTTTTCGTTATACCAAATTTTATGATTACTCGAAAGAATAACTCAAATTAAATATAAAGAAAACTACATTTTGCGAGTGATAAAGTCGTCGATGATTGCGCAGAACTCGTCAAAACAAACCAAGTAAATCCAAACTCGCTTTACTATAGTTCTATTTTTTACCTTTCGTTTTCATAACCAGATTAGTGTCAAGTTATTATATCGTCATCAGTATTTTAAAAAGTACGCAAAATTTCCGATTATTTGAAAATCTGGATGAAAATTCATGATACGAGAATACACTACATTCATAGATATATACAAGTAACATTTATATAGAGCATGTAAAAATTTTATAGATGCAACTCTAATGTCCCACGAAGCAAAAGTATAAACAATATTTATAAAGAAAAACAGTATTTAGATTTTGTTTGTTTTTTGAAACTAAAAAAAATAACATCAAAAATGTGGTCATTTCGACACCGCCTATTCTTTGTTGTATTTTATTTAACCACTGCGACAACACGACTTTGATCATTTGCGGTTTCACAAGTTGTAAGCCCGCATCCGCTAAATAAATGTTAACGCATGCATTAATGACATCAATCATACTTTATTTAGGTACGGAGCACATCGGGCCGATGTAGGAGGGACGTTGACAAATGACGTACAAAGTTAGACGACAAGTTGGGGACACACCCACCGCGCTCCCGAAGCAAACGGCAACTATATACGGCGACTGAATGATATAAATGGATTACGTAAAAAATTAAGAGCGCCTCGCCCAAGAGCGGAGATACTGATGTTACTGATTGATAACATTGTAATTGATTCCAATGATTGTTATTACTGAGAATCGAGATTTAACGATCAAGAAAGTGTTGAAATATGTGTATATCCCGTATACAAGTTTTGAGAAAAATTTTATCCTATCTTATATACCTACAAATCCCAGACAATTTTTCATTATGTTTTATTTATAGTTAATTATTATATACATTGTGGGACGTATCTCTGCGAGAGGTTCCTGGTCGATCTAAGATGATGACCAAAGATTCGATTATTCAAAATTAAAGAGTATTTTCATCTAAGATCAATTTATTTATTGATCGGTTCTTCAATTAATATCAATTATAACAATCCATTTTTTATTACTATTGAAACTTGTACACTCGGGCATCAGCCCTCGTCCTCTTTTTCCATACTTCTCTCTAATCCTACTCATTTGTTATCCGCGAGCTAGGATTCGAATGTTCTATTCTACTCTAATTTTAAATAGAACGCGAACCCGCGAACCCTCATTTGCGAGCACGAAGGTCGGATACCTCACATGCCACCTATTCCTACTACAATATATATATATTGTTCTAGGGAGCCTAGAAGTAGGTATCATGTGAGGTATCCGGCCCTCGTGCTTAGTTCCGCAAATGAGGGTTCGCGTTTGATTTACAATTAGAGTAAAATAGTATATTGGAATCTGAACTCGCGAAAAACAAGTGAATAAGCCGTAGATAAAAAAGATAGAGAGAAAAATTGGGCTGATGCCCAAGGGCACAAGCTTCAATAGTGATAGAAGAGAGGATTGTTATAATTAAGTTAATAAAAGATCGTATTGAAAGTAATAAGGAGAAATACTGAAGAATCGATCAATAAATATATGGATCTTAAATGAAAAGGTTTTTTTTGTTTAAATATTTAAATCCTTGGACTCCATCGAAGATCGTAAAGGTACGCCGCCCCGAATTATGCCTTATAATATATATATATATATATATATGCCATTTTGTTCAAAAACGTGTTGCCATTTTATAGCTAGTGACATAATCCCATTGCTGTATTAGAATTGAAGAACTACTAACTAATATTTGTTGAGTGGTTAAATATATGTGTGGTCTGGCGTTACTATGGTGAAAAACCACATCTTTTCTGTTGATCAATTTTTGCGGTTTATTCTCTAGTTCTTATTTGAGTCTCGTCAATAGTTGAAGTCTCTACAGATTCGAATTGATTTTTCGAATTCGAATTGGTATATGCGGCGGTAAAAGCTCATAATGTACAATGCCCTTCCAATCCCACCATACACTTAGAATCAACTTATGGCGAGTTAATCAGGGTTTCGCTATAGTCTGTGGGACTTTGCTTACCTATTGATCATGATTTTTTTCGTACGTTCTTGTCGTAGGTAATCCATTTTTCATCATCAGTAATCAATCTTTTCAAAAACGGTTTGGTTTCATTACGTTTGAATAGAGAATTACAAATGAGTACACGATTCATTATAATTTTTTCATTGGGCTTTTTTCAAATGGGTCAAAACTGTTTTGTTGTCAATCCTCAACTCTTCAACTATATGTTAAGAAATAATATGCCGATCTTGCTCTACTTTATCCAAAATGGTATCGACTTTATCCGTAACAGGTCGGCCAGAGCGAGGTTCACCTTTGACATCAAAATTGCCGAACTGAAAACGCGGACAAGTTTCGTGCTACTCTTACTTCCACTGACTTAGGTTCATAAAAGTTACAAATGTTTTTCGCGGCTTGTGCCGCATTTTTCCCTTTTTTGAAAGAAAACTTCAAAATATATTGAATTTCTACGTTAGATTCACTATTTCAGTGGACTAAAACAATAGAAAAAAAGCGGAACACCGTTTTTACTTTTTACTTTTTTTTTAATATCATTTACTTAATGCTACCAAAACTAGCCAAATGCAAACAGAACAACCAAGAAGATTTTACTACAACTTCTTACTTACAAAATACGAAAAAAATTTTTTCTCCGACCTAAGATGCTGTGTGCAAAATGAGGGTTCCGTAGTTGATAAAGTGGCTATATAATTTAACTTGGTCTTTTTTTGTACTGAATAGATACTATTCTTATTATTAACACTTAATTGTTTATTATTCCGATGAGTGCACTAATATGTTTCTTGTAATAGCAGTTTATTATTGCTATATTGTATTATGTCACTAATGTATCTAAATTAAAATAGAATATTTTTTTATAATGTTAATTATTTTGTTTATTTTGTGGTATTTATATGTCTTTTGTATACCAGACCTATGTACAGATGGTAACATCTCTATAGGACAGATATATATGCAACTTGTATTTATGTATCTATATTGTTATTTTCTATATATTTATTTTCAATTTGTACTTAAAAATTTTTACTATTAGTGGACATATGGGTATTGTTTCGGTGTTTGTTATTCGGTGGCAAACATGTTTATCCGTGGGCTTTGTTAAGCGTGTTTATCTGATTAACTGGCTTTTGTCACCCTTCAATAATTATTTATATATTGCATGTTCGTGTGGTGGTTAAAGTCATTGAATTGTACAAAGGAACTTTTGTACCTTGTTAAAAAAAATGTTTAATGAATGGTAAACAAAAAATAATTCCAATAAAAAGATATTATCTAGTGATTGTTATGCCCGTCCGCGACCTAAACCAGCGGATTTGAAGCCACGCTTTGATTTATCGCTCATATGAAAATTGAAAGTACCACCATCACCAGCTGTGTCACTAGGTACATGTCGCAGAAAGTTTGTTAAAATTAGGAAGATTGTATATTCGAGTAACGCATTGAGACTTTAACTGTATCGACGTATGCTGCTAAACGTTTTTATGCGACAAGTTTTTTACTTGTGAGAGAGGTCGCAAGTGCTGTGACGTCGCGCGCAAGGTCATCGACGGCCATAGACACGTGTGTATAGCCCATTCATCACGTGTATAGCTCGTAGCTGGACACAACGGTGAAGGAGGGTACGGCAAGGGCGCGACGAAATGTTTGATACAGAATTTGCCACGTCAAAGACGAGGTGCGATAACCCGCTTAGCACACGTGTTTGAGCTGGAGCAAGTACAACGTGTGGTGGCTTTTAAACACTGCATTGTAGAAGCTGTATGATGTAGACGCTCTATAATGTTAGAAGCTTTATAATATAAGGTCCGTTCAGATATCCGTCCGTTAAGGTCGGTTAAGTAGCAGAGGCTTCGGTCCTTCCGATCCTCGGGTTTCAGAGTAAAATAACCGCATTTTCGGTGAAGTATCGCTTGGAGAGGTGTTCAGGTCGGCGGTGACGTGCATCAACTTTACTCACTTAAAGGTGGCGCCTCCGTCGCCCCGACAGCGGATGGGGGTATTCCCGCGGTGATCGCTCGTTAGATAATGCGAATGTGATCTCTTTGAAGTGACATTAGGTAGTGGTGCTGACGTTTTGCAGTGTTTGCAGCAAATATAAAAAGAATCGATTAATGAAAAAAATCTTTAAAATCTGTTGCATTATAAATATACTTATCAACTATTTGAATTTTGATAAACGTGAAAGAATTTTAAATTTCGCACCATAATTCAAAGAGTAAAAGGAAACATGCTACAATATAAAATAATTTATTGGTTGGAAATAAGGTTTTAATTCGAAAGATCAAGCTTCTCCTAGAATTTCGCGGAAGAGAAAAAAAGAAATAGTGAACAAATTGATAGCAAGGTGTCCAGAGAGTTTGAACGAGCGAGATGAAAAAAGAAGAAAGTTTATGTCCAGTTGCTCATCAACATTTTAATGTTCTCATATTATAAAAGAGAAAGTAATTCTTTTAAGTTTAAGCATTTGAATCGCATTTAATCGACATTTGTCATAGAAATAGTTTAATTGACTTGTGAAATTTAACTTTTAATTTCCTTTCAATGTAATAATGGTATTTTTAGACATTTATGTATATTGAATTAAAGCTTATTTTTATTATAGCACATCGAGATTTGTTTTTATGCAATATATATTTATTTATCAATACATTTTTGAAGAGTTTTTATGAGAAAAAATACACAAAGAGTAATAAAACTCTAAACTTTATACTAAAATGAGAAACATTATTAAACAAGATTTAAGTGCCTCAATAAATCAAATAGATTTATGATACCTTTTCTCTCTTCAAAATATCTATTCAATCTTCTTATCTTATACTTACGATTAAATTAGTCCCTCTTCAGCTTTCAGAAATAGTCAGCCTTCATACCAGCATCTCACCTTCCTTTATGTCTGTTTTCCATAATATTCTTAAATATCATGATGAAATCGCACCTCCACAGTTTTTTTAAAACACCAAGATTTGCAGGAAATAAATCAATATGAGACGTAGAAAATACAGCTTTATGATTGTTTACCCACATTTTGTAAATTTTTTTATTTTAATTTTAAAATCTCTTTCATGTAGTTATTGAACAGATATCGAAAAATCATTAAGTAAATGTTGTTGTTTTTAATACATATCTTCTACATAAAGAAGTAATCCGGAAAATTAACGAATTTCTAAGAAGCCATCAGAAAGACTTTTTTTATTTTTATCATACAAAATTCAAATATACTAAAAATCAATGTGAAATATCTTGTGAGAGTAAATGTATTTTTAAAATGTTAATAACAACACCATTATTTTCTTTACAATAAAGTGTACGTCAACTTTATTAGTGCTAAGAAAGTTAAAAAAAAATCAGAGAAAAGTTACTTAATAGGTTTTATTTCAGAGATTAATAATACCTAGAACTACCACAATTTCAACTCATTTTTATAAAGGCAAAGCAATCACAGGTCATAGGACTATTTTAAGAAAAATATGTTCCAATTAAAGTTGAATTAAAAGGAAGATAAACACTACCAAAAAATAAAATTAAGGATAGATTTAAAAATCTGACGGAGAAATAGTGTTTTAGGAATGAAATCTTAAAAAATGAATTAATTATTGTTTGGATCTGAATTGAATCAGGAAATACGACAAATTGAAATGTTAACTAATTGTTACAACAGAATTAAAACAGTTTATTTAACTTTAATTCATTCGTAATCATTTAGTTTAAAAGTCAGCAATAAACTCGTCAAGCTGCCGTATCGAGCTTATGAATTGTAGCATTACAAACCGATAATTTAATTGAATCATTTATATGGATTTGAACTATTATTAAAAAAAAAATTTATTGTATAATTATTATTAAATAGGGCATTTAATAACAATAATAAAAATTAAATTTTAATTTTACGTTAAATTAAATTTTACGTTAAATTGCTTTCAGCTAACACATATTTTCGTTATTAGTTATAAATATAAAAAAAAAGCTTGCACATCTAAAAATAGAATTTATTTAATTTTCAAGATATACATGACAATCTTAATTTTAGTAATCTAATTAGCGTATACATGCTGTTGTATGCATCGGCAATCGAAAGCGAACATAAGCGTCTCTAATTACAGACATACTCGCTGACTTGCTGTTGAAATTGCTGACCGTACGTAATACGTATTTTTGTCGACGTCCTTAGAAGGAGAACTCGTATATATGATAATGTTAATTTCATTCATACAGTACGTTCCGAGAAAATAAAACGAAGATTGTTTACCCGCTGCCTCCGTAATTAGCTGAATGAAATTGCCACTTAGAGAGAAGGCGAAATTCCTATTAACTTAGCCTTTTCCTTTGAATTAATAATTATTTGATGAAGATAACAAAATTATTAGTCAACTTTGAATACGCCCGAGATAATTCTCTGAAATGGGGATGTTACAAAGCTTTTCAATATACAAAATGGTTTCGTATCGTTGTTTGGAAGCTTTCCATAGTTTTTTGTGTTGCAAATTCATATCAAAATCCCAGATCGACTCGTCGACGCTATATTTAATTGTTATTTTCACAGTCGGTAGCGCTGTGATTTCATAGCCGTAAAATTACACGAGTCGGAGGTGTTTGGAAACGATCAAAATATAAGAATTTTTTCAAAAATGTTCTACAGGTCAACTGTATAATAAATATATCATGTCATCTTAATGAATGCACTCTAAGTACATAATTAAGCTGAACAGAGCCTGATTATGTTAAGAGAAAAAGTGTGAAGGTAAATGTCAGTAAGCTTAAGGTATCGTGTTTGAAAGAAATAAAAGAATGTCCGAATGCGACATATCATTACTTTAATCAGCAAAATAGCTAACCCCATTTTTTAGTGGAAATAACTTTTTTGTCGTTCCATAAAGTTTTTTCTATGACAAAACTGCTGCAAATTAAAATAACTCCATATTGCAACGCATACTATAGATATCCAGAAAAGCGGTCAACTCCATTCATAGAATTGGCGACGCTGTATACTGAACACTCCGGGTGTTCCCACCACCTTATCAGAAGACATCAGTGTGATATCATACAGTGAGAGTTTATTAGGAAGTTTAACAGTCTTCTTTTAGCTTTTCAGTAGTTAGTAGTAGCGAAATTTGAAACTTGATGACTATGTTGCCAATAAGAAGACCACCTGATAGAAAAAATGTAGGTTCTTTACGAATACAGTGTTCTATGTTATATCACTTAATAGTTGATAATAAGTTAATTATAGGGTGCAAAAAAATGTTTTTCAATACTCTAGACATTAGAAAAGCAATGGCTTGTGCTTGGAAGGATACACCGAAATAAAACTTTGCAATAAATAGAAATACCAATGAGTCTATTTGTTTGTCAGAACATAAGTGACGTCGTAACCGAAATCGCTCAAGAAAATGATGCTTTCATATAATTTTTGGATTCTTACCTCATTTTACCTCAATAATTTTAATTACTTTCGCTAAAGAACTTTCAAAAAGTATACGTTACCAGAGTGGGTCGCAAAAACATCTTTATATAAATTTTGTTTCCAGAATGGTGGGAGCCGCGTAATGTGTCCCCTGTATCTGTGACAAAATTTAACAATACATTAGAAGCCAAAAACCTTTCATTTTTAAACCTAAAAAGGCCCAATGTAGTCGTTGTTTATAGTACATAAAATGGGATACGTTAGTGCTGTAGGAAATTAATTACATTAAAAAGAAACTAGGTAAGAGGGAGAAAACGATAAAATCAAACAAAATTTTGCATATACGGTTAATGTACAAGCACTATTAATTACTATTAAATCAAAAATATCAGGCTTATATTATAAAACAAATTTTATAATAATTTCTGTATATATAATTTAAAGATACATGATGGTTTTTGCTTTCTTTATAATGAGAGTAAAGGATGCATTAATGCTGAAGGATTGAGAAGTATTACAGTCAGATTCGTAAAATAAAAGAGTATTCCAAAATATGGATTTAAGGAAGATGACAAAATTGTTTTTTGTAACAACGGATGTACTTCACAAATTAGAAACGTTGTAATGAGTAACGTACTTTCGAACGCTTCTATGATGACATAAATTACTATCGAGCAGAAGTATTTAGAAGTCAGCCACTTCAAAATAGAGGCTGATGTGATCCGTGCACCAATTAAAAGAAAGCAAAGAAACAAAAATGCTAATGTGTCAGCCGATTTACACCGAAAAGCACGAAAAGCTCCAGCTTGTATGACGTGTCTTATCTCATACATTCGCATATTCTGAATTTTGATAGCTTTGCTTTCAATAAATCAATACGATCTGAAAGAGTAAAAGGTGACCTAAGGTAACTTTAATGCCATAACTTTTAAATTATCTTGACAAAGAATGTTCTAAAAAAGTATTTCTGCCTCTTTTTTTGTTTTTAAAAGGTTGCTGGCTTACGAGCTCTACGGTACCAGCACGATGAAAGTATGAATTATAAGAATTCACGAATAACTGGACCTCTCTTCCTCAAAAAAGGAATGTAACGATTCATCTACGTGAAATAGACTACCTATCATAAGTATATATAGATTCTGCTAGTAATAAATGATAGGTTGATATAGTTTAGCTGTTTGAAAATGATGAATAAGAGTAGACTGACAAATTAAATTTATTGTGTGCGATGAAAGGATCGGTAATAACAGCCGTAGAAAATTTTATGCAGACCAAATTGGTGCCACATTAAAAGAAGGTCAAAGTTTAGCACCCAAAACCGACGAGCTTGCATGAAATGATAAATGGTTGTCTGTGAAGCAATAGAGATATGCAAATAACGTGCCATGTGGAGATCTATAGTTTCTGCTTTCTCTTTTGAAAAATGAACGTCTATTTTTTAATAAATATATAATGAAATTATGCATGATGTCTAGTTTTGGCAGAATAAAAAGTTACGTTTAATTATGTTTAATTCTTTCTTTATTCAGGAATTATAGTTTCTGACTTAGCTGATGTTATAATGTCAACTAATTGTTGGCAGTGACGTAATACGAGAGGCGTTCAATAAAAAGTAAAACTTTGTATGTTTCAAGTAATTTTTATGAAACTTTATTTTATTTTTCAATATAGTCGCCTTTTAACATAATACATTTGGTGTATTTTTTTTCTAAGATTGAAATTCCTTTTTTATACAACTCCTTCATACTGAGCACCTAAAAAATTTTGTACTGCAACGATTGTACTGCTTTGTACTGCTTTATCATCTTCAAATCTCTATCCTTACAGATATTCTTTTAATCTTGTAAATAGATAGAAATCGGGGGCAAGGTCGAATGAATGTGGAAGGTGCTCAAGTATTTCGAAGCCCGCGTCTTGAATTGCAGCCATACTAACGACGGACCTGTGAGACGGGGCATTTGATTGATGGAACAAAATAATTTTTGCTCGTTTGTCTCGGTATTTCTTTAAATTTCGTTACGTAATTTTTTATTTGTTCTGCATACAAAGAGCCCATAAGAGTAGCTCCACAATCGATATATTCTATTATGACCACCCTTTTCCTATCACAGAAAAGAGCCCATGATCTCTCCAGCAAAACGACTCGCCTTAAATTTCTTAGGGGTGGGGTTGGTCTTTTTCAAATCATAACCTGTAATTTTGTTTGTGAATCGTAATGTTGAAGCCACGTTTCATCCATGGTTGTTAATTTAATCGACAAACTATCGGAATTTTGTTGTGACGGTTCCAAAGAAACTTGAGAAATGTTCATCCTGGTTTGTTTTCGTGCATCGATAAACATTCAGAGAATCCAATGCGCGAATACCTTTTCTATCTTCAAACTTTAGTGTAAAATGCTATGCATATTACCAGTCAAAATCTTTGTTTCTTTGGCTGTAAAACGTACCATGACACCATGATCAATTTTTTAAACTTTTTCACCATTTTTGGGTCACTAACATTTGGTTACTTCCATTGTCAGGTAACCCGAGTGAGGGTCAACTTTGGTGGATATTCTTTCACGTTTGAACTCAACGCACCTACGGGCAGTTATAGGATACGGTGGAGAATTTTCTCTTAAGGGATGTTGTAAGTTTTGATTACTATATTAGTCATTGGTCTTAATCAATGTAAGGCTTTTAACTTATTGTATAGCATAGATACTCAACAACTGTGCGTAATCATTTTTTTCCATTTTCAACAATACACTATGGCAGACTGCAAACAAGAGTTTTTTATTAAAAAAAAAACAAATGATATTAAGATTATTTCCTCTTTTAAAATTTAATCAATATTCCAACTTTACCTGCCAGTATTGACTTTTTATGAAGCTCCACTAAAAATTCGGCAATAATTCTCAAATAAGCTAAAAGACGGGACGATGCGTTAACTTGTTTACGCCTGTTTATTCATTGATTATTAACGAAATTAATAATCTCGTAATCTCATAATCGAGTAAGCGGCTCCGCGAGAAGAGACGCAAAACACAACTACGGCGCCAAAGCCGATTATTGAGTTAATATATGCACAAGTCTTAGATCAAAATTACTTCCGTGCGAAATATCCGACACAGATATAAATTGTATTGCGCGTATCTGCCTTAGATAGATCCGACGGGAGCTGGCAACACAAGTTAAGTTTATATGCATCTCAATGGTATGGCGGATGTATGTTTGTTTTAATTACTCTCGATAAGCAAACTGTTTTTAGCCTGCTGAGTTCCTTTTTCTCAGTCATTTACTTATTCGTAAGCTATTTTTATAGGAAAAATAATTATTTTTCATAATTTATCAAATGAAGTTGTATTATCTGTAAGTATGACAATACAGGTATTTTCAGATACAAATATATATATGGTATAAACATATATACGTATAACCTGTATGGTCATTAAATGGATGATATAGGAATTGAAAAAGGTATTTAATCGTGGACATAAAATATGTCTAAAACACGTAGGAAAAATGTAATGGTGTTACAAAGCAGACAGAGACACTGGCGCATATTTCGCGCATGGCGCATACTCAATAACTGTTTCGTTTTCATCTTCTAATAACAATACCGGTACGTGAAAATTATATAATAATTATTTTTTATTCCCTTTTAAATCTTATGAATATAAATTGGTGATATGTAAAATGACGAAAAAAGAAATAATCACGACACGAAGTATTTATTACTATCACTCAGGCTCAAGAAGCAATATAATATAAAATGAACACACCTTCATTTCATTGAACATCAGCCAGCATATTTATCAGTCGAGACCCTCTCATACAATTTAATTAATACTTTTTTTTAGTTTGTAGATAACTTATCTATAGTTAGATTCAGACAGATTTTAGTTCTAATCGTTATTTTATTTATGACTTCGCATAAATTTACAGTCTCGGTTTCAATACCTGTTTTATTTCTGACTCCGTACCCATTTCCATTTCATGTTTGGACTTAAGTCCCGCTATCAGTAACGAATCCAATTGTAATCACCACTTAATATCTAGTATCAATATATATTATGTACTAAAGAAACATTACTAATGTGTGTGCCTATGGGTGTGTTTTTAGGATGAAATCAAGAACTTTTTATGTTTGAACACTTATTATACTTTTTTTTTATCACGACAATATTACAAAAGTATTCAGGCCATTGATTAAAAAAGTTTATTAGTTATCCCAAAAACATTTGCACAACTGAATAAACAAGTCGAATTTAGCACTTAGCAAAAAATTAAAAAAAAAATCCACATCGATATTTATAGATACGCGTGATGTATGCTTATATAGAGACCGTGCAGTAGGAGACATTTTTAGCGAATTTTGTGTCATATATATAAATGAAAATCAGTTGCTACCTGTATGGAAAAGCATCACTTGAAAACAACTTGGTTGATTTCTCTTTTGTTGTGTTCTTAATTGTCAGTACAAGATTTGTATAAAAGTATTTGTATGAAAGTAAATATTCCTTTGTATCTGTCCGTCTACCTGTTTGTCCGAGGTATCTTCGCAACGGCTAAATCGTTCACTATGTGACTTTAACTGGAAGGTAGATGAACTTACTGGGCTACCTTTACGGTACTTTTCATCGTGATATTTTTAGAGTTCCTGCATGAAATAAAACTTTTAAAATTGGATAATTTAATGGAATTGAATCGAAAGAGGAACCGCAATCGAGGTTGGGAGTAAAATCGGAATCGGGATTAGATCAAGAAGAAATCAAGGTCGAAGAGAGGGATCGGGATCGTAGGCGGAATTGAAAATGAAAGCGGGACGAAAACCAGAATCGAGAGCGGGGCCAGGATCAAAATCAAAAGCGAGATCGGAACCGAAATTGCGAACGGGGCTAGGGTCGAAAACGAATGTAAGATCAAAAGTGTGACTGGGATTGAAATCGGGATTGAAATTGATATCGATTGATACAAAAGAAAAAAAAATCTACGTCCATGCTGGTGCAGCCGCGGGCATCAACTATACGGGCAAGTCACCTACAAGAAAGTGCAGACCAACGTCTGCCGGGCCAGCTAGTTATTAATAGTTTCAACGTTAACCGTGTTACATGTAGTTATAGTCTCTGCATATAAATTGTCCATGTACTACTATTTAATATCTTACCAAAATCTATTAGATTACGACAAATAAAAGGTGAAGATCACGTTTAATACTGATATAAGTTACGAATTTTATGTAATGTTGGAAAATACGTAAACGATTTCGGGATTATGGATAAAAAGGATGCTGAATTGTTTTCAAGAAACCTTCTAGTGACCGTAACAAAGTGCGCTTGTATATATTAACAAAATTATTCTCATTTATAAATATGAGAATAATGTTGTTGACATTCAAGAACAATGGATTTTATAATTTGGCCAATGAAAAAATTGCAATTTTACAACGATTTTACATTTACAAAAATTACAACGATTAATGTCTTAATTATTTTTTCATCGTTTGTAACACCTTAAAATGAACATCGGTGTTTAGTAGTAAAACTGAATTTCCCTCATAAAATGGTAATTGGATAGCAGCTTCCGAACGAGATATCGTAGTGTTATTCTAATGGTTCCATAATTCTTTTCAATTAAAAGTAAAAGAACTTTTTTGCATTTATAACTATATTCAGTTGATGGATCATAAAAAAGAAGAAATTTAAAAGCATCTGTTTTAAATATCTAATTCAAATGTCATTCAATTATTCATTAAACTGATCTGTCATCTATCATTTCTATCCATCGAAGATCATTTTTTCAAATAAAAATTTCTTTGTATTTGAAAAATATGCATTCTTTTTCTGATTGGAAAAGCGTCAGAACAGGCATTGTGAAAATTGATTTTCTTTCAAGGCAATATTATGACCAGTCAATCACCTCCTGTATAATATAAGTTTTTATCGTAAGATCCTTCTAAGCAACGGACAGGATGCAATGTTTTGAGAAATGATTTGTGAAATCTGTTATCGCGGTTATAATTAGAGGCACGTGTCTATGGTAGTTGTAGGATCCTTTTTTTTCATCCTCGCAAGAGTGAATGTCTGATGTCTGGATGCGCAGACGCCGGTTAGGAAGTGCACAGCGTTCCATTCCTGAGGTAGCTTTAGCCCGAAATATTCTTTTGCTAAGAAACATCTTATAGGTCAGAAGTTAACCCAGTTCAATGTTCAAAATCAGGTACCTCAACCTTTTTATCAACTTTCCATATAAAGAGGCTATATCAATTTTATCTGATTATTTGATCGTGAACATCATTAAGTTTGATTATATATCTTTTCTCGGCAATTTGTAATTATGTGATTGAGTAAAATGCAATTATGTGTACTACGTTAAATGTAAAAGTTTTTATTTCCATTGTAATCATATGTTTACAATCTTGAATACATGTCATAACTGATAAAACAGTTAATATTTTGAACCTAAGCTAAAACACTATTATATGTCAGAGATCACAGAAAGAGGAACCATACGCCCTGAACGTCATGTCTCTTTGAGTACAATTAAACATTATCTATTGCATCTTTGTACCTTTCATTTACTTATATTGATAAACTCGCTACTAAAATATATAGTGTTACACGTGTCAATTGCTTTCGCGCTGACGGACAACGCCGGGCGCATCGAAAGGTGCACTTTTTTCAGTTTTTTCCTTGCGAGGTGAGGGGGATAAAAAACCTTTCACGAACCAAAAAAAAACTGAAAAACTTGATGTTGGCTTCCGCTGTCAGCCCAGGGGCTGTTGTCAGCCTTATCGGACGCAACCGATCGACATAAAGATGCCGTCAACGCGTGACTCTCCTACGGGGGGGTCCGCTCGGTTCTTCCTGCCATAGGGTTTGGCCAGATCGCTCAGAAGGCTGATTGGTCTGTAGCTGGAGGAGAAATCGCGTGGTTTCCCCGGTTTTGGGATGCCGATTATAACTGCTTCTTTCCAGCTAGGTGGGAAGTAGAAGTTTTAGAGGCACGCGTCAAATATAGTGACCAGCAGAGCCATTAGTGGCAGAGAAAAACATTTTATTGCTTTATTACTGATGTCGTCCAGATCGGGTGCCTTTCGAGTGTTGAGTTTTTTAATATATTGGACGTCATCCAGTGAGATGGGATCCAGATCGTCCTTCAGGTTGAGGAAGATTTTCTGTCGTACTTCCTCCTCGATCCGATGTACTTATTATGGATCGTATGGGGGGATGTGTAGGAGCATTGTTGCTCGATGCTGTCATCAAGGCATTCAGCTATATCCCAGTCGTCGAACGCGACATTGTTATCAGATTTCTTATGGGCAGGAGTTGGCTCGTATCCCTCTGATTTGAGGGCTTTGGCTAATTTTCAATAAACGTTATGGCTAGGGATCATCTCTTCCATGAGGGTGCTCGATAATGCAAACTTCCCTATGTGCGTGCTCTCACTTTACGTTGGAGGGCGCGCGAGATGGGATGGGGTACGCGCTTGTGGCTCTCATCGGCATGAGTACATTGAAAACTTGGAAATTTTCGGTGATTTGTGTTTGCTGGAACTTTTCTCAATTTGTTCTTGACCACTGTCCTGACGTGGGTGGTGAGAGCCCCTATTGCATGGTCATTTTCTTCAGTTGAAATGATGTCGTTTGGGATATTACTCAACGCGGGTTGTCGATTTTCTCAAGCGCGACCGACACCTTTTTCCAGTTCGTGATTGTCTTTATTGGATTCGGCCTATCACCGGTTAAGGGGTCTAATTTCAGTAGTACAGGACGGTGGTCTGAGTTGGCGCCGCTTTCACTCTCGGCCAATGAACATCGTGAGGAACGGGTATCTCACAGGCGGAATGACGCGCGAAGCATGCTGTGGCGAGGCAATGACGTGTGCAGCACTCGATTGTATAGCTTTTACAGAGCTACTCGTAGTTTCTCCGATAGTTTTCTTGAGGACTGTTTCCATGATTTTGCACATAGGTTGTGCGTCGTCACAAGGGCTTACTGACATTTGCTTTGTTATTCTAATTAATACTACTTTTCATTTAGTCAGTTATCAATAATCTTCATCAAAACCAGAACTTATTTCAAAAGTGGAACCAAGATTGGCAATGGAAACGATTTGATCATGTAATGGGGTAGATTTGAAAAGAATAAAAAATAGTTCTACCTCTATATAGGCGAAATTATTAATGAAAGCTAGAGTAATAAAAGAAATTTTCGTATCGTTCTAATGTGCATTTTTATTTTTCCCCCTTTTTAAAGTAATTCACTGTTTTGTAATGAAAGCAAAACAATTAATCTGATTAAAAGACTTCATTTTAATATATATATAAATATTTTTTTTATTTTGTAGCTTATTACCACATTTGAATTTCTGTGTAGAACAATAGATATACATAGTCTCAAGTGTTGTTTTGCAAATGCATGATTCTGACTCAAGAAAAGGGTGTAGACATGCTATTGAATAATTCTGTGTTAATTATTTTTCAATCAGCATACTTATGCTCTGATTTAAAAAATAACACGAGCTTACAATGTATTGACGTTGTAAGTAAACTATCTTGTCTATTGTCTATATTAGGCACTACATTTCCAGGTCTTTGTATTTTCAACTTATTGTTCAACTATTTGGATATAAAATTAATAATAAATTCATCTTTTATTTTTGGTTTTGGGTTATATAGATTATTATTGAACATTTGTAGAAAATGATATAAGTTTTGCTAAAATAATTGCTTCAGAAGTAAACCGCGATAAAAGGCTAATGGAATTGATGATTCCCTCTTGTTACCTGCCAGCTGGTTACGAGCTCCGGTTGTATATTTTTAATGTCTACTTTAAAGTGAAGTCGTTCCATCCACTTAACAATAAAACTTTTCTCAGTCCATTGACGGCGGGCATGGTGCACACGCCGCTACGACAGTTCCGTTTATGTAGGTTGGACATAATTGTAATCTGATTTCTGAAAATATGGTATTATTTCCCAATTTCAAAACTATGGTTATATGGATTTGCATGTGTTATGAACAGCCGGCTCCTAGTATTAATTTATAAATAAATGTGTATGATTTTATAAAAACGGGTTTTAGGTTAAGAATTATTTTTTGTGTTTCATTGTATTTTTGTGTGCCTTAATTAAATTCTTTAAATAGTTGTCTTTTTATTACCCGGGTATGGATTAGTTATTAAGAATTGTTCATTTCGTAATATTTGTCTATTTTTGCCTGCATTTATTGTTTGTATGTATTCATTGTGTTGAAATATTTTTTGTTTTGTTTATTGTGTCATATTTAATTGTAAATACAAAATTATTGTGATGCACATATAAGTGACATAAAATCATGCCTTGAGAGGAGGGCCCAATGGGAGGTCAAAAAACTACGGCGGTCTATAAGGTACGGCCTCGAATCGGTGTACCGAGCTCATGTGGCGCTCATACGTAAAATATGTAATGTGCATGTTCACACTCCTTTGAATATAATGTATGCAGCTCATATGTACAGGCGGAAGCGCCATCTATAAATTTCAGCGAAATTGGTGCAACTGTCGCAGTTGTACTCCGGCCGCCACATATGAAGTTTCTCGTGCTGTAATAAAGAAATCTGAACATCAATGCTGTCCATTATTAGCCCAATCTGCAAGAAATCCGTCCTCCGAGGCGATTGTGCAAGAAAACCGAGGTGCGGGCTTACGCGGCGGTGAAGAAATCGCCGTTACAGTGTGAATACCTATACAGTTTCCATACAGATTAGATCTCATAGCCTTTAACTTTACTATATATAGCGTAACTTGATTATTCTTTTTAGTGGAGTTTATTTATTTTTCGGCCTCTTATTGTGAAATTTCCATATTTATGATGAAACCACCTAAAATCCATGTAATAGTTTGGAAGTAAAACACATAGATGCAACTATGTTATACGAAATATTGGTACCAGTTGTCACAGGATGACTTCGATTCTTCGACAGGTACAAGGAGTGTGATGTGATAACAAAATCTTTCGATAATGAAATGTTATTTATATACAAAAGTCCACACCTTAGTCAAGTGCAAAAATTGTAAACTGTCTTGCATTATGTTTCTGTATCTCTCAAAAATTTTTTTTCATCTGTACCACATATGTTCATCATTTTAGTAACGGAATTACCGATATATATATTTATATCGTTATTATTCGGTTATTAATCGGTAACATAATATAAAGTATATATATATATATATATATATATATATATATATTTCACATTATGTAAATTTAAATTAAGGGTAAGTTTTCAACTAATATTTATATACACAAATTGACCATGTTTAGATTATAACTAATAATGTGTTATAATCTAAACATGGTATAATCTAATGACGCGTATCATCACGTATTTTTGTTTAAGGTTCGCCGGCTGATAGTCAGTCCTAATCTCAAGGTACCAGAGGTATCTAAAAAGAATTTTGTTTTCGTTTACACTAATGCATATTTTGTGCATTAAATTAAAACATGTTTAATGTCAGAATTCATTTATCCCACTGTTGAAATCGATCATTCCACAATTCGATTTAGATTGAGGGATTTAGAATGGCTTAGTACAGCTTAGAAGTTACTAACGACCGTTTACACAAATACAATGACATTTTCTATTTACTTGTGATCAGAATTCGAAGGAGATACTTTCTGGTCCAAGCCACAAAGCCATTGCCGCTCTTAAATACAAAATTACTACGTCGTCGATTTAATTTTGAGCGAAGCGTAGTACCCGTCACGGAGGCAGATCGGCTAGTTCTATTCGCGGTTGCGGTTTCTATTTTATTCTATTTTATTGAATAGAATAGAATTTATTTTTTAAGACACCATTTTACTTTAGATAAATACACACAGCGTTTCACAGGAGCACATTAACATTAGCTAAGCGACTGAACAGTCAGACGAAGGCAATATTAGATCTGTCGACTCCGGCACAGCATCAATCTAAAGTCCTGTCAGGGGCACGAAGCGATCCAAACATACTTGTGCACCATCAAAACAGCGGGGTTGTTAGCCGACACATAAATGTGGATTCAAAGTATAGAAGTCATTCAAAAAGCGGATGCAACCACAAACTCTAGTTGCTGAGCTGAAACACCGCCCCAGTATGTTGGTGACTAGAATCGTGGAAGGTCCTTACAGCGAGTGCCAACTGGAACACATGTATCGAACGACTAATGACTGTCCAGTTTCAGCAGACACACTGTTGCGGGTATTCATAATTTGTTATGATCATCGAAAGAAAATTGACGGGAGAAAGATGAGACCAATGCTAAGGCTTAGGCTTGCCTTGTAGAGTCTTTATTCAAGAGAAAATGAATAAAAAATCTTTGATCTGTTACATATCTCACAATGGCTTTTTAAAAAACGTTAGATGTTATTCATGACAACATTTTATGTAATTTCGCAATAGCAAACTTATTGCTAATATGATGTAATTACTATAAATAATGCTTTATGGGGTTTAACTAACTATGAAATACAAACAATCATTGTAGCAGGAAAACGAAAGTTCAAAATTTAATTTTTAGTAAAGATTTCATTTTTGTTGTAATTGATATTAATGGATGACTTAGTATAATGCTTTTAATTTTATTTTATCGTTTCCATGTGCCACTTATTTATTACAATTGATGTATTTCTCACCAACAACGTATACTAAAATCACAAAGTAACAAAATTTAAGTTTAATTGCACCCCTTTCAAGTGCCACAAGCTATGTTTAAATCGCTTAATACATTCAAAAGTTATGAAAGGTGTACACACGAATATGCGCGCATGCACACACACACACACACACACACACACACACACGCACGCACACACACACACACACACACACACTATTAAGCTTAACCATTTCCTTACTAATTTTGATCTGAAACAGTATGTTAATAAGCCTACACACTTCACCAATCACAGTTGTACACTGATAGACATGATCTCCAGTGTTGCAACTATTCTGAAAACTAAATAGATTATATAATCTACTTTAGTATTCAGAATTTACTTTACAGAACATACTTTAGTATGTGGTATATACCTATTCTCAGCCATCATGCATTCCCGTATTGCGAATTAAATATCAAAAAAAAGCAAATCTCTACCACAGAGCATAATTTTCAGGCCATTGAATGATATCAACCTAATTTTATTTGATCGATCCGTTGAATGGATTCAATGGGAAAATATAATTTTAATTTCGAGTGTAGATGATATGGTAAATACCTGTAATCACGTAGTTCTATCCCTGTTCGATGTATACGCACTCTAGAAGCAGACTGTTATTAAAGAAGACTTCTACAACTGAATAACATACACGATTAAAGAAATGATGCATCTGCGTGACGAGGCCCATGGAAAACTTAAAGCGTTTAGATGCGCACAAAAAGTATTATAGAGAGCTAAGGAGCTTATTAAATAAAGCCTTGTTTAATGAAATACGTGCGTATAAATCGTTATGCTAGCAATTCTCGAAGCATTGGTGACGGCACTGCCTAAGAAAAGAATGGAACTTATTTTAAAGATTTGCGACCTATGAGCATTATTCCCTGTATATCCAAAATACTTGAACGTATAGTGTATATACAGTTATCTGTCTTTCGGGAAAACAACAATGTATTAACTGCCTTGCAATCAGGGTTTCACAAATCACGCAGTACGACAACATCACTTCTTGATGTAGTTGACAGCACGCTATCTGCGCAAGATATTGGGTCAACATACAATAATGGCTCTTTTTGACTTTTCTCGAGCATTTGTTGCCATTAACACAAATTTACAGCTGTATAAAATGAAATATTATGGATTTAACTCAAAGGTATGTGATTTTCAAGTTATATTAGCGAACCTACCCAAGCAGTTAAACTTCAAGATAATGGCGGCTCCTACGTAAAATCCAAGCAATATACTGCAACCAGAGGGGTGCCACAGAGTTTAATCTTGGGTTCACTCCAATTTATATTATACACTGCACGTATCTACAATGTTATAGAATATTGTATAGCATATGTATTACAGCTGTAATACTCTCATACAAACATATATCTCATTTAATCCTAGTGATTCTAAAAAAGCCCTTGCTAAAGTAAATAAAGATATTGAGAGTATCATAACTTGGTCGGAATCAAATTCTCTGGTACTAGATCTTAGTAAATTAAAGACAATGGTATTTGGTTCTATGCATCAGATAAAACAACTAATTAGGCAAAAGCCTATTGTTTTTATGTAATAATCAAATGTTGGAACAACATACCTCCGCATAAGTATTATTAGCAGCTGTAAATTGCAATTAAAACGAAATCTTATGCAAACATAGCTAGCTTTAGCTCCTGGTACTCCGGTTGTAGCGTCACACCTTTGATATATGTGGTTCTCCACAGTCCCATATACGTTCTCATATACATTCACACACACATAAACACATTCGCATACACGTACATATGCATATACAACACATATACATATGTAAATTATACATACACTATCACTTACTCACACAAAAATATTATTTTTATTGCGTGTATTTTCTATCATGCATTCCGTTCCAACAACCAAGCAATGACCAATACAGAAAGGGTATGATTGAAAACCAGCACTGCTGCGAATCTTTACAGTATTTTGCTGAGCTTAGCCTCTCTTTGGCATCGAAAGTTTATACATGCTTCAATAATAAATATAAGTTTAATTATAAGTTTTGATGTACAATCTAAAACTGAATGCATTGTAAGATGTGAAATAAAGAAATTCTATGTCCGTGGCATGTATTGACTCACCCTTCTACAACGATATACCTTCCCATAATTTTTTTTATTAATATCACTGAGATAGTTTCGGCTGTTAAGCCCGTGATATTGACTTAGTGCACATTAGGAAATATGACATGGAGCGAGTGGCTATACTTGGCTTAAATCCAAACCTCATTGGTTAACCAGCGGTTAGGATCTAAGCCGGTTCCTTCGGTTCCCTGACGACAACAATGAATATGCCATTTTTCCTAAACAAAATTAATTCAATTAAATATATTAAACATTAGCTCATTTTCTTATAATTATTGAATACGTAACTCTTTTATTGTTATTATTAGATTAATTTATTTCTTAAACTTCATCTTAAAGTTATTTAACCGACCTTAGGAGTTCTCGAAAAGCGAACTTCATAATGAAATTGCGCATCTGTCAATTTATTAATTCGATTCAACGTAAAGACAGCGCCGTAGCTATGTCAAAGAAAACAACAAAAACAAACTATTATTCAAGTTTATAATTAATTTACACTCCAATTTATTCCGATCCTTTCTCGATTCGCCGAATTATATATTATTTAGGCCCTTTATTAACATTTCTGTCATCTCTATTTAAACAGAATCGATCGACAACACAGCAACGTCAAAGACGCCTCAACATCAAAGACGATAGATTTAACAGTTACGAATTTGCCCGTGCTTATGTTTACATGTAATTTAGTTTGTCACCAAAACCTCTCGTATCCACGAGCTTCATATACAAATTCAGATCATAATACACCGATCAGTTTATCATTTTCTTAACTACTGCTTCCGTATATACGTGGAGCGTAAGTTTCTGGAACTGGCCGCTTAAATAAAGGGTATTTTAAAAGTAAGTACTGCATTTGAAAATGGAACTCTTTGGCTGTAGAATACAGTTTGTTCCATCTAACTGTCAATTCCTTTTGCATTTTTTAGACTGCTTCTTTTGCTACTGCATCTTCAACTTCTGAGTTTTCAGAATTTTAAACTAAATATATTACTACTAGACATACTATGATCGATAACTGTCCATTTGTTGTAAAGAACCGTAGTAAAAAAAGGTGTAGTTTATTTAGTTAAATTACTTTTTCAAAAAGCCAAGCTTATGTAGCCTTAAGTCGCGTAAAAAATTGCAGGGTGTTGCTATTTCTAATCTCAATGAAACAAAGCTGTGTAATATCGTCGTAACAGTACGCTAGCAGAATTTAAAAGACTGAGGATCAAGATTTTATCACTTTAATTTTGTAGTAAGAGTTGCACTAATTATTATTTAAAAACATTTTTAAATTTAGAATACTTTACAATTTTGTTTTGAACCTACCATCAGTAATGCATACATTCAGTAATAGCCTTAAACACTATCATCGTATTTTACTATTGCTTTATTTTTGTAGTATATAGCACACTATATAATAATAATAGCTTTTATTCAGCTCATCTTAACCTAGTAACAAAGTATGGAAAGTATAAATATACAAACTAAATGTAAAAACTAAATACAAAAATTTTCTTATATGTTACTAAATACTGTTGGTTGGCGATTTTATTGATTTTCTGAAGATCTTTTTGCCAATCAGTAAATGCCTCCTCCAACCTTTTCCACTCTGATTTATCTTGAGCCACTCTGTTCCACATCACACCTGCCACTTGTCTAATGTCATCATCCCATCTTTTCTGTCATTTCCTTCTTTTCCTTTTTCCTTCCCTTGGATTACCATCTTGTCACTTTCTTATTCCATTTGTCACGATCCCTTATTGTATGTCCCGCCTGGCTACATTTAAATTTTTTTTTATTTTCAATGTTATGTCTGTAGTTCTTGTTTTATATTCTATGGTACAGTTCTCTATTTGTCTGATCTCCTCACACTCAACGTACTCCTTTCCATAGCGTACTGACAAGTTGCAAGTTTGTTTGTTATTTCCTTTGTTAGTGTCTATAATTGGCATCTGTTCGTAAGGATGGGTAAGATTCATGTGTTAAACAGTTTTCTTTTGATATTTATACGAAGATTTTCTTTCACAGGTCAGTGACTTTTCCAGAAGCTAGTAATTCTTCTTTACTTCCTCACGCATAGGTTCTCTAAGAGTTATGAGTTGTTCTAGATAGACGTACTCATCAGTGAACTTAATTTCTGTCTTTCCAACTTCTACCGCGGTCTTGCTTTCATTTGTCATCACTCTCGTTTTGTTCCGAGTTAAGTTTTAGGCCGACTCTTTTTCTTTCAATTGCAAGGTTTTCTATCATTCTGTTAATGTCTTCAACTGTTTTAGCATAAAACCCTATGTCGTCAGCAAATCTTAGGTGTGTCAGAAATGTACCATCTACATTGATCCTCAGTTCTTTCCAGTTGAGGCGCCTAAAGATTGATTCCAGAACAGCCAAGAACAGTTTTGAAGATAGCGAGTCTCTTCTATTCCCTACTTTAAATGTTTTCTTTTCTAATTGTACTCTAGCGGTGCTGTGATTGTATACATTCTATATTAATCGGATGTATTTATTCTCGACTCCTAGCACACTATACCATTCACTAAATACTGTATTCAGCAAACTACTCTCGTAATACCAAATCACAACCATTCATTCATTTGATTAGTTTTAACCACTTTCCACGTTAGTAATCCGTCCTCCTTACCATACTCCATAGGCCTCATCAGGGTCAGTACGATAGTTTCAAATCATACTCACGCGTTTACTCAATCCACTTCATTCATCATCTTTTAATTCACTTTACATCTTAATACAGTGATTTTTCATAAACTGTACCACATCGTATATCGAAATGTTACATCGACTGAACGCGTGAAAGCAGTTTAGATTCCCTCACTAATTCATCCTCGTTTTTCCTTTTTATTCCATTATCAGACTCAGATCACCACTTATATGTAATCTAATTCTAGTGAGCCAAACACAATAAATTTGGTTTAAATTGGCTAGAGAGTTGAGTATCCTCCGTCATTATATCAGTTCAGAATTGCTATGTTATTTTAATGGTATCAAGTAATAGAGTACAAAATTTTAACTCGAAAATGACTAATGAATGAACAGTGAAAAATGTTCACATCTACTTACCAAGTAAGATTGAGCTGATAACCTTCAAACAGCTAAACAGATTTTCTTAAATAATTATAGCTAAAATCATTCTGGATCAAGTCACCATTCAAACAAAAAGTACTAAATGGAGATCAGTTTAATCGTTTAGAAACTACAATTTTACAGACAGACATATGCACAGCTACACAGATACACACGTTAAAATTATAACATCCCTCTGTTTGCATCAGAGGTTATAAAACACAAACTATTCATGTCATGATTAAGATATGTACAAGTGAAATCCGTAAAATTATCGACAAATTAGAAATATCATATTATTTAATTTTTTGAATTTATACTTTATTATTTATTATATAGAACATTTTATTATGTAGAATCTTCGACAGTTTCAGCGTAAACTGTCACTATTAATAAATTAGTTACAAACTCGAATAAGAGTTTTATTTTTTTTTAACACAGCTAGTGCTCGCTGTCTTTATTTTTATAGAAACATTTAATTTAGGCACGGCCCCATAAATTCGACACCTTAATAGTTCTTAATTATACTAGACTAGACTTAAAGTACATTGGATCTAAGGTTTTTTAATTCGTAAAGTCAAAGCATCTAATAGCTAAACAGCGTTTGAACAGTTGGGCTTTATCAAAAACTTCACAGTTTGACATTTCGTCATAATACTACTACATGGTAATGAAGGGGTGTTACTTCACTTACATTACTAGTGACTATGCGATCCCTATCGCATTACCGCCAACCTAGTTCCGCTTGTTTATTACGCGGCAAACGTATCGCCACCACTTTCGGTACACTCGAGCCTCGGAGGGCTGCGAAATTGCGAGGCGCTCTGATGGATTTTTGTCTTCGAGTGACGCGGAATGTAATAATAAATGAGGAAGGGTCCCGATATTGAAACCGAACAGCTGGATGTCGCTTCGCTGCGGATCTGTTTGACGCGCGATAGGTCCGCTCACCTTTTGATACATCCACTTTCTGATGCATGTAATAAAATCTCGAGCGAAAAATGCCACTGTATATTTGCATTTTTTTTTTTTATGAAAAATATTGTATTGACCGCTACGAAAATTTTTACTTATGAAAAATATTAAATGTAATAAACAGGCAGTTTGTATAATATAAGACATATTTTAAATGCGACGTTACATAAGTTTCAGTACATAATTTCGTCTTTAAAAAAAGCATCAGCTTTCAACGTATTAAAAATATCCTCTCGCGATACTTTAGTTGGATGCAATAGCTTAGTAAATTTTTTTCCTAAGTTTAGCTCTATGATATATTTAAATACTTACGCATTTCGGTGCCCTCCTAAGCGTTTCGTAAAGGATACCGAATGAGAGAGGAAGGAACAAAAAATCAATCATACGTAAATAAGCTTACGCATGTTTCCAGAGGGTTGTTCACAGACCACACATCTCCCCTTGATACCATTTAGTACGTCTACCTTTAGTGGTCATCAGCTGTTTCATACAAATTTGTTAGATTATTTAACTTTTACTTAAAATATTGCCTTGATTTATATATCGTAGATTTATTTCAGAAAAGTTTTAACAGAGCATATTCACTAAGTGCCTGTTATTTTCGATAGACTGTAAAGAGGGCATTAGCCGAATTTCCAAGCGAATCGCATACAATAGATTGAAAATAAACTAAGTCGGGTTGACGTGAGATAGAATTTAGACTTTTATACTCTAACGAGGTATTTTGTCCATCTCGTATATCAAACGAAACAGTTGATTCTTCCACGTAATATTAGTAAAAAAAATATGATTTGGATCTTTAACTGGTCAAACAGACACCAGTGGCGTAATTTAAAATTTTAAATGATGAAAGTTATGAGCTGATCACAATGAGTCTTTCTTTATAATAATACTTATAATCCAAAATAATACGGAACCTATTTTAAATACCAATTTAAATCCTTTATAATTTTTGTGGACCTTCCGGTGTACTCTATATCACCATAAATACACAATGTCAATTTTTACTAATTATATTATAATATTTGTGTTTAAATAAAATCAGGACAAAAGAGTTGGAGTCATAAGTAGTGTTAAAATTAAGGGTCGTTCGGAAATGTCACCAAGAGAGAGAAGAAATAATTATAACTTTAATGTATATTTTCGTCACGGTTACTAAAGAAGAAATTACACAAGAACTTTGAAAGAAATGTCGATTAGGCTTTTTTTTAATGAGTAATATTTTTTTATAATTAATGTTATAATAATAATAATAATAAAGACTCGTAGTTAGGAGACCTTACTAAAAAATACATGTGCTTATTACCACATGATAGATGTGTATTTTACAACGTTTGTCGGATTTTCGATCTTCAGCGGTGTTTTTAAAATTTGCAACACTGGCGACATCCCTCAGTGGGACGTCCCCGTGCTACGCGTGCGATTACCCATGATGCGTTCTCGAAGTCCTGTGATACGTCTGATCGTCTCGAAAGCTCACGCCGAAATGGACGCAGGCTGTATACTTTTATAAGATGTTACAAACAACCGTCGGAAGCGGTTAGCTTATAGAGTAAATTATTATGTTTTGTATCTAAAATAATTTAAAAATAATATGCACCTAATATTGTTTCGACATTACACCGTATACAAATTACCAATAGACAAGCAATGCAACTCATATCTGCAATACTTCTCAGTCTCGGATGAGATATAGATAACTATATTATATGCTATTCAAAAAAGATATTGCGGAAAATTTAGCTCCTACAATACCTTTTCTCAATTTGTTACAAATTAAAGTTTATAGGTAAATGTAAGAACAAGAAATTTTATCAAATTGTATTTCTTTCCAAATCGACGAATTTAATAATTCGTTCTTATGATTTCGAGCTAACAACTATTGAAATGATTATTAATATACTAAGTTTGGTGATGAAGAAATAATTTATAAATAAAAACAATTCTAATTGCTTACGATTAAATGGCTTTTTTTTGTGATTTGCAAGACACAAAACTAGCTATTTTAATAATCTTTAATTTTTTTTGTAGAAAATTAAATTTCCTACAAGTTTGTTATTTATATTTTTTTCTGAAGCTCTCGTTGTTTATGATATAATGACAGAAAAATAGGAATAACAAAAAAAAATAAGTTTAGTTAGGTTTAGTGACTCGTACTACCTCGCCAGTATGAGTGACGGTTACGCCGCAACGGGCACCTGTGTAGAGCATTCAATTCTGAGAACGGGGTTTTCTCAGAATTGACGAGGTGATACTATGAAACGCCGCTGAGATATATAACTATTAAAAATAAATATCAAGTTTAAATGTATGCAAATGGTAAATACTGAAATATAAAAACACTTACAGTTTAAATTAAGAGCAACGCCCTTAACAGGATTTTTATCAGTACATAAAATGATGTTTTGCCGCGGGAGCGAAAAAAAAAAACATCATCACTCAAAAACATACATTCACACAATTACTTACTTTGATTTTCATATAAATTATCATGAATTAATGTTAGTCGCAATCTGTACAATTACATTATGAAAATAGAAACAAAGGCACTTAAAACATGGCTCGGTAATCGATATTATTACTGAGCCATGTTTGACAGATTAAGCGTCATCCACCCGGATGTCAGTTCAATTTCGTTCACTGCACACAAAACGCGTGCAAAGCGAGTCAATAGACATTTTCATTGAGAAAAGAAGATAAAAGTAACAACTCCTGTATTTTATAAGGATTAATCGATGTCATTTACGAGCTCACGCAATATTAAATTTAAAAAAAAATAGGAGTTCCATATAGAAAATATTATCTTAATACCTCGATGCACACGATCTTGATATCATTGTATAAGATTCATGAATATATATCATTTACTCGAAACTCGCCAAGAAGCTCAAAAACGGGGAATTCGGAAGTTGTAAAGTGAGTTTGGGCAATAATCATGTTTCTCATAAACACGAGAGGAAACTTTGACAATATATTGACAGGGCCTTCGCGCACGGGCCGTTATTAGCCAAATTAATGTGATATGTTTATTGAGTAAGCAGTTTTAATACGTATATATGAAGTAGTTTGTTAAAAGCAGAAGCAGTGTAAATAAATTTTACTAGTAGATTCTCTGTTCATTAGTATATTCACTGTTCAAAATTCACTGTTCGGTGTTATAAGGTTTTTCAGAAAATCTTGAAGTGGGAATAGCTGTGAGAAACTAGGTGACGGATAAAGCCTTAAATAACATTTACCTTTAAGTATACGTTGTGAAACATTTATTTACCGATTTGTACCATGAGCAAAAAAAAATAGATGAAGTTTTTGAGTTATGTAACTACCCGTGACAGCCATATGCGCACGAAATTAACGCCGTCTAGCGTCCCCAACGTTTCGGGCCTTATTTAATATTTGTATCTTCATGAAGTTGTAAAAACATTGTTTAATAATCTATGATCGATACTTATAGAGTTTATTGTTATTATTATTATCATTAATGAATAATTCTGTTACTAAGACACAACTACAACTAAACAGCATCACTATGTACTTGTTTTGTTTTAAGTTTTCTTAATGAAAGTTATTATACATTGTCACTGTTTTTGATATAAGTAAGACGGTTTAATTATTCGTACTATTTACAGTTATTTTCATTTCGTAAAACAATAGTAATTATCTGCCAACATCTCTAGTAATTAAATGATCAACTAATCTGGATTTTACAGTCAATCCGTTGTTAATATTTCTCCTATCAGATACATCAGCTTAAAGAAATAAACTCTTCTCGAACAATAACGACGACAATGTATGTTGTGGACGTCGGAGCGTCTTTTTGGAAAAAGAGTAACAATTAACACAATGATCTTTGTTGTTACTGAAATATATATAATAAACAAAAATCACTGATATGATAGTTTGGCTTAAACTGAACGAATAATTTTTATATTTAGGTTTGAATAATTTAAAAGAAAGTTTGCCTCAAAAAAAAACTTAAATTAGCAACGGCAGAGGCTAAAGTTTTACAAAATTGATCAAAATATCCTCGAAACTGTAGTTCTTTAAAGACGAACCATCCCTGTGTGACCAATGCACGCCGATATTTATGTCTTTCTAAAAACACCTAGGATAATATAGCTCGTGTTTAACAGTTTATTTGTGTATTATTTTTGAATTTACAATAATAAATATGTGCCTTATTCGAATAATATTGAAAATTATATCAAAGTTTCACCCAAAACTTATCCAAAATATTCCCGATAATGTTCACATTTCTTCCACAGCGTGCGCTGCGATCGAGTATATTTCTCCCATCATACAATTTGCAACGTAGTAATTAACCACATTTCTCATATCACACTAATAACCTCTGCGTCTCTGTGCGTGTGAACATACATATTTTTCAGTTTTTACATTGATCGATTTCTATTTCAATCACGATTTTGATACCGGGCCCGCATTCTCTTTTCCGATTCTAGTTAAATTTATAATCCTAATATCTGTCCTGCTCTAAGTTATAACTGAAAGATTTTTAACAAACAATTTTTAAATCGGGTCAATATGTGCTGAGATTGGGCCTTCATATACAAACAAACAATTAATATTCTTGTAGAGTTTTTATAATGTTGTTGTGAATCGAGGTGCTCGCAGTTGATATTCACGGTCGTCCAGTGCGAGCCGGATGCTGCTAATGACCGTTTTGTCCAATACAAACACAATATCCAAAGCAAAATGTTAAAAGTTATGTTCAAATTAAAAGCTCATTCATTAATCCGACTGCAGTCAGAGCTCGAACCCTGTACTACTATCAAGCTAACGCACGGACACGCGTAACACACGGCGCAGGCTTGTATAATTAATTCTCAGGAGCGCCGGGCTCGCACGACATTTACACAACTTTCCAGAGGAGCTCAAAGAAGAATTATTATCCCAGATGTGCGAGTTTCATCAAAACGTTTGCTTTCCACCTTTCTTTCTGAGAGCAGCCAAAGTAAATATCTTTATTTACATAGGCCGTGGAATGCTCATATTGGTATTTCTTGGTGGCGTGAATCAGGTTCCTTTTATAGCGGAGGCGTCCGAACGTCCAAGGGGTTACTTGAAAAGGGGAAAAAGTGTTTCACTTGTGGGAGAGTTTTAACGTGAAAAACGTTAGATCGAAAGTATTAGGCCTTAAAGTGATTGAGCAAGCACGTGTCGATACACGATTTTTGTTGTTGAAGCAAAAAATTTCCGATATCTGTATATCTAAATATCGGCACGTTGTATTTATTTTGTTATAAATTGAACATCTTCCTTTTGCAGTAATCAAAGATCACCATCATTCTATAGATTTATATTTATGATATACGTATTTATAGACAGCTGTCGAAAATGACATCTAATTAATGGCGAGTTGCATTTAATTTAGCATTCAATGCAAAACCACATCAGTATAATTTTATAATAGATATCACTTTACAAACGAGACTAAATTTAGTTATTTTGCGTCCAAAAGCAACAAGTAGCTTTTTCAATAAAATCGTTTCGTAGCCAAAATATGAACATCATAGGAAAAATTTATGGTCAACGTGCATTTTTTGCCCACGGCCGCCTCTTCGCTCGGAAATCTACTCATTTGCATTCAACTACCTACAATACAATGAACTTTATTTCAACGTAGTTTATAGACACAATAACCGCGTACACGGTTAATAAAAATACCCAATAGCAATATGAAGCGTTCTTATTGCAAGAATATGAGCCTATTTAAATTTATTACAAATTGCACATTTTTTGTTGCAGCAGTGATATTGTTGACAACGATAAATAAGTGATATAAGAACATACTGAGTGGAAGTTGCTTATTTACAAATTTTCCTCTTTATGTAATTACCGCATCCATGCCATTTTTTGTTGAAATGAAATAAAAAAAAAAACGAAAAATAAAAATGATTCAACTAAACAGCAATTGGACCAAAATGTTTTGGTAATTATAAACGTTGTATTGCTTTTCCAAATGACGTATGGGTAGTACCAAACATTAATTGGACCAATAAGATTAGTAAATATCCTAGGAAAATTCATTGAATCTCATGCGTCTCAAAATATATATGTGGGATGGCAAATAATTCATAAGTTGAATGGAATTATTAGTAGACTAGCTGTCCCGCCTGCTTCGCTGGGTAATTTTTATTTATAAATAAAATGGCGAAGGATTTACGGAATTCGAAAAAATGAGTAGCCTAGAACCATTTACAAATCATTCCACATCGAGTGGTCCCAGTCCCATGTCTATACGTTTACGTGATTGGCGAACAAAGACAACCTATTTTCATTCTATATGTATAAATAAAATAAAGGCATTTATGGAATACTTTCACGTCGAGTGTTTATAGTAAATGGAAACATAAAATTGTTATGTAAATTCGATTCTTAGTGACATTTTCAAATAGTGTATATAAAAAGATATTTAATAATAATGCCAATAAAGAAAATTTCCAATAAAATTTATTTAAATCACGAAACAGTAAAATAAATCATATTCACGTAATCAGGACTCGGATAACATTTTTATAGTATTTTCGAGGGCCAAACGAATATGCGAGTTACCAGAAGTATGATGATTGCCGCCCATGGACTTTTACCCCAGAGGAGTTACCAGGGAATTGCCGGCCTCTTGAATAAAAGTTGGATATTTGACGAAGAAGGAGTGGAGCCATAGAGGGGGAGTAGGTTAGTGGAAGGCGGAGTGGGTTGATGGAGGAGAAAGCGGAACTATCACTTGCTGGAGGACTGTTGCCTTTCGGAACTTGTTAATTCACGTCTGTATTCTGTGAAAATGTGGTATCTCACCGTAATGCGGTTTAACTTCATGTTGCAGCCGAGTTGACCACAGCGTGCTTTTACTACGATTATTTTTCTATTCGACATAAGTAAATAAGCATACCCGTCTCAGTACTATCTCATGGTTTGGTTTGTAGTTCATACATTAGAAGCAAGGAATATCTATCATTTTTGTACATTCTTTACGGCTGTCATATTACTGCTGAAATTATTGACGTAATGCCATTTATATGAACTGTTTAGACATTTTGCCTGAAAATGGTCGACGTCTTTTTTTAAAATTTGAAGCATTCACATTTATGATAAACAGGTATAGAAAAATGAAACTTAAAGTGAACTCATAAACAAAATAAGAATCAGGCAATTGTGTGCTCGCATTATGCGCAGTTCCAATGACATATAAAAAATGTTTTGATTTTAAATACTATTTATTTGAGATTTTTTTATTGATTATTTATTTGATTATAAACGCCACAATTATAATGCAATATTATTAAATGATCTACATCCATAGTAATACATAGATCCATAAGTTTTTATCCTTGTGTACAACTAGTTAACTATACACGAAATCATGTTAAAAGTTTGTATACGTATAAAAAAAACTGCGACTTTTTAGAAAGTCAGCGTGTCTATCTATGTCTGTCTACCGTCAAACGTCTTTGAAATTACTGAACGGATTTTCAAATGACTTTCATGGATAGATAGAACTTGGCTTGGAGCATGATATAAGCTTTATTTTATTAAAATCAGGTTCAGAAAAAAAGGTTTTATCCGGAGGTAGTGGAGTTGTATAGTGTATAAAAATTTTCTCGCGCACAGAAACCTTCACTATCCTAAAACATTTGTCCTGTCTTTGAAAGCGGGACAGGACTAAAATACAGAATCAGGACCGAGATCAAAATCGGTAACGGGACCATGTCGAAACTGAATGACTGTTCGGTGTAAGAATCAAGAGTACGATGAAGATCAATATCAAAAACGGTATTCGAACCAGAATCGAAAGTAGAACAAGAATGGAATTTCCAGCTAGCTCTTTCCATATAAAAGATAAAATAACACGATAAGATGGCGCTGTAGAGTGTAAACGAGATGACGCTATAGAGCTACATTATAGAATACATTACTGCTGTGTATTTCATGTTAATTTATATTTTCTTACGATTTAGTCGAAGTTAGTGTCGTGTTTAAGCTCTAATATACCCATTAAATAATAACAAAATATGTTTAGTGCTTTCACTTGAATACTTATAAATTTCTGAAATTTAATTATAAAATCTACACGGCAAATTTCCCTTTCGGGTAACCCGCGTCGATCACACATATTTATGTGACCGTACGGGGCTTATATTGAAATCCTATCATTTCTATATAACATCCATACGAAGTGCCCATATGCGTCCATATTCACCTTTATGAGTTTCATATAATTCCCAGAAAATTTCGCCGCTCGCCTAGTAAACGCAATCGGTAATGATAGCATTTTATTTTGAACCATATCTATAAAATATGTATTAAAAAAATGTTAAAATGGACCTAACATTTATATGTTTGAATAATAGTGTTTGACTTTGATAGATTACGTATTATATTTAATTTATAATAGTCTCTAATAATAAGCTGTTAAGCTTATTATTATATACCATTACAAATTGAATTACTCGATTATTCGTTGAAATCCCTAACAAAAATATTTAAACATGGAGTTTTCGAAAGTGAATGATAACATCGATAACGCTTACTTTTAGGGAATTCAAAGACGCTCTTTGTTTCAAATTGTTAATAGACAATAATAGCCTTTTTATTTTAGTTGCCATAATTTCCTGAAATCTGAAATTTCAAACTTTCTGTGAACTTTACTGTAGTTTTATTTATTATTAAAATAATTAAATTACGTATAATGATAACGTTGAAATGCTCTAAAAGAAAAAAACAAATTTATAAACAAATTGACGTAATATCCATACACTATCTGTCAAATCTTAATATCAATTTTATAATTACTATTTTTATGTTTTCGTGCAATACTTCAATATTATTTCTGCAGTCTTTTATGAGTCCTTTTTAATTAAGCATCTTTTTCAAAATTAGTTCTCCATTTTTAACAGTTTTTTTAATAACTGATCGAAGGCCTTTTCGATTCTATGAACTTAAATAAAAAAATAACTTTTCAGTAACTCAATGAGTAATATCAATCAGTCAAGAAATGCATCAACACTTCAATAAGTAAATTATATTTTATCTAAAAAATAATCATTGAATGAAACTAAAGTTCAATACTAGGTCTACTTCAATAATATTTAAATATTATTTGCGTACATAAATATGTTTTATGCCATACATAAAATATCCATGTTTTGACACCTGGACGCAAATTTATTATAAATTATTAACTTGTAACTTTTGGACTAAATTTGTCTGTAGGTACATGTCGAATATGTTATAAATAACAACGCCTCTTTAGGAAAGACCCTTAAAATTCGAATTCTTTTTAGGTTTTCAGTCAAATGGTCCCTAGATGACCGTGGAACAAAATGAAATGACTCTAGCCAAACTTCAGTAATATTTCATCACGTCCCGTGGATAAAGTTGAATGCTCGTTCATCTCTCTACTTGCTATAAGTATGTCTAAAGGTAACAAGCAAAAACTTTGTAGTTCCACTACTCTAACTCCTAACTTATCCTGTATCTAATAATAGCTATACAGGATGAGGAATTTTCAATTATAAGTTGCGCTCCACCAGTCGACAATACCCGTAACATCCTGTATTTCATGGGGCATTAAGCAGTATGCCTTACTAACCGCTACCTCATAAGCTTTAATATCGTGAGGAATTGAAACTGCTGACCCTTAAAACTGTAATGCGGTTTTGAAAGGTTATTTATCTTCAAATTTTGCAGACTCCGCTTCTTTCTTTTGCTAATATTAGTATAATGCTCGTTTGTCTATCTGAATTTCATTTTCACAGTAACGTTGTTGTTGCCAATTGTATTATATACAATCTAACATAATGAATTTTGTATTCATATTCACAATAAGTTATACCGACAAGCTATATAAATAATAATTTCCAAGAACTTAATATAACGTTTTCTTTATATAAAAATAAGAACGTTTCCCAAAATTGACAACTTTATAAGGACTTACAAATTACGAAGCTTTGTTTATAATATTACGTCCCTAGTCCGACTACATTCAACCTTATCAGAATCTGAGGTCATCATTTTGATTTAGTAGCTATAAGGCCTTAATTGTACTTCATATTTATGGAAGACTTACGTATGCTTAACATGCATCTCTTCATTAGATACGAATATTCTTTCTTTCCCGCCCTGAGGTTTCTCCAAATATTTCTTCTCTGCACGCTCTTATAGTCGTAATTTTTAAGAAAAGAGAAAATGCACATTTACAGAAAAAATCAAAGTATATCGAATGATAATTGAAATATTACGGCCTCTGTTTAAATTCATTCGCTCTCAATCAAATTCGGGTGCCAATGGTTCGGTGGTTAGGGATATCGGGTGCGATCTTGTCACGACAAACTGGCCAATGAGTTCTTACCTTAAGTTAAATCAAACCACTTGCTCCGTGTGGTGCGTTTGATTTAAGTTGGCACGTTAAGAGAGCACGTTAAGACGTCGGTGCTGGAAGCCGTTATCGGATTGGTGACGACGGTCGTTAACGGCCGCCGATCCGCACCGGGCCAGCGTGGAGGACTTAAGGTCCGGGTCCTTCGATCGGAAATGAAAAGATTGTGGGCGGGTGCAGGGAGGTAAATAAGACCCAGCACAACAAAAACAATAACTATAACAATCAAGTTTGTTATACTCGTTCTACGGGCGCTGCAAAATTGTGTCTAGTGGAAAGCTGCGGATATAAAAGTCGTTGGCGCCACCTACTTGAAGCGTTAAATTACAGTTTGATGTAGCTTAATATTATCGACGCTATAAAAAGTTACGGCTTCCAACAACGCAAGAATGAAACTCTAATATTTTGTAGTACACCCATTTACATTCTTATCCGAAATTAATTGATGCGTAGTTCGTAGACACCCCCTTCCATTATTAGTTTAATAGCTATCGATTGGAATATTTCAGAAAAATAAAATGAGATGAATATATTTTAAAATGTTCAAAAATATCTAATTAACAATAAAAGCTCAATTCAAATAAAAATTACTATATGAAACATTCCTGAAATGGCCAGACATCGAAAAAAATACTTACACATCACTTAAAGAAGATTAAGGCGAAAAAAACTTATGATACAAAGTGTAATAAGTTTTTTTTTCGACAGCATTTATAAAAAAAATTGTTTTAGAAAGAAATGTCACATTATTTTTAAAGCAAAATTTTAACGATTTTATAAATTATTTTAGTATCGAGAAATAAAATAAACTACATTAAAGTTGGGCTGTCTCTATGCGGTACTGTAATACACGTACAAAAATTTATAAAAGGATCGGTTATACGGATTTAAATAGCACTTTCATCGTTTAGTAGGATGTTTACCGAGAAGACTTTTAAATTCAAATGTTTCACTTTATTCTACTGTATACGGTGTTATTTCGCGTAAATTAACCATTAAACTCGCTTGCCTGCGACATATAATGATATAATAACATGCAGCATGCAACCCATCGCTAAACGTCGTAACCGTTCTTCCACTACCAACCTCATTCAATGTATTTGCCTTTAATCGAGCCCGTATAAAGCATAAGAGCTGTGTTGGAAAGCGGTCCTTGTTTACATACTTTTCGCTGGGGGGCACGCTTCCTTCCCGAACCTCACTGCCTTCTATAGATATATTTATCCTTACTTTTGCGAAAGGGACAGTGGGAACAAGGCCGGCGCACGGGCCGCAGGATTAAGTAGGAAAGTAGGACAGTTACTGCGAGCGGAAATATAAAAAGAGTTCAAAAAGGAGTATCAAAAAATGTTTAGAGATTTTAATTCGGTATATGGGCAAAAAAATGAATTAAATTATTAAGCAAGATAAAGTGAAATAAATTTATTAAGAGAGCAAAAGTGGACGAATCTGACCGAGATAGAACTAGCTCCTCATTGTACTTCTTTTTGTTTACCAAGTTGAGACTGATATTAAGACACGAGTTATATTTAGTTTGGGTTACTAACTAACTGCTTTTGACTAAAATTTGAAGGGAAATAAGCGATAGAATCATTTTGTTGCTATAGAATAATGAACAACATAACTCAAACAAAATTTTGACTGTCATTTTCATTTAAATAGTGTTCATGTACACTTTCGATTGTAAACAGGACGTTTCATTCGATTTCAAATGACTCGTATTCTAAAACTTTCTTTGTCTCATTTGGTTTATTTAAATTTAAATGGGCGTCGTGCGTGCGTTATCGCTCTAATGACATCGCACGCAATGACACTTGACACTATCTTATATTTTGAGTGGGGATTCGCCTTTATGTTAATACTACCCACGCATGTAATTATTCGATTCACTTTAGTTACCGCTTTTTTAAACAACAGAAGACAACAGAAATAAAGTATAGACAAGCAATGGTCTAATTCATAGATTAATTGAGAAAATCAAACTTATAGTCGGGTAAAATGTAAACTGAATCGTTTTATATTCTGTGTTTTTGTTAATTCGTAAAGTTGACACTCAAACCGTAATCAAGTTTTATTTGTAATGGTAATAACATAGACATAATTAAGGCTCCTTGTGCGATAAAAATAGGCAAATCAAGTCCATGAAGATAAAATAAGCTATTCTTAATGTCATAACAATTTAAAAGACATGGAGTGTCCGATAAAGGTTTTAATTAATCTTATTTAATTGAATAGTCCACCTAAAATATGTATAATTAAGAAAAGAGTAAGTATTTGTCACCAATTACTACAAAAAACTCAATTATGATACATAGCGTATGTGTTTGTTTTTTAATCTAAAAAGGGATCCATCTTTATCTGTTCAATTTTTTAGGGTTCCCTATATAGTTAAAAATATTAATCAGAGTAATTTACTCATTATTGATGAAATATTGTGATAAAAAACCGTCACTTTTTCAAAGACCATTTTTGTATATATCATCTAACAATAAAGGTTGTGCCGATTTGAAACTACTTAAATTCATGTTATATTATTATATAAAGCGGATACCGCTGACTTCTTAAGCTACCGAAGTAAAAGAAAACCTCTTACAGTGAACGAACTCATACCATTATTTATATAAATAATATAAAGTGCTAGGCATCTATAAAACAAATCGGCTTTTCCCCGTTGTTACTTAACAGTAAGGGAAACGGATTTACCAAAGGAGGCGTCTCTTAAAACGCTCGCGCCGCCCTCTTAGGGTGTACGTACATTATCATTTACAATTGTAAATTATTTATTGTATAAATTAATGTGTCCATTCCGTAGAAATATATATGTGAGATAATTTATTTTAGTTATACTTATAAAATTTGTAAAAATTAAAAAATATGTATATAAACTTTGTAACAATAATGAAATGTATACGCAACAAATCTTACTCGAAAGATATAGTTACTATGGATATAAACGGCAGAAATAGTATTAACAACACCTATAATAATGTGTAATAATTTAAAACTAGTAGAACCATAGTACAAGACAAAATTAATTGGCACAAATCGAAAAATTTACGTCAATACTATTATAAAACTCAACATCTCTCTGTTTCTCCAATTATTCGATTAAGTATTTTTCCTTTAATTCGTAACTATGTTATCTGGCTAAGTTATAGGGTACATTTTGTTACATAAAGTAATGTACGAAATGAGTAGTGACGATAATGGTGAATCAAATTGTAAGTAAGACACTTACGGTGCGCTTAAAATAACTTATGCTGAGTAAATCATTAGGGATGTATGAAATTAATGTGCAATATATTTGTAGATCTTCGAAAGACGTACAAAAAAATCTGCGATTGTAGATATCTATCCTCAAGCATCATCCACAACGAGCATTTTTATCTTTGAAATTACACCCGGATGTAGACGGCGGGGAACCGACTTGCGCCATTAAAAAAGTAAAGAATGTCGTATTCAAAAAAAGGCTTTAATGTAAATAAAATATATTTTTTCAAGTTGGAAACAATTAAATACACGGAATACCTAAAATATTTTAAATGAAAAATATTGGTCTTATTATTATTTATCTCACAATTAACATACCCAAGTAAAATTCTCTTTACAAAAAACCTAAACAGCAATTCTTTTTGCAAGCAAGCAAGCACGCAAGTAGAGCCGCGGCCACAGTTAGTATCTATACATCGGTATAGATATTCAGATTTGTCTGAATATGGCATGTTGGATATTGAGTCTTGGAACTTGGGATCTCTATGCCATCCCGGTGCGAGATAGTGGCTGTTAATAATGTGTTCTCTAAAGCAATGGAGGAATAATTTCATTGGACTTATGAGTCTATAAAGTCATTGGTCAATTCGATTATTGTCTGGGCTCGAACCTAAGAAACAAAACTCACCAACCACACAACCAACGACGCCAATCTAACATTGAATAATTATACATTCATTTGCATCAAATAGATTAAATGAACAAAACAAAAATCAAAATATGTTGATGAAATATGAACAACATAAGAAAATAATTGAAATTTTTTCAAACGAATAAGTTATTACTTTTTCGTACTATATTGGAAACTGTTATATCTAAAAAATTAAATTTTCCACTGTAATAATTGAAAGACAATATGAAGAAAATTAGAATATAAAGTGTATTAGGTTTTTATTTAAATTTTCCTCATATTACTCGCAGAAAATACGGTTTTATTATTCAACCGAAATTCCACGAGCAATGGCGGACGCGACTAAATACTATGCCTAATCGTGTTAATTCAGTTTGCGCATTCGTTCTGTGGGGATTAATTTTAGATATAAAAAGGAAATATAGCGTGCTAATGGAACAACCACACAACAATTAATTTGGATCGGCTTATTTCTAATAAAAAAAAAACTGTTTTTTAACCGATATAAACATTAATTAAGTTAGTCAATTTCAAACAAAATTCACGCCTAACATGTACGTACAAATAAGTAACAGACGGTAATGCACGTTTTAGTGTGACGTAAATTAAATATTACTCAAGACTAAGATAGGTAACGTTAACTATTCGTAAGTTAGATACTTAGCCAACAAATAAATAATTTATCCGACGTATTATACGGGCCCTGTGAAAATCGCCTTAAGTCGGCCGTGACGACAAATCTCTTAAGAGGACACGCTCGGCTGACCGCGCCGCTCAACCGGCCGGGGTTGGTTCTGGCGAAGTGTTCGTACGTATATGATAGCGTCATGTTAACGCTACTCAGCGCCGCATTTGTCGATATAGAGAAGCCGTATTATTTAAAACGAAAGGCGCATTGGTGATGTTCAAAGCGTTAAAAATGGAAAATTGTATTTTTTTTTTATAATTTAAACATGAAGTTATTCTATTCTTTTTGTTAGGTAGTTAAAAAAAACTTGATAGTGACAACTGTTTTACCATAATTTTACTACCATACTAAATTTGTATTCTTAACATCCATTACAAACATATGTAATATAATGTTGGTTACATGTAATCTATATTTATAATAGGTTAAACTGATCAACTGGTCGAAAATGGCATTAGAAATTTGAAGTTTTTCTTAAGGCTTAATGTAGAAAAGCATTTGTTTTGACTTCGAAAATTTCATCACTACATTTTTCGTTAGGGGTAGAATTTTAAAATGGGAATAAAAAGTCTTATGGAAAAAAGAGTTAATTTTGAAGGTCCTGTCGTAAAAATTGGTGTTGGATATTATTTTTAAATAAAAGATGCATATAAGTGTAATAGAAAATTTTAATTTAATGCAGGCAAAATAGAGGTTGGATATTTGTACGGGAGTACTGCTTATCAGTTTTTAATTTACGGTCATAAATATTGATAGATCTATGTTACAGATGAAGAAATATATACGTATCTGAGTGTTCTTGAAACTTCCTAAAAGAATAAAATAAAAAGTAATAATTTGAATAGGGAATTCCGTTATTTTTGAAAATCATTTATTCTCATATTATAATATGTCTCGTAAATAACGGAGGTTTTTAATCTCCACTTTGTTTATCAAACAATCTTACAAAAAGATTAGGTTAATGTACAAAGTATAATAAGTAGTACTCTATACTTTTAACCCAACGTTCAGCAAGTTCTTTGACATCTTGGTAAAAGCATTCCTTAGGCTTCAAAGCAAAGAGTTTCCACACGGGATTTTCAACGTCTTCTTTGGATCCGAATAAATAGTAGTATGACGTTGCAAGGTCCCGACTGAATTATGGATGTGGTAAGAGTTCAACGCCCTTAAGTACTTTCATCTCATTCCACAGAACTTTCGCACTATGTGGTCTAACATTGTCACATTGCAAGAGCACCCGTTTTCGGTTTATTAAACCTGGATACTTCTGCGACAAAATCAAATATATTTGTGTCAGTTGTTCACTGTATATCTCGACAGTGATAGTTCGAATCGAAGCTATTGCTGTCGAGATATATAGATGAGATGTCGAAATTGTTCCAAAGTACATTAAACCTTAATAATTTCATCAGATACATAACAAGATTTGGCTCAAATTGATCTCTCATCACGACGAGTTCACGTAATTGTTCTTTATCTAACCACCGATTCTTCATGTTTGGACTATTTAAATAACTCCATTTTTCATTGAAAGTAATAATGCATTCAATAAAATGATCATTCTTCTGGTGGACGAGGAGCTGATTGCACACTTGTCTACTCCGCATTTTGCTTGAAGCTCGTTTAATTAGTGGAACACTATTCGATAACTTTTACTGATCTTACCCAATAATTTTAACTGGCCGATTTATGATGTCTTTAGAAGGTTTGTGTTGTGCGAGTCCGATAGTCGGCGACTGTTGTCACTGGGTTCGTTGTACTGCTTCTTTGTAGCCTCAATATTCCATACAAGTGGACGAGCAAACCACCAATGAACTACCGGCACTAAATATTCAATGATAAAACGATTAAATCGACGCTGTGCTGTTCGATCATTGACTACATCTTGTTCTTTAATTTCACATATTTTATTTGCTATTATGGCCGATTTATATTTTTGTTTCCAATAACAATGCACGAGTTTCACAGTTGTCATTATCAAGACGTCTAGCCCTAGCAATTAAGATATACAGCTTAATTAAATGAAAGTAAAACAGTTATACCCTTCATAGAATTAGAAACTTGTGATATCGATTTAAGATATATATCAGTACTATAAATTTTACATATGAGTATAGAGGTGGTTGATATATTGGTTATAACGAATGGAGAGTTGGACCGTGATTGGAATGAAAAGCGGTATTGAAACCAGAATCCAGAGCGGCATTGGGATTTAAATTTATAACACCAGAATCGGTATTATGAATGAATAAGAGATTGTTCAATTCAACAGATAAAGGAATTAATTTTATGCTCATGCGAGCGAAGCCGTAGATGAACGCTGTAATAGTAATATATATGAAGTATATTAATGTATGTAGATGTAAATAAATGTAAAATACACTAGTATACACTCTAATATACACTATATATACAAGAGTGCGCCCCATGTGTACGTAACACATGGGGCGCACCCTTAGTTTTCGTAACTCGCCACTTACATAAACAATATTAAAAAAGTGATTACTACATTTGAAAATAGAACTCTTTGGCTGAAGAATACAGTTTGTTTTATCTAACTTTCAATTGTTTTTACATTGTGGCATCATTTTAAATATTGCCTGTCTTCATTATCATAGATTTAAGTGGCGAAAATTTTCGTAGTATAATTTTCTACGATATCTAGTGTAATTTTACAGCCCAGCAGAGGCTCGCTCGGCTTCGAACTGCTTTTCGCGATGGAGCACCATGCAAGATGACTATTTATGACTGGTTTTTAGAATTCAAGTACGGTCTTGTTAATCTCAGTGACGAATTTTGTGATGGTCGTCTGTCCACCGCTGTGAACAACTAAAACATCAATACTCTGCGTCGTGTTATCGAAACAGACAGGCATGTGATCTACCATGAAATTCCAACATTCTTAGACATAGGCATAAGATCAAATACAATTAAACCTACATAAACATTTGTATACGAGAAAGCTGTGCTCGGCGGTGGAAACCACACAAAATATTCACTGAGGCTCAAAAAACGGACCGCTTCACTTGGTGTAACGTCATATTTACTATATTCAAAGAAGGGCAGTCAAATTTGGTATCGGACATAGTAACAGGTGACAAAATATGGATTTATTGACACGACTCCAAAGCAAAGCAGTAATAGATCGTATGGGTCTATTGATTTGAGCCGAACCAACCAAATGGCGTGCGATTGAAGTACCTCTAAGCGGACAATTGCTTCTTTTTTAAAAAAACTGGACACGTAGCTTCTGTTGTTTTGGAGATTTTGGAGACGATCGTTTGTTTGCCGAAAGTTATTGATAACTTCGTAACAACAACTGTAAACGTCGTATCATCTTGCACCACAACAATGCTAGTTCTCATATGGCCAAACATATAAATAAATTTTTGAAGGAAAAAAACGTAGAACTTATGAGCATTCCAGCACACAGTCCCGACCTTGTTACTTTCTTTTGTTCGCAAAAATGAAGAACTAATTATGTGATCAACGATTCTCATCACCATAAGAGACTGTCGAAAAATATGAAAAACATGTTTCCGAGGTCACCAGGTGAGGAGTAGCATTAATGTTTCCAATATTGGTTTATTCTTATGAAAAAGTGCATTTATGCATTTATTCTTGCATATAACGAAGAATATTTTAATAAACAATAAATCCATTTGTATCGATTCAGAGTAATCCTTTCTCATTCACTCCAGAAATTTTCAACGCACCCTACATATATTGATTACTACGCTTTTATTAGGAACTAGTTTGTATTTAAGGTTCCAAGCATGTAGGCTTACTAAGTAGGTAAATATTATTACTCCAATAAATCCATGCGAGAGATTGATAGTAAACGTAAATTAATAAAAACGTAAGTATTATAAGTTTAATAAGTCCGTATTTATTAGAAAGCATTATTCCTGTTGATAGTTCCTAACTTAATCTTAACATCTAAATTAGATCCGACTTCATCTATTCTATACTTGGATTGTACTATCGAATTATTATAAAGTTTTTCTGGGTGTGGTAGTCGCAGTATATTTACACATACTATATATTGTTGTATTTTATTGTATCTTGTTAAAATTTTCGCTATTAACCATCAAGCTTAATAGTGAAAATTTTCAAACAAAGGTATCATTTCCGATGAGCTGAACCGTTACTATGGCGAAGTATCTATCTGGATTAGATCCTATAATTCTCTAAAAACACATTGTTTTATATAAATTTTATTACACACGGGACCAAAGGTTTTAAATAAATTAATGAAAAACAAAGTGTAATACGGACTGGTCGAATTTCGGTTTTATCCTACTGATTATATTCAAACTTATAGTATTATTAAATTACATTAAATGCTTCTGAAGTCCAACACAAATGGCCATTCATTTTATAAAAAGTGGTTTTTGAATGAGAAATCTTTAGTTACTCTATGTCGTTAGTTTAATGAAAACATATTTAATATAAACACATAGGCTGATAATAATAGTAGGGCATATATTTCCACCTTTCTATATTTATGTTATTGCGACATCTGAAATATATAAATCTCCTGTACCTGACCAATTAGCGAACGGTTACACATGGACGTATGTAAATCTGGTCGACTTCCAACCCCGGATCTGTAATGGAAGTGGGTCGCCGTGATTACGGCGGGCGGGCGCGGCCGGCGGCGCGTGCGTCCATCAACCCCTTATACTTTTTCCACGCGAGTTTCAGAACTTCCTCGCGCGATTCTAGATGTTGCCCACATTTCGTTTGTAGCCAGCGGCTGCAGCGGTTTCGTTCACGTGCCTAAATTAAGTTACGTTCAGTACACCATTAAGGGGGCTGTCACGAACAACGACCGCTTGATTTGTCAGTGTATAAAGTTGATTAATCTATGTTTATTTTCCTACAACGCAAAATCGTTTCGATTTTTAATTTCAAATAGCACCAAACTAGTTCTTAATATTATGAAAGGTTAAAAAACAGTGTGTGTTGGACACACGGCTTGAAGGGAAACTTCTTTGGCAAAATATGCGGAATAGAGTTTGGAGTTAAAAAAATAAATAAAAAGAAAATAAATTGTGTGGTTATAAGATTCTTTTCACCAACTATAATTAAAAACAAAAATCAAAGTGAGAACACAATTTAATTACCAACCCGGAATAATGCTTGTTGGTTATCTTTATCCCAATAATCTCTCGTACATTCCTCCAGTCACAGGCACATAACCTTCTATTTCCACGTGGACAGGACAAAGTAAATTTTTGTCGTTATTCTCTAATTGGGAGGAACTAACACCACTATCCAAAAATGAATCCATTGTCATCTGCAACGAATGAGCTACAGGCATCGGGCTCGATTTTAATAAAAAAATATAGCATAAAAAATTGTAGCAATGCTTAGTCAAATTTTAATTATCAATTTACCGTTGGCTTGTGATGTACTGTGTTCGCTTAACTATTAAGACCATTGATATAATCGACATTTTCGCTACTATATTCCATTTATTGCATATATTTTACATGCATTCTTAATTTTTACAATGAATAATAACCGCGCGTATCTAAAATAGTCGCGATCAGCTGCAACCGGCTGTGTGAACGCGTGGACTACCTGGGCCCGCTGGGCTGAGTCGAAAACTACCGAGCGGACCCGACCGTGTCACCCGACCGTGTCACCCGACCGTGTCACCCGACCGTGTCACCCGACCGTGTCACCCGACCGTGTCACCCGACCGTGTCACCCGACCGTGTCACCCGACCGTGTCACCCCACCGTGTCACCCGACCGTGTCACCCGACCATGTCACCCGACCGTATCACCCGACCGTGTCATCCGACCGTGTCACCCGACCGTGTCATCCGATCGTGTCACCCAACCGTGTCACTCGACCGTGTTATCCAACTGTGTAACTCGAACTCGTTTGACTGTGACGTCATAGCACGAAATTACTTTAACGTGCCTAAGTTTCACTTCAAATTTTATCTGAATAGTCATGTACTTACAAGTTGAACGGGAATAACGCAGTTAAGCAATAAAACTGTGGCTCTTACTTAAAAAAAAATTATGTTAAAAATTTGAAGGATTATGTATCGTTTCTAACTGATTTAATAAATTGAGTTAAATTACACATAAAAGAGTTAGAACTCGCATCTAACTTTGAACGTCTTTTATTAGGTAACGGAAGTGTATTTTGTATAGATTTTGAAAAGTAGAAAGAAATATCTCTTATTTCTAAATCATAAATGCTACACAAACTGCAATGAGAAAAACCAAAAATTAATTGCAATACGTAACAGAAATCTTAGATTCAATCGAATTTGACTGCATTTTAAGATATGATTGTATTTTACATTATTAATTAAAACGGAATCATATTGTTACATGTTATATATATCATATTTATATTTCATGTTACATGTATCATGTTGTTATTCATACACAGAAAACGGGGTCGGATGTTGCTAGCGTTTGTTGTCGCCGGTGTGACGACAACGTCCGTCATTAACGTCTTCACGTTCTCGTCGAGTCATTTAGCTTAATATATGAACACAATATGAGATTCATACGTCAGAGCCGTGGATGCCTTCCGGTTCAAAACAATGTTCTTGACATCTCGGCCATAGTCTGTTGGGGAAGACTTCAGCATGTCAATTTGAAGAAAAATGTGGATGGACGTGTCTCAGTAGTGGGCAATAGAAGCCTGACAACGAACGAACCGACATATAACCTTCATGCAAGATTTTATGTCCTATATAAAGCAATATTCGTTAAATGAACCAATATTGCATTTTATAAGCAAGTGTTCAAAAGTCGACGTTCATTTCTGATATCACTCTGTATCATTCGCATTATTATGAATGGAGAGACAGAAGCGGAGATGGTGTACACGAGCCTCATGAAAATAATCGTAACTCTCGAATATCAAGTACTGAAATCTAGGTTCTAGCTCATCTTTCCTGAAACTAAACCGGGCCGTAGTGAACTAGGTCATTAGACTTTGAGGCTGTATTATGTGCGGTGTACCGTCTGCATTTGCTTAACAACCTCATTGTTTCTGGATGTCTATAAATAGTTAAAATTATACTCAATTGAAGTACCTGACCATATAAAAGTTATACAAGTAACTTATTCGAAAACTTCAGGTATACCGATTAGCATAATTGCGTTAACTCACTATGCCAGCTCAGGAATGTCTAACAGATGTTAAAACATACTCTCAACAATATATGCTGGGTTCTGAACAATACAGGTAGCATACAGATAAAGGTGAAACTAAAGGTTCAAAATTCAATCACGAATGATGCTTTTCAAATTTTATCTGATAATGGTGCCGGAAATTTTTACTATCGCGCTAGCATAATTTTTCCTGGAAAACAGTACTTTTCGTATATATGAGAGCAAAACAATAAAAAAATTTATATTAAAATTATTATGTGCTCTGCTTCGAAACGAAACCTCACAAATTTCCCAAAGATAAAATTCGGGCTATGAGCATCAACACAATATGGTGAAAAAATTCATGCAAATAACAACTGGAGACGTTGTATCAATCATTTTCTTGAAAATGGTTATTAATTGGACGGCAAATACTTGGTAAATCGGAATTTAATTCAAAACAATATCTGTTAGTACGAACTCGTAAATAGTTTATTGTTATACTCTACAATCTAAATGAATGAGATTAAGACAGAAAGCTTTTTCAGTAAATGGAAAACAAAAAAAAAGCTAAGTGCGAATGGAATTCGCGCACCGAGGCTTCCTTACCGACTACGCAATATATTTGTATTACGTATTTACAAAAAAATGTGTTTTTTTTTTCCATTCCGTTCGGTATGTTTAGCGCGAGCCCAACTTGGACTTGCGCCATTTTTCTTATTTGTTGATTTACTTATGAATTACGCCAGTTTGACACTTGTATTGTTACCCTTTTTACGATAGAGCAAAAATAAAAAAAAAACTTTAGAAAAATATGTACCTTGCTTGGAGATCCCCCGTAATTTATACTTTTCATTCCTTATGATACTTATAATAACACATATTCCATGAAAGTGGAATATCTCCTATAATGGCCACCTATTAACGGTTCAAACGATATGGAGCCTTATAAAGATAATAATGATAGACAGGTGGACGAACGTAAGGATGGATCGCGTGGGATTCTTTATAGGGTTCCGTTGGCACTCTTGGTACGGATTCCTTAGAAAGGCAATCAAAGATATGTCGATACAGACGAAAGTGCTTACAGTTATATTAATCTTTTTGCGTTATTTTTCTTAAAAATCGACTGGCATAGCGACAACCAAAATCTTGTTTATCGAAACGGCGCAGACATAGCATACAGATACAGAATACGACCTATACGTGAACAAAAGAACGATTTTTTATTACAAATTTCCGTAATTTAATTTTAAAATTGTGAAATAATTGCCAATTATTTTATCATACTAAGTAAACATCTTCAAATAAGTAGAGATTTCCGTGACGGGCGGTTAATTGCGATTCACGCCCCGGGACTCCCGCGGGGGAAACGCTTATTAAGATGTGTCGGGTTGACGAAGTCTACGCGATGCAGAAGGCCGTGTCTCATTTGTAACACAATACGCTTCCCGGAGTAATATCTCGTTCTGTGATACGTCTATAGCAATTTTTTTATGTGTCCTCGAGGAGAGTGTTCCTCTGTTAATAAGAAGGGATTTTTTTTTTGATAAATAAGTCGAAAATTGTATTTGTTCGTTGTTAATGCTCATTAACTGGTAAATGAGCATTAACTGCAGTCAAATACAATTTCTGTCTCACGTTGATAAGCCAAAGTAAAGTTGACGTTAATGCAAAATTCATTTTCTTAATGCAACGAAATTTAAGAATAAACAATGAGAGACATATTTATGTTTTGTTTGCTTCCAATGTTTCAAAAAGGTTTAAAATTGTCATCATTTTTTATACATAGTATTAATATATAGTATTAAAATACCTTTTATAATTGTATGTACAATTATAAAAAGGGTTTCATCTTTTATTTTCCGATTTACAACAAACCGGTTACAATTGAATAGTTGAGGGTATCCATTAAATTCTACGAACGGAAATTAAACACCTAGAGCTTCGTACCTACGTAGTTGTCATCTAGGGCTTCCGCTACTTCTTGCGCAAAAATATAGAAACACTGTGTTAACTGGCTTATTTTATTGACAAAAAATAAGCAAAAAAATAGGTCTGAATTTAACACATAAACTAGCTATGCTTGTCCTTTGAATTATGTTGTTATATTTCAATTGTCTTATTATATAAGACAGTCACAACAGTGTCAGTTCACGCTTGCCTGCAACACGCATTAACATGCAGCATGCAACCCACAATGCGAATTTGTGATCATTTCATGTTTCGATGTTTTGCATGTATGTGAGAAGGGGTTACGTTTAAATGTTTTGGAATCCTTCGAAATTTTAAAACAAAAAGATAATAATAATATGCTCAATGACCAAATTGACGTTTATAAATCGCCATTATTGGACACTTGCCTGTAACTATTTGGGTAATGTTGGTGATGGTTAGTCTGTGACATTTGACAAACATGTCTATTGGTGGTGGTCTGTGGCTGCTTTAAAGATGTTTTCGTCGCTCTTTGACCATTGCATGACAGCGGCCTGGTGGATGTGACTGTCTGCAATTTCCTGAGGATGTGCCTGGTTGGCATGAAACGTACGTAGAATTAACAATTTAACGGTTGCGGACTAAGATAATTATAAAAATAAATAACACTTGCTTAGGTGTTCGATATCTGTCAATCCTCTGGAATCAATATTCAATCCTTTGGATGGAGATTCGTAGTGGAGAGGCAGATTCGAGGGTCAGCAGTGGGTTGCATGCTGCATGTTGCAGGCAAGCGTCTACTATGGATTTCCGCGAATTAACACCTCACACAATACAATAGTGTCAGTTCATTTGTCACAAAAAATTCAATAAATTATTTAACGTATGTTGCTACAAGTAACTCAAGATCTGATTAATGCTGAAATTAAAATGAAAAGATAGATCAAAAACAAGACTAAAATTTAAACTTCCAACATAATAAAAAGGAAATAAAAACCAGCCTCGTCACCGAAATCCGGATCAAGATTAGAGTTGATATCGCGAAAGTAGGTTTAGGATCGAAATAATTTGTTCTATAATAATATGAAGTAGGAAAAGTAGTACTATTATAAAAAAATGAAGACAAAAGGTAGTATAACAAAAAAAAAACTGTGTATTATGATATTCAGTTTCGTTTTAACATCATGAAGTCATTATGTGTTTCACGACACGCGTGTTTAGTAGGGTCCTGATCGATACGGTCATGTACCTACGATGGTGAAAGTTGAGTATGGCTGAAGCAAAATAGAAGTACAATCATTGCAGTGGATATATGATATCTGCGTAATATCTGTGTATTTTCTTTGAAAGACTGATGTAGAAAGAGTGATGTCAGAGAGCGGTGTCGTTTAAAGGAAAATTAAGTAGAAGTGTGATTTGAAGATTGGTAGTTGTATTAAAGTAGAAAAAGGTATGTTGTGGTGGTCTAGTCATCTGAAAAGAATGAATGACAGTAGACTGACGAAACAAATGCTAATGACCTATTATGTGTTGTCGGAAGGTTGGCACATGTCGCACTAGAAAATCATATGCAGACGGAATTGGTGAAATATTAAAAAGGGCCAAATTTTAAGCATCTAAAACTGACCAGCTTGCATGAAAAGATTAATGGATGTCAGTGAAGCAAAAGAGATATGCAAAGATTGTATTCACGTATAATTGTATAGTCTCTGACTACCCTTCCCGGAAGTATGGGTGTATTCATCATATTATTATGATGTACAATATAATTTAAATATTTTTCAATATTATTGTTTAAGCAACCAGAGATGAGAAATTTGTATGCATGCGTATAATAGGATAACCCTCGTCAAGACTCGCCGTCACACTTACCTAACACACTATATTAATCAAAACACGCGTGTAAAATTACGCAGTACTAAAGATCCTGCTGTGGAGAGGCTTAGTGTTGGGGTCTCGTACGTTGTTAGGGCTAATATGTGTCTAGTAACTTTAGAAGTCGAAATAAATATTTTAAAGTGTTGACTCTATTTCAAGCTGTATATAATATTCCCTCATGAATAATTTTGTTAATGAATAAGTAGAATCGTATAGAGGCTATAGACTATATTTTAAGCTTTTCAAGTAATAAAAAATATTTCTTTCTAAATTCTCAAAAAGGGTTGCGTGTGTGCGTGCGTTAAAGTTAATGAATAAAGTTCAATTCTTTGACCTTTATTCATTTAATAGAATATTTCAGTTTAGCCGAGTCATATTAGTTACTAACTTTTAAATTAACATGTTTAATAAACGGTACTAACTCGTGAATAGATTTTCCTTACTGCAGCTTTAGAAGAGGAACGATTTTAAGAAAGAAAAAAAAGTTTTATTTATTAATATAACTCTGAAAATTGACAACGATGCCGAGCGGTGGTAGCAGTGACCAAAGTAATTTTCATCAGCATGGTCTCAAGTATCCTTCAGAGTAACCCGAACGTATCCGGCCCGAATTGTAACCACAGGCAAATCGATCGATTAGTTTTTAACATAATCAAATGAAACAACTCGCCTTGTACAAATGCACCAAGCAGTAGATCTTGGACATCTTCACCAAACTGGTAACGGTGATCGTAAACAACCACTGACCCGCAAAGGACTATCGAGGAAGTATCAAACGCCAAATTCTGCTAGGTGGGAGTTTAGTCGCGGTAGTGCAGTGACAAGAAGAACAAGTGGGCTGTAGCTACCAAGTTATTCTATATACTTTGTGAAAGTTAACACAACTAAATAACTAAATAATATAAAATAACAAAATAACTAGCTGGTGTATAACATGAATACAAACACGTACAAAATATTTAACACAATATTTAATGGCCTTTAATAGCACTCGGTTTTCAGCAAATGAAAAATGCAGCTATAGCTTTCTATACAAGTGTTTGTATCAAAGGTTTTTTTTGTAATTGGTTTTTGGTCGGTATTTCAATTTCTTAGGAACCGTGATGAGTTAGTGAATGATTGGTGTTTCGCTTGGTAATACACTTATATACTCACATTCCCGACTAATGCATTTCTAGGGTTGATTTTCAAATACGACGATCAAAGAAGATATCACTTCTAATAACAAGAACACGTAGACTAGGATGTAAAGCAGAAAAACAAATACTACGACTATGAAAACTATGACAAATCGAACCGTCAAAAAAGGGATCTTTTACTCGCCATAAGAAGGGGTTACCAGTACGGACAATGTTCAAGATGAAACCTTTTTAACGGCGAAAGACGTGAAAATTGATACAAATAGTTCAATTTCAAACTTTGACAGTACCAAACGACAGCAGGTATTTGTTTCTAGTTGCGATGATAACAAGATAACACAAATTGATGACAAGGACTCTGAAAATAAGCTAAATTTCGACTTGCAGAATGTAATAAGTCAGATTAAAACAGGAAAAGCTCCAGGAAACGGTGTATTCATATTTACATACTTACCGTTATAGACGGTTTCATGAAGTTTATGTGGTTATTTACGACAAAAAATTTAACTTCTAAAGAAATAATAAAATACATGAATATATGTATTTTATCATTTATATGTTCGGTAATGCTACAAGATTTATTATAGACCTGAGTACGGTATTCACCAGTACGTACTGACTTTCATGATTATTGTACATTAAGTATGTCAAGATAACTACTGGCGTTTCGAGGACGAATAGACAATTAAAAATAATACCGTGTAAAATTATAGCTGTACTTAAGTACAGCGATATTAATTCACAACTTATTTATAGGTTGTGTATTGATATCGTCACGTCAGGTCTGTAAAACGAGCATTCGGGAGCACTTATCCTTTAAATATAAACATTACACCATTTGAGCTGCTACTTGAAAAGAAATGAAAAATGACGATAAGGAAATGTACCAGCTCATACAACAAAAGGAGACTAATAACTTTAATAATCAAAGAAGAGTTAAGAATGAAAGCTCGGAATAGATATTTAAATAAAATACAGAAAGAAAACAAGAAGAATTTAAACAAAAGTAGAAATAAAAAGTAAAATATATAGGTGGCCATTTTGTTACTATTAAGCGAACCTTATATGGAGCCTGTATGAAGTTAAAACCAAAATTTCTAAAACTATACCGAGTTACTGTACTAAAAAGAAATGACAGAAATCATTTTAAGAAAACTGACTCTATCGTTGAAAATCCAAATAAAACCTCTATATCAACTGATTATATGAAAGTCTGGCCAACAGATTCCTAAATGATTAGCTAATTCTAAAGTTAATCTATATTTTTTTTCCAAAATAGTGAATGAAATAAGCTTGCTATGTATAAATATGCGTTTGTGTATGTAATATATCATGACGTATGCCTAGGTCAAACGTATTAAATATTTTGTTCGAGACAAAATTGTCAGATTATTTAATACGGTAATTTGGTTATTTTATATGACTTTCATATTGTTTGATGCGCAGACTATTATTGCGAACTAAGCTTCAAAATATTTTAGAGCTGAAAATTGAGTCGTTTTTTTTTCTCTCTCTCTCTTGTAGATCGTTTGTATGACTGAGGATAGCCATATAATATCAGGATGGCCGAGTGTGGAATTGATTGTCTATAAATGAAGTCATAATCACTAACTTATAAACGTAGTTGAGTGCGATAGAACGATAAGTGAGAAGAAATATAGAATATTAAATAGGAATATGGCGGAAACAGAGTAACGTTTTGAAGCGAAGATAATTAATAGTATAGAATTAGTGCGATTGGAGGATCATATTTTATTTGCCTTCCATCCCACTAACATAAGATGTGGTCACATCAATGAAAGTCCATAAATTTTCAGTATGGCTTGCTAAAGGTCCATTTTTTCAATAATAAGTAACATGTAAATGATAATTTATATACTATAGATTAATTCATTATCTAAAATATGAGCAAGCAAATTATTTATATACAAAAACATTAGTGACTTACGCAAACGGCTGTGGCATACAGACAAATGGGCAAATAAAGAAGCAGTTCCCGATGTCTCGCCGCAAAGTATAATCTTGATTTTGTAGGTAGGGAACCCTCACAAAGAAGGATATTTCCATCAAACCTACAAATACCTAACTGCAACTTTGTATTAAAGTCTCGTACCTGGCAAAAGTTCAACTTTGAGCACTAAAGTTATGGGAGGGATGGGATAAAGCTTCGGGATTTGTCTCGGGCTGGGTCAGTGGAAGGAATGGCTTTTTGGTGTAGTCAAAAAGTTATTTTATATACACTTCGAAAAGTACAATAACAGAAAAACACGCACCGGAGCTTTCACATGCACAATTAGTGTCGCTGTCGTTTTTACTTTGAGAGTTTTGAGGTCTTTCTCGTTATGCAACAGGGTTCAGTCTTAGATTGGGTGTCACATTTTTTTGTTTGCTTTCGTTTTTTTTTTGATTCTATATTATCAAAAATTGTTTATTATTTAATTATTTATATGAAACAAGTGATATTTGACAAGGGCGTTTCACTGATTCCTAATCAGTTTAAAGGTAAAGACTTTTTGATTTCCACCGCTAAAAAGACTTAAATTATGACTTTACTTCATTAGAATTATCACAGAATTTATTTTAACTATTGCACCACAAGAATGCGAATATTCTTTTTTGAGTTTATTAACAGAGATTTTAGAAATTAGTTCCAATCTATTTTTCACATCTCTTTTGTGCCAACCGATGGCTTAACATGCACTCGAAGCACGAAATGTGTTGTTTAATTTATCTTGACTCAAATTGAAAAAGTCATTAGTCAACTTACCAGTGATGAGGTAATATAGGTATTACCGATGAACTCTTTTCCAATAATGACATATAATACCATATATTTCATCATTTTATATTATACCACATTATATAATTTAAGACGATTTAAAATGAGGTGTGACAATCCTACTAATATTATAAATGTGAAAATTTGTATGTTTAGATGTCTGGATGTTTGTTACTGAATCATGCCTTAACGACAGAATATAATTATCTGAAACTTTATAGTTATATTGTTTATATACCAGAATAATATATCGGCTATAATTTATAAAGATACTAACTTTTATTCTCGGCTTTGTTAGTGTGATCATAGAACGAAACCTTTACTTATTGCATTTGATTTGCATTGGTAACAACAATGTTTAAGAGAAGTTTACACAACAACATCGACTCCGGATCTTGAGTAGAACCGAGTTTAAGAACGTAAGTGAAAATATTTCAATAATAAAAAATAACTTCATTACGTGTGTTTTCGGTGTAAGAATATGGATTCTTCTGTAAATGAGTACGGTATTGAGATCAGGACCGTGCTTGATAACGTTATCGGTCGATACAAAACATGAAAGAATTTGTTGTAGCTCTATGCGGTTGGAGCTGCGGCTGAATTATATATATTTCAAACAGAACCGAAAACTAGATCGGGACCACAATCGGAATTAAAAGCGAAACCAGGACTATAACCGAAACAAGGAACAACATCGGGTAGCAGCGTGATCAGTCGATACAAAAGGTGAAATAATTCATTCGATGTCCAAGCGGGTGGAGCCGTGGGAGGAAGGCAGTTCCTATATAAAGCAAGTTGACGGTAATAGGCATTCATATATATATATATATATATATTTAATTTTAGTTTATTAAGACTCTCAAAGACAAATCTCATGGTAAGTATAGTAAAATATTCCTAAGAAAATAATGCATAATACTTTTTATACAATAATTTTTGCACTACGTATCAATTAGAATCACGACGGTGCGGTGATAAAATGTTGAAACACCATAAACATTGAACATTAAGCATAATCAACTGAAGGAACAAACGCTCGACGATAAATTACACCAAGTTCTGGATATAACTTAAAGTTGAAAAACAGTACGCGGACTCTACTTTCAGGGTTAGCGGAATCGATCGGCCGCGCGCTCACAGCCCATTAACTGCGCCGGGCTTATAAGACAAGCACCTAATACTTCTGGAAGAGTTAAATTGCTTCGAAGAAATGGTGCAATTATAACTTGGCGTATTTACTTCGGCGAACTCGGAGGGCTATCTTTGTATTATTCCCATAGAATTGATTTTGTTATGCTTTTATTGATCACTCTAATTTTGTTGTACGGCACGGAAACCCAACAGTGACAAAGGGGACGATTCCGCGGAATTGTATTTATTTATTTTGTCACGTGAAGCGATTACGACGTCGTATAACTCCCGTTGACCCTGTACAGAGATTATGTCAATACAATATTCTTAGAAAAATATAGGATATCTATTCGCATAAGGCTTTAGCTCGTTATGAAAATACAGGTTTGAGGGGTCAAAGTCGTCTATTGCTGTGTATTTTTATACGTATATGACAATAAACTTTCCTAATGCTAACTTGAAGTTAATGGCAAGTCTTACTTTCTAAGTAAGACTTGTCTTTTTGTAAGAAAAATCCTTTTTATTGTATTGTAAGTATATTTTTGTACGGAATAGTATTATGTTTAATTCTTTACTTGAAAGGTGAAATCAAAAGGTTTGACCTCTGAAGTAAAGAATTACCCTCACCGTAAGGTCTCTTATTATTTTATACGTAGTATTTTAAGTTAAGGTTTTGGCGTATTCTATAAAAAAAGTTGCAGTAAAATCTCTTTGGTTGTGCTGTTTGCATCTGGCTAGTTTTGACACCATTAAATAGATGACTTTAAAAAAAAAGATATAAATAAAAAGTTAAAACGATGTCCAGCCATTTCTCTATTGTTTTTCTGTCCACCAACATGGATAAATTTAATATAGAAATTCCATACATTTTGAAGTTTTATTACAAAAAGGAAGAATGTGAAACAAGCCGCAAAGGAAATAATGACGTTTACGGACCTAATGCAGTATCGGTAAATGTAGCACAAAACTGGCTCAAGTGTTTTTAGTCTGGTAATATTGATATCCAAGATGAACCTCACTCTGGTCGATCTGCTACTAATAGAGTATATGTAATTTTGGAAAAGTAAAACAAGATCGGAATATCAGTTCTTACGGCTTAGCAAAAGAATTGGGATTGATGAGAAAACAGTTTGTACCAACTTAAAGAAAGCTGAATGTACAAAAAAGCTCTATACTTGGGTCTCACACGAGCTCACTGAAAAAAATCTTATAAATCGTGTACTCATTTGAAATCATCCATTGAAATGTAATGAAACTGAAACATTTTTAAAAAGATTGATTTATGGTGATGAAAAGTGGATTACTTAAGATAAGAACGTGCGAAAAAGATCATAGTCAAAAGGCAAGCAAGCTATAAAGACTATAGCGATACCCGTATCAACTCGCAATAAGTTGAATGGTATGTGGGATTGGAAGGGCATTATTCATTATGAGCGTTAATCGTCGCCCAAAAGCTTCAACTCGGATTTCTACTGCCAACAGCTGATCAGACTCTAGGAAGAAGTAGAGAAAAAATGACTTGAATTGATCAAAAAAATGGGTTTGTTTTTTCACCATGATAACGCTAGACCATACACACCTTTAGCCACTCGGAAAATGTTGGGAGTTTGGTTGAGTAGTGTTAATGCATCCTCCATATAACCCTGACCTAACACCCTCAGATTTTCACCTGTTTCGGTCCCTTCAGAATTTTTCAAGTAGGGTTAGGTACACATCAAGAGAGGATTGTCAAAACTACTTGTCGCATTTTGATCAGAAATCCCAAAAATTCTACACCAATAGGATTATGTCACTAACCTATAAAATGTCAACAAGGTGTTAAACAAAATGGCAACAAGGTGTTAATAAAATGGAATCAAGGTGCTAAACAAAATGACATTTGTCTAATATAACTAATTGTTAATAAAATATGACGAAAAACTATTTAGAATATGTATATAGAATACGAAAAAAAGTTTTTTCCGACCTATATACTCGTATCTCATATTTTTGAATTAAAAACTTCTTCAAGTGTGTTAGGATTTTTTTATGTGAGTAGAATATTAGAACTTCGCGTCAACGACATGCCAATGTTCGAACGCGCAGTGGCCGGTGTACACTGTGTATATACACAGTGTACATAGAGTACACACGCACACACGCACACGCACACACGCTCGAACGAACGCACGCACGCACGCACGCACACAGACACACTTAAATGTATGTGTGTGTGTGTGTGTGTATAAAAGAAACAAAATCTTTATGAATCACGAGACCGTAACCCGTATAAGTTTCAAAATATCGTCGTCTGCATGCATAAAGTACAGGTCAATTGTCATTTTTTGGACTAGAGCTTTAGCTTTTGTTCTGCATCTGACGGATTCCTCATTTCATTTTTCATATTTTAATTATAGTACGTAATCGCTTTTGATCAATAAACAGTTTTGAAATTTGTACGAGATTTAGTATGTCTTTAATATATTTGACCATGGAAAGCGACAATAATTTGCTTAAAGTCGTAACTAATATTCAGAATAAACGTTCAATTTTCCCTTATTTCATTCGTATTCTTTAGACAGAGCGGGTAGTTGTCGTGATAGAGTGCCAGCCAATTCACCTTTTCCCGAAGGTATGGAGCAGTTAATAAAAATATTGAGGTTGTAGCTTGCATAAGAAAACAAGAACTTATGGAGTCGCCCGCCGCCTCTCCGTTCGACTGGATTCGCGCGTGACGTAATAAATGTCTTATTCGTGTACAGAAACGGCTTTACATTGACGGTGTTTTAAGCTTGTGTTTATGAAACGCATTGATCAACTCATCATCAACACCTTCTTAGACTCCAAGTGGTGAACTGTGAATGTACACATGGTTGAAATAATTTCTAATTAATTACCTACATTGATAGACATATAAAATTTTATATCTATTTTAAATTTTTAAGGACCGAATAGGTTAGGTTAGGTTAGATAGATGAGAAGACGAATATCGTGAAAATGATTTACTTTATGATGACTCTAATATAACATAACCTGTATAGCCTCAGTATGGGGAAGAAAATGCTTTATCTTCCACCATTTGCTCTCGCCCTGCGTCCGAGCATCAGATTTATTTCTTCATCATTTTCGTGGTTTGTGGCATCACTTCTTGGTGTCATCGCTCGACACATGGTAAACACATTTTGTATATTTGGATTGTGTAGCCTTGTGTTCATAATCAGCGATTTGAGCTTGGAACAATAAATTTTGTATTTCAGTTGCACTCGAATATTTTAACTCTCAATATGTTTTGACTTACTTTGGTGAATTTAGAACTTTTATCTTTAATGTTTTGATAAATACCTAATCTGATCACTATAAGTAACTATGGAAAGAATTTTTGTGTTTATAAGTTTTCGTTGAAGTGATATTGAGACAAGACCGTCTATCATAATTTTCTTGCAACAGTTCTTATAATTATTGAGGAATCGTCTTTCGATTTTCTTGCATTGTTTCGTCAAAAACAAACTTGTTTAATGGTTTTTAACTCTTACTGTTCATCTTGTTTGTATTTGCAATAAGTTTTAAGGCTGAAATTGTTCTGGGTTTATGCAACGAGCGTATCGATCGTATTATGTATTTCACAAATAACTTTGTAAGATACAGTCAGCACAAACGGGATAGAAACGGTTAAGACTTTAAATTTGGACCTCTAAAAAGGGACTGTTTGATTTTATTATATATATTGATAATTATTTGCTATTTGCTATATCTATTCATCTACTTCCATAGTCAGTGCGATACCGTCCGTCATAACATTGAGCCTAGTGTTTTTTGTGTCCTCAATATGACCACCCAACACGACAGTCAATGCTTACTCCTCTCGGATCCTGTTCATTGCAAGAAAATGTCAACATACCATAACATCAACCTCCGCTTGTTGATAGTAGTAATCCCACCCTTGTCCAGCTTTTCAAGCGTCTTACAAATATGTGAATTCTTGGGGCAACTCTTACTTGGCTTTTTTATCAATGTCAAATTATAGACCGGTTAATTTTAATTTAATTGGAGGCATGCTATTATTATATATGCTATTATAATATTATATACGTTGAACAAGATTCATGTTAATTTTATTTCATAATTTTCATGTGCAGTAACTATTACATGTAATGGCGATTTTACTGGTAGCACAATTATTACATAACATAGAAAAATTGAAAACGTTTTTATAACATTTTTAAAAAGTTAAAGATATTCTACTCATTCAAGAAAACTAATTATCTTTTAGAGTCTTTAATTGTATGCTATATAGTCTAAATATTAAATAATTACTTTCCGATTTCTATTAACGGCTTACTAATGCATCTCTACGAACTAAATTTAATTTCTACTGATACTTATCCCATACACAACCAAAAATGTTTGGCAGCAACTTAATCCTACTCGATATATATCGATATTAGAAGACAGGTTTTTGATAACATCGATCGTAAATACAAACAAGAAGGACACATGGAGATTTACTTAATACCATTGTGAGTCAGGTTTCCGGCGACGGTTCGCAAGAACAAACGACGACTAAAAAACCCATTTCGCAGAGCACGCGCCGGTGCGCGCTAAGGCCGCTCGGGGGCGCCGACGCAGCGCGGCCCGCTCTCGCCGCATGTTCACATTTCAATTCGAACTTGCTTTCCGGTTCAAATATTTCGAATAACTTTGAAGAACGAAGCCGCCCGGCGTATTGACGTGTCGGCGAAAACGCCGGCCCGATACGTGAGGTGCCGCACGAACGTGCGGGCTCCGTGTTTTGTAATGAGAGAGTCGTTTTTATCTTGCCTCTGTGAATATTGAAAAATTTTCATAAAGTCGGTTAGTTACTGATTTCAGTTCGATTTTGGAAAATCGTGTTTCGATCAGATCTTCACGCCCGTATGTCTATTTGTCTGCCTCTCTGCGTGAGTGCGTGTTTGCGTGTGTGTAAACCCATCCCCAATCTCCCTTTGAGTGGATAAACCGAGTGATCTTCCTGAAACGTTGAATTAATTCCGAATTTGAAAAATTTCAAAAATAAAGTTTTATGAAAAAGATTTTTTTGAAATAACTTTTAGATCACTTTACCGACCGATCAGCTTTCTTTCCCAAACAGTTGTAACGACTGCCGCAAACTGCATAAAAGTCGGTTGATCTGTTCAAGAGATATATTATTTGACAAACACAACACAAAAAAGTGTTTTCTTATAATTTATAATACTTTCTAAACAATCACAATTGTTTTATTAAAAAAAAAACAACGTCAATCGTTACTAAATGCATTATAATCCGTTGATTCGTCTAAGATACATTATTGTTATAGAAATATTTTTCAAAAAGTGATTTTAGAATATTTTTTAAGCTACTCGACCTATAAATTTTAAAATGTAACCAGCTATTCTCCTTATAAAGCAACGTCGATCGTTTCAAAATACATCAAAATTGGTCGGATCGTTCGTGTTTAATGAAATATTCGAATAAAAGAGATTTTTTCAAAATAATATGTGGAATTCTTATTGGATTGATATTTAATACTCCATCTACTTTTTCTCAAAAAACTGTATCGAATGCTGTGAAACAGATCTAAATCAAATAACGCGTTTGAGCTAATTTAAAATTAAAAATAAAAAGCTAATTTAACTAAGTTTATTAGTTATAGTAAAAGATCGATTTTAACTAAAGTAAATGTAAAGGGCCATAGAGATGACAATAATTGGTACTTGTACGTCATACACGAACAAATAGTTATATATGTGGCTAAAAAAGTGTAATAAATACTTCCGTAGAGGACAAGCAATAAGATAATATGGGTTTTAGGAAGTGTTTCAAAATAAAAATGAAATTATGTGCGTGATTTTAGGAGTGTAAAGGATCACAGTTTTTTTACATTTCTAGGCAAACTGGATGCGTAAAACAAACTTAACTTTCTAAAGATTTTGTTTTCTATTTATAAGCTGTTTTACCACTCACATTAGTCTAAGATCCGGATTTAGAAAAATATACCCTCATATATTAATTGAATCAAATAATGTTTTAAAGGCAGTTAACAATATTCTACATTTATGAGGACAATGTCTGCTGCCGTAATCCTGCTGCTATTAACATTAATTACTTTTTTTTATGTAGACTGCAAATAAATTCACGGTAACTGCCACTTATAAATATATTTAGAATTTGGTAAACTTCACGTACATGTTAATATTTTTTAATTAACAGATGAAGGAAACAAGTTCGGTTTATCTACCTGTTGATTACAGATAGCTGGAGCAGTCATACAGACCGCTGCTTGTTATAAGAAGGTGTAAAACATCATATTCGAAAGTTTTGTACTTGCGATGAGCAAATATTTAATAATTAATTAATTAATTAATGTTAGTAGCAGCAGGACTGCGGTAGCAGACATTGTTCTCATAAATTTATAATACTGCTATCTGCCTGTAAAACATTATTTGATTCAATCAGCTGATGAGGGTATATTTTTATAATGGATCTTAGACTACGTAAATTTTACAGATTTTTAATCAGTTAAAGATAGCTAGACTATCAAGTTAGAGTATATTTAATGAAAAAAAAACATGTACTACAAGAATAAATATGTATTTGAACACTATAAGGAAAAGTCCTGACAGTTACATCAACTGCGAACAAATAAACAAATAAATTACTACTTGTGACGTAAACATTTATTTTATTTTGTATTATATATTTTGTTTTAAAATAAGCTTATTTTATTATTAAAATATCATCGATGAATGACAAAGGACAAATCGGAACCGAGGAAATCTAGACCGGAATAATGATGAAAATTGAGATAGTGACCAAAAACGGTCTCCGCATCCACATCGGAATAAGCAGAGGTAACGTCATCAAAAGCGACACCGGCACCGTAATCGGCGTCGCCGTCGGCACTGCCATCGACATTACAATCCAAATCGTGGTTGAGATCAGGAAAGAAACTGATATCAACTTCGAGTTTCGAGATGAGACGGAAATTCTTTCTTAATCGAAATCGATAGTGGAATTGCAATCAGGGTTAGGATTGAAAAAGAATGTAGAAACTTAATTAAAATCGATTTCGGTTTCGTAAGAAGTTATGATTACGTCACGTCTATTGATAATTTTATATTTCCACTAAAACATATATTTCATCCTTTTCCATCCTCATAAATATCATATTATCCGTCTCATTCTAATGTATGAAAAACTTGCACAGCAGTGACCGCCCGTCGCCCGTGCTAAATAATACAAATAATATAATTTAAAGAACTTGTGTGACGTGTGGTGGCCGTCAGCTCCGGGAACGAAGGAGAAAATTAACTAACCTGACCTGAACTACCCTAATTATTCTTTATATAATTATGTTGATGATGTAGGTTTATTTATTAATTATCAATAACCAGCAAGACGGTACATAGCTATTCACCAGAAATATACTACAACCAAATTCTCTGTACAAAATAAGACGTGCCTAATTTTTTGCGAATGCGGGCGAAGCCGCAAGCAAAGGTTAGTAAGTGTAAAAGGAAAAATCACAAATAAAACATTACGCTGAAAAATTCCAACATCTGACATTTAATATGGCGACATTTACCTAAATATTTGTTTGCATAATTAGAAAAATATTTCTTCTTTGATGTCGCAGAAATTCACCGTCGGCAAATTTGCGTATCGTCACGAGTTTTTATTAAATAAAAATTCACTTTGATCCACTTTGCAGATTTATTTATCAAACTTGACGTACGCCGCTTGCGACAAAGTACCAGGAAAATATAACAGGCCTTATGGCTTTGTTATCCTTTGATGCGCGCCTGCTACGGTATATATAGGATTTTTTCTAGGAAACACTTTAGCCTCACTTGACTTTCACGTAAGAGAACTCATCTAGCAAAAAATATATTTTTAGGATTTCATACTGCAAAATGAAACGTTTATAGAATCACTTCGTTATCCTTCTGTCTGTCTAATTTGTAACTCACTCATGAACGCCTGAAGGTGTTGAGTTGAAATCAATTCAAAAAGCATATTTTTTGAATTGATTTCATAGAAAATTGTAGAAAATTTTTGCGCACATTTGTATTGGCTCATGATTGCCAATTAGATCAATTAATTATAGATATTTGTCTAATTTCTCCCTATGTTAGTATTGATCAAGTGATATCAAGATAGTGATTATCAAGTTGATATTTTCAGGCGTTCACATTTCTGTGTTCGCTTCTATCTCTTTTCCTATCGCATTTCCTTGTAAAATCACAGAGTTAAATATGAATAACACTTATGATGTTTGATACTGCATTGCAAAAAAACACATTAAAATATTATAGACAAAAAAAATATTTGAGTCTGCTTTCACCTAATGGATGATGTTTGGTTAAAATTGTTTATAAATTAACTGTGTTTGCGGCTTTGTAAGCGTCGAATTTATTTTTAAATATCAACGAATTTTCAATATATCCATTCTAATGAACTAGTCTTATGTGTTGCCGTAAGCTAGGTTCAAGTTACTTGTGGACGTTATTAATAGGTTCGAAGATTGGCGTGTTCAAAAGGACAGACAAACTTTTTAAAAATAAGCTCATTTTAATTCGTTAAGTCCCCGCACCACTCGCAATCTTATTTTAGCAAATATTTACTATATATATAAACGACGACTGCACAGTATTATTTTCATAGACTTTGCTATTTCCGTCAAACCATTGAAAGATTTGAAAGGAAAGGAAAACACAGATACAAATATGCAAAATGTCGAGAACCTCGTACAATGAACTATACATTCCAAGAGATCACAGAGGCGAGATTACGCACTACACCTGTTGCTGTCATATCCTGTAATAAGTTATTCCAGAGATAATTATCACGTGCTCCAACATTTTGCCCTTTCTGTCCAGTGATTTATATTTGTGAACATATGCTTCAATCTATACAAACGACATGATTTCGGAGTGAAGAACTCACGACAGCGAGGGCTGTCGCCCAAAAATTCAGTTTCTACACAAGTGGTCTCGTTCCTCTCCGTCACGCGGTAATTTGACACAAAAATGATTTCGTAACACGCCATGTTACTTATCCTACTGGGACGGACGTATGGATTATGATCTAATGATAGCCTTTATTAAGTTGCAATAAATGTGCGTTTTGAAAGTAATCAATCAACATATTTTAAATTAGTGCTCATTTTCAAAGTTCAAAAACCGACGCCATCACAATTTATAATGTACTATGCAGTTTTGTAATGAAAAAATTATATTAAGAATATTTATTTTTGAGATGATAGGGTGTGTGCACACATTGTCGGGTCTCGGTACTTTGTACACGCGAATTTAATTTTAATCATGCGTGTTTACCTATAAGCAAATCAAAGATTACAGCAATTCTCTTACATTTATCAAAAGACATCAGTATTTATTTTAACTTAGAAATTCCAATGAAAAAAACATCATGATTATTATGTTAAAATTCTAATGGTATTTATGATTACAGCGTGATAATCTGAACTATGCATCTGTTAATACCAACATGTAGAAATCTCGTACAGATTTTCGGACGTAAATTCCAAGGTCACTAATAATGCCTTCGAGGCAAGCGTAACAAAAGTAGCAGGTTTTTGTGAAAGATTTATGACCGAGTTGCCGCATCTCGATCATCATTAATCTAAGGCGAGATTTAGTGTTAGCAAGTCTAAATTATTACCTCGGTTTTTTTTTCAGAATTGAACAGTAAAAATTTGTAAAACGAGAAACACATGCATTGTAAGGATGATGATGATGATGAGGGCACAGACAACAAATGGGTATTTTGAAAGGGCATGTATTTGCAACTAGCGACATATGGCGGAAAATTACACCTTGTGATTATTACCGCTGGTTGTTATTCACCTCATTCATCCTAACGTTTCAACGTATTTCAATCCTGTTTCTTCGTCGCTTCTAATTCCGTCCCTACGCGAATACAGTGACGTGAGTGATTAAATATTCACTACACGCTTACCGTCTACCTTATTTCAATATAACCATTTGTTAAATTTACAACGTCACGGTTGCAGCTTCGATGATAGGCCCTACGTTGAAGCCCTAGTCAATCAACAAATTTTAACTCAATTTTTTTAGCCCACTCGACAATCACGGAGCATAGTATGTCTTTGATTTGTGTTACCTACCCTGATAGATACTGTTCAAAGTTCAAAAAGTCTAGTATGTTTGTCTTGCCGCGTTATTTGATATTTAAACTTATTAAAGCATCACGATGACAAATTTTAATTATTCCCGAGTTTATCTATTCACTGGAAAGAATTTCACGATGGCTACGACGTTTGTCAATTTCTGCAAAGCTGATCTCACATAATTTATGCAAACGCAAAAGTGTAAATTATTGCACGCATGGCGTCCCTTTTGAAATAAAAATCGCAATATAAAATATATCCGGCATTAGAAAAATGTTCCTTCATTTGTTAATTGAATTAAATAATGTTTTACAGACAGATACCAATACTATAAATATAAGATGAATTATCTCGTCAATAAATTGGTAAATGAATAAACTTGTTTTTGCTCTATGAACAAAGTTTTTATTTTAACAATTATTTCTATATCTAACTTACACATATATGCAATTATAATGAACGGAACTAACCTGTAAACAAAAAAACGATGTGTGTAATGTATCCTTCCCCAAATAATCTTATTTATAATTTCCGATTTACTTATAATGAAATGACCTTAGCCATGACATGAACATTTTTGACGTTTTATTAAAAACTTAACCAAAGACAAATCACTTTATCTACTGTCTATAGCCAATATTAAAAAGATTAGTAAAGTAATTACTTTACATAAATTTATGAGAACAATGTCTGCTACAGTAATCCTGCTGTTACTAAAATTAAATAATTAATTGTATAATTACTTTCTGCTTCTTTAGTTAATTGTATATCGCGAATACAAAACTTTGTAATATGAAGTTTACACCTTATTACCATAGGCAGTGGTGTTTACAACCGCTTCAGCTACCTGCAACCAACAAGATATATATATTACGTATATTTTCATAGTACTCGCATGAGGTTTCGCCGTATATTCCAATTTAGAGGTTTGTTATTAGTTGATTTAACAGCATATTGTCCATTTTATTTAAATATAGATAACATTCATTGTTAATTATACTATATATATCCATAATACTAATAGATAGATATATCCAAACATAAAATCTATAACTTATATATCGTACAGAGAGAATTTCTATTTTTATAAAACCTATTGTATTTTTAAGACATATTGTGGACTTTATTGGAGGAAGATATTTAATATTTTAAAATCGTATATCACCATCAATTTAAACATAAAATAGTGAACAAATTATAATACACAGGATACGACTGCGACCGGTATCATAACAATATTTTGTTTGCTTATAACAAACATTTATTATGAAAACAAACAGGTTTGCAGCGTTCAGCAAGCCATCAAAGTCGATGCGAGCGATGGCTTGCAAAATATAAACACGAGTCGTAAACTAATACGTAGAGATGGGCATGCTGGTATTGTTGAATCACTTACCTTTTAAATGTTAAATATCGATAAACCTAACATTCGATTCCGTGATACGATTTAACGGTCGTACTGTACGCAAACGACGTAACTTAATTAAACATCTAAATTTGTATTAACTTTGAGTAGAATGCAGTCTTAAAATAAAACGAATTTATTGTGTGAAAGTAAAAACTAAGGCTGTACATTTCAATTTAAGTAAGTTTAAAAAATATAATATGTATATTACAATATTGTTATAACAATGCAATAATAATATAAATAATACGATATTACTTGAGACAGTAATTTCCATACACCATGCGTTTAAAAAAATCCAAAATATTTTTCATTCCACAAGCTCGCAAAAAATTTCATTCTTCTAATACTATTATCTACTTACATATGTGAATTCCTATACAACAGCCAGACAAACGGAGACGTGAGGAATTAATATTAATAAATCATAAGATTCTCAATAAGTTTAACTAATGCACAGTAATAGCAATAATTTTAACCGATTTAACAATCTTAAGGAACGCGGACCTAACGCGCGCATCACTAGTCGTAACCCTTGTCAACTTAACTCGTTTACGAACATGCTTTGCACACCTTACGCTCTCAGTAGTTATTAGTTTGTGGTTTACTGACTTTTCGCCATGATGCTTACGTGCTAATTAATTCTATGTACGTGTATACAACATGTTTACTAATAATATCCGCGTAACGGATCTTTGCTAAATTGTTCAATTTGGCGTTGGAACGGTGTCGCTTGGTGTCGATAACATCATTGACCGATAAGTGTTGTTGTGGTCTGGTTACGCCATCGATGGCCATGCTAAATTAGGTTAAATTTTAAGTATTTTAATATTGGTTTCGCATTATTGTCGTATATATTTGTAACGTTAATTACCCCCTCCTACTAATATAATACAGAAATTCATAATAAATCCTAATATAACGTATTTTGTCAACCAAAAAACCTCACTTTCTGAAAAAAATATTATACAATGTGCATGGTTGCTAGTTTTTTATGCTCATAAACACGATTATTTATTTAAAACATAAAGAATTCCTGAAAATAATGTTTTTTTATTTTAATACATATATTTTACAGTTATATGTCGATTCGACTTGGCGAATTTCACCTATTAATAATAATATTTAACATAAATTATAGAAGAATTCTTAATATTTTGGGGTCATGCAAATTCATATAAGAATACAATGGACAATTTCCAATAGATATTGAACTGCATCCAAACTTATTTTCTTTATATAAGAAAATGAGAGCATATGGCAGATGATAATATAATTCCATTCCTTTGCGAACAGTTAACTCTAATTTTACGATATATGCTATTTTTTTAGTAACGACTCACCTACACGGTTAAACTCAAATTATAAACACATGTTTACCTGTTTGTAATTTTAATTTACCTATGTAAGTAAATCAAAGACAGAAACTTATCACGAAAGTTCCCGAAATATGTTACAAATGTAAATTATACAATGTAATTATGACGGGTACTTACATTGATTATGAAACGTATTACGAATTAATTAAAGTGCATGTTCGGGCGTTCTTTAAAAATCCAATAAAAAAAAGGTTACTCGTTTTCAGTAGTAACAGACGCGTGGCTATCGGCTAACGCCCGTTAAATTCAATCCGCCCACCTCCCCTCCCACTAGGACGCGCAAGAGCACAGGCGTAGCTCGCGCCTTTGCTCGGTTCTAGGAGATTTGTCCGAATAATAACAGGTTTGACCTACTGACTGTTCCTGGTCAATGAAACGTCTATCGTTTGAATTAATCGGTCGTATATAAAACAGTGCCATATGATATGACTGGTTTTGCTTCTCGTCGCTGATGTCTCAGCGAGATTTTTGTTATCCATTAACTAGTTTTGCACCTGAGTCGTCTTGACGCTTCGGTGTTTGGACAAGTACTTTCGTTTTGTCGTGTTAGGTCTAGTTTTAGTTCATCCGATATATAATGATGAGTGTGAGATATATTTTTAGAGTAAAACTGGACACACTTTTTTGTTCGCTTTATCCAACATCCTCCCTTCGTCTATGAAGCCTCGCGTGAAATGTACCCAGTTTTCCGCTAGAAATATATATATGATCTGGATCATATAATTGTGATATATTTTTCCATTTACACCCGATGAAACACTATTCCACTTTGGTATGTACTTAAATACAATGAAGTATAAAAATAATCTGGTAAGAAAAACCATGTGGTGTTGATGGTTCAGAAAATGCCCCTAAAAGGGTGTCGACAAATCAATATCTGCAAATACTTATACAATTGAGGACTGAAAAGTATCTATGCATCGTAAAAAGTTTCATCAACTTTCACCATCAATTAGTTCGTGCTTGTAATCAACATGGATGACCTTAAGAGAGACAGTTATCCAACTCGACAACCGATACTATAGGCTTGTTTTATAAATGAAATCATATCAAATCGAAAATAGCTTTGTGTCGTAAGTAATTGAATTACACTTGGAATACCTCATTAACAAATCCATTTCAAATGATGATTCACCTCGAGAAAAATGGACAAGAAACTCATCGTTCTCTCTTTTTTTTAATCATCGTTACAAACTTTTTAATAATGAATAAATTAAGACAGCACTTAGAAGTAACATAAAACTATCCGATAGCTGAGTAGTTTTTTTTTTTTCATTTACATATTCAGACACGGTATAATAGCTATTTTGTACATAGAAAGTTTAAATTGTTAAAATGGAAAATTTTGAATTTTAGCTGGGATATTATTATAAAAGCATAAACATTGCCCTTTAAACGATTAGCTAACTCTGCTTTGTCAGGTTTTTTGAGCAGCAGAATCGTTCTTATCTATAGTGTTAATATTATGGATTTCGCTCATTTTTCGGGAAGATTCTATATTTCTTTTGGCACATACCAGGTTTTCGTATATGTGTTGTGATGTTATAGTTAAAATATTAATTTCTACAAATATTCCTCTGAGAGATGCTTTCGGTCTCTAATTATAAATGGTACGGACAGACCGCTTCTGTAGCAATAGAATTGTGTTAATGTCAGCTGCTTGACCTCATAATAAAATTCTATACAGCGCTAGGAGCAATTCGAGATTCAACTCAAAACATGAATATGCGAATACTCGTGTACGATTTGAACAAGATTCAAGACGATTCCGTTTGTGACTTCAATTGTACCTTACCGAGCAAAAAGGCTTAAAATTCCTTTGTGTTTTAACAATTTTGAAGGAAGATTTGTATGTAGACGGGCACCTTTACAGATGATAGGCCTTTCGTATGGCAAGGTAAATTGACTTTGATTTTAAAAATGTTGACTGTAAAAGTAAAGAATGAATGTCCTCTCTCCAGCTCTTCTAACTGATCTTCCTAGCGATCACCTGTAAAATTATTACTCAGCTTGTAGCAGTGAATTTATTAACCTGCTAAAATTGAGTACTTCTTTTTATTTGCAAGGTTTTACCATAAAATTTTTCATACGTAAGAATTTGTATTCAAAAAAGACAATAAAACTCAGACTCGGACAAGTTAGTAATTTTAATAGGATTCAGTAAGATTTCGATCTTAACCGGTAATACCAAAAACAATATCTCATGCAGGTTCATGCAGAGTAACTATTTATACAAAATTTGTACTCAGCACGGCTTAATAAGATATACGCCTTCTGGCGTATATCTTATTAAATAGTGCTGTTGATTGCGCTCTTCTGTGCGCAATCAAAGCACTATAGTAACGAAATTCCGAGAAATAGATACGTAACCATTTAAGGCAATATTTACGACTGTTTTATGATTAATGCGATAAATTAAATATATAAAACTAGTCTCGTCACTAATCAATTTGTAATTGAATTGTAAAACAATTAAACAGATTCATTTTCCATTATCAGTTAAGATTTTTTTTAATATTGCATGAATAAATTTAATCTAATTAATAATCCAATTAATTTATTTCTAAAGAGCGCATAAAAGCTCGAGTGCGCGGCATTTAGTCTCGGATGGGGAGTTAGACAACTCCTTCAAAAAAAGTCAGACACAAACCTAGAAAAGGCGTCCGCCGACAACGGATAAGCAGCAATAGCGAATTCAACGACTCCTCTATGGAGGTCGATAACTTCCGTGCGAAACCTGTGAATCGGCGTGATTCAATGGCTTCAAAAAACAGCCCAATAACAAAAACGACGGCCGCTGCTCCAAAGCAAACGACCGTCGGAGTCAAAACTAACATTGCGAGCGGTGCTCAGCCCACACCACCGCCAAAAATCGAACCCCCTTTACCGATATGTCTCAGAGACAAATCAAAGTGGAACGCAGTCTCTTCCGAGTGCACTGTTTCCGAGTGAATGCAACAAGGTGTTGATCGCCTTCGAATAATCCTGGAAAACCAGGAACTCATCAATAAACTAGGAAATTTGTAATGTCTGCGCCCGGGCGCTTATAAGTAAGCTCAGTTGGACGCCGTAAACCAAAAGACATTTCACTAATTTCTTTCAACGCGAACGAATTAGTAAATAATGTATGTGAACTAGCCAAATGTGCGCTAGAGTATCAAGAGAATGCAGCCATGGTGCAGGAAACCCTTTTGAAACAAAAAAAAATCCGATAGCTTGCAAAATTAAAAAAATCACTCAACTACGAACGGACAGACTAGGAGCTTCAAAAGGTGAAACTGCATTATATTACAAATGATTACTATACTGCTGCCCGATCAGCATTCCACCACTAAGTAATATAGAAGCCACCGCATGTAGGCTTAGTATGACGGGACACGGCATCCTGACCTTAGTGTCAGTACACTTGCCTGCCAAGAAAAAACTGCTCTGTTGCGATCTAGAAATTCTAGTAGAAAGAATTGATAAGGGCTAAGAACGCAGCATTGCGTCTAGTGAGCAAATATCCCACCTGCGAAAATAGGTTTTATGCGCGTACACTTTAACGCAAAGCGAAGGCCCGCATGTAGGAAGTTAAAAACAATAATTGAAGCGACCTCATGGTAAACATAATCCCTTGCCATCAAGCCTATTGGGGACTAGCTAAAGCCCTCAAAAGAGAAGAGTACGTTCCCGCTCTCGCTCTTAGGAAATCTGATAACTCTGTAGCGTTCGACGACTGGGAAAAAGTAAAGTGTTTAACAGACAGCATTGATCAACAACGCTCTGATAACCCCCCATACGACTTAGAATACACGCACAGGGTAGAAGAGGAGGTTTGTCACAGAGTCTCCCCCCTTACCAAAAGACGATCAGGAACCGATAACACACCGTAAAATCAGCAAACACATCAAAGCTCTAAAAGTTAGAAAGGCCCCAAGCATAGACGACATAATTAATAAAGCAATCAAATGCTGTCTCATCTAGTCACAATATTCAATACGTGCTTTAAAAATAGCTATTTTCCTAGAATTTGGAAGGAAGCAGTAGTCCTAAAAATCCCTAAGCCGGGGAAACCACGCGACCTTCCCGCCAGCTACAGATCCATTACTCTACTGAGCATAATAGGCAAATTATTTGAAAAACCTTCAAAATTCATGTAAACGATCACCTTATAGGAATAAGTCTTATAATTGATGAACAATTTGGCTTTCGTCCTCATCAATTCTGTCCCCAACAAATCCTCCGTCTAGTAGAATACACATCGGAGGGCTTCTAAACAAAAAAAGAAGACAGTGGTGGTCTTCTTTGATGTAGCAAAGACCTTCGACAGGGTATGGCATGCAGGTCTTATACATAAGCTCTATCAGTTAGAGCTCCCAGATCGTCTCATTCTTAACATACACCAATATATTAGTAATCACCACTTCATATTCAGATTAATTAATTCACACTCGTCAATGAGACCAATCAGAGCTGGGGTACTTCAAGACTCCATGCTCTCCCTACTTGTGTATTCTGCGTACGTAAATGACATCCCGTGACCGTTAACAGGCGTTCAACTGCTTTAGAAACATTCTTCCGCGGTTATAGAGGGCCAATGATGAGTTAACACAATGACTCCGACTTTGGAGAATAGAAGTAAACCCGGATAAATCAGCATCTGTATACTTTAATTATAGCACACGAAAGTTGCCTGTTCCAGTTCTAATAGATACTTTCTGCCTAAAAATTTTAAACCAATCAATTCCGTAGTAACACCATTAAAAATACTTAGGCATCACGATCAATAGACACCTTCACTTTAAAAATCATATCGTTTGTGTTACGAAATTAGCATTATTTTACCTATCTCGTTTAAACGGGATGATAGGCAGGAAAAGTAAAATGTCGTTACGTAATAAACGCGAGATGTATGCCATATATATCAGACCTGTCATGACATACGCGAGTCCAGTCTTCGCTCATGAAAAACCTGATACACTACACGAACTGCAAGCAGTACAAATTAAGATCTGTAGAAGAGCAATTGACACATCATGGTACGTCAAAAACTCTGTACTTCACTGGGAGCTAGAGCTCCGAACTATTTCCAAATTTATGAAGAGCGCATCAAAGCGTTTTTTGACACAGTGAGTAGCCATCCAAATCCGTTATTAGTTTTGGCCGTATCATACAAGCCACAGGCATCCGTGTCATTTTTGTAGAAGACTACAGAATATTCTGTCAGATTCGCCCAACGATCTCACCGTCGAGGTCGAAAATCTCTTGAAAGTAAATAAGATAGACAAGGAGTAGGGGTCCTCCCAGTCATTACGACCATTGATGGACATCAATCCGGTGCGCTACCCGCGCCTCCCAGTGTCCCTTTTAAAATATCAGTTCGCATTGCAAACTTTACGTGACTTTATGCCGAGGTGCTTGCTTAAAAGGCACCCATAGGCAGTCACACGCCGACAGCATCTCCATGCCGGAATGGCTGCGTTTCTGACGAAGGCGTCAAAGACGTTGGCTTTCAACGTAGCAATTATTAGTTGTTATGTGTGTGACCAGGCACATGGACGGCCCATAAAGATTTATCCTTCTACCCCTTTCGCACGAGAATATCTACAAAAAAAAACTGCATTTAGTCAGTCGCAAACCGCCTCCTGAACTGTGAACATCTAGTGCCGACCCAGTGTCGCCCGCTCTCGCCACTCCGTATAGACTGAAGTGTGTTGTGTTTCACTAGTGCATCGCCTGACGCCATATGAACCCACACCTAAAATTGTAAATACAATAAATTAAGCGTCACTTAATAACACCTTATAGTCCACATAAAGTTAAAAGAAAGATAAAATTCTCAGAAAATTTGTAATTATAGAAAAACTGAAAATATTGCCAAAAACTTTCGTAAACTGGGAAAATATGGTTTTCAGCACTATTTTAAAAACGAGTTTTCATTAGATATTTACGTTTTAGGGTACTAGGAAACTATTTTGATTATTTCCCGAGTAATGTTTGTGTGTGCATGCGTGCGTGTGTGCGAATTACGAAGGCTGTGGCTTGAGGATCCAAAAAAAAATGCAATCTTCTTACAAATTAATTTATTTAAAAGATTACAACGTTTAACTTATAATAACTGAAGCGACTGCATTGGCCGATGGGTGTGCCAAGAGTGGGCGCTCCACGGCGATGTGAGGGCTTGAGGGAGTTATCCACTCCACTTCGTCTGGTACAGATGTTCCTGGTGGACATGCGGCATAGAGTCTTCAACTTCAAATCAACTAGTAAACAGCGCGAACCCAGTCAGCACTTTTGGTGCGCAACAGTCCATAACAGGTGTGCGATGGTACTTAACATGCATGCGTGCGTGCATATGTGTTTATAAACCTCTCATAAATTTTGAAAGTTATGAGATAACTTGAAATGATTGACCGATCGAAACGCAGTTTGGTATATTCTAAAGTAATCCTTACAGACTTCTAAAAATTTGAACTAAATACGTTGTGTAAATTTTGAATATCGCAATAGCATAATTTTCAAAAAAAATGTTTTTCTTAATAGCTTTTAGACTGCTCTAACTATCGACTGAAAAATCCAATCAGATCTTCTCCTCAAATGGTTGCATCGATTGCGGCAAAATGCATAAAGGTTGGTTGATTTGTTCAAGAGACATATCATTGCAGAAAATTTTTTCCAAAATTGTTTTTTACAATATATTTTCAAGCAAACTACCGATAAATTCGAAAATCTAACCCGAACTTTTCTTTAAAAATCAATATCAGTTATTACAAATTTCATCAAAACCGATGGGTTTGTTCAAGAGATATTGTTAACGAAAAATTAAAAAAAAAAAGGTTGTTTGAAAATAACATTTGTTAAAGTCTGTAATGAATTATTTAAGTCTTGGTAGATTGATGTTTAGTGCACGGCTATCTTTTTCTACTTAATAAAACTACGTCGATTGCCGTAAGTTGAATTAAAATCGAAAAACGCGTTCGAAAAAAATAGTGAAAAAATTGGTTGCCTGTAAAGTCGGTATACGGGCGAAAGTTTTACGTGACAACGACTTTGAGTGGTAAAATCATTTTAATGTGAATATTCATTCGTATAGTAGGAAGAAGGATGAAATAATAGTAACAATTTAAAACATTTATTTATACAAAGAATTATATTTAAAACATTAATTTATACAAAGAATCTCGCACTGAATTTCATATTAACAAATTTTATTTTTACCTTTACACATACATACGTATTTATATACAAATATACATACAATAACTTGCAATACATTTGCGTACAATGAAACAGCGTTTACTACAACTTAACTTGTTCCTATCTGAGTGGAAGGGACGCGTGCCTTTCACTTTTTATGTCTGTCTCTCTCGCTCTTAGGCGGGCTAACCATGCCCGAGTGGAAGGGACGCGTGCCTCTCACTCGCTCTCATTGTGAGCGCATAACGTGAGCGGAGCGTAACGCAGTTTCTTGAAGTGTCACCCGGCAAACCAATTTATAAGACGTTGTCACGTCAAAATAGATTTTCGAACTCGATGACCTCAAAACGTAGTCTATATTTTTGAGCTCTATCAGCTCAAAAAATCACTAAAATTTTAGTGTTATTTGTACGGTTCGAACTCGAAAGTAGAAAGAAGTTTTAGGGATAGTTTGCAAGTTCAACGGTTTTTCGGATTACTTAAATTTCTTTAGGCCGTAAATTTAATAATCATTGGTTTATACCTCTGAAAATTAAAAGTATTTGAATTTTATTGGTGCTTGAAAATGTAAAAGCAGTAGTCGATAGCTGCCCCGGCTACAATATTTTAATACATATTGTATATATACTAATTTTATCATCATTGTAAAGTGTAGATTTTTTTTATTAAAATCAATTTGTTAAATTTTTGAGTAACTGATATGTTCTAGCAAAAAAATATATAAACACTTCGCTTAGTGCCTTGACAATGACATAAGTCCGGTTTCGTACATAGTTCCCACATTGGTAAGTGACGCTGTGGTAGAATTCCACTAATATCAGTCGGGAGATGAGTGCTTAAAACCTGAAATAAAAATATCTCGTGAAAATGTGGTTTAGCAGTGGGACGATAAACAAGACACATATATCTCACACACGTCACGCTTTTCGGTCTTCGATACGGGAATTCTAAAAGCTAAACATTTTTCTTTAATATGTCACTGCGACAAAGAGACGGACCTCTTACAAAAAGTTTGTACGAGTAAAATGCAAATCTTTCGAGAGGTGAAATAAAAGTGTGGTGCTTTACGATCCGTGTTTATTGTTAATGAAATTGCAAACCTTAATTAACGCTACGCTAATTATGAACTCGGGAGATAAAATTTGATAGAACGCGTAAGGAGAAGCGATAACCTGCAAAACTTTTATTAAGGTTAAAATTCATCTAATCACCTTTTACGACTTACTCGACGTCACGTCCTTGTTTTAACGCGTAATAAAAATATTATAGTCCACTCTGATTAGCATGAGCGATATTGTGCGTTTTATCAAAATATATACGGAAGGATTAATCTCAGTGTAGATATGGTGCCCTGTCTATCTTTTTATATTAATTATTATTTTTGTGTTAATTGCAATCTGATTCAAAATGTATAACGCCGTATCACCCCGTACAGGGCAAAACGACCTACAACTTCAACTTTAAAATGATTTGAAGTTAACAATATGAAAGAGTTTACTGACAGTCCCAGAGAGGAATAATTTTTGTTTTTTTGATAAAAAAGAAATAAAACCGACTGGTTATTTGCTTCTCAAATCTATTTGAATAACGATCGAAACGAACATATGCGTACAAATGGATACAGGAATTGAAACTGAGGAGAAAATAGAAGGTAAGATAAGAATTGAAATGAAGCCAATTTGAGGGTAAGGATTTAATTTCGGAATTGATATTTTTTATCCGCTTTATTTTGTCACTATTTTCTCAGTAACTTTTTAATACGATAAAAGAATGGGTAATGTGTAAGAAATTCAGAACGGAAATGAGGTCAACATTGCAACCGCTTTGCTCTCTCTCTCTCTCTTTGCTCTTTGGAAGCTCTTTGGAATAAAAAAACGTAAATACTGGCTGGTAAAGCTGGAATATTGATTATATTTAAAAAAATGAAATAATTAGAATATAAAAACAATAAAATTATTTGTTTAAAAAGTATTTTGTTTTTTAAAAATTTAAGTGTTTTATTTGTAGTCTGTCGAAGTGCGTTGTTGAAAATGGAAAACTTTGAATTGCGCACCTATTAAGTATCCGTTATTGAAAAATTTCACCACAGAACGAGTTAATCAAAATTTAGAGGATACTTGAGCAGAATATGCTGCACCGTATTCCACAGCTACCCGTTGCTGCACCAAATTTAAATTAGGAGGAACATCCTCCAAAGATGATTGTCGCTCGGATCGCCCAACAACGGTAGTAACTGAAGAAATGTCAAAAATTCGCAAAAATTGTTTTAACAGATTGTCGTTTCATTCTAAATTTTTTAGATTAAGAAACAAAGGTTACGATTGGAAGTGTGAACATTATTTTACACGAACTTTTGGGGATAAAAAACACTACAGATGCACGAGAACAAACCAGGTTGAACATTTCTCGAGCTTCTTTGGAACTGGTACCAAGAGATCCCTATAAATTGATGTTTTGATTTACAATCTTGGATGAAATGTGGCTTCATCAACATGATGTACTAACAAAATTGCGATCTATTACATCATCTCCAAGCCCTAACAAATTTAAAGATACTCGTTCTACCGAAAAGAGCATATGCTCTCTATTATTGAATAGTAAGGGGTAGTCATCATAAAATATCTCGACTGTATAGCTATTGTTACGAGGTTTTCATATGTAGAAAAAATATAAAAAATCGTAATAAAATTATGAAGAAACGACATGGTAAACTAGCAAGAGTTGTTTTGTTCCACCAAAATAGTGCGTCAGTCACAGCTCCGCAATTGCTATTGCTACTGGTGATGTTTTATTTAACGTATTTATTTTCTATACATGGAGAAAAAAAGTGCTTGAAAATCTTACTTATTACGAAATGGTTCTCAACCATCTCCTAGAATTTCTGGAATGAATTAAGACCTTGTATTGGACTTGTATTGGCAATCATAAATCCTGGGGAATGGCACGCTCTCCCACCCATATGTAATCAGGGAACACGCTGCACATAAAAATGAAGATACAACATCATCGCGGAGTTGTTTCGAATTATTTTGTAGATATATATTTTACAACAAAATGTATTTAAGCTTCGCACCGAAATGAGCAGAGGAGACCGACGAGGGTTAAATAGGCACAGCGGAACCCCTTTTTACCTGTATCGCATTACACGCCGCCTGCTCACACGTGCGTGGCTCAAGTGTAAATGTCTAAATAAGGCATTAGAATGCTGCCTATGCCCGTATTCGAAACTCTATATAACGCCGAAATCTTCAAATTTTCTCTGTTTCACAGCCATTCCCCGCAATTCGGGAAGAGCAATAAGAACATTTTTACGAGCAAAATTCTTAATTGCCAGACGTGACGATCAACATTTCGGCATCGCCACAACAACCTGTATTCTATTGAAACCCATTTAAATATAGAAGTAAGTACTGCGTGGGCGACAAGCAACGTATTAATCTTTTAACGTAAACGCTATACATAGTGACTGAATATAAATTGAATACAAAGAGTGTAAAGTGTACTTAGTCTATCAACTTTTGTATTTATATTTGTTTTGTATAAAGCCTAAACGTAAAAGAGGTATGTAACTTATCGGTGCTAAAGAAAAACGGTGAAAACAAAAAAAAAACAGCGAAAAAATAAAACTTCCGAAAAGCATGAATCACGTTTTCGCTCCTTACTAACCAGAATGAGTACCATGAAAAATAGAAAAATTGAAGAACAAAAATGAGCCAATTGAAGATTGTAGAATCACAACACGATTGTATAATAATCGACCGTGAATTAAAGCTACCTCTGAAAATATTACTTTATGGGAAGCCCGGGTGAGGACAAGTAAGCAGTACTTAATAAATTACTTAATAACGACTCGACTAAAGAATGCCACAACCACCAACACGTCGTGTTTAAGAGTACCCGGCAAAAACATTAATTTTTGCAATTATATTTTATCGGAAATTAAAAAAAAAAAATTATTTACGATGCACAAATATGAGTGGATTGAGTCGAGTAATAATCCAAAATATACAAAGAACCTTATATAAATACAATCAACTCATTCGCATATTCAGAACAGCACTAGATCAAATGATTACCGATGACTATAAAATTATAATTCGAATCAGTAACAGACCACATGGGGCACATTAAAGCGAGTTAATGTAACTCAAATAGATGAAGTTGCCATTGTAATTGTGGACAATGAAAACACAAGCCGTGACATAATTGTACAACAAAGAGAAAAAGGACTAAAACATATTGCAAAGACGCATTGAACAAATTATGCCTCCAATATCCGTTAACATTTCTAAACGGAAAATACAGAAATAATTTTAGTGTTAAGCAAATCGTACTAGAAACGGATATAGAAACCTCTTAAATCTCTTACGAAAAATCTTTTACAAGGATTTCTATGCTTACTGTTTAGTGATCGAAAACAATAAAACATACAATCGCTTTCTTAACACTCGCCGTTTATTCCAATAATTCTTATTAGATAAATATGCAACAGTAGAAACAGAATGGTTGAATTACATAAATGCAAATTAGAAGAAACTATGCACAGAAGAATAAATTCACCCTCGTGACGCGATCATAAATGACGGTAACATCGACATCAATGGAATAATTGTAATCTTACTCTCATCATACGTAGGAAGTGCAATACACATGCAACAGCACATTCAAAATACCATGATCTGTGTAAGAAAATACGGTTGATCTGACCTCTTTACGACATTCACTAGCAACTCATCATGAGAAGAAATCAATAAAAAAACTATGGTGCGGATAAATCAGTATGGATCGACACAACATAATAGCTCAAGTTTTGCGCTAAATACAAATGAGATATATTGAAGTCATCACAAAATACCACACCTTTGGAGCTGTCAGATGTTAGATGTACACAATCGGACGGCAATAACGAGGATTGCCTCACTCACACAATCTCATATGGCTACACGGCAAAATTCTTCCCACGGATATCGATAGAATCATTCAAGCCGAATTTTCTAATCCACAAGATGATCCGGAACTATACGACATAGTAATGAAAAATGTCATTCACGGACCATTAAGCTCCAATTGTTGAAAACTAGACACTGGCACTGGACACGAGGCAGAGTACACACTATGCATCCAAAAAAGGTCTTCGGCTGTTGCTACACGAAATAGAGGGACCAAGAAGTTTCGCAGATCACAAAACTGTCAACGGTTACCTATGCCAAACATATACGGAGGCATGCTGACGCTTAGCACTATTAAAAAACTACAACCAATGGAAATATACAATATAAAGCCTTCACTCATAGCTGCATATGAGCAAACCAGATATTTATTCACTATAATTCTAACAAAATGTAACGCACCGCATACCAAACAACTATGGGACTCCTTCGAAGAAAGTATAGTTTTATCAAATCCGACAAGCTCATCCAGAACCGGTCATCGAATTCAACGACGATATTATCAATAAAACACTTATTCACCTCAGTGATAAATGTTTAGCAATAAAAAATCAGACCTCAGTTCAGCTCAGGAAGCCAGCACTACGAAAAGATCCTTATAGTTTGTTTTAATTTCGAAATTATAAAGGAAAAAACTACCTTATAAATGAACTACTTCAATACATTGCTCACAACAAACTATTTCCCAATGTGAATCAAAAATACAAATACAGTTGTTGTGGTTATTATCATTACGGAGGACTTACGAGACGTGGTGAAAGTGTTTTATAATCTCTCCAAGGCATTTGATTATGTAAATCACGAAATTCTAATCGAGAAGCTACGTCATTATAGGGTTACGGGCCTAGTAATCGAACTTCTGGAATCATATTTGAGAAACAGAATTCAGAATGGAATAAGATTATCAGGATCTGTGATCTGCATGGACCACAAGTATCGTTCTTGTTCTGTTTCTGTTCAAGTTTATATTAATGTCTTACCCACTACTGTTGCAACTATTCATGAGATAGTGACAACTGGTCATGAGATGACACTTCATTCTTATTTAAAGTCAAAAGACAACAAATCGCCTATGGCAATGTAAATATTGCTATCTCCAAAGTAGAAAAACGGTTTATTGTAAATAACGTCCTATTCATTAAGAAGGAAACAAAATGTGTAAAATTTTGACTTCTGAATCTAAAACGTGGATGTGGCACCATTCTATTACGTAATGAGAAACTAGAATTTCTTGATGGTACTCTATTCTTGGGAGTCACTCTGGAGTACAGGTTCCGATTGGGTCCTCATATTAATATATTGGTGAAAAGATTTAGTTCTACTGCATATGGAGTTAGAAAGAAAATTTAATTTATGTGAAAAGAATATAGAACTTTTCGAGAAAAATAGTGATGGACGTAAACTTTATCAAATAAACTATGTTTACGTGCGAGTCGAATAATTAAGTCATGAATTCATTTAGGGGACTCCATGTGTGAATGTTGAATAAGGTCCCTGAATATATACAAAATTGACCCTTAAACAAATTAAAAATCATTATTAAGCAATTGCTTGCTAAAAAACGGTATTTACAATTTACGAATATTAAGAAAAGAAATATTCATGGACATAACCAGCTCGACTCCTAGCGGGTTTTTTTTAAGTTTAAAATATATATTTGTTTGATTATATAACTTATTTATTGTATATTTGATTGTATTAAAGTTAAAAAGAGCTACCTTCAAGTTTCTACTTCGTTTTTTTTTACGGAAAACTGCCTTCTTAACGAGTGATAATGTGGTAAAGGTAAATAGTATAATGTGAATTCTTGAAGTATTTTGACGTAATTTAAGTGTAGTTCATGACCAATGAAATAAAGATACATTTAAATTTTTAATTTTATCTTGAACGGGATCAATAACAACACTGGCGGAATTATTTACTAGGACGCACCAGATGGCAACGGGAAAACGTTCCTTATAAATTTAATACTGGTGGAAATAAATCCTAAACAACAAATCGCTCTTGCACTGGCATCATCCTGCATTGCAGCCGCACTCATAGAAAGTGATCGAACTGCTTCATTCCGTTCCACAACTATCATTGAATATAGCCTAAGAACGATTCCCTGTATGTAAAACTTTAAAAGCATCTGGACGGGGTGAACTTGTAAAACATGTGAAATCTATCACCACGGACGAATTCACAATGGCACATAAAAAATCACTCGAAGCTGTGGACAGAATATTATAACTATTACGAGAAAACTTTGAAGTGACGGGAGGAGCTCTATTCATACTCTCAGGAGGTTTTCGACGAACACTTTCAGTTATCCCCGAGTCAACACCAGCAGATCAGATCAATGCATACTTAAAATAATCATATCTATGGCCACGCATACAAATACTTAGACTCATAAAAAGTGAAAGATGAACCATCGAAAGACAAAGCAGCAGCACGTTTTCCTGACATCTTTCTACAAATAGGTGAAGGTACATATCTTACTGACCAGAGGACCTGCCTTATTGATCTCAACGGTGATTTCTGCAACATAACCACTACTGAAAACGAGCTCATTAACCAAATTTATTCCGATATTGTTCATAACTATATTCATTCGTAGTAGCTATTTAAAAAAAAAAAACAGCTAACTTTGTGGCAGCTAAAAATAGTATTATCGATGATATTAACTTTCAAAATAACATTTCCTATGAAGTAAAAACGATAAACCAATCGATATGATGGTAGATATTGAAAAGTAAACATCCCTACAGAATTTGTAAACCCTTTACAAGTACCAGGGATGCCATTGCACTGCCTTGGACTTAAAATTGGATTTCCGATCATACTACTCTGAAACCTTAACTCACTAACACTATGTAACGTCAAAAGGATGATCGTCAAACAGCTGTCAAATAACATTATCGAAGCTGACATTAACACTATCGACTGGAAAGGAAAAAGAACACACAACATTTATGTTTAAGTTACCACTTGTCTCTACTGAACTGCCAATCCAATTGAAAAAACTGCGATTTCCATGAAAATTACCTTTTAGTTTTACTATTAATAAAGCGCACAGGACAAACTTTAAAATATTGCACCATCAATCTTAATAACTTTTGCTTCTCTCAATGTCAACTGTATGTAAAGTAGGAAATCCAAAAAAATTGTGTATATATACACCGGATAGTAAAGTGAAAAATGTTATTTACAGAGAAATGTCGTAATAAATATTTAAAATATTTTCTCAATATTTATTTTACCTTTTATAGTTTATTCTTAAAGTCAACGTAAAATACTACTATTATTTGTACGTCTTTATCAGATATTTAAAGGATAACGTCACATATATTTATATTAACAGTCTCAAGTTTTAGTTTGTATTGTCTAAAAACATATAAGCAAATATTGAATAATTGTATTTATAGTAATTGCCTATCTATGTCCATTTAACGTTTTGGCTATTTGTTAGTCTACTGGATCAAGAATACAATATAATATTTGTATATAGATTAACTAATATATAATCCAGAACGTTTGTACAAGGCTGTGTAAGTAAGATTTGTTTAAAAGTATGTATATTTTCTTTTTACACTTTTTACAGAAAGTGTATTATTCAGATATGAATACATTTACGGACTGAATACTCATGAAGTTGATATGTCCTAAAATCTTAATTACTGATAATCAAATGCATTATAATTGTACGGAATCGAAACTGGGCTTAAGCTACACATTAGAATGAACAATGAGCATTTATTATCTCCAAGCAAAGCCGCCGCCAAAAGCTACCTCCTTATCATATCATCGCTGCTTCCAGTTCGTTTATGCAAATAGTCGAACAATCACGTAGAAGCGAGTGTCTCGTCGTAGTCGGGAGCTCCACATTACGTGCTCGATTTTTCGAGGACGCTGTCCGTACCGTACTGCCGGCAAATCACGTTTGCTTCTGCAATTCAGCTATTCTCGTACAAACTTTTAGCAATTTTCTAGGTGGCTCCTCTCTCTAACAAATCCTATTCGGCGTTTATATGTCTTTGTGTCTCGTATGTTGTTGGGTAATGGATAGCTACCTTATTTCAGAGAAAAGTAACAACACATCGAATTACAGATCAATTCGTTTTTTCGTCTACATATTGCGGTCCAATCATCTTTCTTCTATAGATATCTCAAAAAATGTATGCTTGGAAGAAAGATAGACCGCTTGGACAATTTGATAAATGACTCCTCAAACATAATTTGTAGAATCTTCTAAAAACTAGTTTTTATTTTAGAATCCTAAAAAAATAGTAAGGAACCATTATAACTATGTTTTGATAACGACAATCTTAAAGAAACAATACTGATTTGATATACATATATTTTACGTGAATTTTTGAATTGGTGGCGTTTAATTTTTTAGTAATTAATTTAGCTACAGAGTTCTTTAAGGAGACAAAGACATTGGGATTAATATATGTTAAATACTATTAGATATTTAGTACACTGTTTAAATAATCAAAAACAAGGCGTGGTGAAAAATGCATTTTATTATCAAACGTGAACGATGATTCAAATTAATACCACTTATCACCCATTCATCATCATTCATATGTTCGAATGTGAAATTAAACTGAAAGGAACGAATGTATTTTATATCGGAATTAAAAATGAAAGCGAAATTAGGATGTGTATTCAAAGCTAGACAATTAGTGAAACCGAGGGCGAAACTGGAATCTGAACCGGGAGTGGTATTGGGCATAGAATCGAGAGTGTTACCGAAATCTAAAGTAAATGCAGAATCAAGATCCGGATTACGGTCGGGACCGGGATTAAGATAAGGATTTTAAATAGTCATCAGATTACCAGAAACCCAAATTATACCGTTTCATTACAAGTGCGTTTGGCTATCCATAATGGGATCCTGATACCTACGCTTATGTTACCATACATAAACTTGGGAAAGTTGGATACGGCAGAAGAAAATGTAAGTAGAATCAATGCGGTAGAAATGCGATCTCTGCGTAATATGTGAGGAGTGTCTTTGATAAATAGATCTAGGACCAGTGATGTGAGAAAGCGCTGTGGTTTGAAGGAAACTTTAGTAACTAGAGTAGAAAAAGGTATGTTGAGGTTGTTTGGCTATCTCAAAAGAATGAATTAAAATAGAGTGATGAAAGAATCTATAGAATGAAAGATATAAGATGGAAAGTTCGGTAAAGATCGCCCTAAAAATCCTATGCAGGCAATAATAGTGGCATATTAAAAAAAGGGTCAAATTTTAAGCACCCGAAACCGACGAGTTTACATGAAAAGATTGATGGATGTCAGTGAAGCGTGTGAGATATGCGAATATCATTCCATGTAGAAATCTATAGTCTCTGCTTACCCTTCTGGGAAATAGGTGTGATTATTTATTTAAATATTATTGATTCACAAAATTATATAGCTCGCAATAAATTTAATTTTCACGAGGAATTGATGCAATGTTTTGGATCTTGAAGATATAGATAGCAGAAAAACTATATAGATATCAGGATCAAGGGATAGATTTACTGTTTATACCGACAATTTTGTAGATAAACTGCACGGAAATTTTTTGCAATAAACCTAAACACAATATTTTCCTTTCATAAAAATATATCGAAAGTAACATTTAACCTAAGCATCAATTATTATTGTAACTCAGATTTTATAAGCCCTATGATTTTTTACCGTACCGACCACATAACTTTTTCCACGCACACAGTGGTTTCTTGATCGAAGACGATGCAACGCAAGGGCTCGGAAATGGACCTTCGCTGCGAGCGCTGCTGGCCGCAGCTCGGTTTTTCTAAATTAATTAGACCCCGCCTCATAAAAAATAAGAGATCAGGAGGCGCTTGTGAGGTCTTCTGCGGAAACCGCATAAATAGCAGTCTACAAAGCATCAGGAATTGCAATATTTACAGTTTTTAATGAAGTTATCAGCCAAATTAATTGACTGAAGCACAAATTTCGCCGATCTGAGTGTTACGACACGTTTTCTTCCTTGCCAGCTATAGAGCTGGCCAAAGATTCCTTATACAAAACTATTAGGTGCATATAGTTTCTGTAAACGAAAAACCCTGAACATAATATTGAAGACTATTATTCATATCGAATTGGATGCTTGCGAAATAAAAAACGTTAAAAATGACTAAGATGGAAGTACGAAGAAAGGTTCAAAATCAAAGGCGGTATGATAGATGTATGCAAGCGAGAGCAAAAAAAAAAGAATTGCGTCTTATCATCCCAGCGAGCTTTCGACTCAAATTAGTATATGATAGTGGACATATTACGGCGATATTGCTACTGGCGGCAAGCCTATACGTCAGATCATTTTCATTACAAATTTCGTACTATATTTCTTCGCGGTGTGAGCATAAATTATGTACAGGGCAGAGATTTAACTTACTTATTCACTCGTGAACAGCTCGAGCTTTTAAATTAAACTACGATGGATGCACAAACATAGCTGCATTTTGTAAAGAACGCATTCGCTCCCACATATGAACTGCTAACGTTATAGATAGGTCAACGTGGTCATACAGTTCTCATTCCTGCTGCGCGAGCGTCACTTGCGCTTGGAACACAAAGTCGAGGCAGTATCGTACAGAAAAACCCGGATCCCGGTCTCTCATTGGCCCCCTCGTAAAGACACAATTTTAGTTTGCAATTCATATGTGCATTACAAGAATTATGCTTTCGCAGATCCACAATTCTAAAATACACAAATCACATTTAATAATCGCTACCAATAACCCCCACCCGGGCAATAAAAATACACATAATTTAAATGTTTAACACACAAAAAGCTCGAACAAAATATAATTTGTCCTTAGCCAAATCTCTATATAGGGAATAAATGTACGGACAAAAAATCATTTAATTTAATACAGGGTCTTATAATCAAATTTCTTAAAATCACACTTTCATTTTATTTGTAACTTAATTAGACTTTTATCAAAGCTGTTTAAAAATCATTATTGTGGAAAAAGTTTTCTACATTTAAATAACAGAAAAGCAGAAATAACAATAATTTTGCTTCTTTTTTGTTAGAAAACAGAAAAACAATCATCATTTGGTTTATAGCCTTCTTAATAACATTTACCGCAAAAATAACAAATTCAACGAAAATGTATTCATGACACATTATTCATTCATATTCATCACGACAAAAATTGGGACGATTTGTTTTTTGCGCAATTGAAAAGCTTCATGTATATTTAATAAGTAGCAAACCATCATTAAGAAAAAGATAAAAGCCGCATTTCCACCGAAGAGAGCAATTAAAATTGGGTAAATGAAAATTCATTCACCCTTTTAAATCTCCATTCACGCGCTTGTCCCCCCGCCCACCGGCGTCTACGCTGTAAACGGCGACATTTTAACGTGAATTTATATAATCAGCGTTTAAAAAAGAGCCCCGAAATTGCATTCCGGGGCATTCCGGCCTTTAGGGCTCCACAGCCGAGGGGCCTACACGGAGCCCTATTAATCTCGCTCCGCTGTCGGTCAGAACGTCCGTCTGTCGGAACCGTCTAGTTCCTGAACGGTAAAATAATTCTAAATTCTTTTCGGAAACCTATTGGTATAAAAAAATTAAAGTGCCCCTTTTCATGTAAATAGAACCGAAGAAAAGCGCAATGTGAGCAAGAAAATGCGGTTGGATCAAAAACATTATTTTAATGACTACAAGGCATTGTTCCCAACAAATTCTTCACTGTTCACTGATATCAAATGAGATAGAAGTAGTTATTACCTACCCTCTAAATGTGGTTTGCTCATGATATTTCCCCTCAAAATTTCATATGATATTGTTGAATGAAAATTATACTTAAGTTTGAAAAATAATGCGCAATATACTTCAAGGTCTCTTGTTTTATTACTACGGCATAGCAACACAGGACACAAAACCAGCCATTTTATAAGAGTTTTATATATGTACTATTTCAAAAATTTAAGTGATTTTTTGTGTTATTGTGATTGGAAAATAATAATGATTTCGAACTTGTGTTATGAAATTATAAATAACATATGGCATTTATTATTTTTACGTAGATTCCCTAATATTTATACATGTTTTCATGCAAGTTCTTCGAATAAGATTCCTATTATATATATTCTTATTTTAGTGCGTAGTCCATTTTGTTAGCTTTTTAGGCACTTCTCGCTAACATTTTCATGACACAAATCACTATATGAGTGATTTGTGATTTCTTTTAACAAACCTCATTTTTTTAAATCAATTTAACACACTCTCTACCACGCCACTTTCTATATTTTTCAAACTAGAACACATAATTGTGTCTATATCTTTAGAAGAGAAATATTCAAGGATATTTAACACAGATTGTACAGCAATTTCATTTCTTTTGAATTATTTTTTTTCCATATTTCTTCTGCAATACCCAATTGTCAATAACGCATATCAGACTGACATCTATAACTCCATTGTGGATAAAACCAAACGTAGAACAATTTTAAATAAACAACAGCGCAAAATTCCAGTCACTGCACACACGTTTCATCTTTTTTCTTTTCGATATTATTGTAATGTTTAGTATCATTTGTTAAAAAACTACCCATGTAATTCTACTCTTACGCTTGTATAACTCTCTCAAACTCTATCACTACATTGCATTCTGTCCTGTTTTTGCTCCTTTCAAACATCATTTTTTTTTGGTTTTGTGTATATTTCATTTTGTATTTCTTTTTAGCAGGTAACGTATTTTCAGTCTGCCACATATGCACCGTAAGTTTTTTTAATCCCGTTATAAGTTTAACTCTCTTCAATGAAATTATACAGTTTTTTTTTCCTTTTTTACTCAAAAATATTTTTTTGTGAGAATTCCTAGTGGAAAACTGTATCCGTTCTTTCCATTTGTTTTCAAAATTATTGTAAACTAATTATTACGTGATTTTAATAAATACAGCAACGTAGACCATAAAGTCTCTTCACTGAATGATATAGAATAGAGAACCGTCGTCTTGTGAATCTGAATCACGCTTGCCCAATTTTTCTGCTATTAATTTGCATCCGAAGTTAAACAGAGGAGTGATAATTTATCCTGCGGGAGGTTGCCCAAACAAAGGGCCACAAATCGGTGTATTTTTGTAAACAGGCGCCTATCTCGGCCGTGCACTGGCAAACACAATTTTGTATAAGTCGGTTAAGCTCCGAAATATCGTTGCGTTGTTTCGAAACCCGAAAATTTTGGTTGAAGGGGAAATCTCCTGCTGCCTTAATGAATATTTTATTTCAGACGTTTTCTGAGTAGAATTCTGATATTTTCTGAATTTTGAACCTCGGGATCTTGTAGCCATTTCTTTATTTGGACACTACCAAAAATACGCTAAAAGTATTTTTTTATTTATTTTTATAGTATTCAATATTTATAAATAATTTCAAGAACAGATGAAACTAGCATTGGTGCCTACATGACATCGTAATATTAATACCAATGGTTTGCCTGATAATCTAATGTTACTTGCGTGGATAATTAGTTGTGGAAAGAAAAGTCAACTTGACCAAAAAGTCGCAAACCAGTTTATTGTAACTAACTACACACGAAAACGTGCCATAGACCGATAATGGGACAAAGGGAAGTAGAAAATCTGATTTAATTACTTCATTATCCACAAATAAAATTATTTAGAACTTTTTACCTTAAGATAGTAAATTATTTTTGTCATAAAATAATTTGAAATACAATTACCCACTCTGTGTAATACAAATTATAAATGTGAATGTTACTTGCTTTTTAAAAACACTATAAATTTTATACTTGTTTAAATATATCAACAGTAACAGTAAAAAACAAAAAATCTGTCATCAACACAACTCTTGTTCCGCAAGCAAAACTAAATCGACAGTACACAGAAAATGTCCCGAATGCCTGGACGAGGTTATAATGGACCTAAAATGACTGGAATACAATAAGGCAGCAAGAATTCTAAATATTTGTTGTCGTTCTTAAGGGGATGGAAAATTCTTACTTATAGTCCCTCAGAAATTATTTCATCCCCAACCTAATTGTATGCATAACAACCAAACGTTAAAATAAGCATGTGAAGTGCTGTTCTACAAAGAAAAAGGATAAAATATTATTTGAAATTACAGATTCATCAAATTTTTGAATCACGCGTACAGATAATTTTTTACGGTTATCACAAAGGGTCCAATGCGTAAGTTTAGTGACGTCCATTCATCCAAGCGAGCTGGTTCCGAAAAGATTTAACCTTGTGGATCTCATGCACATACTTCAGCATTTAATGAAAAATTTCAAGGAATGCAATAATGTACTGAATGCTCTCTGAACTACAAGAAAGCCATATGGTGTCTTCGCGTCCAAAATAGTATACAAAAGCGAAAGAAACTTAAAGTCGTTCGATGTACGATAGCGAGAGCTATTGTCCTAGGTTTCTCTGCAAAATAAAAGATTTAGAATAGAGAAAATCGGAAGAAAAATCAGACCCACGTAATAATTAATACGATCAGAGGGTCAATTGGCAAGAGGAAAAATAACTTTTTTTTTAAACTGAATAAGTTCTATGCATAAAGGGTTATCAAGTGATGACCTTGAACTAGATTTCCTAAGCCCAGTAAAGGTCACTGTTGGTTACGGATAACCCAAGATATCATAAAAGGGAGGCTTTTATTCGTCAGTGCTCGTTTAATGACTGAATCTGACGGCACGTGTGAGCTACGTACTTGTTTCAATATATAATTCATTTTGGTAATGTGCAAATCTTATCTTCGACGCCTATGATTTTTTTCGAACTCTTAGAACTCTGGAGAACATCTGTGAATAATTATTACTGGATTTGTTAGTAACGTTAAAAATCTTTTTTGATACATATTTTCAATACATTTTTTGTGTCAGTTAATGCTCTCTTTTTTATTTGACATCGTAAACTTTTATTAGTTATTACCTTTTAACCATTGCTAGCTTTTCGCTCGTGGCATAGCCCACGTGAGCAGAGGATGTGTTCCTTTATCTTTTAATTGAACGATTTTCGTGCCAATCCCAATACCGTTCACGCTTTCAATTCTGGTCCCAGTACTATTTCTAATTTCGATACCGATCACGTATTTGATTCTACATCCGGTCCAACACTTGGTTTAGACCCTAATCCCGTCTTCAATTTCTTTCAGTTCTTCAAGTCGAGAGCGTCGTGATCTAATTTGAAGTGCGGAATTTGTTTTTTTTTTGACCTCCTTAGGGTAAATTTGAAATGAAGATAACTTTTTTCTAGTATCCGATTTAAATGTAATAGAGTCATAGATTTTGCTTCAAGCCAAGCTCCATTTATACGGAAAATTACCTTAAAATCCGTTTAGTAATTTCAGAGATGTGCTCGAAAAGACAAACAGAAAAATATTTAAAAACTATTGTTTTCTTTTATGTAACCCTTCTCTTATCGTCCTATCTTCATTTTTCATACATGCCATCAGTGTCAGACTCATCGTGTTTTATTATTTTGTTATATATATATATATATATATATATATATATATATATATATATATATATATATATGTAGATGCATATAATAAACAAAACAAACTAAAGTCCCACTTTTCTATTTTATTTTCTTTAGAGTAATCGGCAATATCAACTGTTCCAAATTTCTACATCGTACCTTAAGTGGGCTCCGAGAAACATAACCATTACAAACTGACAAGCAAACAGACATCAAAGGTACGTAAACTAACGACAGCAATGAACGTCATCGAGCTTCCGCCGTGGCCAGGCCCGTGAGGACCGAATAACGCGCACTTCCTAATTATACAGTATTGTACAAAGCTAAGAAAATCACAATATTTGCTTTCAAAGTTTGTAGGAGGGCTCAGATATGTAAATACGTGAAGGGAACACGACTGTATTTCAGTATTTTAGGATTAATGAAACGGGCGCGACGCTCGCCGAGTTTGAAATATATACGCGCATCGACCGACGCCGCTCGCCGCCCCGAGGGTGCCGGCTGGAGATTTCTATCTTGTGAAATAATTTCACAAACGGGAAATATTTATCCGAGATAGCGAGGAACCTTTTCGGGACGCCTCTAAAATATGCTGCCGTTTAATTCGGCCGCGCTCGGCGATTATTGGTGTTTATTCTGCGGTGTTATTGCCGATGATTTTTCTCGTAGTTCCCGCAGTAAGAATTGGACCTCTCCATCTTTTCTTGCTGTCTTTAAGGTGAAAGTACTTGAAATTACTATCAAAGAATATCATCACCATTCATGAATAACGAAATCGACATCTCAGCATTGGATCCCAAAAATACTCCAACCAAATAGTGGTGGACACGATCATCAGAGAGTAGAAGTATGGTATTTATCTGATAAAGGTGATGATTAGAACCCAGCGTTCAAATCCCATGCCGAGTATTGGATGACATGCTTTGCGTTAGGATTATGCTCAGAGTTAATAGACAAACAAAAAATAGAAATAATTTAACAATACCCTTCGTGGATGTAAAATGTAGTTTTGTTAACATTTTTTCTTTCCTTTTAATATAATAAATGTTGACCCGGTCCAACTTTACGTGGGCATAACTCTGTTAGTTTTCTTTTTATATAAATGCTCTAATAGACAAATTCATCATGGCTGTGCGTCGGATCTCCATTTTCAATATCAAAGATATGTTTATTTTATAAGTCAATACATGATACTTGTAATACATTTTTATACTTTTAACTTACCACTCGTTTTTTTTTAGTTATTCTTCAATAACAACTAGCAATAAACTTTAGGTCAGCTATATCTTAAAATTTACTTATATAAAATTACAATAATAAATGTTCCAGTGTTGATAGTGTATTTCTGTATCTAACGAAGCTAGATAAAGGTAGTCCTATTTAAATACGACGGTATACATGATCTTTCCAACTTAAGACCAATCAAATCACTACTATTCGGCGTACATGTTCTACACTTATGTTGGTGTCAATTCTAATTGCTTCATTAACTCATCTGTTGCAAATGACATTTGTGACCCAGTGTTAAGCAAAGCTCTGACAAGAGTTTTCATATCAACTCGCGCTATGAGGCACACTCTAACTGTGTGAAGAAGGGTCCGATTGGCATACCTATTTGCTACAAGTGCCACTGGAGCTTGGTTTGCGACCGCTATTTCTTCAATATGTAATAGTGATTTATGGCCTTTTTACAGCGATCACGACGGAAAGAAAGTTTATGGCTCTCTGTATGTTTATTTAAGCAAATATTAAAAATGTTTATTTATGAAAATATGTCTTCTATTTATGAAGTTTAGTCTATCTTGGGTAGACTAAACTTCGGTTTAAAAAAGAGGGGGCTCTTAAAACATGATAAAATAACATATTTTCACAGGAGACTTGAAAAAAAAATAATCGTTTTTTTTGGGTGGCTCTAATGCATACGTTGCTTAACAACCTCGACAAAACCTCATTATAATTCGTGAAATACTTAGGCATTGAGGAGCTCCAGTGGCCATCTGTAGTCTTTATCAGTACCGTTTCACCAAATATTTTTTCCGAGAGCAAATGTCCAAGTTCTTATAGAAAAAAAAATGCTATATGTATGCCAATAATATGACAATTTCCGTCGATTCCTTATGAATGCCATCATCTGATCTCTGTACTGGCAATAAAGGAACCAACCAGAGAGTACAATTTTTCATATAAAAAATATCGAAATGGATGTAATAAATGAACGGAGTTTTGAGATAACAACATAAAAATACGGATGTATTAAGACCCACCTCCTTTTAATAAGTCGGTTAAAAATAAGGAAATTTAGCACACCGTGTCGTTAAAACTTTTACATATGTGTATTTTTTGTGGCGATATGTAATTTTTGCAGAAATAAGTTTCAGATTCTATGGCTGCCAAGACACTGATATGACGTGTGTCTTTCATCGCTTATCGATGGGTGTCGACGAGTGACTTTCGACGTTTTCTAACACAAGTGCACATTGCATTGCGTCAGAGTACGTAAAAGTATGTTAGTATGAATGTGTCATATGTTGAAAGCTGGACAGATTGTAATTGACACTTTGACCATTCGACGCGGAATCATTTGTAGTTCGGTATAAGTTATTCATAATACAAAAAATGTAAAACTATGTTTGTACGGACGTTTGTCATACGCTGACGACTGGACGGATTGTCATCAATTTTGCGTAAAGGTAGATTATGTTCTTAAACAGGATATAAAATTAATATAATAAGATATTACATTATATAATATGATTGCCTTTTATGTGTAAAAATGTACAAATAGCAGTAAAAATGGCAATCAGTTAACACTAACATCCATGTCCAAAGAACAACCAATTTTGGAAAGTACCGTCATTGAAAAGCGAGACCGGGATTGAACCTGATAATGAAAGCAATTTGACATCGACAACAGGACTGTGATCTGTATCAGAATTGGTAGCGCGAACAGCTAATATTAAAAGTGAAAGGATTGGCTCTAGACACTATCGAAATCACGGGCATTTTAGAATTATCGCCTAGCGAATCGGGCAGGTAACGGCTAGTACCTATATATAATTAATATATACTGTGTACTATTGATGTATATACTCTTAAAACGTTAAAAATACTATATTTAAAGTTATATAGGAAATGAAAGCAAGTAGTATATTATAATAAAAACCGGCAAAGAGCATACTGGACCATGCTCAAAGTAGGATTCCGAAGCCATTATTACAAAGAAATGCTCTATAGATGAAAAAAACTATGTTGTTACACTTTTTTCCATGTTTCTAGCACATAATATGTATTAGTAGTTTAGTCACCTATAACCAGAGAAACAAGTAGTTATGTAGAAAAAATAAAGGGGGGGGGGGGCACAATTTACGGTACTTTCAGAACGATTATTTCCGAAAATATTTACCTAATCAAAAAAATTACTTAAAAACCTTAAAATGTTTTTAAAACAACTATCGAAATATATACCACATGTGGATGTTCGCTGATATACAGGACACCGACACTATAAATTTAATCAATATACATCTTGTAGTTTTTGTTTAAAATGTCTGTGACATACGGACGGACGGATGAACATGACGAAATTATAAGGGTTTCCGTTTTTACCGTTTCGGCTCGGAACTCTAAAAACATACATACGAGTGTTTAAAACGTGCATACGAGTATTAAATCATAATTATTTATTACAGAAAATCAATTGTTATAAAAAAGCAAAAATCTATCTATTTATCGACTGTTATATATTCCCTTATTGGACGTTACAAAAATAAAACACAAGATATGGCTTATTCAAAGCGTGAAACGCTAGCAACTGCGCAGACACCAAGGTCTCTGTTTTAAGAATTACAGACATAAATGCTATTTAATAGACTGATGTGGACTTTCCGATGATATGAGATTCTTCTATATTCCATGTTGGTAATACTGCTGCTGCATAAGATGTTTTTTTCGATAAACATTATTAATGCAAAGACGGACGTCAAAGTTCAACTAAAGCGTTGAGTCGCTGAGTCGAGTCGTTGAGGCGCTGAGTCGACATTGATATGTTGTATGCAAATGGGTGGTTTTATGTATCTGCCCACTTCTATAGTTATCTCCAACCCACTCGAATCTCTGTGGGTTGTATAGTATAATAATTCGCGTGAATCGGGACGGGGAGCAGAATCGAGAACGTGAATGGAGTTGAGACCGAGTGTGTTGTTTAACACCGAACACAATTTCTGTTAATCTTCATGTTAAGATTTCGTAACTTTCATCAAGAAGTTAAGTTAAAAGGTAAATTTTAATTTTACCTTTTAACTTAACTTCTTGATCGAACCACCAGAAAGTAGATGGTCAACACCACCCATGAATGCTCGCAACCCCAGAATATTCATCAGTGCGATGGCATCCTCTTAGGTAGGATAGGTTATCTGAAAAAGTGGGCCACCGGAACTTTCACTTGGTGGACAAAACTGTTACTTTACATGTTACTTTTTATGGTACTGTATTTTGTGCGATTGTGCATATGTGGAATATTAAAGATATTACATAGAAAACTACTCTGGGGGATCTTACAATCGTTGACAGAATACATTAAAATGATTGTTATAATTTTAGTTTGTCTGTTTATTTGTGAATTTATTCGCGAACTCAGCGTACTACTGGACAAAATTTATTGAAATTTGATACGATAATAATTTATGTCATAGAGTATATATATAAGATAGATTTTATGCCGATTCTTCTTTATTTTTTTACATAATATACATTTTGAACAGAAAAATAATCTAGATCGAGACCAGAATCTAATAAAAAATGGAGCCAGAATTGGAATCGAAAGCAGGAACAGGATTCGTATATTACATTTTGATTCCGTCAAACTGTACCTGCGAAAAACGACTATACCAGATAAATAAATACAAGTATATTATATTTACTTTATTATATACTTGTATTTATTTGATATTTTTTTTTCATTTGGAAAAAGCGTTAAAAAAATAAAGCGTAACACTTTCCCAAATAACCAAAAACTAGTAACCGTAATAGTACGAAAACGTAAATTTACGGTACGGGAATGCGACAAGGCAGGGACTATTTATGGAGTGAAATATGTCGACCGACGCTCCCCCATTTGTATCGCGGAGACGTACTGCGGCTGCATGCGAATTACTTCTCATTACCTAAACGCAAAGAACGAGGTTATGTGTTTATGTGCTGGTATATATGCTCACTAACTGTCCGCCCTCAGCTTCGCTGGCATGGAATTAGAACACAACTCAATATTTTTTACGTTTATCCCATTTTTGGGTCGCTTTCAAACGTTTAAGCCACACTCTCTTTCGGTTTCGGTCTCGATGTTGTTCTGATTCTAAATTCCGATACGAGGTTTTGCTTCGAATTTGGTCCCAGTTCAAGCAAACTACAGACACTCATTCCTCAAAACGAAATCCATCTTATCCTACGAGTGTTCAAGATGTAGAAGTGAGCATTACTTTATTCTAATTTTTGTCCCACTTTAACTTCAATTCTATCCTCACCTACTAAGAACATATTCTCTTGAATAAAGTAACGAATAATGGGACTAAAGAATATTCGAAAAAAATAAGGCTTTATAGGTATTTCCACTCCAATTATTTTTAGATAGTTTATTTAGTCCATTGCGATCTAGCTTAGGTGCGCTGTCATGTTAAAACTATACACTATTCCTTTTGATCATTATTAGTTATAATAAAAGATAGATACCCAGTACCTATACGTGCGTAGTAGACAACACTCTGTTTTGTTCTTGGCAAGACATTTCTCAAATTTGTATTAATCACGAACGACAGCATAACTCCGATATATAATATAGGTATATTGAAAAGAGATGATTCTTTTACATTACTAAGATTAGAAATTTCTGACGCTAAAATTCATATACAACGTCTGAAGTTACGTTTTGCTCATTTTGTTAACTATTTCTTTATAAAATAGTAAAACTTAATCCTAAATGTACTCGTAGTTCCCGTTTCCGTCTCGGCGCACGCTGATTTAAATAACTTATTGATAGTTACTGACCGAGATGAACCGTTTATGATGTTTTTCTTTAAAAATTTACACTTATTCCTTAGAAGAGCAGGTAAAGCTCTCTACGCAGCAATTTCTAGGGAAGCGCTATGGTTTAATAAGTTACTACTTTAGTTAAACTCCAAGGTTAATAGTTATAAGACTTTAATTTTAATTTTAATTTAAAATGAATAAGAATAACATATTAATTAGAAATGGTTGTAATGATACACGATTTTGCTCAATTGCACGTATTTAGTTACTAATACTCAGTATTTTCTAAAAGTGTTCTTAAAAATTTAGACATTTTGCAAATCCTTCTCTCCAGCAATTTCACCATCTCCCACATCGAGAGTTTTATATGTGAACGAACGAAATTAAGTGAAAGGTGTTGTAATTGCACTATGTTTAAGACGAACTGGTATACCTAATCATTACTCTTTATAAGATTGAAAGAAAATATTTTAAATACGCTGAGCACAATTATCTGTTTAAATAGTATTAACGTATTGTATTGATAATTAAGAAGGAGCAGACGCAAATATAAAAACATTAAAAATACTTATCCAAAGACACTCACGTGACGGTTTGTGGGCAAAAAAATTTTATCGCTTAATTTTATGCATGAAAATGAAAAAAAAAAACGGTAGAACTATTTATAAAACTGTGACATATAGACAAACTAAAAGAAGAAACTGTGACATTTCTTTTTTATATAAACGGAATCTATCTATACTTTCTTGAACACTGAACCTTCGAAATACACTTTCCAATTAATTTTCATTACTATTTCTGCACAATAAAGGTATTATCGTTTATTGTAAAAAATCTGATTTACACACAAGATATACATTTATTCACAATTTATATACAATTGCCAAATACGTATTTTTGTGAAACGATTTTTAAACTTGAATTTGATAATTTATTGACACAAAGCATAACGCGTATACATTAACTTTTCATTTAAATCCTAAAAATCTTACAGGTAAAATATCACTTAGTTAATAATTACCTTAATTTAAAAATAACTTATGATCCTATTTATTTACCAGGCTCCTTCTGCAAGTATATATTATTAACAACAGAGTTATCGGAAGTAAATTCGAAGTAAGAATTTCTTCAAAACCCACTGATATCCCGTTGCATTCGAGAATATCTGAAAGCAAAATGATAAAGGAGAAAACAGGTACAAATGAAAATTATTTTCGATTTGTAGTGATTAGTGGCAAAGGCTGATAGGTTGTTATGTGTCCATACTATTATTTGATCTTTTTAAAAAAAACCTCTATCGAGGTTCTATCACAGCCGTCTCGAATTGATGCCAATGCCAGTTTCTCTTGTTCGTCGCTTACCAATAAAAAGTTCTGGATCTGCAGATACATAGGCGAAGCAGTCGAGTACTTAATATTTTTTGAGTACGACACGGATCAGGAACGAAACTGATATCCGTTTTCGAGAATCGTCGTTTGTGAAAATCTATCGACTGTATAAAAGTTATTTTCTGTATAAAAGCTGTCAAGTATATAAAAGCTAGTCTTCTCGAGACGTCATCATCGGATATTCGATGACCTGCCCGTAACAAGACTCCGTGCACGTGGCGCTCGCGCGGCTCGGCGGCCGGCGCCGTCGTGTCAAAGCCGCGTTCGCCGAACGCTCGCTCGCCTAGTAGGTATTTAATTACGTAACTTTTGATTACACGAAGATCCGCCGCAACAGGTTTCTTTGACAATTCGCAGAATTTGTAAAGTTATTAGATATTACATTTTCAGCCTGTCGACCTAGAATCAATTTGCTGTAGGACCGTTTTAGACGAATATTCGACGGTGAGTGTCGGTTAAGAAGTCAGTTAAAGTTATCCTACCTATTTCGGGCACTTAGTAGTTTTAGCTTAGTAAAATTAGTAATCGCCCGAAATATCTCTCTAATTGTACGATTGTATGAAAGCTTGCAATATGTGAATTCCTCTATAATTCTATGACGTAAGCCAAGCTTATGGAATTGTAGAGGAAAACCATTTTTAGTGTATAAATAAGTTTCCTTGAAGAAATAATTTTCTTAAATAAGAAGAACTAGTTTTATTTTATCTCTGTTTTAGCGTTAACAACGTTTTCTTAGAAACATCGGACACAAGGTCAATCTTTTTAGTTTTTTTTCGTTGTGGATTTATGAAAGCTTTGTTTACAAAAGCGTAGGTTTTAACCATTTTTGCCGTGTAAAGAATTTCTATATTCGGAACACACATACAAAACAAAATTTTATGCTGGCGCTTATTTAATCATAGAATAGTCTGAGAAAACGTGTTCATAAAACAAAGACATGGCAAAAGAAAGAATTATCCACTGAATCTCTGAAAAAGAAAATTGGAATCACGTCGCATTATTGAAAGGTCACATTGTTACATGAAGCAATAAGTAAATAAATCAGATAGCTTAAACTTTGCAGTTTGAAATCATTCAGAGCTCGCCTTAATCCTTGCTGTATCACTGCAGAGACGTTCCTAATCAGTGCATAACAGACACAGAGTATGTGTACAAGTGTCGGTCTGTTTTACTCATACACAAAATTGTATTAAAATCGGTTTACCCATTATTGATTAAAAAAAAAACAGCAAATATAAACAAACAGTTAGCAGTTTATCATTCGCTTTCCCGACGAAAAAGAACAAATACGAATAAATGAGTTCTTTAATTTTAGATTAGTAAAAGAACTTTACTGAAACTACTCGAACTACAGATTAAAATCGGAATCCGTTGCAAAACGCTCGCCGGCAGTCAGACTTTATTTTGCGTGGATGTGACAGAAACTCACTCGTGTGAAGTTTTTATTACCTCACTGTTGATGGAGATACTCTCTGGTAAGCATCATAAAGACCGGTGAAAACGGATTCTGACCGTATCCAGTACACTAATTGCTCCTGTTTTTGAAATGAATTTTCGATTATGTAAAAACTAGATAAAGAGAGCTTCCATAAGATGGACATTGTAAACGCTTACCTGCGACATGCATTAACATGCAGTATGCAACTCACCGCTGACCCTTGAATCTGTTTGAATCCCTATCCAGAGAATTGTATGTTGATTAGCGAGGAGTGACAGATATCGAACGCCTACGCAAGTGTTAATTTTTTATTTATCTTAGTCCGCTAATCGTTATATTGTCGATTTTTACGTTCTTTTATTGCCAACTAGGCACATTCTAAGGAAAATGCAAATAGTCACATCCACCAGGGTGTAAGGAGTGTTAAAAACACTCGGGTCAAATACGGACCCGACCTCCACATGTGAAATGTACAATCGACGATATAACGATTAGCGGACTAAGATAAATAAAAAATGAACCCTTACTTAGGTGTTCGATATCTGTCAATTCTCTCGAATCAATATTCAATTCTTTGGATAGAGATTCGTAGCGGAAGAACAGATTCGAGGGTCATCGTCGGGTCGCATGCTGCGTGTTACAGGCAAGCGTCTATAATAGATTTACCCAAATTAATATCTCACACAATAGAATAGACAGTGTAAACCTATACCAAACCTGTGTTGAATTCAAAATAAGAAGTTTGCAAATGTGTTTTCAAGTGCTCCATTGTACCCAAGTTGAAAATTGCGTGATTTATTGAAAATTTCCGTTCCCCGTTTGATTATATTTTTTTTCATCACCGTACATTTGACATACGTTTACGTCACTTCTTTCGCTTAAGTATGTCGAATTTGGTGACAAGACTATTACACGCGTACAAACGGTACGATATATCAATCCGAAAGACGAATTGTCTGTTGTCTTTCGAAGAACGTTACTGAAAAAATATACTGAAGAGATCACCATATTAAATCTTGATTATCGGAACCGCAGGAGCAGTTAGCCTCAAACAAAACAACATTGATCGATAAATCGCTACACATAAATGCACGAGTAAATAAGAGAGCGCTAGTATCTAATACATCAACGTCCAGTACTGGACGTTCATTACACGTGTGCTAATGACGCGGCCCCCTTCCTTCCGCCACCCTGATCCAATTTCTCCATTCAGGTACTTTATATGGGATCGGATCGCGATTTCATTATAAGTTTTTGTTTATTTACTATTTTATTAATGATTGAATTGACTATTTGAATTGTTTGAAAGCTTAACAACGAACAATACGCGGTCTGTGAATACGTATTTTGCTAGTCGGCCAACTCCTACGAGGTCTGTATACGGATCGTTTTTGACATTCATTTAGATGAATGTCAAAAACGGATTCCGATCGCTTCGAAAACTGCCAGAGGTCATTATTGACGGATTCAGTTAAAATTATTCTAACGCAGTTCGTCACAAGACAAGTAAGTGAATTTTATTAATTTATTTCAATAATCGGTGATTACATATTATCTTATTCTGATTTATCTGACAGTTTTTGAACTAGAACTTCTTAGGCGGCGATACGATAATCGATAATTGCACGAAAATTAAGATTGAAACTTCAAGGTTGCTTTGTGTTTGAACAGATTTCGTTAAATGAAAGAGAATACAGAAGAAGACATAGCGCAGACACAGATAAAATTATAGCTATGCGTTCAGACGCCAGGGGAGTGAAGTAAAATTTCTATTTTGTATATATAATTTCTATTCTGTATATAACTGTGTATATACAACAATACAAGGCTATAGAATAATCTTATTGTAGTTGTAGATGTACGCTAACAGTATTGTGTATATAGCGGCCGTGCCACGTCTTGTATAATTAGTATTTACCCATTGTGTTTTGTGAATATTTATGTTTTTTACGTTCGTCCCCTTTTTGGTTTGAATATATTCGTGTAGAATTGTTATCTATGTACATTTAAACTACTAAAACTTTAACAATAATGACATTTCTAAATTCAAGTTTCAAGAAGTGTACGGTTGCATTGGCCAGATATTTTGCTTTTTACGAGATTATGAGAATTGAAAATGCAATGACGTGTTCAATAAATATATAAGGAAAAAAAAACGCTCGATATCTAGTTTCTTGTTCCTTTTTATAAAATGCAAAATGTTATTATGATAAAACCACAAGACATAACTAAACTCTTTATAACGTTGTTAATTTACAATAACGGTGGTGTATGGGCGTTTTTTTTTTATTATATGTGTATAATGAGGTTTTAAACCTTTAGACTTGAGTTATTACTATATAAAATGAGTTTTGAATTATTCTGGATTTTTTTGAAATCAAACGCTACAGATGTGACTAGGATGCGAGAATGTAATGTAATAAATGTGAAAAACAATATAAACAGTTGTTAATATCAAGATTTAGCTAAGCACTTAAGGAGATATTCATAGCTAAATTAAAATTCAAAGATCCCGTTTGTCATTACTAATCCTGCCGCTTGGCTGCGACATGCAGTAACATGCGGCACGTTATTGTAAGTCGCGGACAAGAGTCTAATATTGATAAATTTCCGCGAAATAACGCCGTATACAATAGAATACTCTTTTCGCGTTTGTCATACAGGTTGTGCTAAGCGTATTTGCTACGAACGTGCTACCAAATGGTTGCAAATATATTACAAGTTTTTGATTTCGACCGCAATGATATCCTTTATCGACTCAGCATAGCTTGTTAAAAATATTAGAATGCATCCGTAGGAATATCACACAGCTTCTGTGTAGGAAAACTGGCTATGGTAGAGAAACAGACGGACAGACGTGAAGAAATCACAAGAACGGCAAGTTGAATGTAAAACAGATTTTTAAGCAAAAATGGTATTTTGGTTCCCAAAAGAGTTGCGCTTTCATCATTAGTTCTTCAGTATAGAGTTGAGCAATAGAAAACCTTATTTTCGCCGAGATCGTTAGCCTGTTGTCGACAGCCAATCCGTAACCTCAACGTTACGGATTGTTGAAGAATGAAATACAACTGTAATATTAAAAAAAATACATGCCCTCTAAACAATCGCAATTATAATTATTATATATTGTGCGTCGTTAGATTTTTAATGACCTCACTTTCGAGGTCAATCCCTTACATAATCTTTCTATTTCAAATTAAAGGGTTTTAGGAGTTTGATTCCTCGACGCTCAGCCCTTCGATGTGGGCTTGGACTAACGACAGCCGTCGCCGATGAATGCCAAAGTCGAAGGTCGACGGGTGGACGTGCCATTCGAGGCACGAAGCGAACGGTCTGCTTCGACTTAAGTCAGGAACTCGTCCGTTAAGTTGTCCGTGATCAGCATCGAACCGGGCACGTTCTCGTCTGAACGTCTCGTCTCGAGCTTCTTACCGCTGAAACACCACGGCTCTTTAGTGCGGATGTCATGACAGCGATTAGATATTACGAAAAACATGAGAGTTGACGGTGAATCTGAAAAAAAAAAATAGTAGTTCTCCGGGAATGCCGACAGTAGTGAAAACTTGGAAATACGTATGTATTTTTTAAGTCGTCAGGAAATATGTTATTGGACAGGAAATACTTTTAAAAGAAATGTTTTTTAATCATTATTATAAAGTACTACTACAAAAATTATATTACAATTTTCGTTTAATGCGCTATGTATACATTAAAAACAATGCATATTATTATACATACAATAATTGCAATCTATTGCTTAAAACGTAAATTTACAAATGCGATACGAAAAGTTCCGACATGAATATATATCTATGTTGTACGTATATACACAATATATGTTTATATTATATTAACAATATATTTCAACCTAAACTCAACTCCCGTGTAAACGCGGCCAATACATGTACATACTTATATACAAAGGTGTCGGTTACGGTAACGGTAACAGTGTCGCCAGTTCAATGGTTTTTTCCCATCTCAAACTTCAAAAATTTTATATCCGCCCATTTATCCGCCATGATGATTTCAACCACGTTAAAGGCCTCACTCGAACGGGTGGGTGAGTAAATAGAAATGCCCTCTATCCAATGCATCGATGTCTCGGACCCGCCGTTCGTGGCACGTGAGCTAACGAAGGACGCCGCCCGGCTGAGAACCGAACACAGTACCGTGGTCCGGTAGGCATTACGTCCGACCCGTTCGGCCCCGCGTCGTCGAAAGGCCGGAGCAGTTGTGGCTCTCCCGGGATATCCGGACGCGTGTATCAACTATTGGCTATCGGGTCGGATTAAAATTAAATTACCCACCCAGCAGCCGATGGCGTAACACGTTGTGGAGACAACACCGAACAATGCCTTCAGCGGTACGGTAAACAGTCTACTTAGATTTCATTCATATAGTTTTTAGTTCTTCTACTCAAGCTCCTAGACTAAATTGAATTCTATACGTCTGTACGTAGACGCTACGCATACGTTAAAACTGTTTTTGGCGTATGTTTTTTTTTAAAGAAAATTATCATAATTCACTGTCTCTATTCGCTCATCTGTCTATGTGTACAACACTGAAAATTTTTAAAATGGTCATTGATAGGGCTTTTTATGTAGAGCACAAAGCTCTTAAATCAAACATAGCGTATGTTTTTTTGTAAAAGTCTTGATGAGTATTTTCACGTTATTCCATTTGAATAACTTGTTTTTTAAATAATAAAGAACACTGCCTTTCGATTTCTTTAATCCACTGACAGGAACGAATACAATTGTTTGTAAATATAGACATTAATTGCGGATATATGAACAATTGTTAGTATGGCTCTAGAATAGTTCGTATGTGACGATAACTATGTTATGTAACGCTAAAAGGTTTTTTTTTTCAATTAAGCCTTCTTCAGAATACATTTGGGAATAATCGACTAGATGATCCAGGACAGTATCACACGCCCGACCGGAGCGGCGACCGCTGTCGACGGGGCCCGTCGCAAGAACCCGTGTCTTCACGGCCATCTTAAAAGATCTCCCATGGTGGCGGCGTCTTATTTTAGACAATAAGGCTTCCAATTCTTTTACATAAGGAGGGTTTTGAAAAAGAGAATTGTGCGATTTTCTCTGTTAAGATTTATCATATTTTACAATCAATCAGTCGCTTAAGCAGATCTGACTACATTCTGTATTTGTATTTGTATTATAGCTTTTTGGTCATGTTACATTTAATCTAGGTTAATTAGAATTTTTAAGTTTTATATATAAATTTAATATTATATATTAATTATCTGTATGAAGTTGTTTCTTTTGTCTGTACCTTTCTCAATCTTTGCCGTTTTCGTTTTTCAATATGAATTCTATTATCCAATTGCCTAATTATTAGTAACAGCTTGAATCTTCGTTAGTACCCTCATTTTCACGAGTCGGTAAACTTTTTTTCTGCGAACAGTGTCTAACAAACTCTGCAACCGTAAAATATATCGATTTGATAACCGTTAAAGTTTACTTAAAGCTTTAAATTTTTTTAATTAAACCTTTATATAATTGGCAAAAAAAATCATAAAAAACTATTTACCAACAGAACTGATGATTAAATTGAAGCATCTCCCACTCCCAACATATCGAAATAACTAGAACATGAAAAAACCATTACCGATGAGCTGACGTTTTTTTGTCATTGCTTAGTAAATAATTGTGTAGTTGAATGCCCACATTGTGCTATAAGTTGAACTGCATAAGTTTTCAATTATATGCTGGAAAATTGTCAGTTTTAGGACCATTCATCCTTTTACTAATTGTAGGATAAAAATCAAACACGATAGGTTAGCGTATTCTCTACCAAAATAAAACAGTGTCAAAAAATGTATATATATATATTGCCAGTCCGATAAGAATTGTTTGAAATTGTGTTTATATGTACTTTTATATACATGCAGAAGCTATCATGTATATTTGCACGCACATTAATATTGTTGAAAAACAACTTTTTCTTTGAATTTAAACCCTTATTCGCGAATTTACATTTTCGGAATTTTCAATCTGTAAATTTGCGAATAAGGGATTCACGAATCTACATTTGTTGCGAATTTCTCGTGCATTTCGTGCATTTATATTGTGTTTATAGGTAATGTAAATGTAATTAAAAAAATAAGAATATGTTTAAAAATATGTGAAAAAATCGGAAAACTACAAGAGATTTTACCTTTTGTTTTATTTATTTATTAGATATCACCAACACAATGTACACCAAAAAGTATTATTTTATATAAATGTTATTGCTATCAAATTATCATTAGTGATGATGGCATCCATTTATAATATTAAGCTACATTTTATCTGTTTCAATTTAATACTTTTTTAAATCAGTTTTGAAAATTAATTTAACTCTTGGTTTAAATAAATTTGAAATTATAATTGCAATAAAAATATAAGAATAAATTAAAAACACAGCATCAAGTTGTACAAACATTATAAGTACAGTTATTGTAATGTTTTGCTAAACCTACTGATGACTATAAAAAAAAAATCAATTACTTGACTTTAGAAAGAACTATCTAACTTCTGAAGAAACTATGAAGCGGAGAATTCTAACCTAAGTCCGATTTACGATGAGTTTTTTGCGAGTTGTTAAATTCGGTTAGCTTGGTAAAATGCTTTGATGCGCAAAATGATAATAAAGATTACAATTCCGGCGCGTGCAAAGAACCGAACGCAAGTTCATAAAATTGAACAGACACGGTTCACGGATATCTACCACGAATCAAGTACTTTGAATGTTCTTAATCAGATCAACAAATCTGGATTACAATTACTTTGCGACGTTATTTTCGTAATGCAGGTCATACACGGTTCGATTTCTGATGTAACGCTTTGGCCGCCGGGCAACAATCTAACATCTATGCAGGAAATCGACAATACATAAACTGACTATGATCGTAATCGCCTATTCTACAGTAAGATTCGACTTTCGCTTTACGACGGAAACTGGCTCACGTAGCAAATAATTAATACAGCAAATAGAATTCGGTAGATCCGTCTTCGATTGAAAGGTTTAATCGAACATTCAGCTTCCTCAATAATATTTTAAAATCTGTGAGGGAATTAAGCCCGATATACATTAATAGCTAAAAAAGGATATTTTAGAATAGCGCGTGTCACCAGTCACGGTACATGGATGCCGAGTATGGTTTCTTAATTAAACTCAGAAGTACTCAACGAACTACGCTCGAGGTTTCCTTAAGAAATAGAGTTCAAAACGAGGAAATCCGCAGACGGACCAGAGTGACCGACATAGCTTACAGAATGAATAGGCTTAAGCGGCAACGGGCGGGCCATATCGCTCGTTGAACTGATAACCCTGATAACCGCTGATGACGAAAGATTCTCCTGTGGTGATCACAAATTGGGGGGGTCGAGCCATACCACTCTTACTCATTTACACCATTATAGTTGCTCCTAACCAGCTCTTAAGTTCTATGCGGGCTGTTGCAGCATTTACAGAAATTACGGTCATGGAACACTTATTGTGTCCATCTTGATCTCCATAAAATTGTCATAACCCTTTTAGAGATTGAGTAATGAAACTATTACTATTTTTCGTCTTAAAACAAATCAATTTATTTCCGGTTTATGTCTGCCTAGACACAACATTAGGACACAAAATTTTAATCTCATAATTTTACGTTCCTCTCAAAGCACTAAATAGAAAAAAAAAACCAAAGATTATAGGTAGATCTTGTGATTATCGTGTTAAAATACACAAACTAGGTCTTCAGCTTCATAATACCAGTATGGATTTATTCATAAGTACAACTTGACCCAGATTTAAGAATATAAGACATTTTTCATGCCTATCACACAAAATTCTTTAGAACCGTGACTATTATGTTTCATTTTATTTTGTTTTTTAATATTGTTGACGTAAAATATATAGGTACATAAATAAACTTATACTCTTGTAATTTAATTTGTTTTGTGATACATAAGTTTCACAAAAAAAAATATTGTTATTTTATAGTATTATTATCTACAATATTATTATATTTGTATTATTAATAATATTATATATATATATATATATATATATATATATAATTAGGATGTTTCAAAAAAATAAAAAAAAATTTTTTTTTCCAAACAGGCTCAAAAGTTTCCTTTTGACGTCACGAACCACCAGTGCAAACCGGAGCTCTTAATATTAAGTATGTCCTCATCGCATTTTTTTAATTCCCATAAGAATAATACGGGAAAAATTATTTTTGTTTCTTCTGATTTTTGTACTGTTCAAACGACTAATCAACCAATGAATCGCTGCTGTAGTTATTGTAGGGAATTGAACGCTCTACAAAATGGGACTGATAAGATTTTCGATTAGTCCACGTGCTTAAGAGTTTTTTTTACGATCAAAATTCATTTTTTTTTTAAATTTGATCGAAAACTCTAAATTTTACTAAAATTGTTAGCTTTATGGGAAAAATGGGTATTAAATTTTTTGTTAAACACGAATTTACCTTGTAATAAACGTTTACCAATAATGCTTTAATTGATGATAAAATTAGAATTATTAATTTTATCAATAATTGCTTACAGGTAAAAATTGTTAACTCTAGCTGTTTAATACAATTAAAACTATTATTTTTAACTTATGCTTATTAATTTTTTTTAGATGTCTCATCCTCGAGATGATTACCGAGAGCTTTTATTGTTATCTTTAGTTTTTCTTGGTAGTTGTCCAACCGATACGTACATTTTTAAGCGTCCGGGCGCTATGCATCATGCACGATGGATGTCAAAAGCCATCTATAGTTTACTATAGATGGCTTTTGACACTAATATATTTTATACTTAATATTAATATTAAGAGCTCCGGTTTTCACTGGCGGTTCGTGACGTCAAAAGGAGACTTTTAAGCCTGTTTGGAAAAAAAAATAAAAAAAAAATATTTTTTTGAAACACCCTAATATATATATATATATATTAATAACATTATTACAATATCGTAAATATTTTCTTTTCCATTAAATACACAAGATTACATTCGATGGAAATTTATTTTTATATCTTTATACTACATTAACACCAAAATTATAATTATCAATACTCTGATCTACATTTAAGTGAAAGCTGTTGTAATACAAGTTCGAAAATGAGATAAATCATGTCGAGACTGTTTTGTTATGTTAAGTATCGTCCTACGATATTAAATTGATGGTTATTTTATTCTAAATGTAAGCGTTGCGATTTCAATGTGAATTCAAAATATATATGCTGTGATATTATTTTTGATAAATCGTGTCTTTCCATAATAAAAGGTGGTACGTATCACCTCACTGATATTTAAAGTTAAGCAATGCCTTTTTGATTTATTTAGATACGATCAATATTTATGTTTTAGACAAGGGACGAAAATCGTGGTAGTATTGTGATATTAAACTTAATATTAAATTAAACTTGATATTAAATTAAACTGAAACAGCTGGACGAGTCACCTGGAAATTTATTATAAGTTTGGTATAGAATTTTAAACGTTGGTATGAATTTGTCCGTTGTATTCGTATCGGTTACAAAGTGTTGTAATGGCCAAATTTTTGGAAGTCAATGGCATACATTTTGTATTTAATTTCATATCTTGACCACCGCATAAATTCAGCCATGACTGAATACTGTTAGTAGGCCCACCGGTGAATTTACCAGCAGTCAAAATGACATAGCACGCTTGTGTAATGCAATGGATGCATTAAAAGAAAATGATAAAATACATTCATTTATAAACTATTGATTGATGGAAGGGTAGAAGGATGTCAATAGGGTACAATTTCTGTGTACTTCTTCACTGACACTCATAAATTTTTTCATGCAAGTTCGTCAATATCGGATGCTTAAAATTGGGCCTTATTTGATGTGCCACCAATTTGGTCGGCATAAATTTTTTAGGTTGACCCTTGCCGACCTTTCTATCACACACATTCGCTGTATAGATTTGTTTTACCACACTTATATTCATCCTTTCCAGATTACCGCAGACTACCGCCACATACTTTTTTTTATCCTAGACACCACATCTGTCAAACCACACTGTTCTCTGACATCATACTTCTTCTATAGTATATACCCGTGCATGCCCATGGAGACATTCTAGATTTTTCATTCTGAACTTGCAATAACATATTTAGTATCCACCTACGTATATTGAGCTAGTTTATCATTATCAGCACTGTCATTTTCAAAAAACAGTTGTTACATTTTTCTAAATGAATCAAAATATTTTACTCTCTTTTTAAAGTTACAACTGTACACTGTTTTTCGAATATCATGTTTTATATTCTCTTGATGGATATAAAAGCCGACACCGTGCGAAAATCAAGTTTGTTATCTAATATCGACTGATAGACATGAAATTAAGTTTGTTATCGTCACCACGCTTCTAAACGACATTATATGGAAGCGAGTACACTCTACAGCTGCACATTGATTTTGCACTGCAGTTTAAGGCCCCTGAACGCAAACACTGTGATGTTTGATATATCACGTTAAGTTGAATTGATTAATTCCTACGTAGTTAAAAAAATCCTTGTCAATTGTTTAACTCGGTTTATTGTCTTAAATAAATTAATTTTTGTAGCATTTCCTAGAAAAGAAAAGTATTGACTGTACTTTTTATTATGCATTTGAATACACAATTATACATGCTTTTCTGAGAAACGACAAAAAAGAAAATAGTGTTTTTAATTTTATTGCTTTAAATTTAAGAGCAACAAAATAAAGCATTTTTTTTTGTAATAAAATTGAATTACAATCAAATTTCTCTATAATGCTTTTAACTTTCCGCTAGGAAAATTGGTAAACAATTCTGAAGATTTCGAAATTACTGTTTTCACACTAATTTCCGAAAATCGAGTTTTCATTGTATCTTGACGTTTTAGGGTCCAATGAATTTATTTTGACCATTTTCCGAATGATGTCCGTGTGCTAACGTGCGCGCGCGCGCTCCTGTTTGTGTGTATGTGTAAACTTCTCCTAACCTTGAAACTGATTAACCGATCAAAATGTACTTTGCAAAATTCAAAAGGGGTCCACTCTCACTTTAAACTTCTTAAATCTAGAACTAGTTTCTCGTAGTAGATTTTGAGAGACCTCAAAAACAAAGTTTTCAGAAAAATATTTTTTGTTGAAACACCTTTTAGGCTACTCTACCAATACCAAAATCCAATCAACTTTTCTTAAAATGGTTGTATCAACTGCTGTACACTGCACAAAAATCGGTTGATATGTTAAAGAATTCCAGAATTTTTTTAATAAGTTTTTTTACAATACTTAGTAAATCGCTATACCGATAAATTTAAAAATCTACCCAGTTATTCTCTTTAAAAACAACCATAGAAGTTGCTTAATGCATCTTAATTGGTTGATTCGTTCAAGAAATATTATTGAAGAAAATTTTTCAAACAGTGTTTTTTGAAATACTTTTTAAACTAGTTTACCGATAAATTCTATGATTACTATGATTTCTTTAATAAGCAGCGTCGAGTGTCACTAATTTCATCAAACCATTCGGTTTGTTAGAGAGACATAGTTAAAGGAAAATTCTAAAAAAGGGTTTTTTTTCAAAGTTACATAAAATTTCTGATGAATATTTGGTATTCGATCTTTTTCTCCTTAGAAAACTGCGTCGAATGCTATAAAACAGTTCAAAATCGAATTACGTGTTTGACTGATTTCATAGCTGAAATATTTAAAAAATAGCGTTGTTTAAGTTTCTGCTATGAAAATTGAAAAATTTTCGTACAACTGGAAAATCCTGTTTTCAGAGCTATTAGAAAATGGGACTTTCATCAGATTTTGACGTCTTTCTTTCTCTATCTCTCCTCTCTCTATCGCGCTCCCTCTGTGCGTGCGTGCGTGCGTACATATGTGTGTCTGTATATATTTAAAAAAATTTTAAAAATTGTTTAAGAATATGTTTTAAACTACTTTACCAATAAGTATTATTTTTGCTAACTAGCTCTAATGCACACAAATTATGGTAGATCGTTGCAATCTTCATAAAACTCGATTGATTAGTTCGCCAAATATCATAAAAGAAAAAGTAAAAGAAAGTAGTTTTTTTTTAATTAACTTCTAAGATTCTTGTTGGAATGATGTTTGGTGTCGCTCAACTTTTTTCGTTTAAGAAACTGAGTCGAATGCCGTATAGCAAATTAAAATCGGACAACACATTCGGAAAATGTCTTAGCTTTTAGGAATGGCTCGCAGGGTCAAGTCAACCGTTTTATAGATTTTTTCCTTTTTATTATAAGAAATATCTTGTGGTGGTTGAACCTAAAGCAAGAAATGAGTGGGGAGTTTACTATGCATAGATTCAGACAGCTCTACGGCATTTAAACTGTTAGCTTTTGGGCAGATGTTGCACAATCCGTCGCCACCTGTGATCTGCGTTCACACGCCTAACAATCTATCTGGGACCTAACAGAAGGTTTCTTACGATTAACGTCTCGAGAACAAATAAATTAACTAATTTATTATTTTTCTTTTAATAATGGACACAATCAAATTTTTCTTCAACGATTTTCAAGGCTATACATGAAAAGATGTTTTAAGCTGCATGTTTTTAATAGTATGCCATTTTAATTCTATAATACTTAAACAATTTTGTAAAATACTCCGTCTCTGTCCAAGTTATTCATTTGATCGCTCTTTATCTATCGATAAATTTAGACTTGCGCGAAGCTGCACAGAGCGGCAACAATGCGCGGACTACGCTACAGTCAAGAAAAACATTTTCAAACAAACGGTTTAACTCACATATTTTAAAAACGGTTCAGGTATATTATAACTACAGTTCCTTCAGCAATATTAATCTACAAAAAGTATTTCGTCTGCAGTCCTATATACGCCGATCAATCCATACATACATATTATAGTCTAAGTTTTTTTTAAAATTGTTTTTTGAAAAGCCATCACTTCGGTCTCCGTCAAGACAAACACCGATTTTGTTATTTCCAATGCTATATACGGCGTATAATTTTAAATATATAGTATTACGCTTTAAAAACGCATACCGCAGCAAGACTTACTATTTTTCAAACAGGCTTATTGCAGAAAATCAAATTTCGTTGGGGGAGTACATTTAAATACAATTAATTTAAGCAAACGCAAGTTATTAAACATTAGGGTAGGAGATAATAATTTAAGAAATACACTTTAAATGGTTTTCCTTGATCTTGTGCTATCATTTTACGACGGCATCGTGCTCACCCAAACAAATGAGATCCACTTCAACGCTATTGGCCTATACGGGGCCGGTATTGTAAAACTATACTTGTACCCGGGCCAACAGCAAATACGGTTGCAATAAAGCGTTCCCTCCGGGCTTTCGTTGCAGCAGTTAGCGCACCGCCAACTGCTGCATAAATTAACATTGTAGTGCGCTTCGCGTCGAGTTAGCACGGTTACAATTCATTTGCTTATCCTAATGTAAGACTGTCGTATAAATTTAAAATTAGTATTGCCATAGTAAGGTGCATTTACAAAACTGTGCAATCTTTCTAATAGGCGAACAGTTTTATTTTATACATAAAATTATATAATAATTTTTCATTGTACCCATTTTTTTGTACTTATACAGTAACATGTCAATAGCCAAAATTTTCTAAGTAATCATTATGAACATTTGATAAGAAATCACCTTCATTCTTATTAGTTACATATGCGTAATATGTTATTACAGTAAAGTGTGTCGAACTTATTCTAACGACAACGTATCATTAATATTTTTAATCTTGTCACATTGGCACCATTTTTATGGTTTCGAACCAAAATGGCAAAAACGGAACCCTTATAGCTTCGTCATATCCGTCCGTCCGTATGTCACAGGTATTTTATACAAAAACTATATTTATGTATATTTTTTTAAGATGTATATGATGAAATTAAAAGTGTAGGTGTCTCGTATGAGCTGTTACTTAGTTTGGTAGTTAATTAACAAAAATAAATATTTCTAGGGGGTCACTCCATAAATATAGCAGAAGTTTAAAAATTTTTTCAGCAAACATCGACGTGTGGCACATATTACGAGAGTTCTTTTAAAAACACTTTAAAATGCTTAAGCAATTTTATTTTCCAAACCATATATTTAAAAAATATTAAACAATTACGAAGGTAACGCTTAATAAATACTTTCAACGAAAATTATTTTGAACACGGTCGGATATACTGTTTTTGAGTTATTGCCGAAAAACTGCGCTTCTTAACAAAAGGACGTAAGTGCTATGTAGATACGCTTTTTTGCTGATGCACTTTCGTTTACACTTGTTTGATAGTAATAGCCTACGTAACTCGTGTTTCTAATTAAATGCGACTAAAGTGTTTATAATTATTCTGTGCGGGAACACTTCGAAAAAGTGTGAAAACGTACTTTTTTTTCATCTATAGTCCATTTCTGTGTAATAATTGCTTCCGAACCCTATAACGAGCATGGCCATGCTATGGGCCAGGTTTTTTTTAAGTAAATACGCTCACTTAAATTCATAAAACACCAAATGGGGCCGCTTTAACTATTGTACTCCTCAAATTTTGCGAATATGTATTACGTATAGCTTTGAGTGGATATACGTTCTATTCGTAGAACAAAGCCACAATCGAGTATTTCAACGGTTTGACAGTAAGCTGTTAGTCATTTGTGACACATTCACACGAAACGGAATGATGTTTCTACTTATGTACAGTATGATCTGAAACTGATTCTAAGCTGTATTGACATCATTTAAGTCTGTAGGTACATATATGAAAAATGACTTGAGTAACGTGGACTCTCAGTAACTTCGGAGAATATAATTCCTTTACGAAATAGAAAGCGGTTCTAAATCAGTGCGATCGTCAAAAAATCTTTAGTTACTTTACGGTAACTCATATTTTAGAACTACAGTTTTAGCTGCATGCAAACGATTAATGTTTATTAACACAAATAAATAAATAACAACTCTTTAATGACATAAAACTCCCCATAGAAAATGCAACACGAATTTTTCATAACAACCTAAATTTCCTGTTATACGCCGCATTAGGCGCTACAGACTGCAAACACACGTGCGCGGCCTTAATTATAAGTTTGGCGCCTTAGCACAACTTGGATTCCTTGAGCATAACTTAAGGAGAGAAAGTTCGCCGCATTTCCGCAACGCCGCTAGTTTTGCAGTGATGCAATTAAAACCATACCGGCTAGGCTTCGCTTAAGTTATAATGAAATAACCGAATGATTTCTCTGTGTAGTATTTAAATATATAGTATTTATTATATATAAAAAAAAAAAACAATTTATTTACTGATAAACTAACAATTGTCATTGAATTGTTCAATTCAATTATCCAGCTGAAACCTTAAGTATTCAAAATGTCATCTTAAATACTAAATAGTCGTATTGAATACTAAAACTTTACTTTTAAATACAAGCAAGATTTCGAAAAGGAATAGGGTGTATAAAGTAAGGTTTTACTTGCGAAACATTATGAAAAGTTTTTGGCCAAAAAACAAAGAAACCTCTGAATCTATTCTCTAGATCTGAAAAAAGTTTATGATAGAGTGAAAAGGAATTACTTGTGTAAAACTCCATTCGTACATTTTGTGAGTAACGAATTACTACTATACAGATGCTATAATGCATGTGTGTGAATAATTGCTGTATAAACTAACTGGTCTAACATCCGTACAGGTGTCAGAGAGGGATGTGTAACTTAACCGCGACCATTCCATTTATTCATGGATAGATGTCTATATGATTTGAAATATAATTAAGATTTTATGAGTTATCTGTCACATTACTACTATATGCCAACGACAAAGTAAAATATTCCTGGCGCCGTTGGCGTGCGAGTTGTAGCCGATGGTACATGAAAAGGATCTCATTTGCTGTTATAAATAAATAGTTCACTGTTTTAATGGAGTTCCGATCTCTAAGCGTATATACGAAAGTAAAAGTTGCGTATGGCTGAAAAAACATGAAAGCAAAATGAATACATCGGCGATGCAACCTATGCGTAGTAAATGTGAAATGTCGTTCTAAAATAGATGCAGTGACTGTGATAATAAAGGAATGATTTGAAAGGTGTAGCAGAAAAGCTTAAGTTGCCGAGGTTTGAGCATGTGGAACGGATCAATGAAAGTATACTGACGAAACAAATTTATGAAGCTAATATGTATGATAGAAGGATCGGCAAGGATCACTCTAGAAAATTTCATCCAGACCAAATCGGTAGCATATTGAAAAAGGGTCAAATCCTAAAAACCCGAAACCGACGAGTTCGCATGAAAAAATTGATGAATGACAGTGAAACAAAAGATATATGCTTAAATAAATAAAAATAAACAGATACAGTATTCACAAACAGTGCACGTTATTAAAGAGCGTTGGCGACTCTGGAACTAGAAGGTACCAAGTTCGATCCTGACGATGAACCAAATGACCTATGAGTTTTTAATTCAATTCTAAATAAGCCACTTGCTCTTTACCTCATAAAGCACGCTAAACCGTTGACCGCAGACGTTTTCATAGTTGTGGTATCGATGACGATTGACGACGATCGTCAACAGCCCCTGACCCACGTTGGAGCATGGAGGGTTTTAAGCTCAAAATCCTCAATCTTAAATGAAAGATTCTAGAAGAGTATGCCTCAGCAGTGGAGTGATAAAATCTGATACAATAACAACATATCACTATTATTTAGTTTAATAGTTAATCAAACAACGTAAATTGTTGTATCTTTTGAACTTTCTGAAAATCATGTTTTAGGAAAAGTCCCGTCAAGAAATCCCATTCTTGGTTATGGAAGAGCTAGATAGACTGTCTTTGCTCCACTTAGATTAAACTATATTTTGGTTACTCCATTTCGTTCTCTAGCGTCACTGATCGGATGGAAAGTGACCAGCTGAATGTCTATCTAACATGAACGACATACTGCACTGTACAAAAATGTATACTTTAAGCAATAAA